>OZ005650.1:221544187-222744187 GCA_963930645.1 Salticus scenicus | reverse complement strand
AATATCAGTCGTATCGTTACAAACAAGATACCATTGGAAAGGGCTTTTTTTTCTCAATCCGATGGTTTAAACGGCTTATCGATCGGACAATTAGATTTTTTAAAATTAACTAAACTATAAAAAAAATGTTGGCAACGAATCACAAATCTTTGCAGACATTAAGTCTACAGCAGTCTTCAACGGAAACACATCTTGTATTTATTGAGTCACGTGTTTCGTAGTGCGATTAAAAATTGCAATTTTCTATTTTCTTCAATTTTTCAAATTTTACACATTTTATTTAGTATATAATATTTACACCACAAAACAAACTTGCATTTCAAATTTCATCGATTTTCGTCAATAAACAAAAGATTTACATTTTAATTGCAAATTAAATTTTATCTTTACACGCCGGACATTTTTGCAATATTCTAATACGCGTATTTCAATTTCTAATTACGATTGATTTATTTTTTATACATCATACGAAAGATATTTTAAAATTCTTTTACATAATTCAAAGTTTTCAACAGATTTACACGTTTTGAGGTCTCCTGAATCAGTGTTCTTTCATGGCGCTGTAAGATTTTCAAATTTCAATATTTCAATTTCTAATTATGATTAAATTATTTTTAATACATCATTCGAAAGATATTTTAAAGTTCTTTTAAATTATCGAAAGTTTTCACCAGAATTACACGTTTTGAGGTATCCTGAATCAGTTTTCTTTTATGGCGTTGTAATATTTTCAAATTTCAATATTACAATTTCTAATTCTAATTAAATTATTTTTAATACTTAATTCGAAAGATATTTTAAAGTTCTTTTATATTATCGAAAGTTTTCACCAGATTTACACGTTTTGAGGTGTCCCGAATGAGTTTTCTTTTGTATCTCAGATACTAATTATAATAATTTCATAAGTAATGCATCATTAGAAAGCTTTTTTGATTTGGAATCGAACAGTGGAATACAGAAATTTCTACCGCCAGATGGCGCTGTAATTTGTTCAAATTTCAATATTTCAATTTCTAATTTTAGTTAAATTATTTTTAATGCATCACTCGAAAGATATTTTAAAGTTCTTTTAAATTATCGAAAGTTTTCACGAGATTTACACGTTTTGAGGTGTCCTGAATCAGTTTTCTCTTATGGTGCTGTATTATTTTCAAATTTCAATATTTCAATTTCTAATTATGATTAAATTATTTTTAATACATCATTCGAAAGATATTTTAAAGTTCTTTTAAATTATCGAAAGTTTTCACCAGATTTACACGTTTTGAGGTTTCCTGATTACGTTTTCCTTTGCATCTCAGCTAATTGAGTTAGACCGTTCAAAATTGGTATACGTAGGTTAATTAGGAGGGGCTGAAAGGGTGGGGAAGAGATAGGCGTGCACCGCGCGCGTATCCCCTAACTTGTGCGCGCAGCGCGCACGGGACTGCGCGGCCGAAGGCAGTGGGGACCAGGTCCGACTTTTTAACCGATGAGAAATGATTTTTTTCATTTTCTTTTCTTAAGAATAAAAATTTGATTTGAGAAATGGTATATGCGCGCAGCGCGCGTACACCTTCACACGTGCGCGCGCATGGGTTTGCGCTGCCGAAGGCAGTGGGGACCCGGTGTGAGTTTTTAACCGATCAGAAATGATGTTTTTTTTAGGGGGCACGAAGGGTCAGGTAAGGAATACGCGAGCGCAGCGCGTGTATCCGTGAAATTGTGCGTGCGCAGCGCGCACGTGACTGCGCTGGGGGACCCGGTCCGTCTTTGTACCCGATGAGAAATGATTTTTTAAATTTTCTTTTCTTAAGAATAAAAATATGACTACAGGAGGAATATGTGCGCGCAGCGCACGTATACCTTCACACGTGCGAGCGCACGGGACTGCGCTGCCGAAGGCAGTGGGGACCCGGGCCGACTTTTTACCCAATCAGAAATGTTTTTTTTTTTAATTTCTTTTCTTAACACTAAAAGTTACTTTTTGTTTCTGTTACTGTTAGTTTTCTTTTCTTAAGAATAAAAATATGACTTCAGAAGGAATATGTGCGCGCAGCGCACGTATACCTTCACACGTGCGCGCGCATGGGTCTGCGCTGCCGAAGGCAGTGGGGACCCGGTGCGAGTTTTTACCCGATCAGAAATGATTTTTTTAGGCGGCACGAAAGGTCAGGGAAGGTATACGCGCGCGCAGCGCGTGTATCCCTTAAGTTGTGCGCGCGGAGCGCGCACGGGACTGCGCTGCCGAAGGCAGTGGGGACCCGGGCCGACTTTTTACCCAATCAGAAATGATTTTTTTTTTAATTTCTTTTCTTAACACTAAAAATTACTGTTAGTGATTCATTAATTTTAGTGATTCATTTGAAAATACTGATCCGCTAGCGGGCGAAGCCAGCTAGTCTTTTTAACCTTTAAAGGCCGGCTGGTCGGTATTTCAACCAAAGAGTAACACCTCGTAAAAGACGGCTTTGGATTATATATCGACCAAGCTGTCCTTTTCCCCTCAGATATTGTTTACCTGCTTTAGGGGCGGGTAGTACTGTCACTCTTGTTAAAAATGATCACCCTTCCGATGTTACTATTTTTGCTAATCTCAATTCCCTCTTTTTTCCCTAAACCTGAATGCAAAACACATACAAGCAGAATTCCTTTCTTTCAATAACAAAATTTTAGTGGAAATACTTTTAAAATATTTTGAAATGGAATTTCCTGAGTTCCTTTGGGTGAATGATAATACATTTGCCGTTTGTTGCTTTCTTTATTATTGACAAAACTTTAGAATTCATACAAATTTCTGTCATACTTAGAGATTATATTTTGACATTTCTTGTTTTAATTTTATTTCACTACACGGAAATAAAAGGAAATCCATATTTTGTATAGTTAAATGCATTATAATTTACTAAAAATATTATGTTCATTAATAATGTATTTATTTTTATTTATTTATTTATTTTACAAGAGAACAAATCTATATCTTCTTGGCAACTTTAATATATATAATTATTCTATTTTACGGCTATCTTAATTTTAAATTGCATTGGTTATCTAAACCTTTAGCTTACTAGCTTTATTTTTTAATACGAAATAAGAAATTACCTTTATGATTACGATCCCAGATTTATAGTTATTCTGAAAACAAAGAAATGTTTTAAAAATTATTATTCACTGCCTTTGTTTTCTGCCTCGTCACTGCCTTGACCTTCCGTAATTTTATCGGAAATTTATATTAATCGAGATCTATTTACATTATTATAATATCCTCATTTATTTTAATTATTATTTATTTATTTTGTTTTGTTTTGTTTAATTAATTATTTTTTTCCTTACTTTTTCTGATAACTTTATTTATTATTACTATTGTTTTATATTATTTAACCTTTCGTAAATTTAAACTCTGAGTTGCTATTTCTGGACTATGGTTTAAGATGATCAGATCTATATACTATTATTACAAGAGGTGAAGGAATACCGTTCTTAAGAACCTTAAAAACCGATTTTTATGATGATAAGGATTATTATGATTATACTCTTTAAACAATGCATATGTAATCAAGCATATGTCAAGCATCTTTGACTGTCATACCTCCAAATGAGAAAGAACGGCCAAACTTCATAATTAAAACAGTTCAGATGTTTTTATCAGCTTCTAATGAAAATTGAAACGGGAACTGGGACAATAAGTCTGTATCTCAAAAAGGTGTTGGGGTTGCGAAATATGGCCGATTGACTACTCTTGGGTCCTAGGCCAGAGGGTGAGGGCCTTCGGTGGAGGTCTTTCTAAGGGGTCCTAGCCCGTATTCACTCAAATTTCGGAGAAAACCACGGAGAACACCGAACGGCTAGGCCAACGAGCGCGACCTGGGATCGAACCCGGCACCTCACTTCTACCATCTTTGAGCGCAGAACCACCACTGGTGGGCGTATCTCAAAAAGGATGGATTGAATTTGGGAATGAGGCCGATTGACTGTTGTAGGTCCTAGACCTGAAGAAAGTGCCCTCCGGGGTCGTTCTAAGGGGTCCTAGCCCATATTCACGCAAATTTTGGAGAAAACTACGGAAAATTCCGAACGGCTAGGTTGACAAGCGTGACCTGGGATCGAACCCGGCATCTCACGTCTACCAGATTTGAGCGCAGAACCATTCAGCTGCTCGAGGGAGAATCTCAAAAATGAATTCAGCGATTTTCTTCAAAATTGCTATATAAAACCGCCTTTTATATGTCTGTATATACATTAGCTTTTTTTTTTTTTTTTTTTTTTTTGTGAAAATTTATAGCCTTTTTGTACAAGTAGGTTAATTTTAAACATCACTTTCGCTAGTTTGTTTCTCTCTTTATTTACTACATTTTGAAATACACAGAAAATGTACTGGAAATCTATTTTTTATTTATTAAACAGTAATATTTAAAAAATATAAGCAATAAAAGGTATACATATCACCTCATCCTTGTAACTAACGAAAATTTAGTGAAGTAACATTTTAGTATAGCATTGGTTCATAGAATGAGAAAAGAGATTAAAACCTTAAAATATGAAAAAAACATTATGCATTTTTTTATTCTTCATATTTTATCAAATATTAATGGTAGATTCTTGAAGTGTTATATATGTAAATTAATTATAACACACGTAAAAATCGTGAATAATATCAATCAAAAACAGTAACAGTGCTTTATAAAATTCCTTTCTTGAACAAAAACGGCTACATATAACTAACATCTAGCGGCATGTAGTGAGATTGAAGTAAGGTATTATATATATATTCTATTTTAATAAGTACCTTCGAGATTTCTTTTGTGAAATCAATTTTATACACTTTTAAATCTAATTTTACTGTAAAGTACTGTCAATAGAAAAAAAAAAATGTTGAAGAACGGCTCTACGAATTTTCTTCATATTCGTGATATTAAGTTCCTTGTAGATTTTCTGTCGTGTACAATAATTTGTTTCGTGTAAATGGGATCGAAAGTCTGTCTCAAAGATAAGTTGCTAGGCGTCTGATTGCTTAAGCCAATTTTATGCTTGTATTCTTCCCACTACTTTAAAAAATCTGGAGTGACTCCACTCGACTTTCCGAACATTGAGTAATTATCAGTTTTATAGATAAAGTAAAGAAAGAGGAGTTGTTAATCCAACAAAAGAGAGAAAATCATAATAGAGTGTTTGAGTATTTTTCTTCATATATTACAAGATGTTTTATTTAAAGCTACTGAACTTTGAGCCCATAGATCATAATGATAAAGAATTTTTCATTGTGTCCCTGTAAACATCTATAAATGCTTGATTCACCAAAATGCTCATAGTTAGTGCAACAGTTATTTATAATATTCATATAAATTTTCAGCTCAATTGAATAAGGCGTTTAGATGCTATCGCACTTTTAAAAATTTGGTCCCATTGGCCAGAATGATAAAAAAATTTTATTTGTGTCCCTGTAAAAAACCTGTAAGTGCTAAATTCACCAAAATCTATACAGTTGGTGGAACTGTGACCTATAACATGTGTACAAATGTTTTGCTCAGATTAATGAGGCGTTTAGACGCTATCACACTTTTAAAAATTTGGCCCCATAGGCCATAATGATAAACAATTTTTCTTTGTAACCCTGTAAAAAAACTGTAAGAGCTAGATTCTCCAAAATCTATACCGATTGAGTATTTCTGACTTATAATATGTGTATAAATTGTTTGCTCAATTGAATAAGGCGTTTAGATGCTATCGTAATTTTAAGATTTTGGTCCCATAGACCATAATGATAAAGAATTTTTCTTTGTATCCCTGTAAAAAAACTAAGTGCTAGATTCATCAAAAACAATAGGGTTCGTGATACGGTGGCTTGCAACATGCGTACCAACTTACAGCTCATTCAAGCAAAGCGTTTAGGCGCTAGCGTGTTCACTCACACGCATACACACACACATACATACATACATCATCGTAAAAATAGTGAATACGGACTCAGGGGACCTCAAAACGAACAGAAACATCAAAATCTCAAATTCGGATTTTTGACATGATTACAATACTTTCATCACTATAGTGTTTGGAAAGTAAAAAGGATTTATAATCTGTGTATTAGTGGATAATCACGGTATCTGTTATTACCAGAGATTTCACGAGCTGATATATATCAGAATACTAAGAAAGGCTATCCCTTATTCCGCAGTTTAATATTTTTGAGGAAGAAAAAAAATTCTGTGGAAAATTCAAGGAGGATTTTTTTTTTTTTTTTTTTTTTTTTTTTTTTAAGGATGGAGAACTATTAGTTTCAATCTACGGATTTTTACCATACCAGTTTTACGACAGCTGAGCATTTATCGAAAATATAATTGAATAATTTGAAAACGATATTATAGTTTGAAGGAAAAAAAAAAATAATAATAGTCTTCTGCGGCGCCAAATTTTAAATTTTGACAAGCGGCTCCAATGCAAAAGCTGTTCTTTCCCCTTAAATTTCTCTGAAAGATATATGTAAATATTCGGATCAATTTTAGTAAAGAACTTTTGGTGACTTTTGCTATTTTGTCGCCGAAACTGTCTCGGCATTTTAATTTTTATTTACTATTATTATTATTATTATTTTTCTTTCACGATAGAATTAATTTTTATTTTATTAAATGTATATTTAACTTTGATTTATCTTAAAATCAGTTTATTACCATTCGTTTGTTATACTCTTTATTCGTATTTGACCGGACCGGTGCAGTGCGAAGGATTAGGAAAGTTCAAGAATTATCAATGAATGAAATTAAAGGGCCACTGCAACAAAGAAGAGTGAAATAAAAGAGCCACTCTGGGTAAGAAGAGACAGAGAAAAGCTAGTTTTAGAGTATTCGCTAAGAGTAAAAAAAAAAAAAAAAAAAAAAAAAACACCTGCTCTCAGTCTTAAAGTTTAAGCTTGAACTAAATCACCTTTTCTAATTTCCAATCTATATTAAAATGTCTTATATTGTATATTAAAATGTCGAGACGTAAAAGGTATCTTACGCAAGATGAAATTGAAAAACTTTTAATTGAGTTAGAGGATGAAGATTTTGATGATTCAGATTCAGAATGTGATGTGGAAAATAATGATGAGATAGAAGATAATGATTTGTAAATTTCAATAAATTCCTTGGATGAGCCTGATAATGAAGTTTCAGAAATAGGGGATGAAATTAAATGGGGCAAAAGCAAGACGTCTTGCTTTTGCCTCCAAGGCAGTAGCACGTGTTTGCACCTGATGAAGAAAGGCTACGTCCTTTCAAAACCAGTTGTGCTGACTTAAAATTTATGGTGTGTGAAGAAGTTTTAATTTCTTTCTAATTATTAAATGAATAATAAGATTTATTTTGCATTAGTTTCATTAACTGTAAACTATCAAATAAAATTACGAATTTCATTTTTTAATCGGTCACCAATCCCTTCCTCATGGTTTCGTCTTCGATCATGATATGCAACATACGACTGGTTTCAGTGCTATTGGTTGAGGTATATAATAATCTATGGATATTAAATTATTTCGTTTTCACTAAATCTGACAAATTTACTATATTAAGAGTTTTAATGAGTTTCTCCCGAATTTCATCATTTCATTCCTTTCTAATCTTGTACTATTGACATATATTATTATTCCTCACCTTGTTTTTTACAGAGATGAATTTGAATACCCAAATTTTCCTAGAATAATTTTCGGAAAATATATCAATAGATATCAGCAATTAATGAAGTTTAAAATTACTATAGAAAATAGTGGTATCCAATTTTTTCCCTTTGCGAGAATTTTGTATCTCACATATGTTTATTTTAAAATACATAATTCGAGCACAATAGAGAATCTAGATTTTTTTTTTTTTCTACATAGAAGATTTTATAACAAATTCCTTATTTGCACGTAAACATACTTTTAGAATTTATACGCTTTGATTATTATTCTTTTATCTATCTATCTATCTATATATATACAAATAATAAAAAAAAAAAGTCAGCATTTTGACTATATAAAAAATCAACATTTAAACAACATTTTATAAAATTTTCATTGAAAATATTGGAATATTCAGCGGGTGGGTCTTGGTTTTCGAATACATTTAGAAAAGCGATTGAGACTATTTCTCAAAAACTAATGTAACAATCTTATTGAATTATTAAACACTTCTTCCAAGTAGAATTGAGTCATTTAAATGCTGCTTTTTCATATGCTCAAAATATTGAATAACATTTTTTATTTCTTATATATGCTCTTATTTTACTTTATTTTATTTTACTTCATTAGCCTTTGAAACACATGCAAGGTCATAAATGATTCATTAATACAAGATGTTTAACACATAATTATAAAGCAGGTGTAATTATCATGTTGGCAAGTTTAATATTTTAACAAATTAATATATTTTTTTCTTTTTTTTAGTCATGGAACTTTACAAATAATTTTTAAGTATATATTTTTTTTGTGTGAATTTTCCACTTTTAATGAAACTTATATAAAATGTTTAAATGTTGTTTTATATGCTCAAAATTTTGAGAAAAGAAAAAAAAAAGTTTTTTTCTTTCTTCGTTTTAAGCCTTTGAAAACCATGTAACCTCTTAATATAATAATATGTATAAATAAATAATAATTAGTACTTGATATTACAGAAATAATTATTTAGTCATGCGTAACATTGTTCAGTTTTTATTTTGTAATATTTTTATTAAAAGCTTCAACACTTCTTTTTAAAAGTATTATATTTAAAGTAATAAATCTCAGAAAAATTCTTCCAAATACAGTTTACATAGAATTTAAATAAATCTTTCGTTTTCATTTCTCCTTCTTTTACTTTTTCTTTTTTCTAAATTACATAATTTTAAGCACATTTACAATTAAAGATCAGGACTATCGATTAATATTATTTCGCTAGTAATTCCGTATATTTCAAATTAAACATGAAACATTATATTGTCAACATAATAAAATCCCTTTTTAAATAAACATTCATAAACACAATGGAAAAAGATTCGTTCAGAAATCAACAAGTTTTTTCCCTACAAGAGAGTGCAATGGAGATTTTAGTCTGAAGTTTTTCCCTTTAAAGGGAAATCGTTTAGTAGAAGATATGACTTTGCTATATGGGTCGGACGGGACTTCCTACAGCCATTGTTAACACTGAGACGCTTGAAGATAAAACACGCCGACAGGGGGGGACATCTATCGTCTTACTGCCGTCTTTATGAACACTATCTGGTCAGAATCTGCCGTCGTGTAATATTTTTTGCCAACTGTTTCTAATAACTGCTGCCTTCAGTAGCGTTTATGTGATTCAACAGAAAATTTATTTAACTAATTTCTCGACTAGCTAGACATTTGAAACTTTCAGAATAGATCAGAACACCGTGAAAATTGCATTTTTTAAATACTTTTAGCCAACAGTTTAGGGTCCCTGCTGTCTTCGGCAGCGTTACCAGTACAAATCTTGCAATCGATTTTTAACTAACTTCCCGACTAGCTATACATTTAAAACTTCTGGAAAATATCAGAACACGGTGACAATGCATTTTTAAAAATATTTTTAGACAATTGTTTCAGGTCACTGCTGCCTTCGACAGCGTTTATATGGTTCAATAGAAAATTTATTTAACTAACTTCCCGACTAGCTAGACATTTCAAACTTTCAGAATAGTTCAGAAGACGGTGAAAATGCATTTTTTTTTTTTTATATACTTTTAGCCAATTTTTTCAGGTCCCTGCTGCCTTCGTCAGCGTTACCAGTAGAAATCTTGCATCGGTTTTTAACTAACTTTCAGAAAAGCTCAGAACACGGTAATAATTCATTTTTCTAAATATTTTTAGCCAACTGTTTCAGGTGCAATGTCAATGTTTTTTTAACATTATGTATATTTCTAAAAGTGTATAAGGAAGTCATGTGGTGCCCACATCAGATTTTTTATATTAAAATGAGCGATCTTAAAAGTAGCCCTCTTTTATACACACAAACACACACGCACACACACATATAGTTTAAATTCTCAATTTAGATTCACAATATATATATATATATTTTTTTTTTCATTCTTCATCTCTCTATATATAAAAGAGCAGAGTCTGTCTGTCTGTCTGTGTGTCTGTGTGTCTGTCCGCTATAGAAACCTAGGCCGTTTCACCGAGCGGGACCAAATTGGGCACGGTTAATGTTTACGACCCGAGAAAGACAACGCCGCAAGCGATTTTACAAAATTCGCCCCCCAAGGGGGGGAGGGGGGCAAAACGTAATTTCAACAAAACCTTCATTTCTCAAACAAAAAAAACAGATATCCGTAAAATTTTTGCTTTAAAATATAGCTAATAGAAATGTCTAAAAATCGGTTTCTGGAATTTTTGAAATTCGGTCCCCAAGGGGGGCGGGGGGGGGGGGGGCAAAACGTGATTTCACATGCGTAAAACGTGATTTCGCATAATCCTATATATCTCAAACAAAAAAAATAGATAAACGTGAAATTTTTGCTCTAAAATATAGCTAATGCAACTATCTAAAAACCAATTTCTGGAATTTTAGAAATTCAGCCCCCAGGTGGGGCAGCAAGGGGGGGGGGCTATGGAGCAGAAACAAATAGAAATACAGTTAGGCTGTTCAAAATTGGTACAGATAGGTTTTAAAGGCCTGCAAGTCGAATGGGGATATTTTCGATTGTGTAAAGTTATTAGGAGGGGCAAGAAGGGGGGGGGGCAAAAAAAATAAAAATAGTGTCAGATCGTTCAAAATTGGTACATAGAGGTTTTCGATACTTACAAATCAATATCGGATGATTTTGAATTTGTAAAATTATTAGGAGGGGCGGATAGGGGGGGGGGCGGTAAGGGAGGGCTATGGGGTAAAAACAAATAGAAATACAGTTAGGCCGTTCAAAATTGGTACAGATAGGTTTAAGAGGCCTGCAAGTCGAATGGGGATATTTTCGATTGTGTAAAGTTATTAGGAGGGGCGGGTAGGGGGGATGGGGCGGTAAGGGGGGCTAAGGGGTAAAAACAAATAGAAATACAGTTAGGCCGTTCAAAATTGGTACAGATAGGTTTAAGAGGCCTGCAAGTCGAATGGGGATATTTTCGAAAGTGTAAAGTTATTACGAGGGGCGAGAAGCGGGGGCAAAAAAATAAATATAGTGTCAGATCGTTCAAAATTGGTACATAGAGGTTTTCGATACTTACAAATCGATTGCGGATGATTTTGAATTTGTAAAATTATTAGGAGGGGCGGGTAGGGGGGTAGGGCGGTAAGGGGGGGCTATGGGGCAAAAACAAATAGAAATACAGTTAGGCCGTTCAAAATTGGTACAGATAGGTTTAAGAGGCCTGTAAGTCGAATGGGGATATTTTCGAAAGTGTAAAGTTATTAGGAGGGGCGAGAAGGGGGGAGGGGAGAGGGGGGGGGGCAAAAAAATAAAAATACAGTTAGATCGTTCAAAATTGGTATATAGAGGTTTTCGATACTTACAAATCGATTGCGGATATTTTCGAATTTGTAAAATTATTAGGAGGGGCGGTAAGGGGGGGCTATGGGCAAAAACAAATAGAAATACAGTTAGGCCATTGAAAATTGGTACAGATAGGTTTTAGAGGCCTGCAAATCGAATGGGGATATTTTTGAAAGTGTAAAGTTAGTAGAAGGCTGGGGAGGGGGGGGGGACAGAGGGTAAAAAAAAATAGAGTTAGATCATTCAAATTTGGTACATCGAGGTTTTCGATACCTACAAATCGATTGCGGATATTTTTGAATTTTTAAAATTATTGGGAGGAGCGGGAAAGGGGGGAGGGAGCGGAAGGGTAAAAAATAAAATAAATAAATAATTATAATTGCATAAGTTGATAAAAAATGCTATGCAATAGCTTTACCGCGGCAGTCCCCGAGTGCCACACGTATTTTATTTTATTTATTTATTTATTTTAATTTTTTTTTTAATGTACCTTTGTTGTAAGATAATATATAGATGCAGTTAAAATACAGTGGAATTTTTCATTGCATCCTATTATTATGTTTTATTTCATACATATTCTCTTTAGTAATTATTTTTATTGCATTAAAATAAAATGGAACAACGATATACAGTGAAACTTGAATAATTTCTGTATAATTCGAATTTTTTACTCGGTCCCTTGAATTTTGTATTAAAATAATGTCAAAAAATCATGGATAATTCGAATTCTATTTTGGATAATTCGAATTTTTCATACGATTACCTTAAAGCTATTACAGTAAAATTTGTTCCCGAGATTTTTCGCAGCTAAAGTGTATTATTTTTTAACAGTCTTTCAAATGAAGGATAAGGAAATACAAGAGTATTTCCTACCTAGTGCATCAGAAGATATGGTCCATATACATGAACTTCGAGGGTTTTTTTAATTGAAATTCATGTATAATGTAGAAGATTCTATTTTTGTATCAATTGATAGGTTGAAGTCATATGCTATGACGCAAAGACTGTACTTAAAGAAACAATAAAAAATACTAGTATCGCCCAGTGGTCGAAACTCGACCATTTTTTTTTACAAAGCGAGGCAAAGCAAAGTTATTGCCTTGTCCTAAACGGAATGCAATTGCAACACAGCTGCGGCAATTGTTTGCCAATATTCACTCTAACTGAATCAGCAGAGTTTTACTTAATATAACTATTTCTCTCTGTAGATGTTAGCCTTTCCTGAAATGAGAGAAAATCGCAACGTGAAAACGCCCCTTGTTGTGTGATACAGCCCAGAAGCTAATAGGTACCATGTCAGACCAAGGTCCAACCAAGTATCAAATTCTGTTAAATTAATTGGATTGGTTCATAAAGTACAGTGTTTCAACAAAAAAAAAAAAAAAAAAAAAAAGAGATATTTTTCAAAAATGGTCGAATTGAGTTCGGGAAATTTCAAAATGTGTAACTTTATCGAAAACCGAAAATCTAAAACTTTTCTGAATCTTATATTTTCTACTTATATATGCAGAGAAAAGAATAATAAATCCACTTTTTAAAAAATAAAAATAAGTAGTCAATTTCACTAATTTCACTTAATTAAAATGCAAGGAAATCTCAAAACGTGTAAATTCATCGAAAACTGGAAATCAAAAGTTTTTATGTATCTTCTACTTGCTTCTTCTACCCACAAAAGCTAGCAATAAAGACACTTTTTTAAAAAATAAGTAGCCAATTTCAGTTAATTGAAACGTAAAGAAAGCTCAAAACATGTAAATTCAGCAGAAAACGGAAATCGGAATTTTTTCCGTATTGTCTACTTATACATGCAGCAGTTAGCAACAAATCCATTTTCCTTTTATTTAGTATATTAGTTGAATATTTATTGTTTAAATATCACCCTTTGAAATGAAATGTTTATGTTTACCATGTTTACATTCGAAACTGGAAGTTTGCCATTTTTTTTTTTCTGGAGTTTTGTGATTTTAAATTAAAATTTTATCAATTTTACAGAAAAAATAACTCAATCAAACACATGTAGACAGTAACTTATATATAACCCAAATATCGGAATTAAAATCGTCAGATAATTTCCGTTATTTTTTAATAATTTTTTACAAAAAATTCAATGGACAATTAACATAGAAAATCTTTTACATGGCTCCATGGACAGACAGTGACGTCATCACTTCGCTTGCGTATAGTGATGCTACATTATACAAATCACTGTGTCTATGGTTTTATTTGAGCTTTATGAAATTGCCAGATTTAACAACTTTCTACTTTTAGGTATTTTTTAATGTGAAGGAATACGTGTATAAAAAGGAAAAATGGGGGAAAATGCATAAAAATAAATGTATTTTTAAATACCTTCTTGACATCGTAAGAAAATAATATTTGTATTCGCACCTTCCGGCTAACCATACCTTTCGAATGATACCATTTTCAACCCTCTACTCCCATAATTAATATGTTAAAAAGGGACAACAAATTTTATGCTTGCCTATTAATATATAGATCTGACTATATTTTAAAAAGTGTTGAATAATTAAGCTCGTAAAAAATATTGATTTAATGGGGGGGATGTAGCAGTATTCTTACAGGGTTGCTACACAAATCAGGAGAAAAAATTCCCTGAGTTTTCTCTGTCTCTTTTAGAAGTAAAATAGATGACACGCAATCATGCAGCATTAGAATCTGACATGTTTATAAGTCAATTGAACATATTTAGAGACTATTAAATTTTTTTACTTACTATAGTTGAAGAAAAAAAAACATAATTGATTCATTATAAAGCACTAAAATTTTAAAAAATATTTGATTTAGAAAAAAATTTCCCTGTTTTCCAAAAAAATTTCACAATTCTCTGAATTTTCCCTGTTTTTGCAATAAATTTTGAAATTCCCTGTTTTTTAATAGATTTTCAAATTCCCTGAGTTTTTCAGGTACCGTAGCAACCCTGTCTTAGATATAAAGTTCATGTGTTAAATCTTTGATCGTATAGTTTTATCTTTTTAATTTATCTCTTCTTTTTGACAAAATAGTATATGTAATTCGAATTTTTGGATATTTCGAGTTTTTCTCTAGTCCCTTCAATTTCGAATTATCCAAGTTCTACTTTAATTAAAATTGAGGAAAATTGTGCTAAAGAAATGGAACAGCTTTAGTATAGAACCCCTTGGCAAAATTCGAAATTTGGCACTGAGTTAGTCTGGACGTTTCTCGCATAGATATTGTTGCGTACTTGGGGGTTCGTGAGTTGTCTGAGAATGAAAGGCCAAACGTACAAAAATTCAGTAATTTATTCACAGAAAGTTCCAGAAAAGTACAGGTCTATAAACCCAGTATCAGCTTCAATTCAAACAGTAAACACACACAGCTCAAACAACAGCTGTCAATAGCTAATCCACAGTACAAACTGTATAGCAATAACACTTGAAGCAAGTCTCTCTCAAAGAGGCTTAAGAGCAATGCAAGCACTAGCGAAGCTGGCTGAGATCTGAACTGAACTGACTGCCTTGGCGAGGAAGCGCTCCTTATATGCTGTTCCATGGAACCCAGATTTTTCGAGAAAACTCTAGAAAGTGGTCAACCAATCAACTTACAGCTTCCATATTTGGTATATCCCATATAAGGATTTTCTCGCCAAGGTCGCCAAAAAAATCGCCAAGGTGGGAAAAAGTCGCCAAATTTGGCGCCAAATCCATTACCTGCATTACTGGGGCTTTTTAATGCGTTTTTAAGGGAAAATAAGGCTATTTCAACGCTAAAACGACTAGAAATGCACAAAATTAGCACTTTATCAACTTACTAAGCCTCTTTGAAGAATTTATACAAAAATAAACACAATTATTTACAATTTCGTAACAATATAGTAATATATAATAATCTATCATCCCCATGTTATCGAGCAATAAATTTTGTTGCCGAAAAGAAGTTTACAAGCTATATCTTCAGGCAAATTATATATTTTCAATGTGTTTGATTAAATTAATTTATAGAAAAATGTATTTTTGTAAGTTGCGTCTTTGCAAACGTAAAGTTAAACCTAAAGAACAGCTTCAGTATAAAACCCCCTTGGCGAAATTTGACATCCAAGTAACTCGGTCATTTTTCACCAAGGTCTTTACTTACACAGCGATAGCCATTTTAAATCATAGACAAAATTGGCGACAGAAATTTAAAAGTCGCCAATGGGGGTCCTACTAAAGCTGTACTGTCTGGTGAAGTATAAAAACTGGATCCTCAAACATGAATTTTATTTTGAATGGTTTTGGTTTATCTATCATTAATATTTCATCTCACAAAATTAATTTGGTTCTAATAATAATTTGTCTTCAGATGAATTAAAATTTAAGATGACTGGGGAAATTAGTATAAGATTTACGAATTGCAAAATTTAAAGGCAAATAAGAAAA
The DNA here is from genome assembly GCA_963930645.1 of Salticus scenicus. NCBI lineage: Eukaryota > Metazoa > Arthropoda > Arachnida > Araneae > Salticidae > Salticus > Salticus scenicus. The sequence goes on along the minus strand of OZ005650.1, from coordinate 222,728,378 downwards.
AAAAAAAAAAAAATACGTGTGGCACTCGAGGACTGCCGCGGTAAAGCTATTGCATAGCATTTTTTTTTTCAACTTATGCAATTATAATTATTTATTTATTTTATTTACGCAGTATAAATAATAATTGTGCAGTAAAAATAATAATTAAAAATTTTTAACTTAACCTTCCTCGCTTTCATGAAGTTTTCGGACAGTATTAGTATTTTATAGCATTAAATTGTTGCTTGTGCCTGGGGGGGGACTCATGTCAAAGTTGGACATGGGGGGGACTCATGTCAAAGTTGTGCCTTGGGGGGGGACTCATGTCAAAGTTGTGCCTTGGGGGGACTCATGTCAAAGTTGTGCCTTGGGGGGGGGACTCATGTCAAAGTTGTGCCTTGGGGGGACTCATGCCAAAGTTTTGCCTTGGGGGGACTCATGTCAAAGTTGTACCTTGGGGGGGGACTCATGTCAAAGTTGGGCCTTGGGGGGACTCATGTCAAAGTTGTGCCTGGGAGTGACTCATGTCAAAGTTGTGCCTTGTGGGGGACTCATGTCAAAGTTGTGCCTTTTGGGAGACTCGTGTGCCTTGGGGGGACTCATGTCAAAGTTGTATCTTGGGGAGGGGACTCATGTCAAAGTTGTGCCTTGGGGGGACTCATGTCAAAGTTGTGCCTTGGGGAGGGGACTCATGTCAAAGTTGTGCCTGGGGGGGACTCATGTCAAAGTTGTGCCTTGGGGGGACTCATGTCAAAGTTGTGCCTTGGGGAGGGGACTCATGTTAAAGTTGTGCTTTGGGGGGGGACTGCATGGGGAGTCGTTCCTTCACATATATGAGTTTTAATTATAGCTTTAAATAAAGGCAATAATTAATTACTATATTTTCAATAAATTAAATGGCTAATAAAAATAGATAACGAAATTCTAAATTACTTTTATATTTATTCGCTTTTGTCTATAATAGATATCTTAATTCTAATAATACTTTATCCCTTATGCTATTAAAAACTGAATGAGTTATAATTTTTTTAATTTCGCGCTTTAAACCCATTGAAATAGAATACGCGACCTTCCTTCGATGAGATTGTATTACGTGTTCATTGCCACTTTTCGTTACCATGGGAACCACTTCAAGGAAGAGAGTGTTAGGTTTATTTTCGTTACGGAATTTCTTGATTCGGTCGCCGCGCTCAAAGCCCGCGATAAAAGCTATGCAATAGCTTAAAATATATATATATATATATATATATATATATATATATATATATATATATTATAGTTTTAAAAAATTAAAGAACACGCTTTTATAGAAATGTGAACTAAAAAGCACAAAATATCTATCTTAGTATTAAAATTCAGGGTAAGAGAAAATCGTGTGAGTGATACACCGTAATATTTACATACATTTAAATCTTTAATTAAAATAACTTAGAATTAACAAAAACCATTTTAAAAAAATTTCCCCTGACGGGGATCGAACACTGGACCTTTAGGTTCGTAGCGCGGCGCCTTACCTCTACGCCATATCGTTCACGAAGGGGAAGTATTTTTTTTAACCGACTTCAAAAAATTGTAGGAAATGAAACTAAATTGCGCCAAAAAGTATAAAATAATTTCCTTCGCCAAACAACCTATAACACTACAATTAATCATAACTTTTGAAGTCGGCGCAAAATTAAATAAAAATTGATACCTTTATTCAATACAAAAATCGAATCCTATTCAAACTACACATCTCACATTGTCACTTGCAAAACGCAGCCGAAAACTATTTTGATTCAAGAAAACAAATAAGATTTTGTAAGCAGCAAAAGTTGGCGAAGATGCTGGTATCTGACGTCCTTGGTGAAAGAAAAATCGCAAAATTATCTGGCAAACATATTTAATTTCTTTGGGATATCATGATTAATTTGATAAGGTATATTAAGAGAGTAATCAAGAATATGAAACAATACTTCGTACAAAATGTATTATGAAAATATATATCTTGCGTGTATATTTTTGCAATACGTTTTCAACGCCAAATCCAAAAGCCACCAAGGATGATAGTTATCAAAGTTATACCAAATTTGCAAAGAAAACTCTAACTTCGTAGAAACATAAATTCTGCATTGTGAAAAATGTCCACTGTTCTGTGTAGATGCTACCAATGGACCAATTGTATACAGTGAATACAATAATAAAGGAAACATGAAAATGGATCATTCGAGACGACAGCATTTGTTGCTACCGATCTAAAAACAAACCTTTAAAAACTAATTAAATTTTATTTAATTTTGCGCCGACTTCAAAAGTTATGATTAATTGTAGTGTTATAGGTTGTTTGGCGAAGGAAATTATTTTATACTTTTTGGCGCAATTTAGTTTCATTTCATACAATTTTTTTTTAATAGTAGTTGCTTTTTGGAGTCGGTTCTATTTTTTTACAAAAAGATTTTATTTCACAATATAATTTTTTTGTTTGCTCCCAGAGAAGTTACAAACAAACAAACAAACAAACATACATACATACATACATACATACATACAGGTGAAGCTAATATAAGCGTGTTAAAAAATACTGCATTTGTGATAATAATAAAATGCATGTATATAGAGTACTCACTCATTTTCTTTCACTATTTTTTCATCACTTTCTTCATTAATAAATGCACTTTGTTTATTCATATTAAAAACACTTTATACACAAATAAATGCACTTTGTTTATTCATATTAAAGACACTTTATACACAAATTGTACGCGTACAGCTATTCACTGTTGCACATAAATGATAGATACCTATACACCTATATACTTTCTCACAAACAGCTGCTTACGTATTCGTCCGATTTCGGAGTAGCTCGTCTCGATTCGTGCGAGCTTCGTACAGCCGAAGTCTACCGAAGTCTGCCGAACTGTGTTAGGTTTTTTTTTTCGTTACGGAATTTTCTGATTCGGTCGCCGCGCTCAAAGCCCGCGATAAAAGCTATACAATAGCTTAAAAAAAAAAAGGCGAAAGTTTCGCGCGGGTTTGCGGTGAAATCCTATTGTACGGTACCCCTTGGCGTTTTTTGGTGACTTTTGTTGGCTGTATGCTTGATTCGCAAGCATTAAAACCCCAAAAAAACATCACTGGATATTCTTCGACCACATTTCATGAAACCATAACATCTGCGCAAGTGCTAACTTAACGAGTCCAATGCTAAAATAGGGGTATCAGTCATCTGACTCAGTGAAAATGACAATGAGCAATAACACAGAATGCGGAATTACTGGATGCTTTCCAAATTTCAAACTGTCGGTCAAGCTGGCATCCCTCCAACATTTTAGACGCGTCCTCACTGCTAGTTTTAGGATATGTGGCTGCACTGTACCTCTAATTCGTGACGCATGAATCAGTAAATGCATGAAAATTTTGTATAGGCCGCGATCAGTACATTCGCTGCTGTATGCTTGCTTCGCAAGCATTAAAAAAAAAAAAATCACTGGATACCGCTAATCGCGATGCATGAAAATTTGTATAAGCCGGGGTCAGTATGCTTGCTTCGCAAGCATTAAAAAAAAAAAAAAAAAAATCACTGGATACCCCTAATCGCGATGCATGAATCAGTAAATGCAAGAAAATTTGAATAATCGGGGTCAATATGCTTGCTTCGCAAGCATTAAAAAAAAAAAAAAAAAAAAAAAAAAAAAAACATCACTCGATACTCCTAATCGCGATGCATGAATCTGTGAATGTATGAACATTTGTATAAGCCGCGGTTCATCGCCACTTTTGGCGGGGTACCGTACATTAGGATGAAACCGGGTTTGTTAGTTATAAATATTTTTCATAACCTGGTATCAAACAAATTGACTTCATGAAATGAGCTCACCCCTCCTAGCCAAAACACACACACATTTTTTAATTTCTCTTAACCACATGTTGTAGAGAAAGCGTTTTTGGCTCAAATATTTGAAATAGAGTTTTTGCTACACTTACTCTTTTTGAGGTTCCCTGAATCTAAAAATCAGCTTTTCAGTAGTTTGTCTGTGTGTTTGTTATCTTAACTCAAGAACGGTTAGACTATATTTGAGGGTGCCCCTTGATTCTCGCCAAATTGTGATCGCGGTAAATATATTAAGGTTAGCCTATTTATATGTATAGGTTATATGTATATAGTGTATATATATAGGTTATATGTATATAGTGTTAAAGGTTATTAACAACAATGCGCCAAACAATTTCGCCAAGGGAGCACCCTCAAATATATTTTTACCCTCGAGAACGAATATTAGTATGAAGTCCAAAAACTCGGAGAAAAGAATAAGTAGTTTATGTACATAGCACTTCCAAGAGAAATCAAATACATTACGTCTATGGGCAAAATTTCTGGTAGGTACAATTTAATTTCTTAAAATTGCACGGAGCTGGTTTGGTATTTGTTGTCCTAGGCGAAAAGAAAAAAAGGTTGCCAAATTACCCGGAAAACATATTTAATTCTTTTCAAAAATTATGGTTATTTTAATAAGGCAACAAGAATATGAAACAATATTTCGTACGATACATATAACAAAAATATATACCTGGCGTGTATATTTTCGTATCACTTACTATTTGATCGCAAAATCCCAAAACCGCCAAGAACAATAGGTGTCAAAGCTATACCCTAAACGAGTACTGAAAAGCTACCGAAGTAACAGTACCAAAAGTAATATAAATGGTGTTTTTAGCATTTACCCTGTAATGAGGAAATCCCAAGTTACTGATCCAATCTCCTACTTCTTCAACTGTCCATTCTATACAAAGCTGGGGTTCAATTTCAGGATAATCCTTATCTTCTTCCATCGGTAATTTTTCTTAAAAATTAAACTTTGATTTTAGTTATAAATCTAATTATCATACAAACTGCATTCAGGATTCATTTAATAAAGAACATACGTGTCTGCAGAAAACAAAAATAGAAAGCCAGCAAATTACTTTTAACGATCACGTGAAATCTATATATATATGAAATCGTTTGACCTGAGTGAGTGAGTGCGTACGTGAGCGACTGATTCATCATCATCGCCCAGCCCAAACCCCTCTGGACCCAGAAGCATAAAATTTTAAGACAATGTTCCTTCTGTTACGTAAACATCCACTAAAAAGCGATTTTACAAAATTCGCCCCCTCGGAGGGGGGGGGGGGAAGGCCAAAACGAGATTTAACAAAATCCTTCATATCTCAAACAAAAAGCAGGTATCCATAGAATTTTTGCTTTAAAATACAGCTAACAGAAATATCTAGAAACCAATTTCTGGAATTTTAGGAATTTGGTCCCTATGGGGGGGGGGGGGGGGGGAAGGGGATAAGACGTGAATTCACATGCGCAAAACGTGAGTTCACATAATCCTATATATCTCAAACAAAAAAACAAATATACGTGAAATTTTTGCTCTAAAATATAGCTAATACAAATGCCTAAAAATTAATTTCTGGAATTTTAGAAATTCAGTCCCTAAAGGGGGGAGGGGGCAAAACGTATTTGCAAATAATCCTTTATATCGAAAAAAAAAAAAAAAAAGTGAGATTTTTGCTCTAAAATATAGCTTACACAAATATCTAAAACCCAATTTCTGGAATTTTAGAAATTCGTTCCAGGAGGGGCGGGTGTGGGAGGGGGGGGGAGCTATGGGGCAAAAGGAATAGAAATACAGTTAGACCACCGTTCAAAATTGGTACAGATAGGTTTTAGTGGCCTGCAAGTCGATTGAGGATATTTTCGAAAGTGTAACGTTATTAGGAGGAGCAGTAAGGGGAGGGAGACGGAGGGAAAAAAAAAATAAAAATAGAGTTAGATCGTTCAAAATTGGTACATAGTAGTTTTTAATACCTACAAATCGATTGCGGATATTTTCGAATTTGTAAAATTTTTAGGAGAGCCGGGAAGGAGGAGGGGTTCGAAGGGGCAAACTATAGAAATAGAGTTAGAACGTTCAAATTTGGCGCATACAGTGTTTTTGGGACCTACAAATCGAATGCAGATATTTTTAAAAGGGAAGAAATATTAGGATAGACGTGAAGAGGGAAGGCGAAGCAGCAAAAATATAGAAATAAGAGTTAGAACGTTGAAAATTAGTATTATAAGGTTTTAAGGCCCGATAAATCGATTGCGAATATTTTCGAAAGTGTAGAATTTTTACGAGGGGCAGGAAGGAGGGCGGACGTAAGTCAAAAATAAAGAAATTCAGATAGAACGTTGGAAATTAGTATTATTGGGTTTAAAAGCCCGAGAAAAGGATTTTTCGTTAATTTTCATTATATTTTCTAAAGTTTTATACATTTTACTTTTTTACTTTCTTCTATATTCAATAGAAGAAAGAAAGAATTGGATTCGTAAAAATTTTCGACCTCGGGTTTTTGATGGATTTACACGTTTTGAGAGCTGTAGAACACGATTTGACCATTTTTAGAAAATGTCTGTCTGTCTGTCCGCTTGTCTGTCTGTCTGTGTGTGTGTGTGACAAAATTTTGTGGCAACTGTATCTCAGGAACTACGGCACAGAATTTCATACAAATTGGTATGTAGTTATACCTTTACATAAATTAGGGCCTATCAACTTTTGGTAAAAATTGTCCGACAGGTTGCGTTGCCATTCCACTTTTTCTAAATTTTTAACATAGTGGTATCGGACAAAATTTTGTATAAATGTGCATAAAAAGAATTATTTTTTCATAAACATTAGAAAATTTGCAAGAATTATTTGTAATAAAGATAGTAAACAGAGAAAAAAAATGTGTGTGTAGAAGCCTCGTGTCCCCCCCCCCTGGTGGGAAGTCCCCCCTCAAGGGGAGTAAATTTTCATGATGGGTGTCTTTCGAAAGAGCTCGTCAATACCTTTAAAACGAGTGGTTGAACCATCGATCTGCGATAATTTAAAATAAAGTTATCAATTTTTTTCATTTTTAACAAAAAAAAAAAAAAAAAAAAAAAAAAATTTTTTTTTTTTTTTTTTAAATTTTTTTTTTTTTTGGGGGGGGGGGCAGGATATTTAGTGTTATGCTACTTCTCTAAAATGGAAAATTATCATGGAAGATAATTTTTTAAAATAATAATTTTAATAAATTATTTTTATAGGAAAATATAGAAGTCATGTGGTAGCCACAACATACTAGCTATATTATGTAATAAATAGAAATTAACTGTAATTAAATTGAAATTTATTATTATTATTATTATTATTATTATTATTATTATTATTTTTGTGTGTGTGTGTGTGTGTGTGTGTCTGATAACATCTGAAGAAATTAGTTTTTCTGACAGCTTAGTTTCTCATGATAAAAATCTAGATAAAAAATCTTTTCAAGAAAGAAAAAGTGCATATTTATATTCTCCAATATATATAGACTTAAAATATGAAAAAAAAAAAAAAAATTACACAATTTTTGAAGCGATTTCGGTCCACAAATTGAGCAGTCAGATGGCTAAAGCGTATGCTTGCTTTTTTACTTTCTCTTACCCATAGGGTCGAGAAAGTATTGTTTTAGGGTCAAATTTTCGAACGTGAGTTTTTTTGTATTTACATGTTCGGAGGTCCACTGAATACGGAAATCATGTTTTTAGCGAATGGTCTGTGTGTCTGTGTGGATGGATGTCTGTGTGCCTGTTATCAGCATATCTCAAGAACAAATAGTAGCAGAAATTCCAAACTCGGTATTCTAAATTATCATATAGGGATGCTACAGTAAGCTTTTCGTTGAGATGAAGCAAATGGCTCGTGTGCAGGGACACACAAAAGTATTCAAATACATTACTTCTATGGGGGGAAATTGCAGGTAAGTAGAGTTTAACATCTATAGACTGCACTAAACCGAATGAAATGAATATATATTTTTTGTAATAGAGATAGTCAACTGGGAAAATTTTTTTGTGTATGTAGGAGTCCTGCCTCCCTCCCCCCTGGGGGAAGTCCCCCCTCGAGGGGAGTAAATTTTCATGATGGGTATCTTTCAAAACAGCTCGCCAATGCCTTTAAAACGAATGGTTGAACCATCGATCTGCGATAATTTTAAATGAAGTTATCGATTTTTTAAATGTAATTTTGAGAATAAATTCAACCTTTTCTTTGATATTTAGTGTACACTACTTCTCTAATATGGAAATCGTCTGCATTATCATAAAAGATAATTTTTTTAAATAATAATTTTAATAAATTATTTTTTAAAAACAGAATTATTTTTTAATAACCGAATTAAATTCTATATAAATGTAAATGCATTAATGAAACGGGGGGTTGAGGGGTCGGTAGCCCCCCGTCACACAGAACTAATTATCATTTAAAACTCTTCCGAAGCCTAATTTGAATTGTTTAACACAGGTTTACATAACAGTACTCGTTATCTTACCTCTTAATCTGCAACCTGTATTTATAGTATTAAATTTTAGGGTAAGAGAAAGTCGTGTGAGTGACACACCAGATTATTAAATGTTATGTTTATTTGCGAAAAACATCCCTTTCTTAAATATTTTTAGATCAATGCTAAACATTGTTTTTATATTTAAAAAATACTATTTAAAATTTCATTAAGTAGTAAATGATAGCATCAGAGAAATAATCTCAATTAATTCAGTTATCGCTTAAAAAAAAAAAACAAAAAAAAAAACAAAAAAAAAAAAAAGATTTTGATGAAATTCTGGCAAAAGCAGAATTTAGTTTAGTACGGAGGATAATCAGGTTTTTTTTTTTTTCCAAATTATAACATCGCTTTTAAATTATCTATACTAGCAAACACGTGCGAAATATTCGCATTTTATTTCTTTTCTTATTTACCTTTAAAATTTGAAACTCATAAATATTATACCAATTTCACCACCTAATTAAAATCTTAATTTATCCCACGCCAAATTATTAACAAAACCAAATTAATATTGTACAATAGTGAAACCAAAATCATTCAAAGAAAGGTTTTCAAATAAAATTCATGGTTCACGACCCGATTTTCATACTTCCACAGGCAGTACAATTTTAATATAGGACTCCCACGAAGCCTTTTAAATTTTTGTCGTCATGCTGGGAATGACTTTTTATTAATTTTGGTATATCTATATCTATATATATAAATAAATAAATAAATAAATGAAATAAAATAATTCCTATTTTGATTATATTTTTTTAAGTTGTGTTTTTTAGTCAATTTATGACACAAAAGTTCATATTCTGTATATATCTTTAAAATATTGCTAGGTTTAAAATGACGCTTGCAAAGATTCTGAAGAAACAACTGTTAATAATACATTTTTTTCGTAAAATAATCTCATCAGACAAATATCGTCATTTTTTCTTATTAGTCCATTGAGCTAAGTCCGCGTGCTTAAATATTGTTCATGTATAAATATTATTTTTTTTATCCTCGCGTATCGTATCGTTTCGATCAAAAATAATTGAAGCTGGTCCACGTTAGAGAAATATTATATAAATAATATTTCTCTAACGTGGACCAGTTACAATTATTTTTTGTCGAAACGATACGATAGTGGTGTAATTAATAAAATATGTGAGGATAAAAAATATTTAAAACGAACAATATTTTTAAATTCGTGGACTCAGCTCAATGAACTAATAAGAAAAAATGACGACATTTGTCTGATGACAATATTTTACGGAAAAATGTGTTTTTAAAAGTTGTTTCTTCAGAATTTTTGCAAACGTCATTTTAAACCTAGCAATACTTTAAAGATATATACAAAATATGAATTATTATTATAAATTGACTAAAAAATGCAATCATAAAAAAGCATAATCAAAATAGGAATTAGTTTTTAGTTTTTTTTTTTTTTTTTTTTAAACAAACAAATATATATATATATATATATATATATATATATATATAAATCATCTCCAACATGGCTACAAAAATTTAAAAGGCGTCGTGGGAGTCCTATTCTAAAACTGTACTACCTGTGGAAGTATGAAAACTAAGCCTTGAATCATAAATTTTATTTTGAAACCTTTCTTTGAATGATTTTGGTTTCACTATTGTACAATATTGATTTGGTTCTAATAATAATTTGGCTTCTGGTAAATTAAAATTTTAATTAGGGGGTGAGATTGGTGTAATATTTATGAATTTCAAATTTTAAAGGTAAATAAGAAAAGAAATAAAGTGCGAAAATTTCGCACATGTTTGCTAGTTCAATTATATTTTCGATAAATTTTCGATTTCGATAAATGTCTAACCATCGTAAAACTGGCGACAACGTTTTATCCGTAGATTGAGACTAATAGTCTTCCGTACTAAAAATCATCTAACACAGCGGTCGTTGGGCCGCTCTCTTACAAAATGAACAACCAACCGTTCAATCTACAAAGTAAACGAAGCGGACTATACGACTTAGCGTAGTGCTATGTATTCTGTCCTGAACCTCTCTTTGGTGAACTGAACTTGCCGCCGACGAGCTTTTCTAAAAAAGTATGTGTTGAATCGAAATAGTATCCTAATAAGGAATCCTAATCTCATCTTTGCCTAATTAGTTTTCACTCTCTTTAAAATGAGACTTAAACGAAGTTTCTAAGATAAAAACTCGCCATGTTTCTTTTTTTTTTTTTTTTTCTCTGAAATGAAGAATATTGTTTTTTTAGAGTAAGCGCGTCTATCTACAAAACCGCTTAAGACATTTTCATAAAAGTATGGTATATACGATTTTTAACCATGTCGAAGGTGAAAATCTACCGAAAAATTAAAATAAAATAAAATTGTAAAAAAAAAAAAAAAAAAAAAAAAAAAAGTCCATTAAAAAATTCTGAAAATAGAAATTGACTTGAAAAGCTTTATCTATACTTTGAAAAATAGAAATCTACCACTTTTTTGACTCATTCAAACAGACATTTCGTTCTGTACAGATGTTCAAAGTTTCAAAATGTTCGGATGTAAAGAATTAGCAAAAAAACATAAAATAGTTTTGAATTTATTATATCAAGCTGATGCCAATAAAAACAAAACATTTATGTACCTTTATTTATTTATTTATTTTTATATAAAACTAGCAGGCTTTGCCCGCTTCGCTGGTCACTATATTTAAAGGAAACTCTTTTCTATATAGTTTTATGAAAAAAAGAGAAAATAATAATACTGAAATCGCTCAAAAGTTCGCTTTGGGTTCCCGCTATCTTCGGCAGCGCCTCGTTCGTCCTCGCATTCTGAAATACCTGTCCCTATTGCCTGCGACAATGAATTACCCGTGGCCTTCCATTTGTGCTTATCATATATGACAATTTCGATACGGACAGTATCGAAAATTTTGAAGTAGCCCTTTATATTTGAATCCTAGTTATATATGAGCAACATTATACGTGATGTACATAATATTTGCTTTCAAGTTATTCTCTATATTTATTTGATTTAATCGATCAACCATAGAATGACAGCAATTTCAAGCCAAATATAATATTACAATATGCAATGATCAGCTAACTTCTATCGCATGAGACAATTATTATTATTTTGTGGTTATATATACTTCATGCTTAGTTAATAGTAGTTGGTATATAGAAAAATAAATTAATTAATATGTAAACTTGATCATGGTACAGCTTTAATGCCCTTGGCGACTTTTAAATTTTTGTTGCCGTTTTAGACCAAAATATAATTTATGCGATTATTGTTCCTACGCAAGCGAAGTGTGACGTCACTGACCGTCCGTGGATGGAAGAAATGATTTCCTATGTTAATCGCCCATTGGATTTTTTGTAAAAAATGATTAAAAATCGAAGAAAATTATTTCCCGATTTTAATCCCCATATTTGGGTACATATATGTTTTAGTTATCATGTGCATGTGTTAGATTGAGTTATTTTGCTGTCAAATTGACAAAATTTTAATTTTAAATTTCAAAACTCTGTCGTTCTTGGCGCTTATTGTATTTGGTGATCAAAAACGTAATACGAAAATATACATGCCAGATGTATATTTTCGTAATATGCATTGTACGAAATATTGTTTTATATTATTCATGGAACAACTATAGTATTTCCCCTCAGCTAGATTTGGCGATTTTTCGTTGGCGATTATGGCTAAATCATAAATCTAAAAATCATAAATCATATAGCATAAATGATAAAATCGTAAGCTATATTATAAATCATAAATCATAAAATCATAAATCCAAAATAAATCGCATGCAGGCTGCCATATTATATCGCAAACAATCCAGAACGACATCGTTATCGTTCAAATCGGCGCCAAAGAAAAATCGCCAAATTCAGCTGAGGGGAAATACTATAGTTGTACCTTATTCATTGCTGTCTTAAAATAAGTTGTTAAAATAACCATGATTTTTGAAAGGAATTAAATTATGTTCGCCAAATAATTTGGCGATATTTTATTTTTCTACCAAGGATGACCGATATCAAATCTATTCCGCTACAACATATTACTATCTTATATTAGATACTTTATTTAGACATTTGAAAACAAATTTGATTTCAAATTATGATAGAATATTTATCATTTCCCTTTCAATCAGTATATTAGTTGGATATTGTGTAAATATCATCCTTTGAAATGAAATGTTTGTGTTTTCAATCGAATATGGAAGTTTGGCATTTTTCTTTTTTTTTTCTCTAGAGTTTTTAAATTAAAAATTCAAATTTTGTCAATTTTACTACAAAAATAACTTAATCTAATGCATGGACATGATAACTAATACATATCTATACCTAAATACGGGGATTAAAATCGGGAAATATTTTTCCTCGATTTTTAATAATTTTTTACCAAAAATCCAATGGGCGTTTAACACAGGAAATATTTTTCTTGCATCCACGAACGACCAGTGACGTCATCACTTCGCTTGCGTATTTCTTTCTATCTTTTCCTTGGCGAAAAATGTCCGATCTACTTTAGCATCAAAATTATAAAAAATTGTCAAGAATTATCAATAAGAAAATACCTTTAATATATTGCTGAATTAGCGTTTATGCCAAGCGTGTTTCATCCGCCATACTACAAAAAAAAAAAAAAAAAAACTGAAGTTGAGGGTATATAAAAAATGCTGTGAAACAAAATTCAGAAGAAATATGTTAGATTTGTAATATTACTATCACGGAGTATTACTATTTTATTTTAAAATTATAAAGTGTCATTTTCTCATCGACCAATTTAACATTTAGTAATTTCTTATTTTTCGCGTGAAAGCATATTTCATTTTATGCTGAAAACAATAAATAAATACATCTCGTAAACTTTTTTGGCAACAATTAAAAATTTAAATGGCTTATATTAAGTCAATATAAGTCAATAAGTTTATTATTTTCATATTTTAATTAATTTTAAAGATTTTTTTCAATTTTTTTTTCCTAAACCATCCCTGACCTATAAGGAAAAAAACAAAAAAAGAATGATCGAAATCGGTTAAGCCGTTTACGATTTTATAAATAACATACAGACAAACATTCATTTTTATATATATAGAAGACATCTATATTTTTAACACATGAAAACTGAAATAAAACTTTGTGAAAATTTATCTTGCATCTACTAAAACCGACGTCAGTTTAGTTTTAATATTATAAAATGTATCTGCTGAAACTTACAAGTTAAAATAAAAATAAAAAATAAATATACAAATAAAAATAAGTAAAGAAATAAATTATTATTATTGTTTTTTTTTTTTTTTTTTTTTATAGTTCCCCATCATAGTATAGGTATGGGGAACTTAGGTAATCGTGAAAATTTTCGACCTCGGTTTTTTGACTTTTTTACACGTTTTCAGGTGTGAGGAATCCGAAAATGACAAAATTTCTATGGTGTCTGTCTGTAAGGTGTCTGTTAGTCTGTTAGTGTGTTAGTGTGTAAGTCCGTTAGTCCGTTAGTTTGTTAGTCTGTGTACACGATATCTCAAGAACAAATTGTCGCAGAGAGGTCAGATCAGTTTTAAAATATTACTTTCGACACTGGCAAGAACCCTATTCCTTTGCAACATTCGAATTTAAAAACTTCGTAAGTTAGGACAAAAAATTCACTTAAACGTGCATTAAATGGAAACTTTTTACTGGAAAATGTCAGACCAGTTTTAAAATATCAGTTTTGATGCCGGAAGGAACATCAGTAACTATAAATATGCTACTTTGAAAATTTCGCAAGTTATTGGAAATTTACTAATTTCTTAACATGGCAGTATAGGGCAAAATTTCCCATAAACGTCAATTTTCAGAGATATTATCATCGTAAAGATGTCAGACTACTTTTGAAATATTATTTAGGACACTGATATGAATATTAATGACTATGAATTTTCCAATATAAAAATTTCGTAAGTTATTGGAAATTTACGAATTTCTTAACATGGCAGAATAGATCAAAATTTCACATAAACGTCAATGTTGAGGGATATCTTCATCGTAAAGATGTCAAACCACTTTCTAAATATTATTTAGGATACTGGCATGAATATCATAGACTACGATTTTTCCAATTTAAAAAATTCGTAAGTTATTTGAAATTTACGATTTACTTGACATAATAAGGCAAATTTGAGCATAATCTTCCATTTTGAGGATCATAAATACATTAGGCAACTTCAAAATTACATTTATGATATTTGTTTGAACATGATTGAATACAAATATTCTAATAGGAAAATTTCGTAAATTATTCGTAATTTACGATTTTACCAACATAGGGAAATTGTAAATTTTTCATATAAATATGAATTTTGAGAATTATTGCATTGGCAATAGTAGCATGAAAACTAAACAACGGAATTGACCCTGATAAAATAAATTAATAGATTAGAATAAGACAAATATATCGAAGTGAACGGTGGATAGCCTATTAGGCGGAGATTTCATTCTGTCACTGTATCAAGTGTTGGTCAGATTCATTTCTTTTAACATGATTATATGTCTCAAACTAGAAATTTATGAGAACATAAATATGATGGGGAACTGAGCAGAGTCCGCCTATGCCAACTAGTTTTAAAGGATATTACTTACAAACTTTGAATAAACACCATAAAATGCAATAAACTCGCAACAATTGTTTCGGGTCGAAAAAACACGACCCTTCATCAGGCGAATAAAGTAAGCACGAGTGCTGCAGTCAAAGCGGCAAGTGCGTTGCCGCTTTGACTGCAGCACTCGTGCTTACTTTATTCGCCTGATGAAGGGTCGTGTTTTTTCGACCCGAAACAATTGTTGCGAGTTTATTGCATTTTATGGTGTTTATTCAAAGTTTGTAAGTAATATTTTTACAACGCCAGTTTATTGATGCTTCTTTATTAAATAGTTTTAAAGGAGTTTTATCCTTTGCGATGTCATTGTTACAAAAGAATTTTGGAACAGGTTTTATTACGTCGTTCTGTATGTACAATTTAGGATTGAACAGAGTATTCAAAACGATAAACAGTTGTTAGGAAAGTTATAATTTTGAAAAGTATTTAAAAAATGGCAAAGATAAGACAATTAACAATACCACAAAAAGTATTGATTTTAGAATGAAAAGCAAAAAATATTTTAATGCGCGAGATGAAAAATAATTAAAAGTTATCATGCCGAAAAAGATGTTTTTGCAAGATGTAAATTTTTTTTGTCTGTTTAAACTGAAAATTTGACTCTAGGTGGCTACGTTGCTCATCCAAGCGAGATGACCGCAAGTTAAAAAGACTGTTTTAAAAAAATGATTTGTATTATGTTCAGAACTTTGAAAAGATTCAAAAAAGTGTTTAGCATCATAATTTTTTTAAAAACAGTGTTGCGACGCGATTAAACAAAGCAGGTTTAAAAGCCAAAAGATCTGGAAAAAAAAAAAAAAAAAAAAAAAAAAAGCCATTGACGAAAAAAATTAAGACAACAAGACTTCAGAGACTTCTGCTAGAGAGTTCTTTAATCCGTGCTGTTATAAACCGCTGACAAACGGAGAAAAGCTCCAAAAACTGGACTCACAGTAGTACGGTTAATAAGGAGTCGAGCTCGTAATTAAAGGATTGAGCGATCGATGCTGGAGCCATCCAAAGACTGTCATGTAGAATTATGGTACCTGGTGCACGTAAAATCCGTTGTGTCCTCCATGTTTTGTAAATGTAATAGATCAGGTATACTGAAATTGGGGAAACATCTCCTCCGTGGATGTTTTAAATTGTGATGGTACGATTACCCAAGAAATGAATTCTAGACCGTTGATATGCTGTCTGTCTAGCTTAAGTCCATTCAAATTCAACATACCAAAAACTGGCTGACTTCCTAATTCAATGGTATGGTGCTTGATTTATGTTCGAAACAACCATGTTTCAAATACTTTCCATTTTTTTTTTTTTTTTTTTTTTTTAGATATAGCTTATTTTTTTATAGAGCCGAGATACATCTTTCCCATAAAAAGGGAAATCTAGTACAGCTACGCTTACCTGCTGGGCGATATACCCAAAAATCTAATCAACAAAAAATTTATATCTAATTTTCCAAAAATAGTCTAATGGTGTTTGTTCAATGCATCTAAAAACATGTAAATACATTGAAAACTGAAAGTCTAAAAGTTTCCGAATCCAATACTTTTTTCTCTTGTTATGTGTGTAGAAGAAAATAATATATATATGTGGTTTTCTAATTAGATAATAATGCTTACTTTAGATCCTATTGCCGGAAACATGAGGACCTGTGTGTCTCAAATTCGGATTTGTGACATGATTACAATACTTTCCTCACTTTTGTGTTCGGAAAGTAAAAAAGATATTGTGGAGAAAAAATTCATTTTTTTTTACAATTTTTTTTCTGGTCAGTAGAACACGAAAAATAATTGTCTCAGACAATTTCGGAGGGGGGAGGGGCAGAGCCCCCTCTGGATAGGTCCCTGGTTCATATAATAAATAATAATAGAATACAAAGTATCTGTTTATTATATCTTATATTATTAAGTAAGCAATTTTGTACATATAGGGAAGACTGGGGCACAGTGGACCAGCCCTATTTAAATCTCTTAATATTTAACTCTTTTAGTGTATATTGAGACTCATAGATGTCAGCATGATACTACTTGTATACATCCAAAAATCCACATGGTAAATGCTAAGTTAGCTATTTTATAAATTTTTTATGTTTTGAGCTGCTCAAAGTAATTTTTCAAGTTTGAAGTTTTTTATTTTTTATTTTATCAGGACTGAACTATTGACTACAAGTATTGGATAGTTGTTAAGAAAAGGTAAGATGTTGTTACTTTTAAATTTATTAAAATTATTAGCATATTTATAGTCTGTATATAATTTTAATATTATTATTTGTTTTGTCTGGACATGGGGCACAGTGGACCGCTTTCCAATGTGCCAAAAAGTCCAAATTATATTTAATACTTTATTTATTTTAGTTAAATTTACATATACAAATATAATTTGACTCAAAATAATTAAAAAAATATTATCTTAATGTTATAATAAAATAAATTTCTGAACAGGGAAAATAGTTGAATAGTAGTATAATAATTATGAATATCTAAATTTAATAACTATTTGAATTGTTCAATATTAAAAAAATAAATAAAATGATTATGTGATATAATAAATAGTAGGTTATATAAATTTATGGTTGTTGTTTTTAGAAATAACATGTAAAAGATAAAAGTAGAATAATTTTAGTTAAACTTGTCTTACAAATATAATGTAAAATATTAATATCTCAAAATAATTAATAAAAATGTTTTAATAGTAATATAATGTTTAATTATGTATTTCATAATTTTTATAACTATATAAAATTAATAAACAAATTAAAAATATATCTTATTGTTTTTAGTGATGGCACGTAAAAGACAATGGAAATCTGATGCAGGATTCTTCCTCTAATTTGATTTCTTATTTATTTTGATTTCCTTTAAATTTTGGTAATTTTATTTCATGAAAATGTTCGAATTATGTCATTTAGACTAGAATTGTAAAAGAAACTAATTTTAGAAAAAAAAAAAAAAGAGAGTAATTTGTATGAATTGAATATGAACAACAGAGGTTGGTCCACTGTACCCCGGGTTGTGAACCACTGTGCCCCGGTGATGGGGCACAGTGGTCCACTTTGTGAGTGCACACGATTTATTTTTTTATTCGTAATGCATTAAAAGTATTGTTATAAAAAAAATTAGGACATGTCAAGAAAAGTTTAAAGAATGTTTGCTAATTTTTTCAAGTATCTTGTTTTAGGTTGATTTCTTTAGAAATCGACCTATTGCAATCACTTCGTTTATCTATCTATCTATCTATAATGAAAATTTTGTCATCATGATAACTCCCAAAATAATACTCCAAAGCGAACCAAATTTGGACAGCGAATTGATCTTATAAATATCTTGGATGAGTTCGTTAACCAAGTTGCTCTGACTGTTAGTTTTCAAGTGGCAGCCACTTGAAAATTTCAAACCGACATTGTAAAAAGCATATTTAAAGCAAGATTTGCTTGAATTTTGTTTTAAACACAGGCCACATAAGGGTCTCAATGAAATTTATTAATGAAGTTTATCCGCCATTTTTAATAAAGTGGCAGATATTTTAAGTTAAGCGGGACCACTTGAAATCAGGCTACCACTTGAAAATTTAAAATCACTATAACTTCCGAAATAATGCTCCAAATCGAACCAAATTTACACAGTGTCTTAACTTATCGTATAAATATCTTAGATAAGTTTATTAACCAAGTTGCTCCGCCATTTTGTTTTCAAGTGGAGACCACTTGAAAATTTTGAAATTCAAATTGTAAAAAGCGTATTCCGAATTTGTTTGAAATTTGATGTAAATATAGACCACATAAGGGTCTCAATGAAGTTTATTAATGAAATTTAACCGTCATTTTTAATAAAGTGGTAGATATCTTAAGTTAAGCGGGGCCACTTGAAATCACGCTACCACTTGAAAATTTAAAATCACAATAACTTTTGAAATAATACTCCAAATCAAACCAAATTTGGACAGTGTCTTAACTTATTTTATGAATAACTTAGATGAGTTTGTTAACCAAGTTGCTCCGCCATTTTGTTCCACTTGAAAATTTCAAATTCAAATTGCAAAAAGCGTATTCCGATTTTTTTTTTTTTTTTTTTTTTTTTTTTTTTGATGTGTACATAGATTACACAAGTGTCTCAAATAACTTTATTAATGAACTTTATCTGCCATTTTTCATAAAGTGGCGGATATCTTAAGTTAAGCGGGACCACTTGAAATCATGCTACCACTTGAAAATTTAAAACCATGATAACTTCCGAAATAATACTCCAAATGGAACCAAATTTGAACAATGTCTTAACTTATCTTATAAATATCTTAGATGAGTTTATTAACCAAGTTGCTCCGCCATTTTGTTTTCAAGTGGACACCACTTGAAACTTTCAAATTTAAATTGTAAAAAGCGTATTCCGAAATTGTTTGAATTTTGATGTAAATACAGACCACATAAGGATCTCAATGAAGTTTATTATTAAACTATATCCACCATTTTTATGAAGTGGCAGATATCTCAAGTTAAGCGGGGCCACTTGAAATCAGGCTCCCACTTGAAAATTTAAAATCACGATAACTTCTGAAATAATAATACAAATCGAACCCAATTTGGACAGTGATATTATCATATAATTATCTGAAATGTTTTCACTGGGCAACTTGTCCCGACATCTTGTTTCTAAAGGCCAGTATCCACTTGAGCTCAAGATCAACGCTCAAAGCGTCATTAATCACGCTTCCGACACAAAGAGCCAAATGTCTTGTCATCAGTTGTAGCTCTTTTTTATCAGATTGCGCAGTTGCCTCAAAGGAAAGCATGCAAAATTGACAAAGATATCTACCCCTGGCCCTCAATTATCTCAGCAGGGGGTTAGATTCCAACCCCGTTCGAGGGTTTTGAGCTCGGGTGTGCTCGGCTGACCACATCAAAGGATTCTGAATAGAAGCCGCCGAATGAGCGCAAGTGGAAACCGGACTTTAGTTTCAGCCACTTGAAATCACACTGCCACTTGAAAATAGGCCATCACGATAACTTTTAAAATACTAAACTGATTCAAAAAAGTTAGATAGTGAACTTATGGTTCAAATATCTAGGATAAGTTCATTTGGTGACTTGATCCGCAATTTTATTTCCAAGTGGCGGCTACTTGAAAATTCGTCATTATGGTAACTTTAGTAATACAGAATCAATTCGCATCGAATTTGGGTAGTGGATTTATCATTCAAATATCTCAGATAAGTTCGCTAGGCATCTCACTCCGCTTTTTTTTCCCCAAGTGGTGCCACCTGAAAATTTCTTATGACGATAATTTTTGAAATACTGATTTAATTTAAACTAGAACTGGACAACGAACTTATCATACAAATATATTGGATGATTTCGCTGGACAAGTTGTTTTGCCATTTTGTTTCCAAGTCACAGCCACTTAGACTGCCACTTGAAAATTTGTCATAATAATAACTTTTGAAACACGGCTCTGATTTGAACCACAGTTGGACAGTGAACCTAAGCTTCAAATATCTTGCATATGTTTGTTGGGCAACTTGTTCCACTGTATTGTTTCCAACTGGCGGCCACTTGAAAATTTGTTAGCACGGTAACTTTAGAATTACTTAATCAATTCAAATCAAAGTTGAAAAAATGGATTTATCATTCAAAGAACAAAAATCTAGAAAATTCACGTAACTCGTGTACTAATCACGTTATTGCGTCCATCTTTGGTATATCGATAATAAGTATTTTCTCGCCAAAAATGTCGCCATAGTGGAAAATTCGCCAAATTTGGCGCCAAATCCATAACCTGCGTTACTGGATCTTTTTAATGCGTTTTTAAAGAAAAATTAGGCTATTTTAATGTTAAAACAAACTAGAAATGAAGAAAACTAATATTTTATCAACTTACTAAGCCTCTTCGAAAGAATTTCTACAAAAAAAATTATTTTCAAATTTGTAACGATATCTTAGATGAGCAACTTTTTCTGCCATTTTGGTCGAAGTGGCAGCCACTTAATTTTTCAACACGATGACTTTTGAGATTTTGAATTAATTCGAACTATATGTGTACAGTAGACTTATCTCACAAATACATTTCATATATTTGTCAACTTAACTCACCATTTTGTTTCCAAGCGCCGGCCACTTGAAAATTTTAAATTCACATAAAAAGGTATTTATGAACCGATTTGCTTAAAACTTAATATGTGTGTAGCCTACGTCAATATTTCTACCAAGTGCATTAATGATTTGTAGCCGCCGTTTTAAAACAAAATGACGGCCGCTTTATAAAGAAAAAGAAATCAACCTACCCTTCCGAATAAGCCGTAAGGACTTGTTTATTTTTGGTGAAAAAAAAAATTAAAAGTGTAAAAGTGGTCCACTGTGCCCCGGTCTTCCCTATATAGAGGGGCGAATTCTTCGAATAATATCAGATAATTTTCTGACTCTTTTACTTTCTCTTACCCATGTACACGGTAGAAAAGATTTTGTTTTGAATAAAGATTTTTGAATTCGAGTTTTTGTTATATTTACGGGTCTGAATCCAAAAATCATGTTTTTAGCGGCTAGTCTGTGTGTCTCTGTGTGTGTTTGTCTTTTATCAACATATCTCAAGAATAAATAATTGCAGAAAGTTCAAATTTGGTATTCTAAATGTGTATCATATAGAGATGCTACACTAAACTTTTCATGGAGATCAACCAAATGGTTCGTACACAGGGGCATCCAAGAGGATTCAAATACATTACGTTTACGGGGGAAATTGCAGGTAAGTAGAGTTTAACATCTATAGACTGCACTAAACCAAATGAAACGAATATATATTTTTTTCATGCCTAAAAACATGATTCATGTAGAATATGGTATGGAAATCATTCACTGTTCGTTTACAGGGCTACACAAAATAACTAGATTAAAGTGCGACAATACTTGAAAATTGGTGGAAGTGTATTTCAGGTTGTGCCGTGTCATTAATATAGGATTATATTTATGTGCACCATGTGGTGAGTACGTAATCTTCAGAAGATATACAAGGCTGCCAATCTTTAAGCCATGACATTCTTGTTTATTGTTAGTGGAAGTGCTTTATTATAATATTTGACCATGTCCAGGAAAGCTGCTGAGGAATTTAAATTAATTCCTCATGACCATATGGTTAATAATGTATTTTTTCAAGCTAAATATTCATTGCTTATTATTATTATTATTTTAATATTTACACGTTTTGAGACTTCCTGAATATACAAAAGTCAAGTTTTTAACGCTATATCTTTGTCTATGTCACTTAGAGTAAATTAAAAACAAACAATTTTCAGCGATCCAAATGTTGTACTTTGAAGTTAATACGTTTGTTACTAGAAAAGTTTGATCAAGATTAATATGTTTCAGGGAATAATGCGTGTGAAAGTTGTCTGAATAATTTTAAATGAACTTTTGAATTTAATAACAGATTTGAATTCTATGTAAATGTAGATGCAGTAATGAAACTGGGTGTGAGGGGACGGTAGCCCCCCTCACACAAAATTATTTGTCAAATAAAGCTGTTCCTAAGCCTAATTTGAATTGTTTTAACATAGGTTTACATAACAATACTGGTTATTTTACCTCTTAATATCCAATCTGTATTTATAGTATCAAATTTTAGTGTAAGAGAAAGTCGTGTGAGTGACACACTAGATTATTATTATTATTATTATTATTTCGATTGAATTAAAATCAGATTTTGGGTAGAAGGCGCAGGGCGGAAATTTCTTAAACGATTCATTTTAAATAGTGAAATAACTTTATTGACAGGATTAATCTATATAAATAAAGAGAAGTGCCTGTGTGCCTGTGTATCTGCGCTCTGGTGCTCACACTATTTAACGCAGAGCTACAAAACTTGATAGATGGGTAGCTGGGACCCTGCATGGGTGCACCTCATTGAGATTTTTTTCGAATTTGAATTTTTAAAATTAATTATTTTTCAGTTTTAAACATTGTCTTCTCTTTTTTATTTTTCTAAATATTATTCTTTCATTTCAATCATCTGCGTATCTTAGCAATGGCTATTACGCTATTTATTTTTTATTTATGTAATTCATTCATTTAAAGGCGAGATCTTTTTATTTTATTTTATTATTATTATTATTATTTCTTTATTTATTATGTTTATTGAAAATTAAATGATAATGCAGTAGAAAAATTTAAGTATATTTCATTTTAAATTTTAAAACTTGTTTATAACAGTTATGTTTATGTATAATGTATTATTTTTATTTTATAACAACTTTTAATTTTTTTACTTAATTCCTTTTGAAAGGGAGTTTTATTATTTATTTTTTTTTATTATTATTATTATTTTTTTTTTTTAGTATTTATCGGAAAAAATGATAGTATATAGTAAAAATGATTAAACTTATTAAAATTTAAGTTTAATTAAAATTAATTTGTTTTTTATTTATTTAATTCCTTTTAAAAGAAAATCTGAGTTTTCTTTTATTTATTATTGGTCGGAACCATATGGTAATATTGTGTAGAATGCGAGATAAAATACACGCTTCAAAAACTAAAATATGTAATAGATGCTGAGATTAGAGTTGTAAATTTCTCGAGAATAATCTTTTTGAGAATATTCTCCTCGAAGAGAATAATAGAGAATTTTCTCATAAAAGCCATAATAATGGTTAATTTCCAAATGTGTGCTCTGTATAAGTATTAATTTATGTGTAAGTCTAGAAATTTATGAAATTTCGCTTTTAATAAAATAATCAGATTAATTAAGCATATAATTAAATTTATTTAGTTATAGGTATTTAAAAAAAAAAAAAAAAAAAAAAAAAACTCTTCTAAGCTAAAAGGTAAAATCTTTAAAAATATGAACATTAAATCTATTGATTATTCGAGTAGTGACAAACCTATTAAAGATTTTTTTTTTTTTTTTTTTTCATTAAAGGCACTTATTTTTACAGAGTGACATTTAATGAAAAATATTTCTAATTATTTATGTTTTTGCTTTAAAATCTTTTACACTTATCCGTATGAGATAAAAATGGATTTATTCAACACTTACTTAAATAATAAAAAATTTTATATGGAATTGTTCCCAGTTCAAAAAGAGATCATTTGTCTATAGAAAAAAGTGAAAAATTGACATGCTCACAAATTAAGTTATTACAAGCCAAAAAAAAAAAAAAAAAAAAAAAAAAAAACAGAAACAGTTTTAGTAACAAAAACTTTTTGCATATTCGTGAAATATTTTCTAATTTCACATGAATACTTTCCAATTCTCACAACGAGAATTTAGCAGATACGCTTATTGTTTAGTTAAATAAAAAACAAATATTTCATACTTATTAAGAAACAAATTAACGATAATGATTGCGCGCAATTATCTATTCGACTATAATTAATAAGTACACAAAATTTAAGACAAATAAGCGTATATCCTTCATCCTATCTTAGCCAATGAGCTTATAATTACCCATTTTAAAAACAGTAGCCTTAAACTATCAACATGCCTACTAACCAGCTACAGCATAGTCAAATATTTATCTATTTTTCTCACGTTTCTTGGCTAATAATGCGTTGCTAGCTAGGTCACAAGCTTTGTAATACCCGAGACATGAGGTACTGACTCTGAGGATGATAATTTTTGCTCCCTAATCACAGGGTCTTGTTTTCATCATTGATCACGATTCTCAGCCCGGCCAATGGAACTGCATAGGGTCCTCCTACTTTTTATCGGATCATCACATTCTTAGATGTTTGTTTAACGAAGACATTGCGGTGTGCTTAAGGTCGAATAATTTAATGATCATTTCTATTAAGTTTAAAGAAAACAAAAAATTGTAATTCATTCCGTCCCCCTCCCCCCCCCCCCCCCGAAGAAAAGAAAATAGAAGAAAACATTTTACTGTTAGTTTTATAGGATGTTAAGTCACTCTACTTACTATTAAAATACTAACTGGTTCGCTCGACAAGCGCTCAATTTTTACACATGCATTTCCAAATTTATTTCTCCTTGCCAGTTCAAATTGCTAAACATAGTTTACACGATATTTAAAACAAATGGCTTCATCTTTTACATCATGATACTTCTATGTTTTAAAGTATAAACGGCTCCAAGAAGTTAAAAGTTAGATCAAAATCCTTCAATTCAAATTTTATAACTACGTGTGTATTCATTTACGGTCAAGTGAAGGTAGTTATCACCATGGGGATAACTGTGACCAGTACCTTTTTCAGGAAAATGGTACTGGGCTTAAATTATAATTCATATAAATTATAATTTATAAATATAATTATAATATATAATTATAATATATAAATTATAATTTAGTAAATTATAATTTATAAATGATAATTTTTAAATATTGTAAATGATATTTATTTATTTATTTTTTCAAACTTTTAGATGTGAAGCATATGATGTATTTTCCATGACAGATACCCTTCGTTATTAATCTGAAGTACATTAAAACAGTTACGACTGTCAATTTATCAGTTTACCAAAATTTTTGAAAAACGAATTTGGCAACTCAATGTTCATAGTTATTTAGGAAAATGTTATGAAGGAAAATATTTCAGATCAGAAAATTTATATTTAAAAGCATGCTAGTAAGGAATTTATGTATTTCTGATATGCTTTTAATCTTTCTAACATAATTGAATCTTTTAACATGTATGATCATAACTAGGGCTGGATTATTTATCAATATATCCCCAAGTATCGATATTTTTTAAATATCCCGATAACAATATTTAAGATTTTGCTCTGCCAATATATCCCTTTAACGATATTACCTAGTGCGCACCGCGCAATCAATTGATATGCCGATAAGTACCGTTAAACGCCAACGACGGATTAATAGAATTATGCTTCCGCGCTAGCGTGCATCACGAATGAAACCCGAGTTCCCGAATGAAACCCGAGTTCCCGAATGAAACCCGAGTTCCCGAATGAAACCCGAGCGAAACCCGAACAAAAAGAGCGCGAAAAATCTTATACTAATACCCATTCTCTTATTTTTCTCCTTCTACCATCCCTCACTGATAAAATAAAAAAATATAACCCCACCCCAAACGATCACTGCACTCCCACAATGCATATACTTCCTCTTCCTTTATTCCTGAGCGTGCGAAACCTCAAATCTAAAATATCACTGCTTCAATAAGTCCACCGCATAATAAAAAAATAAACAGTATTTATTGAAAGCCATCTGCTTTTCCCACAGTATATTGACTTTCCACAGTATATTGCCTTCCAACAGTATATTGATACATTCATGCATTTACTGACCCTAAATGATAATATGAAAGAATTTATTCTACCGTTAGTATTTGATAATATTGCACATCACCGCTCGTGGATAGTAGGTGTAATACGATCATAACTTAACATCCACAGTAACCACAGTAACCACAGTAACCAGAGACAGAGCGATATAAAAACAAACGCTTACTATGACGAATGAAAACAATATCTTTTGTTTTAGCTCATTTCCTGCTATTGGTTCATCGATATTGGTTTATTTCAAAGTATCGACAACTTCTGGCCAATAAGATGCGACATGTGTTTAACTCGCTTTGTGCTCAATGATGCCAGATTGGGGATTTTGTCCCCATTTTGGGGATTTTTGAAGCTTCTGGGGACAATTTTAGGGACCAAATGTTAGTGGGGACTTTTTGGGGGAATTCTAAAATGTTTGGGGACAAATCTGGGGAGTTCTTCAACTTTCTGTCAATGTTGGCAACGTTATGATTTATCCCTAAAACTAGAGACTTTCAATAGCTTCACTGTTATTTGGGGATTTTTTTCAAAAATTGAGTTCATTTGGGGAAAAATCTGAGCTCAAATCAGAAAAATCTGCTTGATATTCTTTTTTGAAAAAAAAATGTTTTTTTTCCCCTTTTTAGTGGAAAACCTGTTGGGGATTTTTTCGAAAAAAACCCTTGATTTGGGGAAAATTTAAGACCTGTTTGGGGAAATAATTTTCGACCATCTGGCATTACTGTTTGGGCTGTACTTCAGTCAGATAGCTCCCTTTCTCCTTTCCCATGTTATCCAATAGTATTTTCGTTGCTTCGTTTTATAAAAATATCTCATTCAAAAATGAAGTTTTTCGAATTCTGTTTTTTGAATATTACTCTTTGAACGGGTCGCCTTTTAGCTTGGTGAACAATTTTTCAAAAAAATTAATTTAAATATTTTATTTCAATAAGTAAATTATGGACTCTAAGTGTGGATCTCTAAGTAAAATATTTAAATTTATTTTTTCGAAAAATTGCTCACTAAGCTAAAAGACGACCTGTTCAAAGAGTAATATTCAAAAAACAGAATTCGAAAAAGTTCATTTTTTAATAAAATATTTTTATAAAACGACGCGACAAAAATCCCATTGGATAACATGGGAAGAGAGAAAGGGTGCTATCTGACTGATGTAAAATAAAGTTTTATCTTCAGTAATTTTACAGTGACAGTTTCTTTATAGAAATATATAATATTGGATAGTTTATTACTTTTTTTATGTAGCATTTATTTTTTCTCTTTCCTTTTCCTTCTTTCTTTCTTTCTTTTCTTTTTTTTTTTTTTTTTTTTTTTTTTTTTAAGCCGAAGTAACAAAATGAAACTTTAACATAATTTTGTTTAAATAATATAATTTTTATACTGACAATGTATACATATATATATATATATATATATATATATATATATATATATATATATATAATTCAATTTTCAATTGTTGTGAAACTATTACGAATGTGAATTGAACACATATACATTTAAAAAACATTGTAATGATTTGGTAAGCAGAAACAAAAATAAAAATGACAAGTAACTGACATTTAGGATGTATATAAGAGTTTTAAGTAAAAAATATTACTCTCTACGACCAAAAAAGGTGTATCCAATTCCAATGGCATTTCTTAACTATTTAAAATGATTTTCCTTTTTATTTAATACCTACATCTTAAGACAATTTTTCTTAAGCTTTATTTTTAGTAGAATTATGAATTTTGATATACTTGGTACAAATAAAACACAGATCACATATTAGCTGTGTTAAAATATGATTTTAAAATAATTAAAGCTTAAAATGGGAAGAATAGAGGATAAACTATAGAGAGGTATACTAAAAAGCAATAGTATAAGTTATAAGAAACACAAAATATTGATTCACTTTTTATGATTTTTTTTTTTAATGATAAAGTTATGGTAGTAATATACCAGAAAATACATGGAAAACACTCTATACTTGTATACTTAAAAATTCGTGTGCATATGTCTTTAAAAAATAACAAATGTCTATTTTTTCCTATCTTGAAAGAAATATCGCAATATATCACTAATATCGATATTAACTTGGTGATATATCGCAATATTTAATTTCTGATATCGTCCAGAACTAATCATAACTACCCCCATTGTTTTTCAAAAGTGGGGTACTTATGACCATACATAGTAACAGCACCATACATTAAAGTTTTTATTATTATTATTATTATTAAAGAAAGCATATAACCTTGACACAATACAGGAAACCATTGAAAACCTGATATTATTTATTATTTGTACCAGAAGTTGCAAACCTGTATATCAAGGGGGGGGGGGGGGGGGAAATGTACTGATGAAAAGAGCCTTTGTTTTTAGCTAAGTTGAATCTATATTCAGAAGTAACACATTTTCCTTGTCTCTGTATTTTTCCAAAAACCAAAATACAGATATTTTGGTTTTTGAAAATTTATAGAGACGAGCTACAAATTATTCAAAAAATAAATAAATAAATAAATAAAGTAAAAATAAAAATGCAGGACATTTATATATGTTTTACAGAAACAGTTACTGTTTCTGAACAGTCCTAGACATTTATTGTGACCTTGTTAAAATAATTTATAGCACCTCTAGTGCAAGTTGTTGTTTCGTTTTAATTTGATTTAATAAACAGAAATTATTCATTTTATATTATTTTGTAATTAACAACTAGGGGGATTTTCCAAACAAGAAATATTAGAATTACGTGTTATTAGAAATATTTTAACAGAAAATTAAGGTAAAATCTTCAACGTCTAGAACGTCAAAGAGAAAAATTGAATAGCAGACAGCTGTATCGGTAGTATTTTGTGTACCGTCTTTAGTGCAAGACGTTGAAGATTTTGCCTGGGTTTAGTCATCTAGCGCAAAGTCTTGTTTTAGTACACTCTATTTAACACCAAATCAAAACAATTGTCGTGGTTTTAATGCTTACAGAAAAATTTATATTAGTCAGTAGAAAACAAGGTGTTCATAATTTCCCTACCATCAGTCATAATTAACCCAACTTTTTGTAATTTTGTTCTTTTGGTACACTGTAAAAATTTTTGTCGTAAGAAAACGGTTATTTGAATGACAGTTTTATGTCCACGCGCAGTGTTGACAGATTGCGCGACTTTTTTATTCAATAGCCACCTAAAATTTTTAGAAGGGGCATTTGATATACATAATCCACAATTATTCGATTCGATTCGCCTTTTATGTATATAAAAGACCACTTCTAAAACTTTTTGGTGGCTATTGAATAAACTAGTCGGCATAGGTGGACTCTGCTCAGTTCCCCATCATATTTATGTTCTCATAAATTTCTAGTGCGAGACATATTATAATCATGTTAAAAGAAATGAATTTGACCAAAGCTTGATACAGTGACAGAATGAAATCCATGCCTAATAGTCTATCCACCGTTCGCTTCGATATATTTATCTTATTCTAATCTATTAATTTATTTTATCAGTGTCGATTCCGTTGTTTAGTTTTCATGCTACTATTTCCGATGCAATAGATGTTAGATATTGTCCATGTTTTATTTTATTCTCTGTTAGATATTGTCCATGTTTTATTTATTTCTCTCATTTTTATATTTTTAACTCACGTGATGTATTTTTGTTATTGTAAAAAAAAAAGCTTATTGAGATGATGCTCGTGAGCGTGCATCTAGTTTTTTTTTCTCAGTATTCAAATTTTTCAATGGAATAAAAGCAGCAAGTAGATTTTGTTGTAAGAAATTATTATTTAGTTTTTTAGAAAGCTTAGGAGTTTAAAATAACTTCTTTTGTATGCTTTAAGTTTATTTGGCGTCCGCAATTATATATATAGTAAGCTAGAGAGTTTAAATAACTTTCTTTTTGTACGCTTAAATAACATTTTGTGACGTCTACGCGACAGGACGAAGTAAAACAATGTTTCAAGCAATTAAAGGTTTTAGAAAAGCCGATCTGAAGTTTGTAGCGGAAGAGCTTGGCGAAATAATTCCTCCTGAATGTACTATTGCTACCTTGAAGGAAATTATTTTGAATAGCAACGAATATAAAAATGATCCCAATTTTGTGCAAGAAATTCTATCAACGGCTGTTGTTGAGAGGCAAGAAAAAGAAAAATTGAAAGTCGAGCAAGAAAAAGATCTTCAGCAACAAAAACTTAAACTTGAACAAGAAGAAAAAATTGAATTAGAAAAGCTTAATCAAGAATTAGAGATAAAGAAGATGGAATTAGACCAACAGTTGGAATTGGCTAGAATACAGTCACAGGCCTACATTCAAGGGGAGTCAATTTTAACTGTTAATGAAAATAATTCATCTAGAAGAAAAATTTCCTTACCCAAGTTACAATTCCGACAATTTGATGGGGATTTAAAAGAATGGCTACCATTCTGGAGTCAGTTTGAGCAGATAGATAAAGATAACGATATTCCTCCAGAAAACAAATTCCAGTACCTCATTCAAGCAACGGTCGCTGGTTCCAGAGCACGAGAAGTCGTAGACAGTTTTCCGCCAACTGGCGCCAACTATGCCAAAGTTATAGAGAGTCTAAAAGCTCGTTATGGAAGAGATGATCTTCTAGTTGAAGTGTACGTTAGAGAATTATTAAAATTAATTATAGTTGCTCATACAAAAGAAAACTTTTCTCTTACTTCATTGTACGATAAACTTGAATCATATTTAAGGGCTCTTGAAACGTTGGGTGTCACTACTGATAAATGCGCTTCTATATTATATCCTATGGTAGAATCCTGTTTTCCAGCTGAATTTTTGAAAGCTTGGAATAGAAGTAACATTGTTTCTACTAGTTCTGATGCGAAAGAACGGTTGGACAATTTGATGCAATTTCTCAAATGTGAAGTTGAAGGAGATGAAAGAATAAATTTGGCGGTAGCAGGTTTTGGTCTGGCGAAGAAAAATGATGACCGAAATTATAGAAAAAGAAGGACTTATACTGATGTTGTTAAGCCTATATCCACTGCCTCTACTTTATTAACGACTTCTTTTAAACAGGATCTAAAGAAAAATTGCGTGTTTTGTAATGGAAAGCATATGAGTTCAGACTGTTTTACGGGACGAAAGATGAGTTTTAATGAGAAACAGAATGTTCTAAAGGATAAGAAGTGCTGTTTCCTCTGTTTGGGGTCAGGTCACACTACCAAACAGTGTAAAGCTGTCCTGAAGTGTTTTATCTGTGATAGAAAACATTCCACCGTGATGTGCCAAAGTCTTG
Organism: Salticus scenicus; assembly: GCA_963930645.1. Lineage (NCBI taxonomy): Eukaryota > Metazoa > Arthropoda > Arachnida > Araneae > Salticidae > Salticus > Salticus scenicus. The sequence goes on along the minus strand of OZ005650.1, from coordinate 222,696,986 downwards.
ATAAAGGCAAAACAAATGAACGAGAAGAGAAAGAAAAGTCAAATGAAAGTGAAGTAAATATGGCAAATTTCAATAAAAATCCAAGGGTATTTCTTCAAACTCTCAAAGCAAAAGTCGTCTCTGATAATAAAGAAAAGGATATTCGTCTAATTTTAGATACTGGTTCACAAAGATCGTATATTTTGAAGAAATTAGCAGAAGAAATGAAATATGCAGCCATTAAAAAAGAAAAGGTTGTACATTCACTTTTTGGCGGAGTCTCAACCAAAGAATATGAACATAGCTTTTATAAAATAAGATTAAGAGATTTGACAGGGAAATTCAGATGCAATTTTGAAGTTTTGGATCAAAATATTATATGTGAAAATGTTAAGCCTGTGGGAAAAGGTTCTTGGCTGAAAGAATTGGCCGAGAAAGGCATTGTTTTGACAGATGTTGGCGATGCAGATGAGTCTATTCAAGTACTGATTGGAGCCGATATAATCGGTAAACTATTGACAGGTCGAAGAGAAGTGTTGTCTTCTGGGCTAGTTGCAATGGAAACACTTTTTGGCTGGACATTAATGGGAAAAGTTCCTCAAGAAAGTTCATCTAAAGAAAATTTAGCTCTATCAGTTACTTCCATGTTTGTAAAAGAAGCAGAAATTTCTGACTTATGGAGATTAGATTTACTTGGAATAAGTGATCCAATCGAAAAGCTATGTAAGATGGAAGTAGATCGTCAAGTAAAAGAGCACTTTCTACAGACAGTAACACGGAATAAAGACGGTCGTTATGAAATATCCTTACCATGGGCTGAAGATAAACCACCTTTACCTGATAATTTGTGTTTAGCCAAGAAAAGGTTAACCAATGTCACACAAAAACTACTTGCGAGTAATATTTATGAAAAATATGAGGAAGTACTTTTAGGATGGCTTGGCGACAAAATTATTGAAGAGGTCCCTGAATGTGAAAGGTCCTTTTATGGACACTACTTACCTCATCGACCAGTTATAAAGGAGAATAGCACTACTCCAATTCGTCCAGTATTTGATGCATCAGCAAGAATCCAAAACCATCCATCTTTGAATCAATGTCTACACTGCGGTCCAAATCTCATTGAATTAATTCCTGACATACTTTTGCGATTTAGAGAAAATAAATTCGGTGTCTTAGCTGATATCAAGAAAGCGTTTTTGCAAATAAGCATCCGGAAAGAAGATCGGGATTTTTTACGTTTCCTCTGGTGGAGCAATCCAGAACAAAGTGAGCTGAGAATATTTCGTCATGCTAGAGTCGTTTTTGGAGTCAAGAGTTCACCTTTTTTGCTAGCTTCAATAATAGAATACCATATTAAAAATGATGAAGAATACGACCCAGAACTTAAGCAAAGATTGTTGAGAAGCTTCTATGTTGACAATGTTGTTACGAGTGTCCGTACAGAGGAAGAGTTAAAGAGATTTATTACTTGCTCTAAAAACCTAATGTCTAAAGGCGGATTCGACCTAAGAGGATGGGAACATACAGAAGAGAGAAAGGACTCGGAACACAATAAAGAAGCTGTTGTACTTGGATTACACTGGAACAGATTTTCGGACATTTTAAAGGTCAATGTATCCTGGACGAAAGATGTAAACCTGGAGAAAATAACAAAACGTACTATGCTATCAGTGGCACATAAAGTTTTTGATCCAATTGGTTTTACTTCACCAGTCATGATTTGCCCCAAGATGATGTTACAGAAAACCTGGAAAATTGGCTTAACCTGGGATGAAGAAATTACCGGGGATCTAAAAAACGAGTTTATCGGATGGTTTCGTGAATTAAATATATTGGAAGAAATTGAGATTCCGCGATACATTCAAGTCACTCCAGATAATTTAAAAAAATGTACTCTTCATACATTTTGTGATGCTAGTAATCAGGCTTATGCTGCTGTTGTATTTTTGAGAATAGAAAAAGCTGATCAAGTGAAATTATTCCTTCTGGCTGCCAAATCCCGCATCAGTCCTTTAAAGTGCCCAACTATACCTCGAATGGAGCTTTTAGCGGCTTTGATTGGTGCTAGATTATCGAAATCAGTAACAGATGCATTCAGTTGGGAAAATATGGAAAGATATTTTTGGAGTGATTCCACGACAGTTCTTGCATGGATAATCAGAGAAGAGAACTGGTCAGTTTTCGTCAGGAACCGAGTTCAAGAAATCAGGAGTTTGACTGATCCTTCTTTATGGAAATATATACCCAGTGAAATGAACCCATCGGATCTACCCTCTAGAGGTTGTAAAGCCAAACAACTTGTCTCTCTCAAATGGTGGGAGGGTCCATCGTGGCTTAAGAATCCATATGAGTATAATAAACATATGAATTTCCTCTGCCAGGATATAAATGAAGAAGACGTTGAAAGAGAAAAGTTAAAATCAACAAAATTACTGATAAATGTAGATGAAAATTCACAGAATACTTGGTACTATCAATATTTTTCATGTTATGAGAAAATCGTGCGCCTTGTTGGATGGATTTTCCGTTTTAAACACAATACTTGTAATCCAAAGGATAAAGTGAAAGGAGAATTGACAAGTCAGGAATTTCACAAAGCAGAAATGAAAATAGCTTGGATGATTCAGAAGGAAGCTTTTTCCTCTAAAGATTATGAGAAATTGAAAACTCTTGAGACTTTCAAAGATGAGGAAGATATAATCCGCGTGAAAACTAAAATTTTGTATAGACAAGACAAGAAGGATTTTCTCACACCTATCGTTCTACCATCTAACCATGAAATTGTTAAACAACTAATTTCATATTTTCATCGGAAAAATTGTCACGCAGGTCCTCAGATTCTTTTAAATTTGATTAGAGAAAAATATTGGATTTTGAATGTGAGAAGAAGCCAACAGACAGTTTCTGTAGGAGACATTGTATTGGTGGGAGCGGACAATAAAAAAAAAAGGATGCACTGGCCATTAGGACGCATCATAGAGCTTATTCATGGCAAAGATGGAAAAGTGCGCCTCGTAAAGTTACAAACATCTCATTCAGAGATACTTCGACCAATACAAAGAATCTATCCTCTAGAAGTATCATCTAGTGACGGTGCTGAAAATACGTTTTCTAATCCAGCTGTGAAGAAAGCTCAAGTTGAAAAACCTTTGGAGGATAAGTCCTGCATGGAAATTAGAAAGACTAGATCTGGAAGACTAATTAAAATGCCAGACAGACTGATTTTATGAAGTTTATGAAATCTTCTAGAGATATCAAAATGTAGAGTTTTGATTATAAGATATAATCAAAAGGTGGGAGGATGTTAGATATTGTCCATGTTTTATTTTATTCTCTGTTAGATATTGTCCATGTTTTATTTATTTCTCTCATTTTTATATTTTTAACTCACGTGATGTATTTTTGTTATTGTAAAAAAAAAAAGCTTATTGAGATGATGCTCGTGAGCGTGCATCTAGTTTTTTTTTCTCAGTATTCAAATTTTTCAATGGAATAAAAGCAGCAAGTAGATTTTGTTGTAAGAAATTATTATTTAGTTTTTTAGAAAGCTTAGGAGTTTAAAATAACTTCTTTTGTATGCTTTAAGTTTATTTGGCGTCCGCAATTATATATATAGTAAGCTAGAGAGTTAAAATAACTTTCTTTTTGTACGCTTAAATAACAATAATCCTCAAAATTCATATTTTTTATGAAAAACTTACAATTTCGCTATGTTGATAAAATCGTAAATTACGAATAATTTACGAAATTTTCCTATTAGAATATTTGTATTCAATCATGTTCAAACAAATATCATAAATGTAATTTTGAAGTTGTCTAATGTATTTACGATCCTCAAAATGGAAGTTTATGCTCAATTTTGCCTTATTCTGATATGTTAAGTAAATCGTAAATTCCAAATAACTTACGAATTTTTTAAATTGGAAAAATCATAGTCTATGATATTCATGCCAGTATCCTAAATAATATTTTGAAACTGGTTTGACATGTTTACGATGAAAATATCCCCCAAGATTGACGTTTATGTGAAATTTTGCTCTATTCTGATATGTTAAGAAATTCGTAAATTTCCAATAACTTACGAAATTTTTATATTGGAAAATTCATAGTCATTAATATTCCTGCCAGTGTCCTAAATAATATTTCAAAAGTAGTCTGACATCTTTACAATTAAAATATCTCTAAAAATTGACGTTTATGTGAAATTTTGCCCTATACTGCCATGTTAAGAAATTCGTAAATTTGCAATAACTTGCGAAATTTTCAAAGTAGCATATTTATAGTCACTGATGTTCATTCCGGCATCAAAACTGATATTTTAAAACTTGTCTGACATTTTTACAGCAAAATGTTTCCATTTAATGCACGTTTAAGTGAAATTTTGTCCTATTCTCCCATGTTAAGAAAATCGTAAATTTCTAATAACTTACGAAGTTTTTTAATTCGAATGTTTCAAATGAATAGAGTTCTTGCCAGTATCGAAAGTAATATTTTAAAACTGATCTGACCTCTCTGCGATCATTTGTCGTGAGATATCGTGTAAACAGACTAACACACTAACGGACTAACACACTAACGGACTAACACACTAACAGACACCCTACAGACAGACACCATACAAATTTTGTCATTTTCGGATTCCTCACACTTGAAAACGTGTAAAAACGTCAAAAAACCGAGGTCGAAAATTTTCACGATTACCTAAGTTCCCCATACCTATAGTATGATGGGGAACTAAAAAAACGAGGTCGAAAATTTTCGCGATTACCTAAGTTCGCCATACCTATAGTATGATGGGGAAGTAAAAAGTCTCGCAATCTGGCAACACTGTCCACGCGTTTGACCGTATTTCTAGATAATGGTTATTCAACCACATTTTGATTTTATGGTTAAGAGACCGTAAAATAAATCAAATAAATAAAGTTTATACACTAAATACAACACAAAATATAAGAATCTTACTACTTAGTGCTTACTTTACAAATATAGACCCCGTCCTTTCATTTAGGATACGAGGATTGTACTGAATTACTTTTTTCTTTAAGAGGAAAGCTGAATCCAATCCGTCATAAAAGAAATTTAAAATGTCGGTGATACCAAACAGTGAAACTAGACGTAAAATTACGGTTAATTGACCTCCCTCCTGTTAAATGGCTGAACCACAGTGTTTTTAAGCATGGTTTAAAGAAATCTTTGCAAACTAACGATGTTTCTACTGTTTTCTAAATAAATGGTAAAGTGAGAGTAAAATAAAAGATTAATAAATCATTATTTTTCGAATAATTTTTACAGTGTAAGGGTAATTATAACCATCCCTTTAATTTCAAATAAAAAAGTCAAGATAAGTAAAAATTTAATGGGGTGTTCTTGAAAGGTCAATGTTATCCCCTGATTATTTTAAACAAAATTATTTTCATTTGAAAAAGAATTTTAAAAAATTACAAACTTAAAAAAATGTGAGAAGTATAGTCATAATTACCCTGTGTTGCCAGATTTGGGGACTTTTTAATTCAATATTCGCCGTAAAATTTTAATTCTAATGGTTAGCTAATCAATAATCGTTTATTATGTATATCAAATATCACTTCTCAAAATTATTGTTGACTATTGAATAAAAAAGTCCCCACGTCTTTCAACACTGTAATTAGCTCACTTGGACTTGATGCAGCTGATTTCTGCAGATTTAATTTATAATTATTATATTCCCCTGGGTCTGGCACATTAAAATCCGCAAAGCAACGAAAAGGGTTTATTCCAAAAATAAAAATTGTTTGTTTCATTCAAGCTTTATTTTACGGACGAATAAATTCTGGAAAATTATCTGGTTAAGTTATTCAAACTTTGTTTTCTGCTACGGTAATAACTTAAATTGTACACTACACTGAAATAAATTTTCAAAATAAGATGTTTCTGTAAAGAAACCAATGAATGTTGTATGTTTAATTTATTATTTGAACTAATGAAGGAATCTTCCCAAATTCATAGATATAGTAATATATATATAGATCTATCATCCCCATGTTATCGAGCAAAAAATTTTGATACCGAAAAAAAGTTCAAAAATCAGCCATTAGAGAGTACTGAAAAAAAGAATAAAAAGAAAAATGAATTTGAAACTGTATCTGGAGTTTTTCATTCACCTTTAGTAAATAAATTATTCATAAATTTTATTTACTAAATTATCCGTGTGTATTCCTGCGTGAGATTTACTCGGGGAAAGGGAGCCATTAGAGTGACTTTTCCCGAAAAAACTAGTATGTTGTGGCCACCACAAGACTTTCTTCTATATTTTCTTATACAAATTCACGCAGTAACAATATTTAAAAAAAAATGTATATATGATTTTTTTCCGAAGTTTTTTTTTTAGTTAAAAGTAAAAAAAATCGATAACTTTGTTTTAAATAATCACATATTTATAGTTCAACCATTCGTTTTAAAGGTATTGACGAGACCTTTCGAAAGACACCGATCTTAAAAATTTACCCCCCCCCCCCGGGGGGTACTTCCCCCTAGGGGGGGAAGCGATGCCCCAATTTTTTTCCCAATTAACTACTACTATTATCAATAATTCATATTAATTTCACAATCACAGGTTAAGAATAACTCTCATTATGTACATTTATACGAAATTTTGTACTACTTTTGTCCATGTTAAAAATTTAGAAAAAATACGATCACAGCGCCACCTGTTGAGCGATTGATCCCCAAATCTAATCAGCCACAGTTTATGTCAGGGGCCAACTAAATACCAAGTCTGGTTAAATTTCGTTTAAAAGAAAAAAAAAAAACGATTTTTTTTCTAAGTTTTTTTTTTTTTTTCGTTAAAAGTAAAAAAAATCGATAACTTTGTTTTAAATTATCACAGACTTATAGTTCAACCATTCGTTTTAAAGGTATTGACGAGACCTTTCGAAAGATACCCATCTTGAAAATTTACTCCCCTCGAGGGGTGACTTCCCCCCCAGGGGGGGTGGCGAGGCTCCTACGCATACAAAAAATTTTTCCCAGTTGACTATCTCTATTATAAATAATTCTTGTAAATTTCATAATGATTACTAAAATATAATTCTCTTTATGCACATTTATACAAAATTTTGTCCTATATCACCATGTTAAAAATTTAGAAAAATCGGGATGGCAACGCAACCTGTAAGACAATTTTTACCAAAAGTTGATAGGCACTAATTTATGTCAAGGTGCAACTACACACCAATTTGTATGAAATTCTGTATAGTAGTTCCTGAGATACAGTTGCCACAAAATTTTGTCACACACACACACACACAGACAGACAGACAGACAGACATTTTCTAAAAATGGTCAAATCGTATTCTACAGCTCTCAAAACGTGTAAATCCATCAAAAACCCGAGGTCGAAAATTTTTACGAATCCAATACTTTCTCTATATTACATATAGAAGAAAGTAAAAAGGTATCACTTTTTCCCTCTCGCTGATCAATCTATGTCTTATTACTATATCTATGCCCAAACCATGTAAACCATGGATAATATTTTCTTTTCTTTATCTTAATATATCGTTGCAGTTGCAATTGTAATTTTTTCTGTTGAATTATCTTTTTTTGTTATTTTATTCATCTGAAATGCACGCATGGAAACCATGGATACAGTTTTATATTCTTTATCACAATACATTGTTGTGACTAATTTCGAGCGTTACCCTCTGGTAAACTAATGTTTTTCTTATTGAGAAGATATACAGTTAATCTTTTTTGGTAATATTTTAAAGTTGACCGTTGAACTAATTAATACATCAGGAAAAATAATAATAATCTCTATACAGCATAAAGAAACAACACTTTTTTTATATGCATAAAACACTGGTATTTTCATGCTGTACTCGTTCTACAAATTTTTTATTCTATGAAGGATCGTACTTAATTACTTCGAACCAAAACAATTGCTGCTGTTTTTTTACAATTTAAAACGTTTGCTTGCAACATTTGTTTCATATTTAGGACAGGCCATTTATGTTTTGAAAATGTGTATTAATTCAATTATTTCAAAGTATCGCTTGGTAAATACTTTTTTTAATGATTCAACATTGTCAAAATACTTGTATGTTAATTTGTGAGTATGGAGATCATTTTCAAATTTTAACTGCATATCGTACCAAAGGAAAAAGCGGAAAAATACAAGCATAAATTGATATTGAAATTTTTATTTACATTAAATAAAAATCTGGTGTGAAACAACCACACGACTTCCATTACCCACTATTACGCATATTATATGCATTTTTGAGAGATAATGCGATCAGAAAACATAAAAGTGAACTAAAGAGAAAATCGTTAGAGCCATTTTTGAGATACCAACTTTTACAAAAAATCAATTATTGACCGGAAAACAATAATTACATACAAAAGGATATTTAAAAGTGAGTTAATATGGCGAGTTTGAAAGAAATCCGTACAGCTGTTTTTAAAGGAACGCCCTTGGGAGACCTGAAATTGAGGTATTTATACAGGACGCCTATCAATTTTCCTGAACTAAGCAACTATATCATTCGAAAGGACATCTAATAGAGTGTTTATATAGCAAATTTGAAGAAAATCGTTAGAGCCGTTTTTGAGATACGGACTTACGGTCCCACTTCCGGTTTCCGATGTCCCACTTCCGGTTAAACTCAATTATTGACAGGAAAACAATAATTACATACAAAAGCATATGTAAAAGTGAGTTAAAATTGCGAGTTTGAAAAAAATCCGTACAACCGTTTTTAAAGGAACACCTTTGCGAGGCCTGAAATTGAACTATTTATACAGGACGCCTATCAATTTTCCTGAACTAACCAACTATATCATTCGAAAGGACATCTAATAAAGTGTTTATATAGCAAGTTTGAAGAAAATCGTTAGAGCCGTTTATGAGATACGGACTTACGGTCCCACTTCCGGTTTCCGATGTCCCACTTCCGGTTTTTCAATTTTCACCAAAATTTGGAAATTTCATCTGTAGACCAGACTTATTTCAATTCTAAAGTTTCGTAGCTCTATCTTTATTAGTTTCTGAGCTATAATAGCCAGAAGATTCTCCACATACATACACACACACACACACATACATACACACTGACCAATTGCAAAAAACCACTTTTTTGGACTCAGGGGACCTTAAAACGTGTAAATCAGGTGAAAACCCGATATCGAATTTTCAGACCGAATACAATACTTCCATTACCTACGGTAGTAGGGTAATGGAAGTAAAAATGGTTATATTTAATATGTCTAGCATTAAAAATTAAAAGTAATCTGGTGTGGCACTTACACAACTTCTCTTATCCTGCATTTGAATACTATTAACACTGATTGCAGAATAAGGGGCAAGATAAGAAGTATTATAAATGAATATGCTTTAAAAACAGTTCAAAATAATTTTAGAAACAGTTTTATTTCATACGTATTTCTGTTTGAAGGTGCTACTGCCTCCCCCCCCCCCCTCCGAATATGCTAATATTCAGAGAAATGTTTCTCAATTACAACTGTTTTTAAAACTATTTTGAATTATTGTTTGAAGTACATTTGAAATGTTAAAAATACAGCATTACATATCTCATACCGTATGTTGTATAATTATGCCTATATATTAATGTGGGGTAAGAGAAAGTAGTGCCAGTTCTAACCCAGTTTATTTATTTGTTCACCTGATGCAGGATTGTGTTATATTCCTTCGTTCAGTAGGAATTTTCTAAAACCCGACATTTTGAAATGTGTATATCCATGGAGGACCGGGAGTGGAAAATTTCCACGAATTTATAACTTCCTTCTTATACATATAGAAGTAATGAAAAAATAAGAAATGAAAAACATATAAAGTACAAGTAAAAATTATCAAATGAAGCATTTAAACATTCATTGTACTCCAGGAAAAAATCATCTGTGGTAGTATTACAAACAAAATTAAAAATGGCTATATACATATTTTAAAATATATTGTAGTATCTTGTAGAGTGGACGAGAATTATTTACTTGACTAATCAGGACAAGAAATTTATATTTTTTCCAAATTTTAATTTAACTAGATTAATTTTTAGAAATTTACAATATATACAAATTTTGCTGAATTTCATCGAAATGAAATGGTTTTCAAGAAGATAGTGGGTTCTACAGTATAAGGCTGGAAGGAATATCAGAATAAGTCCACAGTGATTTTCATCAGTCCGTGACCGCTTCTGCAGTCTTTTCCAGAAAATATCAGTTCCTTTCCCGAGGTCTAGCCCGACCTGCTCTGGGATTCCTGCCTTTCCAAAACTCCGACGTGAACTCCCGTTTTCAGTCTCTCATCGTAAAAATTACAGTTCGTATTGGGCGTGTTTTTCTGAAAACAAAATCTCAGATGCAGGCCCTGATTCGCTCGAAATTCCATCATCGGCTCTGACGCGTTGAATTCTTCTCGAAGGGAAAGTTCTCAAGGCACGCGGCTTCCCACGTTCATCAAAGGGAAACGGACATACCTTTCTACAAAGGAGAGATGTTCCGCTGCGAGCCGTTAAGGTGCCTTTATAGTGGCCGTTCCGTTCCGCTGTCCGCAAGTACTGAGCTAGAATATAAGGAGTGATAACTATCTATTGAATACGAAATTGAATAGAATTGAACTGAATATGAAGTTATCACTCCTTATATTCTAGCCTTGTTCTTGCGTACAGCGGAACGGAGCGGCCACTATAAAGCCTGCTTTAGGCTCCAGACTGTCTGCTTCTTTGTACTGAAATGTCTCTTTTCAATGATATATTGGAGTCGGAGTCTCTGCCTTTACAATATCTATTTATCAGATCAATGGAAATTTTTAAATGAATTAGTTGTTAATCTATTTAATTATTTTCATCTCATGCTACTTTTCTAAGATTTTTTGGTTTCATTTTTTCTACTTCTTATATGTATTTTAATTGATTGTTGAAATCTTTGCGTTGTTGGGCAATGGTAGTGATTTTGTATGACCTTATATATCACTGTCTCAGAAACAACTCATTATATATTACCCTGCTGCTATAATTGCCTTTGATAAAATGTAGCCCTTTTGGGGTGAAATTTCAAAATTATTTTTCTACATTTATGAACATTTTCCTGTGTTTCAGTTTTGTATGATAATTCACTTCTATATTAATAATTTATTGATATTTTGTTAAATTAAATCTTCCTTCATGGTGTTTGATCATTATAATGCTGAATTATATATATACATATTAACCATCTATTTAGAATTTAAAAAAAAAAAAAAATGTGCTCACCAAAATTTAAGAATAAAAATATCAACAGAATTTCTTATGATACAAAATTGACATAGTCTGGCTTTTCTCATTAGATTATTTTATTTATTAGACAATTTTATTAATAAGATTGTTTATTCTCAAATTGATCCGTAGGATTATGATTTTTGTTAAATAAAAAAAAGAGAAAGAAAGAAAGAAAAGAAAGAAAGAAAAGAAAAGAAAGAAAGTCATATATATATAAGCAAAAAAGAAACAAATGGTGAAGGATGATAGGTGCGCAGATGTTTGATTAAAGAGGTAGGATAGTGTTGTTTGGTTTTGATGTTTAAATGGGTTGTTGAATTTAATAATTAAAAAAAAAAAAATCACTGAATTTCAAGTATTTATTAATTTTTGATCCTATGTATTTCAATCTGCACACTTAGTTGATTTGAAGTATATTATAACAATTTTATTATTAATAATTACCATTACTAGGTAACATTTATGGATTTAAATAACTATTTCAGCTTTCAAATGGGGATTATAAAAATAACTAGCATAAGTTTAAATTAACATCATAGATAGATAAATAACATAAGTTTAAATTAACATAACAGTAATAGAGTTCTAACAACCACGTGACTTTCTTCTTAACAACCGTACTTTGCTGAAGGACAACGCTAATTTTTCCATGCCTTTGGAAGCGTAGTAGTCGAATTTTTTTATGCTTTTGCAAATACATTTACAACACTGTGTTACAATAAATTTGTAACACTATTCCGCATTGATAAAATGGGTCAGTGAGGTCAACTGTCCCTCAGCAAACATGCTCGTGACGTCATCTGTTAGAACTCTATTGCATATTTTTAAAAATATAGTTATTTATTATGGTCTTTAAGGATAACAGTTAATTTATTATATGAAACTGAAATTAATTTTAATTAATATCTTTAAATTATATTAAATATTACCTAATATAATTATCGATATCTTTAAAATTACTCAACTCGTCTCTTCTTTTCTGAATATTGGGTATATCTCCGTGAAACCAGTTGTTGCATGGTAATATATTTATAATTAGCTAATTTTATAGTGTAAAGCTTTATACTGTTCGCTACTTGTAATTATTTTATTCATGATCTATCTAAATGTTTGTTTTATCATTTATCAGTATGTTAACTGTTTGAAAGTTTAATCTTATTATCTCTTACATTAATGTTGTATCGTATTCAATACTCTTAAATTATTCTTGCATCATGTAAATTAATATTCAAATGGATGGCGTTTTGTAATTTTTTTCCACTTCTTAAAAGTCTTTTAATTCATTGTTGAAGTCGTTAGGTCACTGTTGGACAGTGATAGCGATTTTATATGATCTCATATATCACTGTCTCATAAACAATATATTTCTTATTACCTTGCTGCTATAACTGCTCTTAATAAAGATATAGCAGTTTTTTTTTCTTTCTTTTTTTCTTTCTTCTTCTTTTTTTTTTTTTTTTTTTTTTTTTTTTTTCTAAGGAAATTTTAAAGTTATTTTTCAACATCTATTAACTGTTTTAATATCTGTTGCTTTGTATAAAGATTCATTTCCATATGTAATTACTTAAGTCTTCCTTCCTGTTGTTTGATCATTATAATGATGAATTTTTTTTATTATTACATTATTATCATTATTCCTCATTCTGATATATAAATAAATTATAATATTAAGATCTTTTTATCATCATTAATATTATCATAGGTTTTCTCGTTAAAAGATTTGTTTTTGTACTTCCAAATATTCCTGTACTCAGAATTCTTATATTCCAAAGTAGGTCGAATTATTGGAAATATTTAGTACTTATTTGACTATTATAGAGTGAAAAGTCAAAGATCTCATATTTCTCTAAGGAGGTTCGGAATATGCTCAATAAATACATTTCCTTTCTTCATATCTATTGTACTTAAACGAAAACGTTTATTATTAGCTTATATAGATAGAACTCAAGAAATCGCTGAATGCGCTGGAGTGACAGCCTGTCGTCAAGTCTACAATTACTAAAGGGGAATCGATAATATATTAAAATGTGAGATCGTCACCATGCTGTGAGTTTTAGTAGAAGTGAGTGACAGTGACAATAGATATTGTTCAAGTGGTTCTTATGTAATGGACATCGTTGCCTGTTGACGTTCCGGAAAAAGAAATTTTTTGTTGATTTTACTTTCTTTTTTTATGCAGACAGCCAGTTGATTTTTTTAATATGCCAATAGCATAACAAGAAAAAAAAAAAAAAAAAAAAGAACCCACACGTGGTTGCTTAAATGGTAGACATAGGTTTTATATTAGGTAAAAGAAAAAATAAATATTTTTTCCCCCTTTCCTCTCCCTTTTTCCCTGCGCAATGGGATAAAGCTGTATTTAATATTAAATAATACCCCTACTTTTTTTTTTTTTTGGTTACTTTGAGATTCTTAATACGTAATAGCATGAAATTTTTGTTTAAACAAAATCCCATCAAAACACTTTTTTTTTTCCAATCCATTAATATATTTTGTCCCTTACCAGTCCCAAAAATATGGTTAAGATAAGAAAAAGCAAATAAACACACAAAAGTAAAATCCCGTAAAACAGAGGGATTTTTAAAATGTTTTTCATGTTCTTCATGCATACTAGAAAAAGTTGACTGTGATGTTAAACAATATCTCCGATAAAATACACTTTTTTAACCAAAATGACTACCTTTTGTCTCCTACCTCATCCGAAGTGCAATAAAATGAGGGGAGGGGGATGTAAATTTATGAAGATGGTGATTTTGTTTTTATTATTATTATTCTTACTTTAAGATTCTTTGAACGTAATAGTAAGAAATTTCTTCTTTAATATTAAGAAAAACCCAATCAAATATTTTTTCAATCAACTTATATCTTTTGTCCTGACCACCACTAAAAAGGAGGGATGGATGGATGGTTGGGTTTTACGTCGCACTAGTGCTACGCAGATGGGCAATTGGCGACGGTCTGGAATACACCCCTAGAGGTGGTCCGGAGACATGCCATCACAATTTTGATCCTCTACGGAAGGGATGGCTCTCCCGCTTCGGTGACCCCCAGAGGTATAATTTTTGATGGGAACATGGAGGATATTGCGGCCACGACAGATTTTACGTGCACCAGCCACCATTAGTGTACACGACGGTCTTTGGCCGGCTCGAGTACCGAACCCGCAATCTTCCAATTACGCTAAAAAGGAGGGAATAATGAAAAGAAATTATTATTGCCGAAAGTACATAAATTTTTAATTACTTTCAGATTTTTGTTTTCAGTTTTAAGTTTTTCAGAAAATTGTCTTCATCATAAATAAAATATTTTCTAAGATATTTCAATAGAAACATCAATAAAATCTTTCTTTCTTAAAAACATAAAATAAAAATAAATAAATAAATAAATAATAAAATGTGCTTTTGTTTACGATTTTGATTGGGGTATAGAAAAATGGAGTATTTAAAATAAATAAATAAAGATATGTCTAAAATGTGGAGGTATAAAGGTTACTTTTTCATACGATTATTAATACAATTTTGAAAATAAATAAAATAAAATAAAACAAAATCAGCCCACCTTATTATTACAATAGATCGAACTGTTTCTTTCGCACAACGATTTTGCCGTCGTTACTAATTTTTATCTACCAGCTTGAATGGACATTCTAAATACAAGTGTCTAATTCCGCCATCTTTAATAATCCTGTCTACAGTGAATATATTTCATAAATAAATAAATAAATAAAAAGTTGCGTGTTATACTGTTTATCTGAGAAAAATAGCTTTTAGAATCTCCTAGAGCATTAATAATAATAATAATTTTTACCAGAGAATTTTCCATTGCCTGTACCTGGAATCGAACCGACAACTAACGGATTGAAAGGCGAACGTCTTCCCAATCATGCCACTGGGACGCACGGTGCATGGTGCTTGTATAATAAAATATACTAGTATCACGCAGTGGTCAAAAGTTGACAATTTTTTGCAAAGCAAAACAAAATAATTGTCTTCTCATAAACGACTTAAGTTGCAGCACAGCAGCGACACTAGTCGGCCGATATGCACCCAAATTAAAACAGCATAGTTTTACATAATATCCATCTCATACAATGCTCAATTTTGCCCTATTCTGTCATGTTAAGTAAAACGTAAATTCCAATTAACGAAATTTTAAGATTAACAAATTCATAGTCAGGGATGTTCATGCCAGTATCCTAAATGATATTTTAAAGGTGTTCTGACATCTTTACGATGAAAATATCCCTCAAAACCGACGTTTATGAGAAATTTTGCCGTATTCTGCCATGTTAAGAAATTCGTAAATTTCGAATAATTCGCGAAATTTTCAAAGTAGCATGTTTATAGTTAATGATTCCTCATCGTGGCATTAAAACTCATATTTTAAAGCTGTTCTAACATGTTTACGATAAAAATATTTCTTTTCATGAACATTTAAGTGAAATTTTGTGCTATTCTCCCATGTTAAGAGAATCGTAAATTTCGAATAACTTCTGAAGTTTTTTAATTAAAATGTTGCAAATGAATAGGGTTCTTGCCAGTGTCATAAATAATATTTAAAAACTGGTCCGACCTCTCTGCGATTATTTGTTCGTGAGATATCGCGTACACAGACTAATGATGGGGAACTAAAATTGAAAAGCCGCCATGGGGCTCCTATGCTAAAACAATACCCCAGAAATTTTGAGAAATGAATATAGTAACCGATGCTAGGGAATGACACACAGAATAAGTCCTGTCGCACTAAATTGCATTCTATTTTGTGCAGAATTTTATATCTATTACTTACTTAGAAAATAAAAATAAGATTGGATTTTTATTATATATCTATTATTTTAGGCATATCATATTTTTCATATCATATCATATTCATATTCATATTCATATCATTTATTTATTTTATTTATTTATTTATTTATTTTTTTGACAGATGTATGCGAAGGTTTAACAGTTGCTTATCAATTGTATTACTACAGAAAATTTTAATTTATATAAAGTCTATTTCTTTCTCTTTATTACTATAAAACAATGAAAATTTTGATTTTATCTGAAACAATGCACGACAGACATGTGTCTTTTTATTTACTTCTATATGTTCAATAGAAGAAAATATTATTTTCGTAAAAATTTTTACTTCCAGTTTTCGACGAATTTCTTCGTTTTCAGAGGTCCAGAATACAAGGATTTTTGTCTGTCTCTCTGAGTGTGTGATAAAAAATTTGTGGCATCTGAATCTATTGCACAGGATTTCATATAAATTTATAATGTAGTTGTACCTTGACTTAAATTAGTGCCTATCAACATTTGGTCAAAACCACCTCACAAGTCCCGTTGGCACACCATTTTTTCTAAATTATTAACATTACAGTAGAGGACAAACTTTCGTGTAAATGTGCGCAATAGGAATTATTTTTAACTAATCATTATGAAATTAAAAAAATATAGATAATTATAATATTAATAGTTAACTAGGAAAAATAATCTGGTGTGTCACTCACACGACTTTCTCTTACCCTGAAATTTAATACTATAAATGCAGGTTGGAGATTAAGAGGTAAGATAACGAGTACTGTTATGTAAACCAATGTTAAAACAACTCAAATTAGGCTTCGGAAGAGTTTTACATGATAATTAGTTCTGTCTTTTGGATCTCCTAGAATTATTAGTTTTTAAGTTACTCTAAAAGACACAGACAAAGATCAAACGTTAAAAAAATTGACTTCGGCAATCAGGAAGCCTCAAAACGTGTAAATATATAAATAACAAGCGATGCATATTTAGCTTAAAAACATACATTATTTATCATATATCTATGATAAATTCATTTCAATTCCTGAGTAGCTTTCCTGGACATGGTAAAATATTATAGTAAAGCACTTCCACTAACAATAAAAAAGAATGGTATCGCTTAAATATTTTCAGCCTTGTATACCAATTGAAGATTATGTACAAACCACATGGCGCACCTAAATATAATTCTATAGTAATAAATAATACACGACACAACCTGAAATATATTTCCATCAATTTTCAGCTATTGTCGCACTATAATCTAGTTCTTTTGTGTGGCCCTGTAAACAAACAGTGAATGATTCCCTTTCATTTGGTTTAGTGCAGTCTATAGATGTCAAACTCTATTTACTTTAAATTTCTCCCATAGACGTAATGTATTTGAATTGTCTTAGGTGTCGCTGTACACGAACCATTTGCTTGATCTCAACGAAAAGTTTAGTGTTGCATGGCTATATCATACACAGGGTGTCTACTGACTTGACAGAAAAAAAAATTCATGACCTCAAAAAATTTTTCATGGCCTTTTTTATCGACATATCCAACCTTACTTTTTAAATTAACATATTCATTTTCTTTCTTTTACTGATATACCACCTTGCTTTATTTTTTAAATTATTGTTTAACAACAGTATTAGCTGTTAAAAAAGAAAAAAAAACTGAAAGCATTTTTTTTTAAATTAACAATCTAAATAAATAGTAATGGAAATCAATCTAAAACAGACACATATAACTACATACATATATACACTATTTGTGCAATGTTATAATAGTGTAACTATTAGTTTTTTGGTGGATTTGAAAATTGTCATTCATTTTTCTTGCATTAAGGAGAGGAATATATGTATTAAATTTTTTTTCAAATCTACAAACATTTTTTCCCCCACGAAAAGACTAAGAATAGAAGAATAGAATTATTAAACTAAAGTCAGAGATGAGAGTGGGAAATAGACAAAAAGTCTGAAAGTATCAGCAAAACTCAAAGATAATTTAATTTTAATAATAAAAGAAGAAACAGATACACAAAATCATATGGAGACATTATAATTGAACGGGAGGTTAGAAGGGGGGGGGGGGGGGGCAGTAGTCCCCATCACGCAGAATTGTATGTCAAGTAAAACTATTCCTAAATCTATTTCGATTATTTTCAAAATAGATTGAACTTTATTATCTTACCTTATTAAACTTACGACTTAATCTTCAATCTATATCTGTATAGTATGGAAACGCAAGGTAACAGAAAGTCATGTGAGTAACACACCAGATTATAAAAATTGTGAAGAAAATGAAAAACGTAAAATTAGGTTTTTCGTCGAACAATTTTTCTCTAACATCATGAAGACATATAAAAGAAACTTTATCTAACGAGTATTAAAAAAAAAAAAAAAAATCGTTACAGTTGTTTTATTAAACACCCATTTCGAGATCTATAACTGACCTAGATAATCAAGACATCAGTCAATTTTACTGTAGTAATAAAGTAATACATAATAAAGAACATCTAAAAAGTAATTTAAGTTGCAAATTTGAGGAAAACTGTTAGAACCGTTTTTGACATACCGACTTTTGGTATTATTATTAAAATTATGTACCTAATATATTTTGCTCTTTCATTCAAACTCATATATTAAATTCTTAATATAGATGTTTGACAGTTCTGCCAAAATCTTTGGACCATACTACGAAGAATAATAAGAAGTGTTCCAATTCATGTAATTGAGAGCCATCTTAATGAATTGAGTAAATAACTTCTTCAAATCGCTAGACATGCTTTATGTTAGCAATGCAAAATCAAAAATCATTAATTAAAAGTATACATAAATTAAAACTGAAATATTGACAGTTTCCTACAATTTTTCTCAACCCCACCAGTAGCTGAGAGATTTTGCTCTCGAAGTTGGTAGACGGGAAGTTCCGTGTTAGATTCTAGGTCGCGCTCGTCGGCCAAACCGTTTGGAGTGTTCTGAAATTTTCTCCAAAACTCGCATATAAATACGAACTAGGATACCTTAGACCTCCCCCCCCTACCTTCGGGGAAAGCACTACACCAGGTCCATGTCCCTAGAGAAAACACTTGGCCATAATCCTTAACCCATCTTCAATTTCTATACACCTGTATGTAAATAATTATTTTTCTAAAAATAGCAATGTATATATAAAGTTTTTGATAGGATTTGTTTTTTTTATAATTACTTATGATCGTTTATATATCATTACAGTCATAAATTATTACTTTACCTTTTGTTTTCATTCTTTTAGTAATATACAATTATAGGTCGTACCTTTATTATTGGTGATTATTACACAAGTTTAAAAATGATTGAATTGTAGTAGTATCAATTCCGTTTGCAATAAGTATCGAGAAATGCGATTTATATAACTCTGTTTAAGAGGACGTTAAAACATAATTTTGAACCTGAATTCAGAATTGAATATCAGGTAAGATCAATTTAGAAAATAACTTATTATTATGTTTGAAAAGCAGCTTTATCACCCTTTCCAAAAATAATTTTTGAATTTTGTCAATATAATTCTGAAATAAATGTGGGTAATTTATTACTGACTGAGCAAGATCATGTAACGTGATGATTAATTAGTATATAGGGTAGGGCAGAAGAATATCAAGAACAAACTACAAATAGGAACAAATTTATAAAGGTACGGTCTAATACAAAATAACATATTTTACGGATGTAAAATTTAAATTTTGCTGTAAATGCCATGCACTGCTACGCGTGTGACGCTAAATATTTTAATTAAATGCAATCCATGAACTGCTACATTGTTTTTAAATCAGAAGCTGTAAATGGAAATTTATTCGAAGTTTTGTAAAACATTGCAGATAAATTCATTTAAAATTCTATGAATTTCCTCAGACCTCATCGCGTTACCAGATTTCAAAATAAGATATTGGGCGTATCTCGAGCTCAAGACGTTCGGAGGCGTGGCGTCATGCTAGAACAGCATTCAATTAAGCCATGATTTATGTATTTACACTTCGTTAGATGTCACGTGTATCGTGCCAAGGGAAAGTTTTTCAAAATAATTCAGCCAGGTAATTACAGGTTTTCAAGGAAAATTTGTCGCAGCAATAGAGATTACAATAAATATTTTTATTATTATATGTTTTTTTTTTTTTTTTTTTAATTAAATACACAGCCAGCGTGTTCTGTAATATTTACACTGATCATTGAAGAGATTTCAAATAAGCATGCTTCTAAAATTGTATTCCATGCGTTCATTAAATTTTACTTAATCATTTAAAATTTTTCCATTTAATAATTAACTAGTATGTTGTGGCCACCACAAGACTTTCTTCTATATTTTCCTATACATATTCAATCAGTAACAATATAAAAAAAAAAAAAAAAACGATTTTTTTTTCTAAGTTTTTTTTTTTTTTGTTAAAAGTAAAAAAAATCGATAACTTTGTTTTAAATTATCACAGATTTATGGTTCAACCATTCGTTTTAAAGGTATTGACGAGATCTTTCGAATGATACCCATCTTCAAAATTTAACCCCCCTGGGGGGGTATTTCCCCCCCCCAGGGGGGGAACCGATGCCCCCCCATGCACAATTTTTTTTCCTAGTTAGCTACTACTATTATCAATAATTCATATTAATTTTACAATCACAAGTTTAAAATAACTCTCATTATGCCCATTTATACGGAATTTTGTCCTATAAAATGCGATCACAGCGCCACCTGTTGAGCTATTGATCCCCAAATCTAATGGGCACCAGTTCATGTCAGGGTTCAACTAAATACCAAGTTTGGTTAAATTTCATTCATTGGTTCGTGAGATACAGCGTCCACAAAAAAATGATACAGACACACAGACAGACAGACAGACAGACAGACAGACACACAGACAGACAGACAGACAGACATTTTTTAAAAACTATCAATTCGTGTTCAGGACATCCCAAAACGTGTAGATCCGTCAAAAAACGGAGGTCGAAAATTTTCGCGAATCCAATACTTTCTCTATATTACATATAGAAGAAAGTAAAAATATATATCAGTGTTTAAAAGCCTTATAATTTAGTGACCAAATTAGAGTACCTTCATAATATATTAGCATTAATAACTGTAACAATTGCCCAATTACAGAGGTATAGTTTATGCTGAATGAATGAGGACTCAAACAGTAATAATTATGATAAATAATTTCCATTCTACAATTTAGAAAAACGATCCCAAAATATGGGCTGTCCTCAAAATTCGAGGACATTTGGTCAATATACTTATATATAGTACTTACAGTTTAGATTAAAGTTTAACCGCAGTTAGCGGTGTTGCAACTCGTTTGCAAACTGTATTTGAAGTGATGGCGAGCACATAGAATAGAATTTTATGTCTGTAAACATTTGCATGCAAATAAATATAGTTTTTCACGGAAATGTGTGATTTACTCACGCACAGTGAGTGCCCTGTATCGACAAAAACTTTAACTATTATTTTTTCGTTACCAAAAAAGAAATACCCTTATTCACGAGAATAATTTTTTCGCAAACCGCGTTCAATTATTACCAATTCCTTCAATTTTTATGAATTTTTGAAAGTCTACAGACTTATGGGACACCCATTACTTATATATATATTACCTACTTGCTTATAATTGATGTTTTAATTAAAATAAGTCTAAATTTCTGATAATTTAAAAGAAATTTATTTATTTATTTTTTAAAGAAATGTATAAAATTCTACATACATATTTCAAACAACTTAATTAAAATATGCAGAATGCTTTTTAAAAATTTGATATTTAAGTCCAATAATTTTAAACTGTGTACACTATTTACAATATTTCAAAGGATCGTTACAAATGATATAGATTTTCCTAATTTTCAGTTGCTTGCAGATCCAGAACTGACGTCGTCTAAAGTTGAAACCTAAAAAATAAAAGCAAATAATATAAGGCACATTTCCAGTATAATATACAGATTATAAATAACGCATACTAAATAAAGAAAAAATGTATATGTATAATAAAATGCATATTGAATACTTTTGAAATCTGAAACTTTTATTTTCACACCTAGCTAATGCTTTAGAACGAAAAAATAAATAAATTATCTTTACGTATTCGGTTTTTAATCGCTTATGAAGGTTTTCAGTCTGTTTATTTTTTCTTTTCTTTATTTCTTAGTTAAATGGAAACTAATTTGATTACTTGTCGTATTTGTATAACTTATTTGTGCACCAAAGCTTAAGTATTATATTTTTAACAGAATTTAAAATGTATTTCTTTTCCTCCTTTAACCCTTTCATTCCCAATTTTTTCTCTCCGTAAAACAATAAATCTTATATTTAGTCATAAATTTATTTCAAAGGTAATATATATAAATATTTTTTTTAAATAGGTGTAATTAATAGCAGAGTACGGCTTAATATAGCTAACAAAGCAACTGAGAAGTGTTTATTTATGTTTAATATAACCACTGATACCATTAAAAATCATAACTTTTCAATAAATAAAAAATTCAAAATTTTGGAAGAAATACATATTGTAATCAATTAAAATACAAATTATAAACATTTAAAAATAAAATAAAAAATATTTCAAGAAGTTAATTTACTTAACCCTTTATATCCCAAATTACCTTATTTTATGGAAAAATAGTTTGAAACTTTTTTATTATATTTCTTTGCTGCATGCGAAACATCTGATATTAAATTTAGCTTAAACTATAACTTAACTATAGGGAAAGCTTAAACTATAGGGACTTTGAAGTTCCAATGAAATCCTGTAGTAAATTTAGGCTATATTGAGATTTTTTTTTTTTTTTTTTTTTTTTTATTGTAAATGGGACTTTAAAGTCCCGGTGTGATACAAAGAGTTAAAGTGTATTTTGTCATTTAAAATCAATATACTTTGGTTGTTATAAAACTTTCTTCGTATGGTGTGTACGTAAGCAACGCAATCGCGTTTTCCCTACTATTGGGAAAACCACAAACAACTGATCTATTTCAATTCAGAAGAAATTCAGATAGCTTAAATGTTTATTACATATATAGACCTGCTAACTATGCTAGTTTATCCGTAATGGTATTAAGCCCCGCCCTTTTTTACACCAGAATAGTTGTAGAGCAATTGTCCTCTTATTTAATCATGGGAACATATTGCTGAATATTGCTCTACAAGTATTCTGGTGTGAAAAAAAGGCGGGGCCTAATACCATTAAGGATAAAGTAGCATAGTTAGCAGGTCTACATATAACATACACAGCAAGACTTCTTACTGATACGGAATGTTAAAAAGTATAAAGTTGCATAGTTTTTCATAAAAAGTATCTGTAACATATTAATTAGTACCATTTATTCCCATAAATATCAAGATATGGTAATAACGCAAAGTTTATTTAACCCTTTGCGGCGCAAGACAATTTGAAACATTTAAATTATACTGCCACCGGAATTAATGAACTAAATTAAACTAAAAGAAATTTTTAATTTTAAGGTTTAAAAAACCGACCTTTTCTGATATGTTATAAACGTGAATTTTTGCTAAAATATTTCCGGGATGAATTTTTGCAGCTGGATCTTAAATTTTGCGTCCTCCTGGCGAGGACACCGCGCGTTAAGGGGTTAACAGAGACTCTTATTCAACGACATTTATCATAGTTAAATTCAAACAGTTACAAAATATTACGAATTTGCAAATTTTATTTCTGTTCAGTCGAACAGGACGCGTATGGAAAAGTACTTAGTTCTCACGCATGTATAGTCTATTTGCAATGAAACAACATTTACAGGTAGACTTTGCACTGAAAGGCATTGAGCTCGCATCATCGGAGAAGCCTTATGTTAGAGAAACTCAGAGCTGTTAACCTAATCCGGCAATTTGTTAGTACCTCCCATTTTTCTACACCACTAAATTTTTAGAGTATTTGCACTGTTTGTGATTTAGGGATTTTATTTGCCACAGCTTGGTAGGAAAATACGTTTTTTTTTTTTTTTTTTTTTTTTTTTTTTAATTTCAGTCCCGAAAGTCAATGACTGTGATTTAAGGAATTTGCCGGAAAGTATCAGAATGTTGGAAAGATAACCTAAGAATCTTCCAAATGATCGATATAAAGGAAAGTTCAGGAGAGTTGGAGTAGTTTTCGTCCTACTGAATACCGTTGATCATGGACTAGACATGTATCGTTTAAGCCAATTTTGAGTCTATGTTGAAAAAAATTGTTCTTGCGAATTTCTGTTGTATTACACCGTGATATGTTATGCAATAGTGATTTTAGACTGTTATGTCGCTCATGGGCTGCAATAATAGTACAACTTAAAAAATCACATTTTGAGATAAATGGGTTTAACTTTTACATTGTTATTGGAAACAACTTTTTTTTCTTTTAGGACCGAGGACTATTAGTCTGTCTGCGGATTTTTACAATACCAGTTTTATGATAGTTGGAGATTTATCGAAATCTAAAATTTATCGAAAATATAATTGAATAATTTGAAAGCAATGTTATAATTTGAATAATAAATAAATAAAAAAAAAAAATACTAATAGTTCTCCGTCCTAAACTAAATTCTGCTTTTTCCAGAATTTCACCAAAATTATTATTATTATTATTATTATTATTATTTTGAGAGAAAAAGAAAAGAAAATTAATAATAATCAGTATCGAAACAAACACTATCGAAAAAGTATTTTTTATTTATTTATTTATTATTATTATTATTATTATTATTATTTTGGATAATTTTGAATTAGGAAATAAAAAACGCGCGTGCAAAATGAAAAAAAAAAAAAAAAAAAAAAAAAAGAAAGAAAGAAAAAGGAACAAGATATTTAAGTTTGAATTTGAGTTGGTAATTTAAAAATGCCATTGATATAGTAACTTTTTTTTTTTTTTTTGTAAATTGTTTTAAATAAATTAAAATGCAGATATCATAATTGCGCTAGTAAAGACCTTTGTGAGAAACACCCGAGTTACTTCGGTGCCAAATTTTAAATTTCGCCAAAAGAGTCCTTTACTAAAACCTTTTTTTTTTTTTTTTTTCATTTAATACAATAATCGAGACATAAGTGTAATTCTCATTATTTATCAATAATAATTTTTTTTTTTTTTTGAGACCTGCACATAGTCCAAAAATCGTATTTTTTAATTATGCCATTACTGCCGTCCATGAGCGATATATTAATTCCTATATATCCTAGAATTTCCTTAAAATAAATATTATTACCTTTCAAAGATTGTTTTAATTCACATTAAGTGTAGAAAATCTCATAGTGTGAACAACATTATATTTGGCGAAATTCTCTCTGCGAAAGAATGTAAAATACAGTTATCAAGCAAAAAAAAAAAAAAAAAAAGTGGCAAAAGAAGATATTTATTATAGAATAATATAAACCAAAATATACTCCTCCTAATTTATGCTAAGGCGCTATTTTCATGAAAATCTGTGTATTAGTTTTGAGCTACAACACCCTTAAACATCCCTCCCCCCAGACTTATATAGAAGAGCGTGTGGCAAATAGATATTTTCAAAATTGAGTAAAACCTTATTCAAAATATCGAAAGAACATTAATGAATCCCAAACCAGAAAAAAAAAAAAAAAAAAAAAAATATGAATCTTACTTGTTTTTTGCACACGTTTTCGTTAGCAGAATTTAAAATTAAGATCTGCCTTATTAACAGACTTTCTACGATTGGGGGAAAAAATGAAATTTTTTTTTTTTTTTTTTTTTTTTTTGTAGAATTTGTTAGTTTAACATAAGCCACTTTAGCATGAAAGTATTTACGATATAGAACATATTCATAAAATTTAGAGAAATGTTTTGAAAAATATTTTTTTTAGTACTTATTACCTGCACGATCTTTCCTTAAATGACTGGATAATTTCGATTTCAGACGTTTTGTTTTTCAAGTATATATCAAAAAGTACTTGATGAAAATATGGCAAAAATACGAGAAGCTAAACTATAAGGAATTTTGTTCGTGTTTTTATTTTGTTTCGGTCAATTGTTATACAATGTTCGTTGATTGTAAATAAATATTGATAAAATCCCTTATCCTTTTCCTTAATTTTGAGAAGAACTGAAATTCAGTTCATTCTATCGCGTACAACTTTTTGAATTTACACGATATTTGTTTGAGGTTTTCTTATAAGTAGCTCAGTACTATTGGCTATTATATTATGCAAATGAAATTTTGTTAAAATTTGCGCATGCGTAGTTAAAAATTATTTACAAAATGCCTAAAATTGAAAGTGCCCGGTCATTTATAGAAAGGTAGTGTATTAGACGGCCTTCGCGGTCGATATTTCCAAATTAGGTGTTTGCGTATTACTCGGCAAGTTATATTAGCTTTGAATAATTTTGATGTCAATTTGGCTATATCTGAATCCAATCCCGATAACAGAAAAGTATTATAACTTTTTTGGTTTGAATTTATTATTATTCATATTATTTTTAAAAATATTATTACTTTGATTATTTATTATAGTTATTTTAACTTTTATTTATTTATTTATTTATTTTGGTTTTCCTTTAACTTAGCTAAACGCTTCGGCCATAACTGGGCTGGTTATAGCGGTGATCTAGAAAGAAAACCGCCAAATCACCAAATGTTGGTCATTCCTTATTCTTTTAAATTCTTTTAGACTTATTTTATATTTTTCAAATCATTTTTTTTTTAGGGGGGTTTGGGGGGGGGGGCTAAAAATCATTCTTCTGTCATTATTTTATTCATTTCTCAAAACCAAGGATAAGAATTTATTTTCTTCATTTCAATGGATTTTTGTAGCGGCGAAGTGAGTTTCGGAAGAGTTGGCCTTTTATTATGAAGATTCTTAATTCTCAGCCTATTCTAAAGTAAAAAGAAAGTAATAATAATATTCAGTTTATTTCCCATGTAACCTCCCTCCTTTCCACCCCCTTTTTATTTTATTTTTTATTAATAGCAGTTACCCTTACTGATAAAAATCAAGAATAACAGGAGAGCATTGTGCGTCTAGTTTGAAGATTCATATCGGAGTTACTCTCATCCTCAGTGTACAATAAGCGACGAAGTGATGAAAAGCAACAGGGTTAGTTTTGATAAACGTAGCTTCTTTCCGCCAATGGGCATGCACTGCTTTTTTTTTTTTTTTTTTTTTTTTTTCTTTTCACACAATTCAGTTTTAGGATTTTAGAATATCTTGTTATAGAGAGATAAATATTTTCATATTTGATTAGACGCAAAAATGTTCATTACTTTTTAGAATTTAATAATCTGGTGGTGTGGCACTCGCACAGCTTTCTCCTAACACCCCCCCCCCCCTCTCCCCTACATTTCTATAAAAACCAGATTATAGCTTACGGTGTATTATAAGAGATATTTGAACATTTTCAGCGTACTTAAAAATAATGGAAAATTGTTTCTAAAATAATTTATGTTTCTGTTTCTAAATCAAAACTGTTTCTGCCCAAATAAAACTTTTTCCAAAACAATTTTATTTGAGATTTGACCTCCAGTTGTCAGATGGCAGGTTCGAAATCTACTTTAAGCCGCAGATCTTGATCTTATAAATTTTTATGTGCAAAAAATGACCTCAAACCTAACTAACCCAGTTTTTTTTTTTTTTTTTTTCTCCTTTGGCTTATTATTTGGCATTACTGTAACAAATAAACTGTTAGTGGAAGACTAGTTTGAATACTGAAGTTGAGTTCATAAAATGTTTAAGGTTATTATTCAATTAAAAAAATTACTTCAAATTATTTAGAAAAATTTCGCCCATACTACTCTTTTAAACTTTATTAGATTAATTTTGGGTAGCCCTGTATATTGACCAAGTACACAGACATTACATAGTATACTTAAATTTAGTACAATTAACAAAAACGTATAATATAACTTGAAATACACTTCAAACAGTTTCCAACTATAGTTCTGTATATCCGAATTATTTTGTGTGGCCTTGTTAACGAACAGTGAATACTTTTCATGTCATATTTTATATGAAACATGTTTTTTGTGCATGTAAAAAAAAAACATGTTTATAACCTTTGACTTGTGTTATTGACGTACAGGCGTGTACGTCATATCTACCTTACAGAATAATTTTTCTTTCTTCAATATGGATGCCATACAAACTTCAGAATAAAATATTTAAAAATTTAATTGTATTTCCAATATATACAATTTTTTACTTTCTTCTATATTCAATAGAAGAAAGTATTGGATTCGTAACAATTTTCGACCTCGGGTTTTTGATGGATTTACACGTTTTGAGAGCTGTAGAACACGATTTGACCATTTTTAGAAAATGCCTGTCTGTCCGTCTGTGTGTGTCTGTGTGTGTGTGTGTGTGACAAAATTTTGTGGCAACTGTATCTCAGGAACTACTGCACAGAATTTCATACAAACTGGTATCTAGTTGCACCTTGACATAAATTAGTGCCTATTAACTTTTCGTAAAAATTGTCTTACAGGTTGCGTTGCCATCCCGCTTTTTCTAAATTTTTAACATGGTGGTATAGGACAAATTTTTGTATAAATGTGCATAAAGATAATTATATTTTAATAATCATTATGAAATTTACCAGAATTATTTATAATAGAGATAGTCAACTGGGAAAAAAATAACGTTTATGTAGGAGCCTCACTTCCTCCATGGGGAGGGAGTCCCCCCTCGAGGAGAGTAAATTTTCATGATGGGTATCTTTCAAAAGAGTTCGCCAGTACCTTTAAAACGAATGGTTGAACCATAGTTCTGTGATAATTTAAAAAGAAGTTATCGATTTTTTTTCATTTTTAACAAAAAAAAAAAAAAAAAAAAAAAAAAAAAATTCTTTTAATGTAATATTGAGAATAAAATTGACTTTTTTTGGATATTTAGTGTTATACTACTTCTCTAATATGGAAATCGTCTGCATTATCATGCAAGATAATTTTTTTAAATAATAATTTTAATAAATTATTTTTACTGAGGGAATTTGTATGGAAAAATAAAGAAGAAAGTCATGTGGTAGCCACAACATACTAGTTTTTTAATACTTTTAAAAAACACTGAATTTTTCTTCTTTTTTTAACGCTTTTATGAAAAATCTTGATTATAAACTCTTCTATACCTTTAATACGCCAAATGAGACTGTTAACTGACTGAGTTTATCTTTTAATGCTATTTTTAAACAGTATAACATACCTAAGGTTTCTCATATCGATTTCTTGGGTTGCTTTTCGCATAATCATTAAAAAAAAAAGCATGGAAAATCCTTATGTATGTAACAGTAACGAACTCGAATTTTTTGCAGTTTTTCGATGTATGTAACTCAGAGGTAAAGGCCACCCTGTTACAAACATGACTTTTTTTTTTTTTTTTTTTTTTTATAAGAATGATGTTATAATGAAATTAATTAGTGACATTTGTCATGAACAAAGAAAATGGGCATGGTTTTATGTTTTACGGTCCTATCTGCTTTATAGTAACTGAGCATAATGCTTAAAGTCTCTATATAAAGAAAAGAATGCACATTGGTGCATTACCACCAAAGAACTTGGTGGTAACTATCTTCAGGAAATGGACAAGGTGTGCTTATATCCGGAGTACAGATATATATATGCATATATGTATCTATATTAATAGGAAGTTATATGTATATAGGCAATCAGCATTTGAAAGCTATTCTCAAAACCAAACTGGCTGTTTTATAACATATTTACGAAATCATTTGTTTGTGAAATTACAGAAACAGGCACAAAACATTCGAGCAGACTTTTTTAATTTTTCTATAAAAGAAAAAATTCTGTAAGAAATTATAACAAAAATTATGTTTTAATGGCTTCCAGAATATAGTAGTTACTGAAAAATTATCAAAAGAGTGAAATAGATCGTATTTATTTAAAAAAAAAAAAAAAAGTAGTAGAAGAAGAAGAAAGCTATTGTTTAATTTATATTAGAGGGTTGGGTTGGATTGTGAAAATTAAGGCCGATTGATTGCCCTAGGGTCCTAGGCCTGAGGGGAAGTGCCTTCCATGGGGGTCTTTCTAAAGGGTCCTAGCCCGTATTTACGCAAATTTCAGAGATAACCACGGAAAACTCCGAACGGCTAGGCCGACGAGCGTGACCTGAGATCGACCATATTAGAAAGAAATACCAAAATAATTTTCTCAAAAACAAAAAAATAGCCAGACCAGCAACAACTAATTTTCGCTCTGGTAGCAATTAATTACGTCTTTTTATCTATAATACTTACATTATAATTTTTAAAAGTTAGAAAATATTAATAATTTTCAATTTCATGGTACTGAAATATTCTGTTATTATTTTATTACTAGCAGGCTTTGCCCGCTTCGCTGGGCACTATACTTAAATGAGCTGTCAAAATCCCATATCATTATTAATAACCTAAGTTTAAGTTCCCGCTGTATTCGGCAGAGGTTTTTCCAGCTCGCAACCTAAGTAGTCCGGGTCCACTCTACCTTCGGCAAGCAACTTAAACGCTTCTTTCTTCCTTTTCCCCCGCGAGTAACTTTGAAGTTTTGCGAAATCCCACCAAAATACACTTAATCAACATCCACATGCTAAAATTCGTCATTCTAAGGTAATTCAAAGCGAATTCAAACGGTAAATGTGTTTTTACACGTGTTTATTGGGGGGGGGGGATTTCGTAAAATCTCAATACAATAAGCGTCGAATACATATAAAGAATTTACGCACCAACTTTCGGAACCGCAGGTCAGGTCCCATAGATTTTCCAAGAGAAATTTAGCGCTAAAAAGGGGTCTCGAATTTGCTCCTTCGTAACATGATTTGCTCCTTCGTAATCTCGTTCCATGAGAGCTTAAATAAATAAATAAATAAATAAATAAATAAAAATACTGCACAAATTTTGAAAAATATTTTTTGCCCTTTCTAGTCACCAGAAAATAATTCTATTTATATCAAATCAACCAGAAAAATCTAAATAAATTTTTAAGCTAATACGATTTTTTTTTTAAAGTTCTTTTCGACAAATTTAATGCTGTACTCGCCGAAAGTGACAAAAAGAAAGAAAACAAAACCAAGAGTACCAAATTATCATAGCAGAGAATGAACGAAATGTGTTTGTTCAATAAATGGGTAGTTCACACAAAATATCATAAAAAAACTAAACATGAAACGGAAAATGGCAAGCAAGTAGAACCAGATGCCAGGAGCATCTGATGATGCCACGTGCCATTGCAGTCATTTACCAGCAATTTTACATTATTCCTTTATCATAAAACCATTAAAAAGATGGGTCGAAATAGCAAATAAAAAAAAAAAAAAACTTACGCAAGTATATTTTTTACTATCATTATTATTTAAAATTGTCCTTTTATGGCAATTCATCCCGAGACCCTAGCTTCAATCAAGAACCAGATGTTCACATCGGGAAAAACGTTCGATTGAAAACTGAACCGAGTCGGTAATTTTTTTGGGGCCACTTTCCCCTCCTGTTACAGCGAAGTAAGGTGTGAATGCGTCTCATTTTACATAATGGTGATTTTAAAGGATTTGGTGACATCTTTTACAAGATTGTCGTTATGTTATGGGATCGTTTTTTAAGTGCGAAAATTGAGGGAAGGGAAACTGAAGTTTGCCTCGCGTCATGCTGACAAATATCAAGGTACATAAATTCAAACTGAGTTGAATCATAGTTTCAGCCGTTTCAATTCATACAATAAAAAGTTTTAAGCTTTATTGAGAATAATAATGTAGTCGTTTTATAACCTATGTAGAAAAATGAATAAAACAAAAAATAATATATATTACCGTAATTATAGCTTTATATCGCAAATCTATTTTCACTTTCTTCTGTACTCATTCATAAGAAGAAAGTGCTGGATTTGGGAAAATTTTCGAATTTCGGTTTTAGATAGATTTGCACGTTTTCAAATGTTCCGAATGCGATTTGACATTTTAAAAAAAATGTCAATCTGTTTGTATGTGAGCCTGTGTGTTACCAAAATTTTGTAGGTCTGTTAGCTCACGAAATAATAGACAGAATTCTACAAAACTTTACATTTAGTTGGACCGTGACATAAAAGGGCGCTGATTAGATGTTAGCGTATACCACTCAAAAGGTGGCACTGTTATGCTGCTATTTCTCCCAATTATGGAAAAGCTATATCTCAGCTTGTATAACGTATAAGTGCATAAAACTTCATATGTCAATTTACGAAAAGCTATGCGAATTTAATTTTGAGCGTATATCGGCTGACATGGTAGCATTACTATGGTGTAATTTATGGTGTATAGCGGGAATAACTACATCCCAGCTTCTATGATATATAAATGCACCAAACTTGATGTGTGAGAAGTATATCATGAAAAGTTATGCTAATTCAATTTATGTGC
The DNA here is from genome assembly GCA_963930645.1 of Salticus scenicus. Classification (NCBI taxonomy): domain Eukaryota; kingdom Metazoa; phylum Arthropoda; class Arachnida; order Araneae; family Salticidae; genus Salticus; species Salticus scenicus. Next base: position 222,664,647 of record OZ005650.1, on the reverse strand, counting down.
ATATCGGCCGACGTGTGGCTCTGTCATTACTCCCATTATGTAATTTTACCAGTTAGCTATATCTCAGTATCTACTGGCTAAATTCACACGGATCTGCAGGGGTAAAATCTTTTAGTATGAGAAGCTATATTGATTGAATTTTTGTGCATTTTAACAGGTAGGTGGCGTTATTATATAGAAAGATATCTAGGAAAGTTCTGTGATATCTACAACATCTTAGTTCTCCCTTCCATTTATAACTCACAGCATTTGCATTTTTCTGACAATCAGACGGTGCTTTAATTAATAAACTTCATAAAAAATGCTTTGTGGGCAAACATTTAATACATTTCTTTATTCGTAAATTTATATATTTTTATATTTGTTTATTATTTGTCATAAAAACCGTAACAATGATATAGATAAAAACTTTTATGTTTATTTTCATTTTATTTTTGAATTTTATGTGGTTATTATACGAAATTACATTAATTCAGTTGGTTTTGCTAAAACCAACAAGTAACTCTTTAAAATTCTAATTTCTAATTCAAGTAACTCTATAAAATTTCGTGAAAATTTCTATACTGCCACTAAATCCATTAAATATGGAATGAAACTAAAATTTTGTAACTTAATTTTATCTGTACCAGAACAGATTTTACACAAAGACAGAGAGACGGACTTACTTCATCTCTTGTTCGATGAATTCTAGGAGGCCTGAAAGCTCGCTGTTTGTCTTCAAAATCCCGACATCGCTTATTGTATAATATTGATTGTTGTTGTAGTCTTGCGTCTTCTATCTGAAATGAGATTACAATTCGAAACAAATATTCAGAATTATGAAAAATATACATCATTGTACATATTTTATTCTCTGAACTAAAAGAATAAGAATAGCAAAAGAAAATCTCAATTTTAACTATCAAATTTCATATATTTATGTTTATATTGTTGTATGTAAAGTTTAAAACTACAAATAATAATAAAAAGAAGAAAAAGAAGTAGAAAGTTGCTTTATGATCAGTTTTATTTTATTTTGCCTTGCAATGTTTCTATTCAAAATGCAGATTCAGATTTTTTATGTTTTTATTTGACAATATAAGTTTGTAATTATTATAGCTTTCTTCTCCTTCCTATATAATAATAATAATAATAATAGCAACAACTCATCATTACAATGCTCAAACACAAGGAAGGAAGACTTGAATTAATTCACAAACAACCATATTTGGAAGTGAAGCTTTATACAAAGCAAAAGGCATTGAAAAAGTCAATATGATATATATATATATATATATATATATATATATATATATTATATATACATTATGATTACCTTTTCAAACGTTATCTATCATCATGAATGCAAGCGATTTTCATCTTAGAGAAGTTCCAAAGAAACACAGTTTAACTAACATATTAAAAAATGAATTTTCATAATGGTTATCTCATGTATCAAGTTTCGTACAGTTAAATGCCATAGAAGAAATATAGTATTCCTGTTATCGGGAAAAACTGCACTATAGCAGCGCAACCCATTAGTAATAAGGTATACATCCAAATCTGCATAATGTATCATAATGGCTTTTTTACATATAAAGTGTTTTTTGATTATACGCATTAGAACCTGAGATAAAATCTTCCATTAAACTGAGAAAATCGTTGTATAGAAGCGCCACCTGTTGAGCAATTAGTACCAAAAGTTGATTCGCAGTAACTTATGTCAAGGTGCATCCACATATAAGTTTTTATGCAATTTTTGCGCAGTAGCTCCTGAGATATAACCCTTCCTTAAATCATAAAAATCGTTGCACAGCAGCGCCACTTGTTGAGTAGTTGACCCCAAAAATTCATAGGCACCAACATATGTCAAGATGCATCTACATATGAATTTATATACATTTTTATGTAATAGTTCCTGAGATATAGCTTTTTCTTAAATTGGGGAAACCGCTGCATAGTAGAGCCACCTGTTGAGCAGTTGACCCCGAAAATTGAAAGGCACTAACATATGTCAAGATGCATCCACATATAAATTTATATACATTTGTATGCAGTAGTTCCTGAGATATAGCTTTTTCTTAAATTGTAGAAATCGCTGCATAGTAGTGCCACCTGTTAAGCGGTTGACACCAAATGTTGACAGACACTAAGTTATATCAAATTGCATCAATGTATGAAATTATGTGGATTTTTGTGCAGCAGTTCCTGAAATATAGCCTTACCTTAAATTGTGGTAATCACTGCATAGCAGCGCCACCTGTTGAGTAGTTGACAACAAAAGTTGATAGGCACTAATTTAGGTCAAGGTGCATCTATATATAAAATTGTATGCAATTCTGTGTAGTAGTTCCTGAGATATAGTCGTCACAAAATTTTTGTCACACACAGACAGACATTTTCTACAAAAGGTCAAGTCGTGTTCTGGACCTCTCAAAACGTGTAAATTCACCGAAAATCGGAAGTTGAAAATTTTTACGAATCCAATACTTTCTTCTATTAAATACAGAAGAAAGTAAAAATCAATTGATAAATCATAAACTTTAAACATATTGCCCTATAAAGCAATATAAATCGACTTGTTTAATGTTTTTTTAAAATTTAAATATGTTGCAGTTCTCTTCTACCAATTAAAAAAATCCCAAAATATATTAAAAGTGTAACACAGACAACAAACATAAAGAGTTGTGATGCAAAGAATTGCGAAAACAAATTGCAAGCCAATGAATGATTTTTAACAATTCTAAAAAGACTACAAGGTATGAATGAAGTTTCTAACATCGCATACAAGAATTTTCTACCAATGTTTTATTTTACTAAGTATATTACTAAACCAGTGACTTTTAAACACTTCGTATAGTGATACGAACGAAATCAAGCAATTTGGTATATCCTCAAAATTCAATTCCTTTGAACCACTGACGATTCATATCAAGAATTTTCCCAGATTAGATTAGATATTTGTTTTGATCTTTATAAATATTCTTGATTATTTTTAAATGCTTTAAATTTCAATTATTCCTTACGTATCTAAAGAAGAAATTTTTGTTTCTACCAATAAAATTAACTTAAAAAAACTTTCTTACGGAGAAAATAAAATATGTTTTAATATCAAAATTGCGCTTTATAAATTCAGTTATTGAAAATTGTTTAAATATTGTCCTTCACACTCCATCATAAATTCATAAATATAATTCAGATACAGACATCTTTAAAATTTCAACTGTGTTCTTTAGTAGAAGATTTAACATTGTAGTTCTTATAATTGTTATCGTTCTGATCATAGCTTGTAGATAATTCATTATTAAAGTTTTATATTTTGCAACTATAAGCAATTTTCATGTGATGAAATTATTTTTTGTATTTATCGATATTATGTAAAAACAGCTTTTCTAGCCTGTAATATTGTTAAATAATCATAATAATTCATTTGCATATTATAAATCTTATCAAAGTTTTTAGTATAATGCTTAAAAACCTAAATTTCGAAAAAAAAAAGTTCTTAATTTTTTTTTTTTTTTTTTAATTAATGAAGATATTGGAGTGAAAAAAGAAAAGAACTAAAAACTTTCGTACGAAGAAAATAAAATTTATTTTAATATCAAAGTTGTACTTTAAATTCAGGTATCGAAGTCGTCCCTCTTCACTCTCTATCATAAATATAATTCAGACTTCTTTAAGTAGGAGATTTAATATTAGATTTCTTATAAACTCTTATAGTTCAGATAAGATAAATAACGTGTAACGTTGTTATCGGAGTTCAGTATTTTGCGACTATAAGCACTTTTTATGTTAAAAAATTGTTTTTATATTTTAGATATTATGTAAAAACAGCCTTTATAGCCTGTAATGTCATTAAATAATAATAACAGTAATTCATTTGTATATTATAAACCTAATTAATGTTTTTTAGCATAATGATTAAAAACCTATATTTAAAAAAAAAAAAAAAACTCTTTTTTTTTTAAAGTAATAATAAAGATATTGGAATGGGAAAAAAAAAAAAAAAAAAAAAAAAAAAAAGGAAATAAAAGTGATAGAAGAAATAAATAAGTATAGCTACCTGTGCAAGTTCTTCATCAAATTCTAAACATCCTACTCCATCTAGCCTTTCTAAGTCTAGGGAGCCTTTCCACCTTACGCATACGCCATTCATTATAAAGCTGCTTCTAATGTGTACCTAGGACCAATGATAATTAGTAAAATAAATAATAATGACAACTAACGGATCTTGCTTATATTCTTATCCAAAAAACCTGATATTTAACAGTAGCAAATTCTTTTTTTTTTAATAAACGATTCCTTTTATTTATTTATTTTATTTTATTTTTATTTTTATTTTTAATATGTTTTTTAAGCATCAATTTTTTAACTTGTTTCATATTAACGTAATATGCATCTCTATTTATTATTATTACTATTGCTACATTTATAACTTACAATAAAAATATCTCAAAAAAAAAAAAAAAAAAAAAAAAAAAAAAAAGGATATGCTTACATTTGATTAATTAAGTTTATTAGCAATTTGTATTTATTTATTTAAATTAAGGTCCCCTATTTTAAAATGTTACTTGAGGACAAAAAAAGAACCGAAGAAAACGTTTCAATTTCCTTGCACCTGAAAAAGAAAGAAATATGTCTTTTTGAAACTAGAGAAGTGCTTCCCTTTATTTTATAGTGTATGGAACTTTTTTTTATGTTTAATTACAAAAAAGAAAAGCTACGCTTGAATCACTGAAAGTCCACATTTTTTAAACTCATCTTTTAACATTAAGATTAAAAAATAAAGTAAAAAACAAATTGAAATATCCTGATAATATATATATTTCTATACATCGTGATCTAAGGTGTCAAAGATATGTATAACCTGTGTACATCATGAACGTAGACAATAATTCAAATCTAACACTAAAATGTTCCTATTTAATGCATAATGCCGTTTTTCTTTTTTTTCACTTCATTATCTTTACATATAATTAAGTATTAATAAATGCAGTTATAAAGTTTAAACGGTTAAAAAAAAAAAAAAAAAAAAAAAAAAGAGGAATGAAACAGTAATTAAAAGACTGAGAATTTCTGCATAAAATATTATGGTTATTATGTTTTACGAAAATCTCGCCTCAGAACATTTCTTCTCAAGCGGAGAAATGAGTTAAATAAATATATAATTTTATAAAGGAAAATTAGTATTTTGTAGTCACCATAAAACTTTCTTCTACATTTTACTATACAAATTCACACACTACATATTATTTATTAAAATTATTTTCTATGATTAATGCAGACGATTTTTTATCTCAAGGAAGCATAACACTTAGATGTCCAATGAAAGCCAATTTTGTGCCGACATCTGAGATTTTTTTTTTTTTTTTTTTTTTTAACCTTTTTTTAATGAAAAAAATTGACAGATTTGTTTTAAATTATCACAGATCTAAGCTTCAACCATTTATTTTAAAGATACCGATCTATATTGAAAATTTACAGACAAAAGGTCCCTATATACACACACAAAAAAAAAAAATTCCTAGTTGGCTGTTTATCGTATATATATATATATACAGTCGGCTGCAAAATTATTCGAGCACTAGCAATAATCCCTGTCAAAAAAAAGTACACTTAATACTGCTTGTTAAATAAATACTTATCGAGTCATGTTCTTAGTCAGTCTAAGAATATGATTCGACAAGGATTTATTTAACAAAACAGTCTTAAGTGTACTCTTTTAATATAGGAATTATTGGCTAGTGCTTGAAAAATTATGCTCCCGATTGTATATATATATAATCTATATTGCAATTTTTGTGTCAGTCTTTCCTCTGTGTTAAATTCAGTTCTATATTTTTGTGTGTTGTTATTGTTTTAGTTCTATTAACTGCTAAATTTTAAGATTAAATTTTATTACGTCTATTATATATATATATATATATATATGTATATATATATATATATATATATATATGGTTTTTTTTAATAATTTTGAAAAGTTAAAAATAATTCTCATTATCTATATTTAAACGAAATTTTGTTCTCTATTGCCGAATTAAAAATTATGGGGGGGAGGGGGGGATGATAGCGCCACATGTTGAGCGATTCATCCCCAAATGTAATCAGCATCAATTTAAGTGAAGGTCCAACTAAACATCAAGTTTGGTTCGTCTATTGGTTCGTGGTACAGTGCCGACAAAAATGTGATACACATACACAGACATTTTCCAAAACTACTTAAATCGTGATAGAAATGAATATACAATATTTTTACATCATTATTATTGTTCATGCACACGATTATTATTTTATTATTATTATTATTATTATTATTATTATTTTTTTTTGCAGTTGAATATGAAGACGGCTTTTGATAGAATAATTTGCTGGTTTCGTTTAAAAGTTTGTCGCTGTAAATTAAATGAAATTTGAAGTTTTCAATAAATTTATTTATTTATTAAATTCAACCATTATAATATATATATAAGTTATAATCGTGGTAATTAATAATTGTAGTTTTCCAGATTTCTCTTATTTTAATTTATTTAGACAACTGTTATTTAATGTTCGGAAAGTCGAGTGAAGTTACTCCAGATTATGAAAACTTTGGAAAAAAATTTCTTAATTTCAAGTCTCATTTGCTTTTTTTTTTTTTTTTTTTTTTTTTTAATAATAAATAGATAAATATATAAATAAAAAATTTTTAAACTTAATATTTCATTAAAATCACATTTATAAATCTTTTATCTAACAAATTGTTCTATTGAAAGTAGTCTTTATATTCACCTAGTTTATATTAAAATTAAAAAGGTAATCGTGTGAATAAATAGTAACTATACCAGAAAATAGTGTTTTCTTGCTTATATATTTATTTACAAAATTATGTAACTGTTTTACTTACTCCTGCTCTGTTTGGAAATAAAAGTCCGGGGGCGAAATGTTTAGAAGCGAAATGTCCCAGGAGCAAAGCGTATTCTAATCTATATGGTTCTGATAGCTTTACCCGGGAGTGATATTTCCGGGTCTATCCTAATATAGTAATTTTAGTATTTTTCTTCTCAACAAAAGCATAATTACTTATTAATTCACTTAACACCCTTCCTCCCATTTAAAATTGAAATTCGAAAAAATAAGCGAGCGACAATAAATAAATAAATAACATTTTGGCATTTAAGAAGATATGTATATATTTAAAAACCATTCGTTTTTCTTAGAGCGGCTAAGGTCATTTTATTGAAATATATTTGTTGTACAAGAAATCCAACACTTCATAATACATAAATGATGAAATATTTAAAAATTAACAACAAATTATAGATAATTAGAAATTATATTCAATAATACATAAACCATGAAAATTCATTTAGAAGAATTGGAGTGTTTAAAAGAAAAAAAAAAAAAAAAAAAAAAAAAAATCAGCCTTACACTCCAATTTTTCTAAATAAATAAATTATAGATATTTTGTTCATTAAATTTCAATAATCTTTAAGAAAATATCATAATTTTTTGGGATAGATGAACTTTTAAGTCTTTCATATAAAACTCAAGAACTGCACAACTGCAAAAAATATCTTAAAGGAAATTAAAGAAAGCCTATTTTTAAGTGTTGTTATTATTTTTGCTATTGCTGGTATGTTCAAAAATTTATAAAGAAAGAAATTTTGTAACTGAATTTAAAAATTAAACATCAGAATGAACACCGCTTAGGAGTCATCTGTTAATAAGTATGAAAAATATAAGTACTAAAGTAATCACGTAAATACAAGAATTATCATTTACTTTTGTAATGAATATAAACTTTTAATAGAATAAGTAAGAATCCTTGCAAATAATATGCAGCGCGATTCAAAATAATTTATTCACGCACAGATCTCCGAACTATGAATTATAAATCAGCTCAGAATTATAAATTGGCTCATTAACTGCATTTAGAGAAATCCTTGTTGTTATATATGATTGACGTAAAACCTTGGGAAATTAGCTTACTTAGTTATTAGGAATTTGGCATACTTTCGCCAAGTTCGTGTTCGTGTTCATATACGTAGTACTTGTGAATTCGCAAGATAAGTAGATTTTTGACTAATTCATTAGTGTGGAAATCGCTACAATAAGGCACCAAAGTTATTACATATCAAAGCAGGATGAAAAAAAATCTGAATCAAGGCCACCTGCATATAAATATAGGTACTATATTTAAACGGGACGGTTGAGGGAATGGTAGTCCCCATCACACAAGATTATTTGTGAAATAAAACTGTTTCTTAACCTAGTTTGAATTCGTTTAACGTATGCTTATAAACAGCACTCTTTATCCTAAAAAAAGCACCACAAAACTGGCGTTGTAAAAAATATTACTTACAAACTTTGAATAAACACCATAAAATGCAATAAACTCGCAACAATTGCTTCGGGTCGAAAGAGCCCACGACCCTTCTTGCGGCAACGCACCAAATTTTATTGCATTTTATGGTGTTTATTCAAAGTTTTGTAAGTAATAATTGATTTATTATTGCCACTTTGTCAATATGGTTATTATTATTTTTTTATTTACTATTATTATTAGGACTGAGGACTATTAGTCTCAATCTGGGATTTTTGCGCGGTGTCATTTCTCGATAGTTGGACATTTATCGAAATCTAAAATTTATCGAAAACGGCAACGCACCGCAGCTTTGACTGCAGCATTCGTGCTTACTTTATTCGCCTGATGAAGAGTCGTGTGTTTTTTCGACCCGAAACAATTGTTGCGAGTTTATTGCATTTTATGGTGTTTATTCAAAGTTTGTAAGTAATACTCTTTATCCTACCCCTTAATCTGCAATTTGTCTTTATAGTGTTGAAATGGCAGGGTAAGAGAAAGTCGTGTGTGTTCTACACAAGATTATTATTGTTATCATTTATTTATCTATTTATTTTTAATCTAAGCTTTGAAGACAGCTTTCAGAAATACGAATTGCACCGGTTGAAGTCCAATTATTCTCGCTAGACTGTCTATAAAAAAAACTTATAATAATAATAACACCCCATCCTTTGTTCCAAACAAGCATTAGAAAAGTGACTTCCATATCCGTCAGTTCCCTCGTTTCAAGGTCTTAATATGAAATAGTTTTTATTCTTAAGAAGCATATTAAATGAAATATAGGGAACATTATTTTAAATAGTGTGAAAAATACCATGCTTAAGCGCCTAAATTTGGGCTAAAACCTGTTATATCTATCCAGTGACAGCACAAGTCTGCAACCAAATAAAACTGAATATTATGTTTTAATTGTTTTTTATAGATATTTGACTAACTAAAACAGAAAATAATCGTAAAAAAAAAAAAAAAAAAAAAAAAGTTCCACTTTTTTTTTAATACTTTATATTTATAGTTCAATAAAACATGTTAAAACAGGAAATATTGTACCTATTTATTACTTTAAAACAATATTTATACGAGTAAATCTGAAAAAATTATCCAAAATGAAAAGTAGTAGGGATGGGAGGCAGTGGAAGGTACTGAAAGTGATAGCGTGCTCGGTGGGGCATCAAAGAGAAGAATAAAAGGTTTCGCAGGTAAAAAGAGTGAATACAGAATGTAAAATATATCATGAAGGGATTGTTTGTTTAATAGTGAAAAAGAATTTAATTCAGTCTATTTAATTTAATTGAATTTACTTTGATTTAATTTCATAAAATTTGTAAATTTTAAAATTTAATTTAATTTATTTTATTTTAATTTAATCTCATAAAATTTGCAAATTTCAAAATTCAATTTAATTTAATTTACATTAATTCAAACAAACAAATAATAAACACATTCATAAAATTTGTAAATTTGTAAATTTAATTTAATTTAATTTAATTGAGAATTTAATTTAATTGAAAGAATTTAATTCATTTTAACTTGGTCTAATTAATAAAATTTGTAATTTTTTGTTCATTGTAAACCACTATTATTTTGAAAAAAAGAAAAAGAAAAGGGAGAAAGAAAACACGTGATGGGCAGGAAGGGAAACCATTTTTGGATTCAGCAACTTCGAAAACATAAAGTTGGCTACAATAATACTAATAATGCAGCTGATTATTATTCCCCCCCCCCCTAGATCTTTGTTCGTAGACGTATTCATGCGTCATGTAGGGAAGTTATTAGTTTTTAAAGTTTCAAAATGTTAACGATCAATTATTATTATTATTTTAAAGAAAAATAAAGTACAAAAATAATTAAAGAAATCATCTAATCAATTTTAATGTTCATCTCAAATTTATATAAAAATAAATAAATTAATAAAATAAAAATAAAAATTCTTCTCTAAACAAAATTTAATTTTGGATGAGAGCCACCTCCTCCCTACCCCCCCCCCCCCCTTTTTTTCTTTTTTACACGTGAATTGCGTGACGTCCAGTGTTATTCAAGATGGTCTAATCACAAAATAGCAACGATGCTTTTCTGGCTATCTGAAAGAAATAGTTCTATCGATCTAACAATCTGACCTTTATAGATTTTAATCAAGTGACAAATGCCACCTATATCCATAAAAATGCTTCCAAATTTTTCTAAAATTCAGACATAAAAAACTCAAAAAATTGATATCAGATATCTAAATTAATTCCATATGTCTACAAAATCAGTATATTCATCTAATGGTTAAGCTTCTCTACGATTTTTTCAATAAACACAATTTTCATTCATTTGATGTAATTATTCTATATTCTGAATAATTTAACCCTTTAATGCGCACTGCCCTCGCCATGAGGACGCAATAATTAAGTCCCAACTACAAAAACTCATCCTGGATTTTTTTAGTAAATTTTTCTTTTATAACATAACCGAAAAAATCATTTATTTCTTGTATTTTAATTCTGTTCGTATATAATTCTGGTAACGGTCATATTTAAAGAAGCGTAATTTCTTTGTGCCTCAAAGGGTAAATAAAACAGTTGTGGTTTTAAACATACAAACAACACAAGAAAAATGTTTCATCTTAAAATAGGAATTTTCGCTCCTCAGCTCCTAAATTAATTTCTTTAAAATATTTTTGCACATTTTCGCATATATATATGTATATATATCAGTACAAAAAACCCTTAACGGGTTAAAAGTTTGTGACGCCGCTACTTTATGGCTATAAGAATTTGAAATATGAGTCTTAAAAATAATGATATCAAATTTTAAGTAACGCTTTGCAATTAGTTAAAATATACATAGATTTTCTTATTTGATCATTTACTTTCTACTTTTATTTATATATATAATGCAAACGTAATATTTTTAGCTTCAAGATCAGACAGATAATATAAAATACACTCATTGATGCTTTTTCATTCACATTTCAAATTCAAAATAATAGTTTTAAAAGGAATGATATAAAAATTCCAGTGGCGCCTCGGTGTTATTTTAAAAGATTTGTTTTTAGATTCCATTAAGATTACTTTTGTTTTGTCTAATAAAGTATATTTACACATTGAAACAGTGCTTTTAATTTTCAAATATACTGTCAAATAATTATACTTTCACTGAGTTTGCATTATAAATTAAAATTATTTATTTCAATAAATTGATTTATCTTTTGCGTCACGCTATCCAAAACATTGTATCATAGTATCCAGCTGAGTGAAAATTTGCGCAAAGAGGTAGTGTGACGTAAAGAAAATATTTACACAGATTTTACTTGCAGTTTTGGATAGCGTGACGCAAAAGATAAATCAATTTATTGAAATAAATAATTTTAATTTATAATGCAAACTCAGTGAAAGTATAATTATCTGACAGTATATTTGAAAATTAAAAGCACTGTTTCAATGTGTAAATATACTTTATTAGACAAAACAAAAGTAATCTTAATGGAATCTAAAAACAAATCTTTTAAAATAACACCGAGGCGCCACTGGAATTTTTATATCATTCCTTTTAAAACTGTTATTTTGAATTTTGAAATGTGAATGAAAAAGCATCAATGAGTGTATTTTATATTATCTGTCTGATCTTGAAGCTAAAAATATTACGTTTGCATTATATATATAAATAAAAGTAGAAAGTAAATGATCAAATAAGAAAATCTATGTATATTTTAACTAATTGCAAAGCGTTACTTAAAATTTGATATCATTATTTTTAAGACTCATATTTCAAATTCTTATAGCCATAAAGTAGCGGCGTCACAAACTTTTGACCCGTTAAGGGTTTTTTGTACTGATATCATTACTTTTTAGGGGTTATTCATCCTTCTGGCTCCTAGGAAGGGTAAACTGATTTATCTTTTATTATGAAGTTGCCACCATATTTTTTTTTTTTTTTTTTCAAAATTGTATAATTGTACAATTGTTTTCAATTCTACAATTTATTAATGGACGGTGGATTTCTTAATGAAGGCTTGTATATATGGAGTTTTAAGCAAATCGGTTCATAGAACCTTTCTAATGTAAATTTGAAATTTTCAGTGGGCTGGCACAGGGAAACAAGAGGGTAGATTAAGTTGGCAAATGAACATAACAAATACATTTCTGAGATAAATCCACACTACAGATTTAGTTTGATTTAATTCAGTATTTCAAACGTTATCATGCTGACAAATTTTCAAGTAGCCTGCCACTTGGAAACAAAATGGAGAAGCTTCGCACTAGAAAAAAATATTGAGTGCGATTCTCAAACTCTTCAAAATAATAAGTGGGAAATTTCAAATTTAAGTTAGAATTACGTAATTTACATTTTGCAAGTTTCTTTTTAGAGGATTACAAATGCAAATTAAACAATTTACAAAAATTAAGTTAATGTTAAAAATGGAAATTTATTTATTTTCTTTTCCCTTTTGAGGCTAAGCTCCAATATTCACAATTTAAATTTTTGTCAAAAGTGCAGGTAACAATTTTTTCATAAAAATATTTGGTGGAAAAAAATAGACGAAATATAAATTAAGCTCTACATTTCTATAATTTTAAAAGTAAGATAAAATCATTTGGAGAAAAAAAATTATGGAAAATACAAGTTAGCTAAAGTTAGTACAAGTTAAGTAAAATACAAGTTAAGCTTAATTTTTATGGAAAATACAAGTTACATATTTCTTTTTAAAAATTAAAAATCTCTTTTTAAAATACAGTTACAGTTTATTCATATATTTTTTTCAGACTTTAAAATGATACATATTTTAAATATTAACATAATCAAACTAATTTTTTTATTATTATTTAAAGCAACAATGGCTAGGGGATGAAAGAGGGGATAAATACGCTGTATATTTAAAAAAAAAAAAAAAAAAAAAAAAAAAAAAACATAGAATTAAAATTCATGAAAAATGTGTCAAATAGCAATTATTGAAAAACACGTCAAAATAAATAAATGACATCTTTACTTTGAAACCCATAATAATTTATTTTAAAATATAATTCTCTCTTTCTTTCTTTCTTTCTAATTAATTAATTTCTGCATGAAAAATTCCATTTCATAAATATATTTACAACTACAATAAGCAAAAAACCCTCCTTTAATTTTAAATAATTATTTCTACATGTTTCGTAGCAATTAAAAGTGACTTTTTTCTTTTTTTTTTTAAGGAAAATAATTTAAATATAGGAATGTATATGGTTTTAATATAAGCTACGAGGTGGCGCCACTAGATGGCCAAATTATTACCTTCATGATAAAACCATATACATTGCAATATTTAAGCTATTTTTCTTGAAAAAATAACTTTTAATTGCTTAGAAACATGTAGAAATAATTATTTAAAATTAAAGGAGGGTTTTTTGTTTATTGCAGTTTTAAATATATTTATGAAATGGAATTTTTCATGCAGAAATTAATTAATTAAAAAAAAAAAGAAAGAAAGAAAGAAAGAGAGAGAGAATTATATTTTTTAAATAAAATATTATGGGTTTCAAAGTAAAGATGTTATTTATTTATTTTGACGTGTTTTTCAAGAATTGCTATTTGACACATTTTTCATGAATTTTAATTATATTTTCATGGATTTTTTTTTTTTTAATATACAGTGTATTTATCCCCTCTTTCATTCCTAGCCATTATAGCTTTAAATAATAATAAAAAAAATTAGTTTGATTATGCTAATATTTAAAATATGTATCATTTTAAAGTCTGAAAAGTAAATATATGAATAAACTCTAACTGTATTTTAAAAAGAGATTTTTAATTTTTAAAAAGAAATGTATATATATATATATATATATATATATATATATATATATATATATATATATATATATATATATATATATATATATTTGCAAAAGTGTATGTTTTAATTTAAATTAAAAACAAAAGATGGCGCCAAAACTCCATTTGCTGTTTTTTTGCATTCCCTGTGCGGAAAGATACATGAATAGGAATCGCAAATCATTGAGCGATAATATAAAATATATCTATGTTTATAAATGATTAAAAATTTTTTGCTTTAAAAAATTGTAAATTCATCATTATTATGATAAAATAGAATATCTAAAATTACAAAATACTTCCTTATTTAAAATGTTATCTAAATACTTTTTTGACTAAATATGAAATTTTGATATCAAAAATATCTTTTTCATAGCAGAAGAGAAAATATATTTAAGTGAATTTGACTATATACAATAAATATATAAAAAATGTAATAAGGTATTTTTGCGTTAAAAAAAATGAAAGTTTAAATAAATCAATGACTGCATTCACGTTGGTGCCTTGAAAGTAAGAACCGAATTACGACATTTTCGCCGAATAAAAGCATGCATTTTGGCGGAGTAATATAGTTCTATTTTTAAAGCAACTTTTACAAAAAAAAAAAAACAAGAGTTTTCCTGAAAAAAAACGAAAACGTTACTAGATTCAGAAAGATCCCATTAACAACATATATTAATTTAATTAAAATCGTTCGTGCGTTTTTAGAGATATTTTTTCATGAATTTAGTCCATTACATTCTTACATCCTTACACCTCACATTTTCCCTTTTTGGCTTTAAATTGAGATTCAGATCTCAAAACATACTGCATGTAGGAATGTAAAATTTTCAGGATAGATTAAGACCGAAGATAAAAGACTATTTTGAAAAGATCAGAACAAAATATGGCATATTTGCTGAGATATTAAGTGTCGGCTTTTACAAATCTCTTTGATGTCAAACTAGCCGTATATATGAGTTCGCAGCGTTCAGTTTGTCCTTCCGCTTGCGTCACTCGAAAAACTGCCGTTTTTCATGATATATATTGTATTTGGTCTGAAATAAATAGTTCAAGTCTTCAAAAAAACTGAATAAAATATTTAAATAATGACAATGATAAAGTCTAATTTTAAGACTTCTTAATAAATTTATTAAACAATTAGAAGCTTTTGAGTGAAATTAAGAAATTATAAACTTTGAATCTGGTAATTTTAAATTTTAATTTATTTGCATTTATTTTTAAAACAGCTGAAACGCATCTTTCACGTCAGCATTTTACAAATTTTCTGCTGACATTTTCGAAATATAAATTAATAAAATGTATAAAATAATTAAATAATAATTAAAAAAAAACCTAATTTTAAGTCTTTTTTATTATTATTATTATTAATAACAATTAGAAATTTTTAAGTAAAAATAAGAGAAATTATAACTGCTGAATGGAATAATTTTATTTTATTTTATTTACTTTTTTTTTCTCAAAACAGTTAGAACACAAAAAATTTAAAATCATTTCTCAAAAATTTATGCTGATGGTTTTAAAATGTATTTGATTAAAATAATAATAATAATAATAATAATAATAATAATAATAATAATATTAATAAAATTGAAATCAAAGCCTATTTTTGTTTTCTAAGTAATAGGTATCAAATTCTGTACAAAACAAAGTTTAATTTAGGAGAAAATGACATTATTATTATTATTATTATTATTATTATTATTATTA
Source organism: Salticus scenicus (assembly GCA_963930645.1). NCBI lineage: Eukaryota > Metazoa > Arthropoda > Arachnida > Araneae > Salticidae > Salticus > Salticus scenicus. The sequence continues at coordinate 222,648,824 of OZ005650.1, read as the reverse complement.
TTATTATTATTATTATTTTAAATCTGTTCTTCTATATAAAGACATATGGAAACTGTTTTGCGTTCCTTTGCAACGGTTGTAATATTCGTTTCTTAAAATTACTTTCGCACGTTTTCTCTCAATTTTGTCTTTATATATAAAAATTTCGTGTCCCGATGTTTGTCCAAGATGAACTCCTAAACCAATGAACCGATTTTAATGAAATTTTGTGCTCTGTGTGCAATTTGGTCCAACTTGAGAGATAGGATATTTTTTATCTCAAATTATAATCACTATATTTTTTTTAATTGCAAATTATTTGTTTATTATATGACAAAGATAGCTTTAAATAAGCCATTTAAATATTAGCTATAATTTAGCTGTTGCCAAAAAAATTTTACGAGTTCATTTTCTTTCGACATAAAAATAAATACATTTAATTAAACGTGAACATTAAAAAATTATAAAAAGTTAAATTAGGCATCTCACAAAAATTGACTTCATTATAACTTTAAAAATTTTCTACACATTGATAAAGTACTAATGTAGTTTATGATGCTAATATATGTTGTTTTGAAAGGATTAATATTTTATTTTTAAAACCAAAGTTTTTTTTTTTTTTTTTTTTTTTAATTATTATCAGTTTACTCAAGTGAGTCCGCGAGCTTAAATATTGCTTATAAATTTAAATTTTAAATTTTATTTATAATTTACTTGTTGTCAAAGAATTTACGAGTTAATTTTTTCTCGACAGGAAAATAAATACATTTACTTAAACTTGAACAATAAACAATTGTAAAAAATTAAATCATGCATCTTACAAAAATTGACGTCATTATCACTTTAAAAATTTTATATACATTGATAACATAATAACAAAATAACATACATTATTCAACATAAAATTTAAAAACATGGTATATAAAAAGTTATTTCTATCTTATAATTATTTAATTTCAATTTTTGTCTGTATCATTTCGTTAGTAGATTTTTAAATAATTATCTTTTTGATAGATTTTTTCTTATTAATTATGAATTAAATTTAAAATTAATGTCAGTTCATCAATCAGCATTGAACTACTATTAAAATAAATGATGTTCGAAACAATATTGATTTATTTTGTATCTTTTCTCTTATATTATCTAATATTTGCCATTATTTTGTTTAAGAAATTTGTGATCTATACATATAATTTTCTAAACAAAAAGTAACCGTTTCAATATTTTAAAACTTATTTAAAATGGGAAGATTTTAAGTCTATTTATTTATTTTGAAAAGGTAATCATAATGATCGACGTTCGAAACTTTAAATAATTATTTCTCTTAATCTTCTTTTACTTTTCTTTAATAACTTATCAATTTGCTGTTCCTTATTAAAATTGTGATTTATACATGCATTTAACTTTAAATTTTGACTCATATTTCTCGCTAAATAATTATCTTAAAATCTTGCTATTTTCTTATCTTAATCCTTAATGTTTCCCACCTTTATTAACTTGAATTTACTATTAAAATTTTAACATACTCAAAATTTTCTCATCACTTCGTTAAAACATATTAATCTTTTCTAAAATGTTTTTCTATTTAAAATGATACCTTTATTTGCTTTAAATGCCCAATATTTCATAAGATATCCTATTTTAAAATTTAAAAATATTTATCAAATTTACTTATTTTTCTGGCTTAGCCATATTGTTCTCCTTTTTATAACTACAGCTGTTGTTATCTTTAAAACATTTAAAATGGTGAGGTCATTTTATAATAAAATTATCCATAATCACGCCTCCATAAAAATTGATTTTAAAATCGTCTGCTTCTTTTATACTTTTATTTTAATAGAATTTTAATAAAAATTAAATTGCATATTAGTCATTTTAGCATTTTAATCCAAAATAGCTTATGACCATAAGTAAGTCTCAAGGCGAAACAATGTCTATTTGCGGCTTAGATTTGGAAAATCCACGTTTTTCCCATGGGCAATTATGTGTTGCATGCGCACGTGTGGGAAAACCATCGATTCTATATTTGTGTTAGCAAGAGACAGGTTAACCAAGAATATTGTGCACCGATTAGCGCTGAATTAAATTTAAATTTATTTTTTATTTTATTTATTTATTTATTTATTTAATTCAAAATGATGAATATAATTATTAAAAATAATGAATAATCTACGCTACTTACCTCATTTATAAAATTAAGTGTTATGTGTTATTAACTAAGAACTTTGTAAAATACACATTTATAATAAACTATACTTGAATATATGAGATGAATAAAAGATAAAATTTAAAATTTTATGTTGATTTGTGCTTAATCAATATCAACTCTGCGAAAAATTTTATCAATCGTTTCTAAATATCGACCAAAGCTTCAAATCTCAATCCCGTGGGTTTTTACATCGGCTACAACGTTTTCGTCTTTATTCGTAAATAATAATTTGACTGTATTGAATAGTAAACTGCAATATAATTCAACGTATAACTTAGCCACAGCAACGCGTGGCTGGGTCTCCTAGTTTATATATATATATATATATATATATATATATATAAATATTTAACTTGATGCGAAAAAGATTTAAAAAAAAGAAAAAGAGACAGAAATTTTTTTCAATTAATTTAAATATACAAAAAAAAAAAAAAAAAGTGTTTAAAAAAAGAAAAGAAAAAAGAAAATAAAAGAAGAAAAAGAAGATTCCCTGCATTAAAATATTAAATTGCATTCCTCAGCAATGGTTATTATATTCATTTATTAAAGTTTCTTTTGCACGTTTTCTCTCAATTTTATTTTTAATATATTTCTTGAATTTGTATTTGATATTTTTTTTTACTTGTTGCCCCCCCTTCCCCCCCCCCCCTCCAAAAAAGAAAGAAAGATAGAAAAGAAAACAAACAAAGAAAGAAAAAGAAAACAAAGAAAATAATCTGGTGTGTCACTCACACGACTTTCTCTTACCCGAAATATAATACTATAAATACAGGTTGGAGATTAAAAGGTAAGATAACGATGGTATGTAAACCTCTGTTAAACAGTTCAAATTAGGCTTCGGGAGAGTTTTATATGATAATTAGTTGTGGTCGAGGGCGCTACCGCCCCCCTCAACCCCCCGTTTCATTAATGCACCTACATTTATATACAATTTAATTCGGTTATTAAAAAATATTTCTGTTTTTAAAAAATAATTTATTAAAATTATTATTTAAAAAAACTATCTTTTATGATAATGCAGACGATTTCCATATTAGAAAAGTAGTATAACACCAAATATCCAAAAAAAGTAAAAAAAAAAAAAAAAAAAAAAAAAAAAAAAAACGATTTTTTTTTTTTTTTTTTTTTTGTTAAAAGTATAAAAAAAAAATCGATAACTTTGTTTTAAATTATCGCAGATCGATGGTTCAACCATTCGTTTTAAAGGTATTGGCGAGCTCTTTTGAAAGATACCCATCATGAAAATGTGCTCCCCTCGAGGGGGGCTTCCCCCCAGGGGGGAGGCGAAGCTCCTACATACACAATTTTTTTCCCCTGTTGACTATCTCTATTACAAAAAATATATATTCGTTTCATTTGGTTTAGTGTAGTCTATAGATGTTAAACTCTACTTACCTGCAATTTCCGCCATAGACGTAATGTACTTGAATACTTTTGAGTGTCCCTGTACACGAACCATTTGCTTGATCTTAACGAAAAGTTTAATGTAGCATCCTTATATGATACACATTTAGAATACGAAGTTTGAACTTTCTGCTATAATTTGTTTTTGAGATATGCTGATAACAGACAGACACACACACACCATTTACTAAAAACATGATTTTCGTATTCAGGGGACCTCAGAACATGTAAATATAACAAAAACTCGCGTTCGGAAATTTGACCCAAAAACAATATTTTCTCTACCTTATGGGTAAGAGAAAGTAAAAAGAAAATCCGTTTTCAAATGGTCTATTTTGTGTGTGAAAGCAATAGCCCCGTCGTCCTATAATATAAATTTAAATAAATAAATCTTTTAAAACATTTTAACATTATTTACTGCGAGAATAACGAATTCTTCGTGTGTTTTTAATGGGCAACAAAGTTTTTTTTTTTTTTTTTTTTTTTTAGTCTTTGTATTTCGATAAAAATTACTACTTATTAAATAACATTATTTACTTACTATTATTTTATAAGCTCTGAAAAAGTTTTTTTCTTGAAAAGCCAAACCCGGGAATTTTTTGTTGGATTTTTTAAATACAAAAAACGAAAATAAATCGAATTTTACTTTGTGTTTCTCGAATGACAAAACGCACGTGGCTGGTTTTTTTTTTTTTTTTTTTCCCCTCCTAATCTCGCATTTCACATTTTCTCGACTTCATTTACTAAAGTGCGTGACATTTACAAGGATTTCACTTCAGGGGGAAAAAAATGTTTCGTTTCTGACTGTAAATTTGTCATACACAATTAATACCTCCTATCCCCCATCTCTTCTGCTGACAAATTTATATAGCGAAGCCTTGTGAGGATGAAATTGATTCTCTGTTATCCAGGTGGCGAACACCTTTGACTTTACTCACCCCTCTGTCCGAAGCTCTAAAAGTTTACATCGTGTCCAACACATTTTGTTCTGAACATTTAAATGGTTTCAAAATACCACACTACAGTAAGTAGTAATACCCTCATGGAAGTGACTGCAACATTATTTTATTTATTCAAATAATATCGTGCATGCCCTAGGCGTATTGATTGCTAATACACGAAGAACTTAATTGAAATTCGGTATGCAGGGGGGAAAAAAAACGCTTCTAAATCTATTAGCTCAAAAGAGAGTAAAACTATATATAGCAGAATTTCAAATTTCTACATTATATTAGACATTCAAATTAAAAACAAAATTTGAAAATGTTACATTACATATTAACGCTGTTTATGTGCACGTTTCATAAGAAAACAATATAAAATAATATTTAAATTAGTAAAAAAAAAAAAAGTAAGAAAATATTGTTTCGGGTAGCAGTGGCGGATCTAAGGGGGGGGGGTGGAGGGTGGCTAGGGGGCTGAAGCCCCTCCCCCCCCCAAAAAAAAGTACTGACATTCCCAATTGAATATTACAATTGTAAACTTTTCATTAATCTGGGATAACATCTTAGAAAATCTTAGCCCCCCCCCCCCAAAAAAAAAAAAAAAAAAAGTTAAGTTCTGGATCCGCCACTGTCAGGTACTTAAATTAATATTAATTTCTGAAGACGTAGAAAATGCACGTAAGCGCACGCAGTGAAATCCTGCATCACTCATAAATTATGAAACATTTTCACATTTTTGCAGTTAATGCGAAAATATACAATAATAATAATAATAATAATAATAGTAAATAAAATAATAATAATAACCATATAGACAAAGTGGCAATAATAAATCAATTATTACTTACAGAACTTTGAATAAACAGCATGAAATTGCAATAAAATTTGGTGCGTTGCCGCTTTGTTCGCCTGATGAAGGGTCGTGTGCTCTTTCGACCCAAAACAATTGTTGCGAGTTTATTGCATTTTATGGTGTTTATTCAAAGTTTTGTTAGTAATAATTTAAAACGCCAATTCTGCGGTGCTTTCTTATTAATAATAAACCCACCCTGTATTTACAGAGAAGGAAGTAGACATAGACACTGCAGGAGAGACTAGTAAAATCTATAGAGACAAACTCTAGATTATTTTAAATTATTTTTTCTTAATTTGTAATTTAACTATATACCTAAACACAAATTCCTCACGAACATTTCATCTTAAAATGTATTTTTATAGATTAAAAACAGTAAAGATGTTAATTCAAACCGTTTTCAAATTTATATTAATTAGAGAAAATTATCATTTAAATTTTAAGTTCATGGTTAAAACGTTCAAACTTTTCAAGATTAGAACCAGAATACTTTATATTATCATTATTATCATTTTAATTATTATTATTATTATTATCTGTAGTTTTTTTTCCTCCATCTGCATATAAGAAAGAAGAGAGTATCGGATTCGTGAAATTTTTCGACCTTCGATTTGTATCGGATTTACACGTTTTGAGACATTTTGAAAACGATTTCACCGTTTTTAGAATGTGTGTGTTAGCAAAATGTTGTATCTCACGGACCTATGGACGGAATTGGACAAAATTTGATATTTTGTTGGACCTTGACTTGAATTGGGGCTAATTACATTTTTGGATACATCATTCAAAAAGTAGCTCTGTTATCCTATCATTTTTTCTATAATTTTTAATAGGGCAGTATAGAACAAAATTTCGTACAACCGTACACGATGACAATTTTTTTAACCAGTCATTGTGAAATTAAAGAAAGTTAATAATAATAATAATATTTAAAGTTTCTTTTTTTTTCTTTTTTTCTTTTTTTTTTTAACGTAGTAGAATCTACCCCCCCTCCCCCTTTCCCCCCCCCCCTGTGTATAAACTTTAAATATGAATATTCTTGAACAGAACTGACCGAATGATTGAAGCATAGATGTGTGAAAATTTGAAGCAACAATGTTATTACCATTTTTTTTTTATAAATAAATAAAAAGTAATAAAAATGTATCCTGAAAAAATGCATTAGTCAGAAGTTGTTTGTAGGGCATAAAATGGACTTTCTTTCAACATTTACTGTTATATTTCTCTGAGATGAAAATCATCTAAATTCATCATTGAAAATAATTTTAGTAAATAATAATTTTAATATATAATTTGTACAAGAAAATACAGAAAATAGTTTTGTGATGGTCAGAATATACTAGTTTCTTTTTGCATATTATCATTCAGGTACATTATTAGGTAATTTCGTAAATATTGTATTTAAATAAAGTATTATATTCTACGATTGTGAGATGTAATTATGGTTCCTCATTGCATCTGGCGTCCACGACAGGAAATTCTCTGCATAATATTTGCTATACATAGTTCAGTTTCGAAATAATGTACGACAAAATGTTGCATAAATTATTGTGTATATATTTCTTGTATAAAATATGCAAGCCAGGTATTTAAGAACTTGCAGTATGAACTGTAAAACAAGTGTTGAAAGTTAAAGACAGCACATTTAATTGCTAAACAAACACGTTAAATTTCTAAAATGCGCAACAGTTACGAATTAAAATAGTTAAGCACTATCCTTCATCATCCAAATAAAAGTAGGCACGAATACAGTGTGAAAGCATCAAATACAATGTAGCAGTCTGGAAACAGCAGTGCACAAAACCTTGAAGATAAAAGAAACTTTAAATCAACTTTTGAGCTATTAACAAATAAGCAACGAAAATTGGAGCTAGAAGTTTGTAATACATACATTTTGATTTCTAAGAGATTTTTTATTTCTTTCGAAATTTTATAAGTATCAAAATAAATTTCTATCCATTTTTTTCTGATATATATATATAAATTGGGGAGAAAAAATCGTTTTATAAAATTATTTTAGGTGACAAATTTATTGTCTATGTGTTTCAGTTTTGGTGACGTTTGTTAATGACTTGGCTGCGATCGTCGTTATTCCGCCAAGCTGACGTGAACACAACTGATAACACTTGTGTAGATATACCGTATTATATATTATATACCGCAAATAAAAAAAAAAAGAAAGGAAGAAAGAAACTGGACTGAAAAAAGTACTCATCCTCCGTCTTTTTTTTTTTTTTTTTGTCGATAATTTTGATTAGGTTGGAGGTGTCGAGAAAACAATTCTCATTTCAGCCCTAACAAACAGCGGAAACTGCTATGAGAGCACTCACTATGCTAATACCCCAAGTCAACCCATTTCCTTATCCCGAAGGTGCAAAATGGTTAGTTGGAGCAGTCGACCGGGCCTTAGGCAAATAAAGGGATTCCAATTATACCTCATGCTTTTCAAGTTGTTATACAGGCAACGACCGATGAGGGAAAGCCATAGTAGCAGGCGACATATGCGCAGCGTGGCCTACGGCAGCTTTTAGTCGCGCTTCCGATGATTTCACAATTGTATTTAACGCGCTAAGTAATTGCACATAATGACTTTATTTTTCGACGGGAACTTCTTTTATGAGGGGGCATACATAAACATTGTTTATTTCCCAATTTTTATTATTATTTTTATTATTATTATAAGCAAGAACGAAATACTGGCTAATGCATTTATTACAAACAATAGCAGGACTGTTCTTTCTTTCTTTCTTTTTTTTTACTTTCGTTCCACTATTTCAATAACATAAATAAAATTTATAATAAACTTATACAGCAAAGTGCAGCTTTACCTGCGAAAGTAAATTATAAATTTTATTTTTTGGAAATGGTGGTTAAAAAAAAAAAAAAAAAAAAAAAAAGCCGCCTGTAGCAGCCCTGCATTAGAAAGTGACTAAAGTATTTTAGCTGCTATCAATAGTTTTTGATACGAGTGTTTTATAATTGATGAGCTTTTTCTCAAAACTTCATTTTCAATTAGATAGTGATAAACTAGCATTTGTTTCATGAAATAAATAAATAAAGCAACGATGAATAAATTTTCAAAACGATAATTAAATTTTGTAAAATGATAAAAATTGGTAAGTTATTAATAACGTAACGTAAATAATTGTATCATTTTATACATGCATTTTATATCATCTCAATTTTAAAAGAAGTTTTAGGACAAGTTTAAATGTGCCTCATCGTTTTTCTATTTTACTAGACCCATCTAGTAGCCAAATGAACCAGAATTGCGAGGTTCGAATCCCAGTATAGGCTTGGATGTTCGGGATCCATTTTAAACCGTAGCTTTCGGTCTAATGATCCTTAATATGTCAAAAATGATTGTACAGCAACATATCAACCTTACATTTACTTAAAAAATATACCTAAAAAATATCCTTTATAATAAGTGCACTTACGGCTTATTTAAACAAACCAAATATATTTCGGACGCTCTCGCGCCCATCTTCAGTACGTTGTAGTGACACTCCTTCTGTTTTGGTCATTTTAAATCTAAGTAAGTATATATCAACTTTATTTTGCTGGAGATATGTTTTTCGAAATCTCCCACTGCCTTCTTATAAAAAATTCTAACTTACACGAGTTTAAATACACAATTAAACAAATTAAAGATAAATGTTTATAAAATTGAAGCTTACTGAGTTTGTCGCATTCGTAACTGCTGAATGAAATCCAAATCCATAGTTAATTACTGTCCTAATTTATGTCTCCATGTACACACATTTGGGTTTCAACATTGCATTTAAATATGGTGTATATTTGTTTGACTGGGCAGCTTTTTGATATCTCATTGGAATAATATGTGTTATCTTTAATAAAAGTATTAAATCAAGGGAATCCATTTTGGGTACTTTATTTCAATGTTTACAAGAAAAAAAAAAAAAACAAAAAAAATCTGTTCTTAAAGTTTTATAATTGAGATTTTATTGTTGAAATTTAAATACCTCTAGATTAATGCCTCTAGATCAGCCAAAACCTTAGATAATTTCACTTTGAAATTTTTCGAAAGATTGTTTTAAAACCATTGAAAAACAACGAAAATTACTTTGCAACATAGACTGTCAACATTTGTTATTGTTTAATACCTCTTTTAAAAGTATTTAGAACATGTTGGCACTTTTTTCTTCTGATACAGAAAGGAAGATTGCTTAGTTTCTCTACGATGTTACAAAAATTTTTTAAAGGGAGGAGAGGGGGGGGGGGATCGCTTTATCAGCCAAATGACGAATCAAATGATCTTTCTAAAACGACCAACCCGAAAGTTTTAATAGTACCACCTTGAAAAAATACTTAGGTGGTCTTTGAATACTTATCTTTTTTTTTTTTATATTATTATTATTATTATTATTTTATTTTTCTCCCTAAAATAAGACCTTTTTCCATGAACAACACCCCCTTGAGGTCAAACCACTGACATGTTGTTTGCCGACGCCTGGAGAGCCTTAATGATGCATTTGTCCTAATTTCCTTTACTATTCAATTAGTTACACTCACTTAGGTTGAGTACAGTTTATGTAATATGTAATTTTCGGAAGATATATAGAGTGAAATAAATTCAAACAATATCATTAAATGGGGTGCTATGGCTTTTTAAAGTATAGTTCAGAAAAAAAAAAAATTAACATAGAACTGGAGGGAAATATTCAGCTCAGTATTCTATATTAGATCTTTTGAGCAACTAAATAGCAAAACATTTTAAACAAATTTTAAACATTGGCATTTGATAAAAATGTTACTTTCGTAATAGCCTAAAATTAGAGTAAACTAAAGAAAATTTCTATTTATCAATAATGTAATGTATTCAATACGTATAAATACCAAAATCATATCATGGTAACTTTTACCGAAATTGATACAGACTGCATTTAGGTAACACATTTCAAAATAATTAAAATTTTTGGTTACATAAAGATTTCAGTAAATATTTCGAAATTTTCATTACTAATAATTTTTAATACTGTTTTATCAAAACTAAAATGAATGTCACAAATAAAAAATGTTGTAATTTAATTCAAAGAAAATTCCAAGAAAAAAAAGTTCCAAGAAATTTTTTTTTTCTTGTGTACTTTTTCTTTCCTTAGAAAAGTCATATCACACCAAACAGGAGAATAAATGTTAGTATGCTTTTGCCTTTGTTTTGTTCCATATTTAAAGGAAAATAAATAAAAATTAAATAGTTTTATGCGTGATATTTTTAATGAGTAAAACTATAAGTGTATTTAATTCATTCTACGTAGCACTTTTCATGTATTTTTAAAACTCATTTCCCATGATAATCTTTTGACAGTCTCTTTTTTTTTTATGAATAAATTTATTTTTTCATAATACAGAAAGTTAAAGAGTATGTTTGTAATGCATGCTTATTTGATGGATTTTAAATTTTAATTTATTTATTAAGTTCAAGATTTAACAAAAGTTAAATAAATAAAGATATTAAAAAGAAAACATTAGTTCATACTGAAAGAAAAAAAAATCTAGTGCAAAAATGGTTAAACATAATTTATTGTATTTCTCAGAGTGCAAACTTATTCTTTAAATAATTATTTTATTTATTTATTTATTTTTAATACTGGCAATTTTACAATGAGGATTTTATATTATTTAATGATAATTAACCTCCCCCCCCCACACAAATAGTAGTAATAATAATAATAATATAAATAAAAAGCACATTTACATATGAAAAAAAATATCCTGATTGAAATTTAAACATTCGGGGGTTCGATGTTTAGCAGATAACGTATGGTGCAACTCTAATTTTAATTCATTTCATGAAATTCCCTAACAGGATAAATATTTTTTTTAGTAAAGCATGTAAACTTTATATATATATATATATATATATAGGCTTTAATTAATTAATAAGTTGTAAGCTTGTTTTCTAAAATTTGTAGCAATATGTTTTAAGATTTTTTACAAAGAGACTTCGAAAATATAATCTAATTTGAGAATTACTTGAAAATAGTCTAACTAAGCGACTGTAATAAAGTCCTGACTGAACATTTCTATAAACTTACATCTATCTCATTTTAAAAATCTGTAAGAAATCAAAACTTGCTCTGACAGTAAAACAAAAACATGGTTGTCTGAAAAATCTAACAGAAGTTAAGAATCTAAACTTTTGTGCATCTGACTAATATATGTTAAAATCTTTATGTTTTGTGTAGATAAAGATATTAAACATGCCTTAAATAAATATCTGTCATACACCGTAATGTATACACATTCTTTTGTAAGTCCTTGTGCAGAAACTAATGGTGCTATTTACACCATTTATTCCAAATATGGAGGAAGAAATCTGACAAAAAAGTATATTTATAGTTTTATCCTTAAAGGTAAAATAAATTGTTTCTGTGTGTTGTAAACTGTCTAAAAATATAATACTCTACATACAAATATAATGTAGTAAAAGTTTAGAATAGTTTAAAAATAATAATAATAATAAAATAAAATAAATAGATAACTCTCATAACACAACTAAAAATTACCTTCGAGTGAATCTCAGCATGTGGCCCTATAAACCAACGATTAATGATAAACGTATCCTATTCTACAGAAAATATGATTATGTACATCTGGAAAATGTATATTAATTCCTTCATGTTTTGTGCAGCATAAAGGTATTAAAATACCCTTTAATAAATTACCCCTCTTAGACTGCATTGCATTGGAATTTTCCTACGAGTCCCTGACCAATACAGCTATATGTATATATCATTCTTAATAGAGAACCTGATATAAAAAACCTGAATAACGGATCAGTTACAATGCATCCCAAAAAATATTTTCGAAAATTAAGAGGGGACAATACCTAATCCCGCGGACAGCCGTGGCCAATGTTATTCTATGGGAAAATTTGTTGCGACAATTACACATTACCTAAATGTATATTTTTTAATTCTGTTTTCGCAGTCAGAAAATTCATAACCGTTAAATGAGTACTCATTTTTGAAAAATTCATTTTTTTTTTTTAATTTTTACATTTTAATTTTGAGTTCAAAAATGCGATTTTTCACAAAATGGATTTTTCTTATTTTCTTGTCGCAAAATGAAATACTAAAATTTAAAAAAAATCAATTTTTGGAAAACAAGAACTAATTTAATGCTTATGAAATTTCTAAATGTGAAAACAGAATTGAAAAATAGTCATTAGGTAATGAGTAATTATGTAAACAAATTTCCCCATAGAATAACATGGGCAAAGGCTGCCGGCGAGATTGGGTATTGTCCGCTCTAGAAAGGTAAGGAGACAGCAGACAGACAATCCGAAATCAAAAGCACACTTTTCAGAACACACTTTGTTGAAGTATATTAAAAATGCCTGGTGAAATTTTCAATTAAAAATTCTGAAAATTAAGTAAATTATACAACCCGTTTTGTATTTCAAGTAAAATAATATAAAAATCTTAAATGCTCTTTTCTCGAATACATTTTTAAGAAGAGATGAAAGACTGTGATCTAAATAACTATCAAACTGAGCAAGTGATATAATTTCGACTAAAGATATTCATAAACGTTGGAGTTTATATACTTTATACAGAGTATACTTTAAGGGATTTACATGAGTTTCAAAGGTTAAAAAAAAAAAGTATTTCTCTATTTTTAATATAATAAATAACATTTATTATTAAAAATTTTGGGCATATAAGAGAGCGACATTGAAACAATATGTTATAAAAATTTCGTTAAAGATTTTGAAAAATTCAGCCTGTGGGCATTGGTTACCGGAGACCTTTCAGAAAAGCGGGTGAACACGATTTCACAAAAACTAATGCATTGATTTTATTAAAATTTTGTACACTTCTTCAAAGTACAATTGACTACAGCTTGAACGAAAGATTTTTTTTTTTTTAAAGGTCTACAAAAAATTTAAATTTCAACATTTTTAAAAAAATCTTTCGTTCAACCACTATGTCTATTCTATTTTGAAGAAGTGTGCAAAATTTCAAGATCGGTGCATTAGTTTTTAAGAAATCATGCCCACAACTTTTCTGAAAAGTCTCCGGAACCACGCCAAATTTTTTAATGACAATTTTTAATTTTCCAAATTTTTTAATGACAATATAAAATTTGGATTTTTTTCTTTTAGCATATAAAAGAGCAACATTTAAACAAAATTTTAATATAAAAATATATTGTTTAAATGTTGTTCTTTTATATGCTCAAAATTTTGAATAAAAATTTTATTTATTATATTAAAATAATAATAATAATAATAAAAGAAAGAAAGAAAAAATATGTTATAAAAAAAAAAAAAAAGAAAGAAAGAAAGAAAGAAAGAAAAGGCCTTTGAAACCCATGTAACCCGTTAAACTCTCTCTTAAAACTCCATATTTTATATACAGAGCAATTAAAAAAGTATTAATTTATTACTATTATTATTAAAGAAAAAGAATTATAAGCATAAATTACCTAAAACTCTTTTTTTTTATTTTCTTTTGTCTAATTCTGGTTTTAAAATGGATAAGTAATAATGTAACTTAAGAGTAGTTTTTTGATGTGGGGGGTTTCGTATGCAACATATTTTCAAAAATTCTTACGTTTTGAATGGCTTTTCTTTTTAATGATGATTTGTAATTTTAAAAATTTAACAGATAAACTTTTTTAGAAATATTATATTTTAGTAGCTTTTTTTTTTTTTTTTTTTTTTTTTTTAAGTGTTGCTATATTTAACCCTTAAATTCCTGATTATTTTTTTAATCAATTAAAAAAAAATGTTTTATTCTTACCTCTATTAAATAAATCCCGGGAAAAATATTTTTAAAAAATCATATTTTATTTTAACTATGGTTTACTTCTAAAGAGCAATTTGTTGCCAATCGCCAAACACGAGGCATTAGAGCTTCAATATTATTCGAATAATACTGTAGAAGACAAAATTGGGAATGTTGCCGAGAGGCAACACTCGGCATTTAAGGGTTATTATTATAATATTCTGCTAAACGCAACAACTTATGAAAATAACAGTTACATATATATATATATATATATATATATATATATATTCAAATCTTTTATTTGTAAAAACTGGTGTTATACATGGTTCAGCAGTTTCTACACAGTACTTTTAGCTCCTTAAAAAGCTATAACGAGATTTGGCAAATAAGATTATAAAAAAACTATGAGCCTACAAAATTTGGTGAAAAAAATCCTTTTGTAATCCAACAGTGGCATTTTTACTTCTTATGATTGACATTTATAGAATAGAAGTGGCTTTACAAGGATAACAATTATCTATTACTCATATCATGAATAGTTAAATTTCAATGCCCATGAGTAGGTTATCCGAACACATGACTTTTAAATCCATCTATGCAATATAAAAGTAAATTTTAAAGGGCAGTTTCTAATAATGCATTCGAGTCATTTCATATAATATTATTTACAGTACTATCTATTTAAAGCCATCTTAGAATATTCAAGCAAAATAATGTGCATTTGTTCCTAATTAATATATATATATTTATTTATTATTAACCTTTTACACACCGCATTCAGATCCGGGTGTAATTTAAATTAGTTTTTTACATATTTTGCCTTCTAATGCTTTAGTTTAAAGAACTCTATCATTAAAATGAGTAAAAATGTTTTTTTAAATATAATTTAATATTATTATATTTAATATTATTAATTTAATACTATTATATTTAATGTTATTATATTTTAATATTATTATATTATATTTTAATAATGTAAGCTATTTTAAACATGCTGACCCATCTTTAGAAGCATTTACTTGTTTTCTAAATTATGTGAATTTTTAAACTGCAGAGTAAAAGGGAAAATATAGTAACAGAGGTCATTTTTATAATTTTCTGTACATTTCCCCTTTTATGATTGAACTGTAATTTCTGTTTCAAAACATCAAGTCATATTTCTATTATATCTGATAATTTTTTCAAGTCAGTATTAATAATATTTAATTTTTAAATGATTTTTTAATTCCATGTTCCATTGATGGAACATTGGTGTGTAAAAAGTTAATAAAATTGTTTTTACACCATATTTTCGAATACTGCTTTATTCAGCTAAATTTTACGCAAACTTGTGAGGTAAAAAATTGAAAATAATTTCTATCTTGAATAAATGAAAATAATAATAATAATAATAGTGTTAATAATTTAAGAACAAAATGAATGTATAAAATAATAAGCAATTTCTCTTCTAAAGCAAACTACAATATATTTATAAGAAAATAAGCATAAGAAAACTAAATAAATAAATAAATACATTGATTTTTAAGAAGACAATCAGTAAAAAAAGTTAAAAGTCGTTGTAGGTCTTGCTACATCAGGGGACTTTGAAAATCAGTCTTTGAAATTATTGCTTTAAAGTTATGAAATTTTGCATACATGTACAATGAAATGTATCAATATTAAACATATTAAATTTTCTAGAAAACTATTAAAATTAAAAACAGTAAAATTATATTTTTTTTACTTTTTTGAAAATCTTTAATATGTTTTTAATTTTTTTCACTCTGTTTCACATTATTATAGTTTGTCAGTGTATTCCATTTATGTTTGCGCATTAATTAGTGAATTGATTGATATATTAATTTTTAAAAATAATTTTATGTTTTTAAAATACTGAAATTTCATGTAGTATTTTTTTTTTTTTTTTTTTTTAAATCCAAACATTAAAAAAAAAAAAAAAAAAAAAAAAAAAAAAAAAATTACTTATCAATCAATTCACTAATTAATGCACAAAATGTATAGAATATATTGATATACTATAATAACATAAAATCGAGTGAAAAATTAAAAAATTCAATCTCATGGAGCATTTTAAAAATAAAAATAAAAATAAATTAAATTAAAAATCTGAATTTTATTTTATTTTTTAAATTTGAATAGTTTTCGAGAAATTTTAAGTAAAGCACCGTTTATACGTCTTTCAGGGGACTGACGTAAAAGGACGTATAAATGAAAAGACGTATAATCGGAATTAAAAAAATAAAGCTTTGATTACTTCAAATTTAATGGCTTTGAACCAAAATTTATGTAAAAATACTAATTAATAAAGTATTTTAAGACAACTAAAATATTAGTTTACAATAGAATTCAGATTTGAAGATTGTAATAGTTAAATTTAAAAAAGATTTATTGTAAAAAGTAGGAAAAATCATGCCATTAACGCATGACTAGACAGTACTAATTATATAATTCAAATCTTGAGTACTTGTCTTGAGTAGTATATGAACACACCTTGAGTATTAGTTATACGCATTGCGAGTCTTTAATAATAAATATTAAACAATTTATGTTCATACAGGTAATTTAATTACATTAAAAATCTTTAGTACTTGCCCGACGTGCTGATTGCCTATGAGTATTAAGACTTCATTGTGAATTGAATTGCTTTCCTTAAATGTTTTTCGAAGCTTTTCAATGCAGTCCATTGCACATTTATTGAAGGAAGTTGTAATAACTTCTTCACATTCTACATGGATCATCGCTTAAATTAGCATCAGAAAATTTGTTTTTAATTAGTTCATCTATTTTACATAATTCCGAACTCATGATATTGATATCATAGTTCAGATACTCATCAAAATTCATAATTAGAGACCTTATTTTAAATAGAGAAATGACCGGTCGACAAATTTTACGAATTTTAGAATAGTGGAAAAGACGTATACACTGTCAAAAATTTCTGTAAATTTAATGTAAATATTTATCCAGAGTCTCAATAAATTTACAGTAATTCTTAGCTAAAAGTGAATAATCGAGATTATCAATCTTTATTCTGTATTTTTACCAAATTTTATTATTTAATTTTTTAATTACAATGAAAAATGATTGTTTCTCTTTTAGAAAAAGCATTCTGTCCGAAATATGTTCTCACCAATTATTAATTAAATTAATATTAATTATTAAAGTGAATATATAAAATAAGTTTTTTAACATCTCCGTTTATTTATCTCTGTAATTTTACGTGAGACTTAAGATAATACATTAAACAGAGTTTTCTGTTCAAATTTTTAACACTGTAACCAATATTGAAATTCAGGGCGTATATAAACGAAGAATTTTTGCATTAAAACGAATAGGAATGAATCGAGACTTTCACTAAAAGGACGTATAAATGTAAAAGACGTATAAACGAGAGACGTATAAATGGTGCTTCACTGTATATTTATTACTGATCAGGGTTTAAACTGCCATTAGTTTTTTTAGCATTTTGCTAAAAGATATTGTATTTTGCTAAACTATGTCAGTAATAATTTCGCTAAAAAGCTAAAACTAGATTACTTCATAAAATATCTTTATATGACTACCTCTATGTTTTTATACATATATTCGTGGACAGAAATTATAAAATCACTGAAAATATTAGGAATCATTATCTATTTAGTATATTCGGATTTAATTTCGACTTTTAATAGTTGAATTCAAATGCAAAAATATTTAAAAACATAATTAAGAATTTGCTTCATAGATGTATTCTCAGTGCTAGTATTGCATTGGTTGAAATCGAAACAAAATTTTGCTGATTCATTTTTCTTAAATCGCAATTATATGCTTGGTTAAAATCGTCAGTGAACAAAACAAACAGAAAACAAAATTGGGGATAACCAAGTTAAGAAAAAGAAATCAATACTATTCAAAGAATTAATTTTCGAAAAAGCTAAAATACTGCTTATATGTTTTAGCTAAAATGCTAAAGAAACTTTTTTGCCAGGTTAAACCCTGTTACTGATACATTTCAATGCACATGTACGCAAAATTTCATAACTCTGAGACAATAATTTCGAAGACTGATTTTCAATATCATACCTTTCACAGTTTCTAAATAGAGGGATTCTTTCGAGAATATTTTTAATTCTTTGACATTTGAATTAATTTCAAAATTTCATGCAAATTTCATGAATTTTTGAGCTTACTAGTTTTTTTTAAATATTTTGAAATCATTTATAGTTGGTTTCGAAAAATTTCAAATGCAATAGGTGTTTTCTTCTTGCCAGAACAAACTCACATTTTTACTTGAGCAAATTTTTTAAAAGTTCATCAGTGAACTTTGAATGAACGTTTTGTTTATTCAAGTTGCTATTAGTAAACTGAAAAATATTAAGAGGGGGTAAATTTGCATACAATTAAAAAAATTAAAAAAATAAATAAATAAAAATTTTCAAACAATTAAAATTTTGAATTCTACTTCTTTAATTTAAACTAGTTTTCGAGAAATTTATTTTCGTTAATAATTTTATATTTTAATGTAACATAACAACATAATTTTACGATTCTAAGACAGAAATTTACAAAAACAAAAAAAATCTATAACTTCCACAATTCCTTTAATAAGATAAAACTTAGAACTACAAATTATATAATCAATTATAATCAAAGATAATTCTTCAACCAATAATTCTTTCTGAATTTCCCAAGAAAAGCTGAAAATTTTGAGATTCAAGTTTTTATACAGTATGCGGAAATTATATAAGGCAATTTCTTTTCAAAAAAAAAAAAAAAAAAAACTGTACAACTATATTTAATTGGGAATAATTTTAAAATAAATTTAACTACTTTTTAATCAGTTTTATAAAAAAACAATATATTTTATAAAAATTCGTCGTAATACAAATGTTTTAATTTACATTTAAATTACTGCTTAGGCAAAAAAAAAGAAAGAGTTATACTGTTTCAAACTAGTAACATTTTACATGGATTAATGTGGGTGAAAAGTTATTTTTTATTAACAATTTGAGAATAATTTGAGAATTAATAATTTAAAAATTTTGTTAATTATGCATTAAAAAATGTATAAACCACTTTTAAACACGTATATAAAATCTTTATTAAAAATGCACACAAAGCTTTTCGCCACTATTACGTAGCATCTTCAGGTGATGTTATTTAACATAAGAGTAGACAGCATTATATATATATATCGAAATAGTTTTATACAATTAAAGTTTAAGAAAATGCTGCCTACTCTTATGCTAAATAACATCACCTGAAAATGCTACGCAATAGTAGCGAAAAGCTTTGTGTGCATTTTTAATAAAGATTTTATATACGTGTTTAAAAGTGGTTTATATATTTTTTAATATGTTAACACGTGAAATCATTGTCAATTTTAAACTTTTAGTAGTTTTTAATTTTAATTGAATTATTGCATTCTTCACCAAATTTCATGTTTCTTCAATATTTATTTATTTATTTTTAATAATGCTACTTGAGCAATAAAAAGATCAAAGTAGATTGGACCACTAAAGCAACAACTATACCAATCATAACTATACAGTCAAGACCTTTAATGCAGGATCAAGCTACAGCAGTCACGACTAAGCAGCCAATATCTACACTGCATCCATTATATCTGAACAGACAGAAACAATGAAAAATCTTCGAAAGACCTACATTTAACAATACGTTAAAAATCACATTAGTAATATTAAAATGTCTAACATCATATAAGCCTAATATATACACATAAATTTTTACACGCTCCAAATTTTATTTTCAAATTATTTTCAAGTAATAAAAACGATTGTTCGTAATAATAATAATAATAATACAGGCTTACAGAACATGACTGGCATATTATGCATGCAAAAACCATGTCACAGCCACTGAGCAAGAATGCTCAGTGGTCACAGCACGCATTTAAATTTTTGAAATTGGTATTTTTTACTTTCCGAACATACATATATATGTAAGAAAAGTATTGTAATCACGAGAAACATTCGACTTTGAGATTTTGGTGTATTTATACGTCTTGAGGTCCCCTGAACTCATTTTTTCTATTTTTACGGTGATGTAGGCATGTGTGTGTGTATGCGTGTGAGGGAACAAGATAGCGTTTAAACATTTTGTTCGAATGAGTTGAAAGTCGGTACCTGACCTAACTGTATAGATTTTTTTTTTTTTTTTTTTTATCTAGCACATATAGACTTTTACAGGGACATAACGAAAGGGTTTTTTTTTTTTTTTTTTTTTTTTTTTTTTTTTTTTAATAATTATAACCTATGGGCTCGAATTATATAAAGTGCAAATTATAAATTAAATATACTATTTGGGGAAAAATACTCAAACACTCTATTATAATGTTATATTTTGTTTAACAAAAAATTCCAATTAATTTAAAAACGAAGAACTTACCTTATTTTTATCTGTATCAAATTCGCATAAATTTCTGCATCCGTTTGTACAAGCTCCAAAGAATAGTTGGAGATTTGTTCCGGTTGTAACAAATGCCTATAAAGAAAATTTCTGGAGATTGCTTATTTAAATGTGAAAACATAAATAACAACATAAAAATGTTTAACACATAAAGAATGTGTAAACATAAATGTCAACAAAAAAATTATTTTTAAACATAAAAATTAGCATCTAAATTCAAAATGGGTCATTATTTATAAAATAAGGAAAAAAAAAATCTCCGTCATTACTTAATATTTTGTTTTTACAGATACCGCGAAATTTCCTGTATAAATTATTAAAGTTGTATTAAAAGTACTCGTAAACCACTTAACAAGTTTTACATAACCAAAATTTTAAAGTTATATAAATACAAAAAATATAGCTTACGGTATGAAAGGAGAAAGAAGGGCTGACATCCTCTGAGCTGAAGAAGCCCTGTCAAAGGGCGATCGTAAAAAATTGTATGCAAGTATCGAACGTCGCAATTGGGGGGGAGCATTTTAACTCTATTATTATTTTTTCAATTTGATCAAGAATTTTGTATTCATTTATTTATTTTACGGAAGATTTTAACTCAGCAAATAAAGCTACAATATCAACTACTATGCTATGCTAATAATTAAATTAGTAAAAACCATAAATAATACATTTGTCTTCCTTTCTTTTACTTCCAACGAAAAAAAGAATTATCCATAATTTCTGCATATTTGCCATAGAATTATTATTACTATTATTTATTTTATTTTTTAATGCGAAACGGAATAACTGTTTCTATACATATAACATTAAATTTTCTCAAAAGTTTCGCCAGTTGTTGATATTTTTAAACATTAAAAAAAAAAAAAAAAGAGCAGAAAGAAATACTGGCATCTGCTTCAAAAATTGTCCAAATTTAGTATAGTCTACAGATATTCAAGAATGTTCCGAATGGGAGTAAACACAATTACATAATGTTTTTGTATTTTAATAAACTACTCGAGATTACCCGGAGAAACAAATCCGTTTAAATATTACATAAGTGTGTATATATAAAAACAAAAATCACGAATTTGTTTATTGGTTTTCAAAATTACACTGTCTATTAAAACAGTAACTAAAATAAGTAATTGTAATTATTCCATAAATGAAAAGTAAAAATGGCATTGATCATATCGACCAAAAGCATGTCTGAATGTGTATTTGTTTAGCATTTACAAAAAATATTTGCAAAAGTAGACAAAATATAGTCATACACCATCCTTTCGAGTATCCTCATCGCCATCCCTATACTTATTTTTGAAATATAAACTCATTATTAAAAAACGATCAGTAATTATATGAATAGTCTGAACAAATCTTTCTGGTTAGAAAATGTATGCCACAACCGCTCTGTACAATACACCTTATTTTAATTTCTAAATGCTTTCAACAAATGGATAAATTTATTTTGAGACCAAAAATCTGTTTCTAAATCTCAATTTTACTGCCGACAAAATGCAATTTATCAAAGGTTATATTCACAAGTATTAAAAAAAAAAAAAAATGAATTTTAAAAATACTCTTACTATTTCAGTATAGCCTTCCCTGCAACCTGCTTTAAATTTCAGCCTCCTTTCTTCGATTGGCCTGTCCCTGTGCCCAGTGTATCTGACCTATTAATCATAAAAGTTGTGGTGAATTCAAATTAATAATAATACTAATAGTACATTAATATGCATAGTAAAACTCAGCATACATTTTTTTTTTTTTTTTTTTTTTATATGCAAATTTAAGTCTGCCAGTCTCTTCACACTTTTTACTTTCTTTTACTCATACTCATTCATGGTGAGAAAGTATTGTTTTGGATCAGATTTTTTTTCTTTGCTCTTGTTACACACAGTTTTCAGTTTATATATACATATTATTCTTCAAGACAAGATATCTTCGAAAACTTTCCCGGAACTATATATCAGACAGACGTTTTCTAAAAATGGGCCCATCGTGTTCAAGACATCTCAAAACGTGTAAATCCATCGAAAACCGGAAGCATTTAAAAAAAAAAAAAAAAAAAAAAAAAAAAAAACTTCACCAACCCAATATCTTTATATATATATATATATATGGTGATCTTGGTTTCATAATTCTTATATGTTTATCTCTTTTTGTGGTGAGTTCATTTTGAAATTTGTTTTATTTAAAAAAAAAAAATTCTTGTTTTGGTTCCAAAGATTGTTTCGGGCTCGGATCAAAGTTATTTTTAGCTATTGTTATCTTTGATACAGAAAAACATTCTTTTTGCATATTTGTATTCTACCTGGTCCTTGATAACGTTAGAATGCAAATATGTATTTATCTATTTCCAATTTATTCCATTTTTGTTTCATTTGGTGGTATTTGTTTTGATCAAATTAATTGTTTGAATACTGATAATATTTAATAATCCTTAAATTTCACTGACTGTTTATCAATATATATATATACACTGTCGAACCTCGTTAACGTGAATCTCAAGGTAGATAAAAAATCTGTTCATGTTATCAGTAGTTCATGCTATCATAACTAATCTTCATTTTGACGAGGATTGTGGAAATAGTTCATGTTAAAAGTAATTCATGTTAACAGTGTTCACGTTAACGAGGTTCGACTGTATATAAACATATATATATATATATATATGTGCGTGTGTGTGTGTAGGTGTGTGTGTAAAAATGTAATAAATTCTTTGACTAATATATAGTTTTTGTGTCTAGTCTAATGATACCAATATGCATCCATTTATCCATTTTATGAAAACAAAATTATTAACATAGTTTTCATTAAATAATAACCTTTTGTGATAAACATAGTTGTAAAGAAGGATAGTGGACATTAAATAATATCTGAAACTATAACACTGACAGGTAAATTATTCAATAATTTATATATGTATCTATATTTTTATAAATAATAACGTAAATAATAATTAGAAGGCTAAAAATATTATAAAGTGCAAATAAGGATAAAAAAAATGAGTTTAAAAATCGAAACCCAAACAACATTAAACATTAAGGAATTCCAATCAAATATATGAATTTACAATTTTATGAAATAGAAACTGCTCTACAAGAGCCATAATTTATGAGATATTGTCAAATTTATTTTGGCAATAATTTACGTTCTTTGTAATTTAAATGAAATGGAAAAAACGAAATTAATAGAATTCAATAAACGAAATAAATGTTTCAAATTAAATAAACGTCAGCGGGGAAATAAAAATAATTGCTCGAAATTACAAAGTACTGTTATTACCACTACTGCTAATTTTTAAAAATATATTCTAAAAGTATATCGATTTTTTTTTTCTTTTTAAATAAAGAGTATAGTGTATATGTTTTAAAAATTTGAAAGAAATTGTATTACAGGGGTGATTGTGACTCACAGGTAAAAACCCTGAAAATTAGAGCCTCAAGTTAGAAAAAGCCCAAAATATCAAAAAATACTCAAACTATTTAGGCCAAAAGCTCTCAATACTTTTCCATTTCATTCACATATCACCTAGGTAACAAATGAACAACCAATGAAAGCAAAAAATATGAGTATTTGTATATTATATATATATATATATATATATATAATGATTTATTAAGCGTAGTAGAAGCCAAGCAACAGATACAAGATCACTGAAACCACAAAGACCAATAAGAATGAAAAATTTCTTTATGTAGGAGAAGCTCAAAAAGGTGAAAAAATTCATCAGGAGATGAATTAATAATATTTAAAGAAACCAAATTTATTAATTAACAGACTGCATAACAAACGAAACAATAAACTAACTCAACAAAATCTTAACAGAAAAACATAAACTAAATCAAAATGTATGTTAAATTAATTTTATAAAAACTTAACGAAGGAAGGAAGGAGGCAGGCGGCAAGACTTGTGACTTGCCTGTATATTTAAGTATATTGTCAAAAAATAATTCAATACGTTACATTTTATGTGAGATATTTCTTTAAAATATATTTCAATACCTTTGTGCTTAAAAAAAAAAAAAAATAATAATAATAATAATAATAATAAAATAAGAAGAAGAAGTGCTTCTGTACAAATTTTGTGGATGCTATTGCACACTTTTTTCCCTTTGCTGTTATAAACGCTTTATTTATTTATTTATATATTTTAATAAATAAAAAAGCTCTATTAAATATTATAACTAGAACAACTTATTGATGGCAATTATAAACTGAATAAAAATTTAGTTTAAAAAAATTTTTTTTCCAAAAATTGTATGATTAATTTCAATAAAAAATTTCAGGTAGCATCCTATATGATAAAGATTTAAAATACCCAATTTGGACTTAAAGCTGAGCTGATACTTATTTTTGAGGTATGCTAACAGCCTCACAAACACACACAGAGCAACCATTAAAAACTTAATAAACATTAATAAGCATTTGCAAGACATTTACATAACTGCCAACTTTTCTAAATTTTTAAATCGTATTTACTACCGGTGTTCCTAAAACAGAATTTTTCATACTTATTTTCAACGATTAAATAAACTGAAAACCATTAAAGAAATTTCCCAGTATAGAGTCTCCCTTGAAAAACGGAAGACTCGGAAACTATGCATTTATAGATTTACACATGTCTCATGTTTCTAGTTTTGATAATTGCACAAAATATTAGCAGAGAAATATTAAAGAATACAAAATAAATAAACATGACATTTCCATGACGCAAATTAAATTTATACAAAGATTAAATATATCCTTTAACTATTGAACGAGGAAAAATAAAATATTTTACACAATGATAATCACTAATTTTGATTTAATAAAATTTTAAAGGTAATATTTATATGAAAATCAAAGAAATACCTCACTTTCGCGGCTAAGTTTGCGGAAAAGTTCGTCAGATTCAAATTTCGACTTCTGATTCCCAACCACCCTGGGCATCCTGAAATCTCAGTTAGGCAATGGGTCGTATGTGCATGATTTTTCCAGCGGCAACATCTTTCGCTCAAAGAAACCATCAAAATTCTCTTTAATCTTCACGGTTTCTTTAATCCATCTCTCAATACTCATAACTCGGCAATGTGGCTATTGGGTGGAAGATATATATTCTTTTACTGTCATTGGCCTTATGTCAATGAGGTGGGACGGGAGGCGTGGTGAAATATTATACGTCATTTGGTAGGAGGTGCAGCCGATGATAGATCAGAGTAAATAATAATGATAGATTGAAGTCATTTTTCTTCTTTTTGAAAGCAAGTTTCTGCAGTTAAGTAAGTGAATATAATTGACCCATGTCGTTGAATAAGTAAATAAATACATAAATAATACAGAAGGTTGGGTGAATAATTTTAAGTGGTTTTTATTTTATTTTATAAATTGTCACTAAAACGATTTAGAAAAGAAAGATCAATGTCCTCTATCAAGCATATATAAAGGAGCAAGACTAATAAAAAGGCACATATTTATTGTAGGGTTTAGGAAAAAGAATTATTTTATTATTATTACTAGTAGTAGTAGTAGAAAATCAAATTCGTAGCTAACTACCGGTCTACATGTGCATATACTATACAATAAACATTTCTAATTGTACATAAATAAATAAATAAATAAACAAACAAATAAACGATAATGAGAAATCTGCATAGCCGGGGAAGAGTAAATGAAAAACAAAAACGAATATATTCCTTTTCTTCTCACCTCCCCCCCCCCTCCCCCTAACAAAACAATGTGGTGAATTTTTGTAAAACTGTATTATTATTATTTCTATACTACACTGCAAGCTTAAAAGAACATTCAAATTTATATGTGTACCTTAATTTTGTATTAATAAAACTATTAAAGCCCTACTTTATAGTAATTTTACATTTGGTATCATAAAAGTTTATTATCAGGCAAAGTAATTTCCATGACGTCTCGGTTAATCGAGAATTAACTGTATATATATAGTTTAAGACTGAGTTTTCAAAGAGGTTTTAGGAAAGAAAAAACAAAATACATCAAATAATTTAATTATATGTTCTTTTCACTAGCATCCCTTTCCCTGTCTTTTTGGCGTATTTAATGTATTAACAATCAAAATAGTGAATATACCTCTCTCTCACTATCTATCTATCTATCCAACTATCTATTTATCTATCTATCTATCTGTCTATCTCTCTGAGGACGTACAAAAAGTTAATATACATTAAGTTTATATGAAAGAAATTTCGCATTGGTACATTTTAACATCGTTAGATTGGATGCACTAAACAAAATTAAAATTAGCATATATTTCTTATATGCAAAGAAACGTATTTCATACAGAGTATAATACGAAAATACAGGGCCACACAAAAGAATCAGCATCTATTAGAGACCATGGTTAAAAATAATTCGGAGTATACATTTCAAGCTGTGTTACACATTTTATTATTATTAGTACAGTAGTCTTATCATATTAGAAACAATGATTATAAATAATTCGGAGTGCATTTCAAATTATGTTACATATTTGATTATTGTTATTAATTATCATTTTACTGTGCTAAATTTAAGTGCACTATTTGATGTGTATATAATTTATAAGTAATATACGGAAACTACTCAAAATTAATCAAATATGTTTCCATGAGTAATGTGGATGAAAATTCACTAAATGATTTGAAATAAATGTTTAAATTTAAAAACTTTCCTAAATGTTTTGTGAATGTTGTTACAATATTGGAATTGGGTTAAAGAAGGTGACAGTCTTTTTTTCTTTTTTTTTTTTTTTTTTTTTTTATGTCCTGAAAAACAAATCAAATACTTTCAAAAGGTACACTGTTAAAAATTTCTGCAAATTTAATGTAAATATTTATCCAGAGTCTCTCTAAATTTACAGTAATTCTTAATTAAAAGTGAATAATCGTAAATCTCAATCTTTATTCTGTATTTTTACGTAATTTTATTATTTAATTAAAATTAAAAAAGACTGTTTCTACTTTAGAAAAAGCATTCCAGGTCCGAAATATATTCTCACCCATAATTAATTAAATTAATATTAGTTATTAAAATTAATGTATATAATAAGTTTTTTAACATCTCCGTTTATTTTTCTCTGTAATTTTACGTAAGACTTAAGATAATAGATTACACAGAGTTTTCTGTTGAAATTTTTAACAGTCGAAATAATTATATAGTGTCCTAATCATAAATATTTAAAATGTATTACTATATGATTGTATAGTGTAGTATTACTTTTATAAATGTAAAACAATGCCTTCAATACGATAATAAATGGTGAAAGTTCCATAAAATAAATTTCATGACAAAGGAAAAATAATACTCATATAGCCTGTAAAACAGTTTTTCTTACCACAGAAGTAACCTAACAGAAAGCCAAACTACACTATTTAATTACACTAATAAATTTAAAAGGAAATAAGATCTGTAATTTGGTGATAATATATTGGTTACATAATTTACTGTTTCGTGATAAAATGATGACTGTATCCTTAATTTATTGGCATTATACTTAACAAATTTAATATTTGTAGTTTGAAAAAATATTTATTTCCCAGTTATTTTCTCCATTTTATGAAAACGTTTCCTGTGAAATCTTTTAATTATTTTTAAATGCGAGAAAAATAATAAAATATTTGACAGTGAATGTACCTATTATTTTTAAATGTTTAAAATATCTTTAAATAAATTTAAAAGGAAATAAAATCCGTGATTTGGTAATAACATATTGGTTATTTATACTTTACTGTTTTGTGATAACATGATGATTGTATCCTTAATTTATTGGCATTCTACTTAACAAATTTAATGTTTGTAGTTTGAAAAGATATTTATTTATCACAGTATACGTTATTTTCTCTATTTTATTCTTATAAATTAAATGATGTTTTAGTTTTATTCTTTGTTTCTATACTTTTTGATTTATTTACTAGCAAACCCGTGCGAAATTTTCGCACTTATTTTCATCATATTTACATCTAAAACTTGAAACTCATAAACCTTATATCAATTTCCCCACCCAATTTGAATTGTAATTCACCATTATTATTAGAACCAAATTAATATTGTGCGATAGTGAAAACAAAACCACTCCAAGAAAAGTTTCAAAATAAAAATCATGTTTGACGACCCAATTTTCTTACTTGTGCAGGCAGTACAAGGGTCCCCATAGCTATTTTTGCTGCCATGTGGGCGATGCTTTTTTACTTTATTTATTTTGGCACAATTTTTTGTAAAAAAAAAAAAAAAAAAAGAAAGAAAGAAAACTGGCACCTATTTTGATCACACTTTTTATTATTGCGTTTTTTAGTCAATGTTTAACAATAATTCGTATTCTAATATATTTAAGGTATTGCTAGTTTTAAAATGACACGTGAAAAGATTGTAAAGATGCAACTTTTAAAATACATTTTTCTATAAAAAGATCTCATCAGACAAATGTCGCCATTTTTCTTATTAAATCAGTGAACTAGGTCCACGTGCTTAAATATTGCCAATAAATATTATTTTTTATCCTCGCGTATTTTATTAAATATGTCACTATCGTATCACTTCAACAAAGTTTAATCGTAACTGGACTACGTTAGAGAAAAATTATATAGATTTTAAGGGGTTTTAAACTTAAAACAAAAATTGACTTTTTTTAAAAATAAAAAGGGGGGGGCTGAAATATAAATAGTTTAGAATATTTTGATGCCTTATTTATGATTCTGCGTACTTTGCAGAGCCTCACAAAATTGAGCAAAATTATAACTGATTCTGCAATTCCTCACTTATGAGCAAAATTGTTAGTGATATTAAGACTGAACTACTTATTACATTTTTGAACTTTAACACTTATTTTCTCAAAAGTACTTTTTTTGCCACTATCAGCAAAATTTTGAAAAAACTTCATTACTTGTTGTCTTAAAGGTTTGCAAACGCACATTTATATAAAGGATATTTACAAAATGAACTAACATTTAGTAAAACTAATTTTACTTAATTAAAACGTTTTCCAGATATTTTTTGAATGTTTTGAAAAAATTGAAAAATTTTAAGTAATTTGAAAAATAGTAAATTTTGAAATATCTCAAAATTCTTAGTTCACTTTTATGAAAGACATTTGTACAAACATTTTTAAGACTATTAGGTAAAAAAAAAAAATACGTTTACTTCATCGTAAAAAATTCTTGCGAGTAGAGAGAGAGAGAGAGAGAGAGAGAGAGAGAAACACTTTTGAGAAAATAAACGTTAAAAAATAGAAATGAAATAAGTCCTTGATTATGTCTAACATTTTGTGTGAAAAAATATACTGACATCTTATAGCTACATTTCAATTACATATAGAATCTGATTAAGAATATTGGGAAAATAACGCACATCTTACTACTAAACCGCAGACAGAAGAGAAAGACGAAGAGTCATCAATTTGATATACGTACATATCCGATTAATAATAAAGTTTTAAAATCAAAATGTAAGTCTTTAGAATAATATAAAATCATTTCTTGTGATTAAATGTTCTTTGTGTTTATAATATCTCAACAATTTCAATCTACGTAAAACCGCGAGGTTACTAAATTTGAAAACCACGTGAAATACATTGGAAACTTACATTACTTCGTCTGTTTTTAAGAAAAAGAAAATGAATAATATATGCCTTTGATACTAAATTAAAACATCTGAAAAACAGTTTATTATTTATTTATTATTTAAGAATTCCAAAAGATCAGTCAAAACCATAAAGCTAAGGGACCTAAGATAGTTAAATGTAGTGATGCATTTCAAAAAAATTTTCCACAAATTATTTAAAAAGCCCCCCCCCCCCCCAAAAAAAAAATAAATAAATAAATAAATAAATAAAATAAAAATAAAAATAAAATAAAATAAATAAATAAATAAAATCTTGAACAAAAATATATTAGAAGAATAAGTATTTAAACAAAATGACAAAAATCTATTACATAAAAAAAAAAAAAAAAAAAAAAAAGGCTTCGAGTTTTTAATTTTTTTTTTCTACATTATTTCGTAATTAAAAAAATCTGGTGTGAAACAGCCACACGACTTCCATTACCCACAATTACACGCATTATATGCATTTTTTAGAGATAATGTGATCAGCAGACATAAAAGTGACCTAAAGAATTAGTAGGTACCTAAAATTTTTCCGGTAAGAGAAATTTTATGCACATGTAAAGACATTTAAAGCAAAGCTTACATATAGGGAGGTAAAAAATGAGGGGGGGGGGGATGGTAACCAATTTCCGAGATTTAGAACTAACCTACCTAAGCAGGATGACTGTTAATTTTCCTATAATAGCTACGTAATAAATGAAAAAGGAATGGATTTATATTATAATTTTCAAGAAAATCGTTAGAGACGTTTTTGAGATACCAACTTTTACCAAAACTTAATTATTGACCGGAAAACAATAATTACATACAAAAGCATATTTAAAAGTGAGTTAAAATGGCGAGTTTGAAAAAAATCCGTACAACCGTTTTTAAAGGAACGCCTTTGCGAGGTCTGAAATTGAGCTATTTATATAGGACGCCTATCAATTTTCCCGAACTAACCAACTATATCATTCGAAAGGACATCTAATAGAGTGTTTATGTAGCAAGTTTGAAGAAAATCGTTAGAGCCGTTTTTGAGATACGGACTTACAGTCCCACTTCCGGTTTCCGATGTCCCACTTCTGGTTTTTCAATTTTCACCAAAATTTCGAAATTTCATCTGTACATAAGACGTATTTCAATTCTAAAGTTTCGTAGCTCTATCTTTATTAGTTTCTGAGCTATAATAGCCAGAAGATTCTCCACATACACACACACACACACATACATACACACTGACCAATTGCCAAAAACCACTTTTTTGGACTCAGGGGACCTTAAAACGAGTAAATCAGGTGAAAACCCGATATCGAATTTTCAGACCGAATACAATACTTCCATTACCTACGGTAGTAGGGTAATGGAAGTAAAAATATATATGTGCCTTAAATTTTGGAGGTTTGCCCTCATAACTAACAACTAAAAATATTTAATAGTAGGCAAATCTTCTAGAATTAGATTTGAATTTAGAATAACAGCATCAGTACTGGTCATTTTCAAATTTAAACTATGAAAACAATTTTTGTTATTTCCTGCACAGGTTAAACTATCAGGGTTGGTGTTACAATCCTTTACCATTAATGTCTTGAAATAAATATTCCCAGCCACAAAATTTTAGAACAAGACTTATTTTAACTGAAAAATTTACACGTTCTGTCCTTTTGCCTTTTATACTTTCTTCTATATACATAAGAAGAAAGTACTGGATTCGTGAAAAATTTTGATCTCTAGTTTTTGATGGATTTACATGTTTTCAGATTTCCTGAACATGACTTGATCACTTTTTACTTTCTTCTATATTTAATATAGAGAAAGTATTGGATTCGCGAAAATTTTCGACCTCCGTTTTTTGATGGATTTACATGTTTTGGGATGTCTAGATTACGAATTAATAGTTTTTAGAAAATGTCTGTCTGTCTGTCTGTCTGTCTGTCTGTATCATTTTTTGTGGACGCTGTATCTCACGAACCAATGAATGAAATTTAACCAAACTTGGTATTTAGTTGCACCCTGACATAAACTGGTGCTGATTAGATTTTGGGATCAATCGCTCAACAGGTGGCGTTGTGATCGCATTTTATGCAAATTTTTAACATGGCAGCATAGGACAAAATTCCGTATAAATGGGCATAAAGAGAGTTATTTTACACTTGTGATTGTAAAATTAATATGAATTATTGATAATAGTAGTAGTTAACTAGGAAAAAAATTTTGTGCATGTGGGGGCATCGGTTCCCCCCCCCCCCTGGGGGGGAAGTAACCCCCCGGGGAAGTAAATTTTCAAGATGGGTATCTTTCGAAAGGTCTCGTTGATAATAGTAATAGTTAACTGGGAAAAAAATTTTGTGCATGTGGGGGCATCGGTTCCCCCCCCACCGGGGGGGGAAGTACCCACCCGGGGGGGCAAAGTTTCAAGATGGGTATCTTTCGAAAGGTCTCGTCAATACATTTAAAACGAATGGTTGAACCATAAATCTGTGATAATTTAAAACAAAGTTATCGATTTTTTTTACTTTTAACAAAAAAAAAAAAAAAAATCGCAATTTTTTTTTTTTTTTTTTTTTTTTTTTTTTTTTTTTTAAACGAAATTTAACCAAACTTGGTATTTAGTTAGTCCCCGACATAAACTGGTGCTGATTATATTTGGGGATCAATAGCTCAACAGGTGGCGCTGTGATAGCATTTTATCTAAATTTTTAACATGGCAGTATAGGACAAAAATTCGTATAAATGTGCATAATAAGAGTTGTTTTAAACTTGTGATTGTAAAATTAATATGAATTATTGATAATAGTAGTATGTAACTAGGAAAATAATTTTCTGCATGGGGGGCATCGCTTCCCCCCCCTAGGGGGGAAATACCCCCCCAGGGGGGGTAAATTTTCACAATGGGTATCTTTCGAAAGATCAGGTTGATAATAGTAGTAGTTAACTAGAAAAAATTTTTTGTGCATGTGGGGGCATCGGTTCCCCCCCCCCCCACCGGGGGGGGGAAGTTCCCACCCGGGGGGGCAAAGTTTCAAGATGGGTATCTTTCGAAAGGTCTCGTCAATACCTTTAAAACGAGTGTTTGAACCATAAATCTGTGATAATTTAAAACAAAGTTATCGATTTTTTTTACTTTTAACAAAACAAAACTTAGAAAAAAAATCGCAATTTTTATTTTTTATTTTTTAACGAAATTTAACCAAACTTGGTATTTAGTTGGTCCCTGACATTAACTGGTGCTGATTATGTTTGGGGATCAATAGTTCAACAGGTGGCGCTGTGATAGCATTTTATCTAAATTTTTAACATGGCAGCATAGGACAAAAATTCGTATAAATGTGCATAATAAGAGTTGTTTTAAACTTGTGATTGTAAAATTAATATGAATTATTGAAAATAGTAGTATGTAACTAGGAAACAAATTTTCTGCATGGGGGGCATCGCAAAGTTATCGATTTTTTTCACTTTTAACAAAAAAAAAAAAAAAAAAAAAAAAAAAAACTTAGAAAAAAAAATCGTAGTTTTTTTTTTTTTTTTTTTTTTTTTTTAAATATTGTTACTGATTGAATATGTATAGGTAAATATAGAAGAAAGTCTTGTGGTGGCCACAACATACTAGTTAGAAAATGTATGTGTATATCAAAAATTTTGTGGACGTTGTATCTTACGAACCAATGAACGAAATTTAACCAAACGTGGTTTTAGTTGGACTTTTCACATAAGCTGGTACTGATTGTATTTAGAAGTCAATCGCTCAATAGGTGGTGCTTCATCCCACTTTTTATTTTTATTTTTTTATAATTTTTAATATGGCAGTATAGCAAAAAAATTCTTATAAATGTAACTATGAGAATAATTTTAAAATTATATATATTATATATATGTGTGTGTGTGTGTGAGTGTATATATTGTTATTTTACTATTTTAAACTAATATTGTATGATAAATAAAATCCGATTAAAAATTCATAACTCGAAAATAATTCTCAAGTTAATGATCAATGACAACGTATAGGAGGAGATTAAGCCTTCTGGCGGTTCGCGCCGCAGGTAGAAAATACCGGTTTCAGCACAGCAGGTTGGTACGGCGAGCCGTGCAGGTGTCACACCATATTCTTAGGGATCTAGACGACCTGGCTTCGACCTTGACACACCCTCTGTGCACACTCCAACGTAATCGTAAAACGTGATGTTTGTATTAATGAGAAAATTTTATGAAAAAATATAAATTAGTGTTTTTTTTTTTTTTGTGAAAGACGATGATTGTTTTAAAAAGATATAATTTTTCGCGTGTGGTATAATGAAAAAAGAATGGTATTGTATGAAAATGATTCAGTAATTAAAAATATATAAATTAAAAATATGAACTAAAAAATTATGAGTAAGAAAAAAATAATAAAACATCAAGGATTTTCTTAGAAAAGATTACAAATGTTTCATGAAAAAAAAAAAGAAAAAGAGTGAAAAGATGATAAAAAATTTCAACAGTACGACCAGGATTCGAACCCGGCAGCTTCCATTCGAACGTGTGCTAAAATTTTCCCACTAGGATAGTGTGTTTTGTTAATGATTCTGAATAAAATGTGTGATGTGTGAGTGATTTTCTATTATATGCTTGCACAGATCTTTTTCAATCTGTGCAAACATATATATATATATATATATATATATAGTAGAAAGTTCTGACCTTGCTTGCCGCAACTGCTGAATCCAGGACCACGTGATTTGGTTTTTGTTTCCCGTACTCAGAATATTAAAGGAAGTGTATGTTCATGACGTGAACGGCGCTACTTCCTCAACGGGCTGCTGCTAAGAGCGTTGAAGGAATTAGATTCAGTTTTCGACGAGTTTTCGACGGAGCTTGTGTGCTTGACGGACGCAATGCCTGCATTTGAATACTTTGATTTTCACGTTCGACGCCTTCAGTGAAGTGCCACATGATTTATCTATGTGACGAGATGTGAACAATTCGACGTACTATTAAAATAACTTTTGATAAGCAACTTTAAATGCTCATTAGCATCTATGTAAATATTGTAATATAATTTAACTTTCATTATTAAAATTTAAATAATTAGTAAATAATAGAATTAGTATTCTTAAAGTTCTTAAACGCCCACAACCCACTGGATACTATATCAGAAGTGGGATTGAACGTTAATTTTTAGTTAACATCGCTCGTAATTGATTAGGATCGAGAATAAACCGTAAGTTTTAATTTAACTTAAATTTTGGATTGAACGCGATAAAGAATAGAACATTTACTTTTATAAAATGTGAACTTCTTTTTTTAAAATGATGATGCACCTGGACTGATAAAATAAAAACTGTTCTTAAAATATGAACTGAACTTTTAGACTATTTTTGAACTGTTGGAATTTCTTCATATGCTAATTCATAATGAATGGTTCTGAATGAATGATTTTTAAAGTGTATAGTGATGCTTCATGATCGACAGAAATTTATGAAATCTACTTAAATTAGAGCAACGAAGTGGCTGTGGATTCTACGGAACAGCTACGAATCGTCTGGATAGAGGTTTGAACAAGAAATCTGCACCTGCCGTTATTTCTGTTCTTCTAAGGTACGTACATTTTATCTTGTTATAAAATGGTTTCGCTTGGGGATATACCGAAAATTGGCGCTGCGCTGAGGACTGAGAGCTATAGTAAGATTAAAATTCTGCATCGCTTTTTATTTAACGATGAAGGTGACAGGAAAAACCGATGCAGAATAAGAAAGTTTTCAGGATTCGCGTTTGCCGTAGATGACGAAAACTATATTCAAAAACAAAAATAATTGACGACAATTTTTCGTTGAATGAATTAATTATTATTTGTAATGTATTAAATGTCCCTTTTGATGGAGCAAAAATGAACTGCGAGATCGATTGTTATTACATTTGTGTGACACGGAGTTGTTAAAACAAGAAAGTTCCGAAAATAATTCAGATGAGGAAGATTCTCAAAATGAATCGAGCAGTGAATCCGAAAGTAGTGGCGATAATGACTTCGAAAAGGCTGACTCCTCTGTGCAATGCCATATGAACGATAATAAGTGCTATGAAAATGATTATGATTATGATGATGGTAAAATAAAAAAAAAGTATAAATTGTAATAATGGATCACTTGGTGCAACTGTTTCTTTCAATGATTTTGAAAATTCTATGTCTAAATTTAGCGGCGAACCGCATGAAAATATTATTGAGTTTTTTTCCGAATTTGAATAATTGTCAGTAATGTTTAATTTAAGTGAATTACAGAAAATTGTTTTCTGTAAAAGGTCTTTGAGCGGAAACGCTCTGTTGTTTATAAGATCTGAAAAGGGACTACTAACATACAAAAAATTAAAAAATGCACTCATTCATGAGTTTAGGTTTGAGATTAACTCTGCCTCATTACATGATATGCTGAGTAAAAAGAAAATGAAAACTAATGGAACAGTTACGGAATATCATTTTAAAATGCGTGAATTGTCAAAAAACGGGCACATTGAAGATGCCGCGTTAATGCATTACGTGATCCAAGGAATAAATGATAAAAGTGAAAATAAACTAATTTTATATGGCGCCAAAAATATTCGTGAATTCAAAGAAAAAATTAAATTGTATGAAATATATAAAAGAGACAATGAGAAAAATAAATTTAAAGTTGATAGAATTGAAAAAGTAGAATACAGTGCAAAATTGAAACCCATCAAACATAATGTATATGAAAAATTTAGTCCTAGAAATAAAGTTAATAAAATATGCTATAATTTTGGTGAAAAAAACCACTTATCCAGGGACTGCCCCCATAAGGCCAAAGGCCTGAAGTGTTTTACGTGTAAGCGGTTTGGGCATAAAAGTTCGGACTGCCCGGGTTCAAAACCCAAAGTTGAATCCTTATGTATTGGTATAAATCGTAATTTGAATAAAATTATACAAATAAATGATGTAAATTTTAGCGGCATCATTGATACGGGCAGTGAGGCAACACTGCTCCGTAAAAGTGTTTTTGAAAAATTAGATGTTAAGGGGTTAAATCCAGTGAGTACCATTTTGAAGGGAATTGGAATAAATTTCATAAAGCCGTTAGGCTCATTCAAAGTGAATCTTAAAATTGATGAATTGCACTGTGAAACCAATGTTTATGTTGTACAAAACGAGGTAATACCCCATGACGTCATCGTTGGGCTAAACGTGTTAATGTTAGGCGAGACGACAATAAATGAGAATGGCATTATTGTAAAAAATAAGCCTAATCCTATTGAAATTAACTTTTTAACAGTACTCCCAATAAATGCATATCAAAATGAAGTCGAAACAGATATTGCTTATGATGCCCCCCCCCCCCCAACTTTCAAAATGAAGTTAGGGATTTGATTTCAAATTATGAACCTAAAAAGACATTGTCAACTGATATCGACTTAAAAATTATGTTGAAAAGCAGTGAACCTATTTATCATCAGCCGCGGAGATTACCATTTTCTGAAAAAAAAAATTGTGGAAGGTCAAATAGCCGAATGGCTAGACGGGGGTATTATCGAACCTAGTTCCTCCGAGTACAGTAGCCCAATTGTACTAGTAAAAAAGAAAGATGGTACTTCGAGAATCTGTATTGATTATAGGCGTTTGAATAAAATCATAGTTAAAGACCGATTTCCCCTGCCGCTGATTGAGGATATTTTGGATCGTTTACAGGGTGCACGAATTTTCAGTACGATTGATTTGAAGAACGCTTTTTTTCATGTAAATGTTGACAAAGAAAGTAGAAAATACACCTCATTTGTGACCCACGAGGGTCAGTATCAATTTCTTAAAGTGCCATTTGGACTGTGCAATTCGCCTGCCGTATTTCAAAGATACATAAACACAATTTTTCGACCATTGGTTAATTCCGGTATTGTGTTACCGTATTTAGATGACCTAATAATATTAGCATCCTCCTATGAAGAAGCCGTTGACAACTTAGAACAGACCCTAACTCTTGCTAGTAAATATGGCCTAGAAATAAATTTTAAGAAATCTCATTTGTTAAAAAAAAAAAAAATTGAATTCTTGGGCCACGTAATTGAGGAAGGTAAAATCTTTCTATCTCCCTCTAAGACGCAAGCCGTCATGAAGTTCCCGGAACCAATTAACTTGAAGCAGGTCCAAAGTTTCCTAGGTTTAACTGGATACTTCCGAAAGTTTATCCCATACTATTCCATCATTGCTAGACCATTAAGTGACATTTTAAGAAAAGATCGCAAGTTTAAGTTTGGCGATGAAGAGAGAAATTCCTTTAATTGCTTGAAATATATCTTGGCTGATAAACCGGTTTTGGCCTTATATAGCCCTAACTATGAAACAGAGTTGCATAATGATGCCAGTGTTGAAGGGTATGGCGCAATTTTAATGCAGAAATCACCAAATGACACTAATTTCCACCCTACATATTACATGAGCCGTAAAACCACAGATGCTGAAAAAAAAATATTCAAGTTACGAGTTGGAGGTACTAGCGATTATTGAAGCTCTGAAAAAGTTTCGTATATACTTATTGGGAATTCCATTCAAAATAGTAACTGACTGTGCAGCATTTCAAAAAACAATGGAAAAAAGGGATTTAGCCACTAGAGTGGCACGTTGGGCTCTTCTGCTACAGGAATTTAATTATACGATCGAACACCGCGATGGAAGCAGAATGCCCCATGTTGATGCATTAAGTAGGGCACCAATAGATGTGTTGTGCATATCCATACAAAATGTCTTACCAAGAATTAAAAATGCTCAGGACGTTGATCAGCACATAAAAACCATTAAAGAAGTATTAAAACATTCTAGTTATGAAAATTATTGTACCAGAAACGAAATTTTATATAAATTCATAAACGGAAAGGAATTAGTTGTAATACCAGATAGCATGCAAACCGAGATCATTAAAGAAGCTCGTGAGAAAGGACATACGGGAATTAATTACACTGAGAAACTTATTGAAGAATTTTACTACATTCCCAAATTGCGAGAAAAAATTCAAAACGTTATCACTAATTGTGTACATTGCATTCTCATGAATCGTAAAAGCGGAAAGAAAGAGGGACTGCTACACCCACTTCATAAACAAGACATACCACTTCATACTTATCACATAGATCATCTCGGGCCATTAGAGAGTACACGTAAAAACTATAAACATCTTTTAGTCATAATTGACTCATTTACCAAGTTTGTGTGGATATATCCCACCAAGAGCACGACGACTTCAGAAGTGTTAGCTAAATTGGAAACTCAGAAGACTGTTTTTGGCAACCCATCACAAATAATTTCTGACCGCGGCCCTGCCTTTACCTCTAAAGAATTTGCTGATTATTGTTCAGGCGAAGGCATTAAACATCATTTCACTACTACCGGTTTGCCAAGGGCCAATGGCCAGGTCGAACGAATCAACAGGGTCATCATATCAGTACTTTCAAAATTATCATTAAAAAACCCTGCTGAATGGTACAAACATGTGACCGAATTGCAACGCACAATAAACTCGACATACCAAAGAAGCATCGACATGACGCCCTTTGAACGGTTCGGTACTAAAATAAACTCCAAGGGAAATGATAAGATAAAAGAGAAACTCGAGTTCGAGTTCCAGGCTGATTTTGAGTCCCAGAGAGAAGATCTGCGCACACATGCAAAGGGACAAATTCTCAATGTCCAGGAAGAGAATAGAAAAAATTAGGACTTACGGAGAAAACAACCTAAAACTTATAAAGTAGGCGACCTAGTTGCCATCAAACGAACGCAATTCGGTCCTAACCTGTTAAGGAAGGATGCCATGAAGGCCCTCATTGCACATCCACTCATGTTGAATTTATCAAGCAGTGGATAGCTTAAAAAAAAAAAAATTGTAAGTAAGTATGTTATTATTTTGTGTTTTTTTTTTTTTTTTTTTTTTTTTTGTATTTTTCAGTGTGACTGCCTGGAGGACCAGCCGGATGCAGGACGGCCGATCCTATAGTAGAAAGTTCTGACCTTGCTTGCCGCAACTGCTGAATCCAGGACCACGTGATTTGGTTTTTGTTTCCTGTACTCAGAATATTAAAGGAAGTGTATGTTCATGACGTGAACGGCGCTACTTCCTCAACGGGCTGCTGCTAAGAGCGTTGAAGGAATTAGATTCAGTTTTCGACAGAGCTTGTGTGCTTGACGGACGCAATGCCTGTATTTGAATACGTTGGTTTTCGCATTCGACGCCTTCAGTGAAGTGCCAAATGATTTATCTATGTGACGAGATGTGAACAATTCGACGTACTATTAAAATAACTTTTGATACACAACTTTAAATGCTCATTAGCATCTATGTAAATATTGTAATATAATTTAACTTTCATTATTAAAATTTAAATAATTAGTAAATAATAGAATTAGTATTCTTAAAGTTCTTAAACGCCCACAACCCTCTGGATATTATATATATATATTTTATCTTTGGAACTCTTTTGAAGAGTTCCTTTTCTTTGAAATTCCTGAAAGAGAATTTCTTATTTTTTATTGTTCATTCATCTAATAAAAAGGAAATATACTCACTTTCAGTACGACCTGGATTCGAACCCAGTTTCTTCTGTTTTCATTAGGACATTTTATCACTATCAGATTTTTTTTTTTTTTTTTTTTAATGGGGTCCCAACATCCACTCGCCGAATTTCTAGAAAAATGCGACGCCCCAGTTTTTTTTCTGGTCTTCTTACTCTTCAAATTTTCAAACCTTCTAATTTCTAGATCTTCTATTTCTTGATCTTCTCTCCCCTTTTTTTCTTTTTCACAATTTTCAATTTTCAATTTTTTTTTTTTTTTTTTTTTTTTTTACAATTTTTCAATTTTTTCTAAGCAATTTGATAATGGCCAAAAGCCAAGGAGCTGACACCATCATCCAAGAGTGTTATCATCAAAGGGTGTTAGTAATATTTTATTTTGTTTCACTGTAAATATTTTATGACATTCCTGCCCAATTCTTGTTTGTTCAGCAATATATTTTAATATTTTTAAGCAATCTTTATAATTTTGATGTGTTATTTCTTTCTTCACAGTTATGGTAGAAATTCCCTTGGCTGTTTTCTTTTCTCCATCTTCTGATCTTATACTATACATTTTGGCCTTTAAGCCTACAAATTCATAGATGAACCGCCCGTTTAACTCGTCTTTAAATTTTCGCAAAACTCTCTATTATGTGGAGAACGGAGTAGATGGTCTGTGGAATAATCTGATATATCAAAAATATCTTGATGTTGCTGCATGTCTTGATAGATGTCTGGTGTGGTGATGTGGTAGGTGAGTGAATCCGTGTCTGTGAAGAGTAGTTTAGCTTGATAAGTTGATTTTATGAAATCATAGTGGAATTTTTAGATTAAAAAAGCTTGGAAAATTCAAGGATGGTAAATCCGATATAAACGGGGCGGTTCATTAAGATGTATTTTTTCACCAGCTCCACTGCCGCTAAATTTTCCTCAAATATTTTGAAATTGGTGCATAATGGTGAGGCCCCAATCTTTTCAGGTCTTACAGGGGAGTTCGTAACTTCGATGGATCTTCGTCTTCGCAGATTCTGAATTTTTAAAATGGCGGTATTAAAATATGGTTTATTGAAATACCTCTCATAGAACACAATGCTTTGGAATAATTTCAGGTGTCCCTGTACACAAACCAGTAGAGGTAGACAATCTATTTTTAATAGAGAACATCTGATCGTGAACTGTAATAACATATATCAGTTTCAAGAAATTCTGTGAATGTTTACGGGAGTTAGAGCGCGGAAAGACAGACAAAGCGAAGTCGTTAACACTTTTCAACCTTGTTGGAAAGTGTTAAAAAAGAAAAAGAAGAAGAAGTAGAAGACAACAAATATTTTAAAATAAACTACGTATGAGATTTTTGCTAAAGTTAAATAGACAAATCATTATATGGAGAGAAACGCATGTGATTGTGTTGAGAAGAAAGTGAGGATTTTGGCCCAAGCATTTAGAATGATATAGAAGTATATAATTTAACTATTAAAAACACATATTTTATTTAAAATCGTAAAGCATTCGACCTTACAGAAAAAAAAAAAAAAAAAAAAAAAAAAAACATTTTTTTGTGATTTATCAAATAATATGCAAAATACATATAAGTTTAAAACTGAAAATACAAGAGTGCGGGAGGCAATAACAGTTTAATAAATTAGGTCTTGCTTGACCGAGAGCTTGTAAGCAAGTGCAAGTGTGTCTTTTGGAATTCGAAATAAGTTTTCTAACGAAAACATCGCCTCAACTCCACGTCAATTGAGATTATAGCAACATTTATTTTTCTCAAACGTTAAGAACTTAATTCATACATTCAAAAGAAAATACTGACAAACTACCACACCAATTTTTCGTGAGAATGTTAACATAATTTCAACGTACAAAATATTTGTCTAAGAAAATATTCAGTGATCATCGGAAATTAACAATAAAAGTTTATAACAGTGATGCCAGATGGTCGAAAATTATTTCCCCAAACAGGTCTTCAAATTTCCCCAAATCAGAGTTTTTTTTTTTTTTTCGAAAAAATCCCAACTTAATTTCTACTAAAAAAACATTTTTTCAAAAAAAAAAAAAAAAAAAATCAAGCAGATTTTTCTATGATTTAAGCTGAGATTTTCCCCCAAATTAAGGCAATTTTTGAAAAAAATCTCCAAATAACAATAAAGCTATTGAAAGTCTCTAGTCATAGGGATAAATCAGTATGTTGCCAACATTGACAGAAAATTGAACTCCCCAGATTTGTCCCCAAAAATTTTAGAATTCCCCAAAAAAGTCCCCACAAACATTTGGTTTCCAAAATTGTCCCCAAAAGCCTCAAAAATCCTCCAAAATGGGGACAAAATCCACAATCTGGCATCACTGGTTTATAATTCTATTATTTGTATCACACAAGACCACGGACTTTAATCTGTTGATCCCTGTGGCAGAAACACGGCGACACGGCGACAATGTCGCAGAACGGCATTGAGTCCTTGCAGAAAGGTTTTTCTTTTAGAAACAAAAAAGTTTGAAAGGAAAAAAAAAATAATAATAAGTGCAATAACTTGGCTAAAACTATTCTGCAGCATAAGTTTCGTTTTTGCAGAAGTTGCTCGTTCTGCAGAAAGGTACAAAAGGGTTACATTACTACAGCGATACAACAACGGCAAAAAAAAAAAAAAAAAAAAAAACATTGAACGCTGTGTGCGTACGAAACAACAGCAATATTCCCTCTACGCACATGATCTGTGTCCGCACTCTTTCGTTTGTTGTCTGATGCGATTTCTCTTCTGTTTCAAACTATCCGCGCGGTCGGTCATTAAATTTGAAGGAATTTCTAATATTTATTCCTATAATTCACCCTCCATTTTTTCCCCCTAGTCTCACACAATTAAAAAGATATCGCGGTCAGATCATTACGAACTTTCGATTTTATCTTTCTTACAGATACTGCAAAAAGCATATTTCTGGATTTTTATTTATTTATTTTTTCTTCCTTCCTTATCTATAAAATTGCCTCAACATCTCTTGAAAAGAGAAAAAAATAACAAATCAATTAATTACTTTTATAATCTAACTGAAAACTACACATATCGTTGCACAATAAGCATAGCTACATAGAAAAAAAAATTCATGCTCAAGGCATTGCGTTATTAAAATTTACTGAATAAGGACGCAGAGAGAAATATTTGTTTATATTAACTGAAACTTACTTTAATTAGAATCAAAAGCTGAAAGCGAAGCAGAAAGAAAAAAATGCTATGATTATGCAGTGTTTTGATTTTCATTTAAAATTTTTTTAAAAAGTTCATTTGTATAAGGAAAGGGCATGTTTACAAACAAACGCTCTGTCAATCAATCTTTGCCACTCTCGAGTGGCAAAAGATCAATCTCTATTGGTAGAGATACCAATCTTTTGCCACTTTACCCATAATTTGACTACAAGTGACGTCACGTGCCCTTTCCTTATAGCTGAAAAATCTTTTTTCTAGGACTGGAAGCAGTGTCTTGTGTGGGAGACTTTCTAAGGTATCTTAGTCTGTATTTACATCAGTTTCGGAGAAAATACGACTTAAACGAATGAAGTGTTTTCCGTGGGAAAATTA
This sequence comes from Salticus scenicus, assembly GCA_963930645.1. Lineage (NCBI taxonomy): Eukaryota > Metazoa > Arthropoda > Arachnida > Araneae > Salticidae > Salticus > Salticus scenicus. The sequence goes on along the minus strand of OZ005650.1, from coordinate 222,604,626 downwards.
CTAAAACGTTTCAGTCCGCATTCATGTGAGTTTAGGAGAAAATAACGGAAAACTCTGAACTTTAATGAAGTATTTACCATTGAAAAAAGAAAAAGAATATTTTATATAACATTTGTTAACTTGAGATAACTGAAAACGTGATAACTAAGTTTTTATAAGGCAGAGGTAATTCTAAGAAAATTTCGGATCTGAAAACTAGTTTTTCACAAAAATTGGCGGCTTTAAGATTTTCAGTATTTAGGAATTCAGCTTTGAAAAGGACACGGATTTCATTGATTAGCATTCAAATAATTGCATATTTTGGTAATTGACTGCAAAAATATCGCGAATTTCAGGAATCGACTTTTGAAAAATAAATAAAGTTAATATAAATTACATGCAAAATTATGGTATATATTACCAAATATTCACGATTAAATGTAGATTTTGTAAATTTGTATCGAAATAATTACGTATTTCGGCAACTGGCCGAAAAAAATTGCGCATTTTTTAAATTAGTTTATTAATTAACCAGTTGCAAAAATAACATATTTAAGTAGTTAATGGTAATTAAGAGTAAAATTTATCCATATTTAACACATGTAAACTTAACATATATTTCATTAATCAACTTTTAAAAAAGGTACAATCTGTGTAAATTAGCAGCTAAATAATAGCCTTTTACAGCAGTTAATTGCAATTATACATAAATTTTGTCAGTTAGTAGTGAAATTGTAGCTCTCGGGATCTATATTTTGTTTGGGCGTATTTATTTTTTCCTACATAAAAAAAAAAAATCCTCATGTATTTTTTCTCTTATATTTCCCACACACACACACACATATATATATATATATATTTACTTTTAGCTCCTATTTTACCTTCCCATTATTTTTTGTCTTAAGTTCCCTTTAGTTCCCGAATTAATAAAACAAAATTAAAAAAAAAAAAAAAAAATCTTAAATGTTCCCTCTTAACTAATGTTTACTTTTTTCTCTTCATTTTATCTATATTAATAAAATCAGAGTTTTGTCTGTAAATTTGTCGGAATCGAAAAATTTTGCGATATCTTCACGTTTCACACCCCATGAAAGCCGAAAATGACTTCAGAAAATTTTGCCTGTGTGTGTGTGTGTGTGTGTGTGTGTGTGTCTGTGTGTCTGTGTGTGTCTGTGTGTGTGTCATCGTGTCCGAATGTCACTTTTTTTGTCCGGGCATCACTCGGGAACGGCTGGACGGAATTCAACGACGCTTGGCAGGAATTTAGGTCTTCACCCAACTTAAAATTATATCTATCAACTTTTCAGAAAGTCCCCCCCGTTCCCCCCTAGGGGGTAAAAGACTAAAACACGTTTGTCCGGGAATCACTCGAGAACGGCTGGACGGAATTCAACGGCGCTTGACAGAAACTTAGGTCTTCACCCAACTTGAAATTATATCTATAGAAATTTTCAAAATTATGAATAGTGTTAAAATTGTGGGTAAAAAACGCCTGCGCATGCGCCATAAATATTTTTTCACTAAAACGCTTTGAATGGAAAAATAAAATATAAAAATAAATTTTTAAGTTAAAGACTTTTTTATTTGCGTGATTCGCACTACAAATTATGAAAAGATTGACATGATGTGTTGCCATCTGAGTTTCATACTTTAGTTAATTTTAAAAAATCTGATTGTCGTATCGAAAAACTGTTTACACCACAGGATTCAGAAAAATCACCCCTTTCATTTGGTACTGAATTTGTAACGATAGGTCTGATATTTCTAATTTATTTTCCCCTTTTTCCGTTGCCACTTAAATTTCATACATTAGTTATTTTTTAAAAATCTAATTGTTGCATCGAAATCCTGTTTGCACCCCTGGATTCAGAAAAATCGCCCCTTTTATTTGGTATCAAATTTATATATAGAGGTCTGATATTTCTAATTTATTTTACCCTTTTTCCGATTTCAACCCAGATTCGGTATGGAACAGCTTTAGTATTGGATCCCTTTGGCAAAATTTGAAATTTGGCTCCGAAGTAGTTCTGACGTTTCTCGCCAAGATCTTTAATTGCACAATTGAGATAGCCAATTCAGTTCATCGCAAAAATGGCTTAAAATATTTAAAGTCACCAAAGGGTTCCCATACTAAAGCTGTGCTTTTTGTATTTATTTGTGCTAGAGGCCTATTTCAGTCGGTACAGTTGTCGAATTTTTATAGGTCACTCTTAAATAGTGCTAGAGGACTATTTCAGTCGGTTTATTAAATAAGGATTTATTGAATGAAGTCCCCTCCAGGCCCAACTTTGACATGAGTCCCCCCCCCAAGGTACCCCTATTTCAGTCAGTACAGCGTTGTCGAATTTTTATAGGTCACTCTTAATTAGTGCTAAGGGCCTATTTCAGTCGGTTTATTGAATGGTGATTTATTGAATGAAGTCCCCCCAAGGCACAACTTTGACATGAGTCCCCCCCAAGGTATCCCTATTTCAGTCGGTACAGCGTTGTCGAGTTTTTATAGGTCACTCTTAATTAGTGCTAAGGGCCTATTTCAGTCAGTTTATTGAATGGGGATTTATTGAATTAAGTCCCCCCAAGGCACAACTTTGACATGAGTCCCCCCCCAGGCCCAACTTTGACATGAGTCCCCCCCAAGGTACCCCTATTTCAGTCGGTACAGCGTTGTCGAATTTTTATAGGTCACTCTTAATAGTGCTAAGGACCTATTTCAGTCGGTTTATTGAATGGGGATTTATTAAATGAAGTCCCCCCAAGGCACAACTTTGACATGAGTCCCCCAAGGCACAACTTTGACATGAGTCCCCCCAGGCCCAAATTTGACATGAGTCCCCCCCAATGTACCCCTATTTCAGTCGGTACAGCGTTGTCGAATTTTTATACGTCACTCTTAATAGTGCTAAGGGCCTATTTCAGTCGGTTTATTGAATGGGGATTTATTGAATAAAGTCCCCCCCAAGGCACAACTTTGACATGAGTCCCCCACCAAGGTAACCCTATTTCAGTTGGTACAGCGTTGTCGAATTTTTATAGGTCACTCTTAATTAGTGCTAAGGGCCTATTTCAGTCGGTTTATTGAATGGGGATTTATTGAATGAAGTCCCCCCAAGGCACAACTTTGACATGAGTCCCCCCAGGCCCAAATTTGACATGAGTCCCCCCCAAGGTACCCCTATTTCAGTCGGTACAGCGTTGTCGAATTTTTATACGTCACTCTTAATAGTGCTAAGGGCCTATTTCAGTCGGTTTATTGAATGCGGATTTATTGAATCAAAGTCCCCCCAAGGCACAACTTTGACATGAGTCCCCCCCAGGCCCAAATTTGACATGAGTCCCCCCCAAGGTACAACTTTGACATGAGTCCCCCCAAGGTACAACTTTCACATGAGTCCCCCCAAGGCCCAACTTTGACATGAGTCCCCCCCCCAGGCCCAACTTTGACATGAGTCCCCCCAAGGTCCAACTTTGACATGAGTCCCCCCTCAAGATACAACTTTGACATGAGTCCCCCCCAAGGCACACCTCCCCCTCATTGGGAAAAAGAGAAAAAACGTTGTTTTGCGGCTATAAGACAGTTTGGACTTCCAACGTTATTTGTCACAGTATCTGCAGCTGAAACACATTGGTTTGATTTAATGAAAACTTTATCATGGAATTTAGATCGTCACGAATTAACTAAAGAAGAATTTGTCGATATTAACAAGTTTAGCAGTAGGGCTCTGGCACTAAATTAAAATCTGTCAATGCCAGATTTAATGTTTAAAATAATGAAATAATGTCGTGTCTATATATTTTCTTTACTTACTTTTTTTTTATTATTTATAATATTTTCTATTAAAGACTTCTGTGGTCACGAAATTTTGTGTAAAAATTGTTTGTATGCAACCGGCACTTATTGTAACGGGATTTTACGAAATTCGAAATCCCCCCCCCCCCCAACACCACCACCTTCTCGGAGTCGGAGGGCAATAAGCATGTGTAAAAACAAGTTTTCTGTATGAATTCGCTTTGAATTATCTTAGAATGGCGAATTTTTGTGTGTGGATATTGATTAAGTGTACGCATTATGTACATTAGTGGGATTTTACAAAACTTCGAACTCGATTTTGTAAATTTGTATCGAAATAATTACGTATTTCGGCAACTGGCCGAAAAAAATTGCGCATTTTTTAAATTAGTTTATTAATTAACCAGTTGCAAAAATAACATATTTAAGTAGTTAATGGTAATTAAGAGTTAAATTTATCCATATTTAACACATGTAAACTTAACATATATTTCATTAATCAACTTTTAAAAAAGGTACAGTCGGTCAAAAAAAAACGAAACACCCCCACCTAACTCATCAGTAAATTGTTGCAGAAAGACACCGAAGGTACCATTCGTCAGGGAATTTTGTTCTCTTTTAAGCTAATTAAAAAAAAATAGCTTAAGGGGTCGTCTCCATATTGAAATCGTGTCAAACTTTAATTTTTTCAATGGTAACATATAATTTTGATTTCGGATATCGATTCTACAGTCAATTTCATCCCCAGATATAAATTTGGAAGTCATATGGTGTATAAGTTTAGGAGTTATGCACGTCTAAACTTTCGAGCTTCTAATGTTAAAGTCTGATTACACATTTTTATTCATATCTCCTACATTTTTATTTTTTTTTACCTGGTTTTTTTTATGATGTTAATAACAGGTTTTCCAAACATATTTATGAGTTTCATTAAGATTTTAATGTTTTTTATCCATAGAATAAAAAATATTAAATTAATATTTTAAAAAATTATGTATTGTGACCTATAATTTTTCTAACAGATATCGATTTCTAGCACATAAAAATACGCGTATGCAAATTTGCAGCTCATTGGGCCAAATAGTTCTCGAGATATTCCAGAAAAACGATTGAAGATCAAGTTTGGGGGCCATATAACGATTACAAACTTTATTTACAAGTAGCATTCACAACAATCAGTTTTGAATTTTATTGCAGACGATATTAAGAAAAAAAAAGTTTTAATTCACTTTCATATATTTTTAATTATTTCAACAATGTTTTTTTTTTTTTTTTTTTTTTTCAGCTGAAATAAATTGGAATTTAATTCTGAAATAAATTGTATTATAATATTAGACATGCAATTTAAAAATGTAGTTTAACATTTATTTATTTTTTTTAATTTATCTCTTTCCTTACTATATTATATAATGTTTTCGTAATTTTCTTTAGAAGAATTGTGATTTCTAATTTATATAGTCGCTATTATTAATAGTGTTGGAAATATAAATTAACCAATTAAAATAATATAATATTATTACAGAATAAATTATTTCTTTGAGTTGGACAGAACTTCATAGCTGAGAGATCAGATTTTTACTTTCCGAACTTACGTATGTAAAGGAAGTATTGTAATCGTGACAAAAAACCCGACCTTTGAGATTATGGGTTTTCTATACTTTTGAATTACACTGAATTCATTTTTACTAGTTTTCGATTATGAATGGGTGTATGTGTGTGAGCGAATACGACAGTGCCTAAAGCCTCTGTTCAAATAAGTTGAAATATAGTAAGTTATTGTATGGCACCATAGCACGATCACTGTTGATTTTGGTGAATCTAGCACTTAAAAGTACTTTTTACAGGCACAAAAAAGAAATATTCTTTATCGTTATAGACTATAGGGCCAAGTTTTTCAAACTGCGATAGCGTCTAGATACCATTTTCTTTTGAGCTAATACGCGTGTTATAAATGTCCGTCGCACAAAGTGTATAGATTTTGATGTATCTATCATTAATAGTTTTTCACAGGGACACAACAAAACACTCTTTATCATTATTGTCTATAGGTCCAAATAAAATAAAATGCGATAGCATTTAAAAGCCTTATTCGTTTGAGTTAAAAAAATTTTATAAATGTTAATAATCACTCTCGCACAAAGTGTATAGATTTTGATAAATCTAGCATGTATAGTTTTTTTTTTCCCCTTTTTACAAGGACAGAAAGAAAAATTGTCATTATGGTCTATGGGCCCAATCGTTTTAAAATGCGATAGTATCTAAACACCTTATTCTATTAAACTGAAAATTTATGCACATGTTATACATTACCGTCGCGCAAATTGTATAGATTTTGGTAAAGATAGCCTTTATAGATTTTTACAGGAACACGACAAAAAATTATATATCATTACGATTTATGGTTTAAAATTATATGAAGTGCAACAGCGTAAAATTAATCGTTTTAAAATGCGATAGTATCTAAACACCTTATTCTATTAAACTGAAAATTTATGCACATGTTATACATTACCGTCGCGCAAATTGTATAGATTTTGGTAAAGATAGCCTTTATAGATTTTTACAGGAACACGACAAAAAATTATATATCATTACGATTTATGGTTTAAAATTATATGAAGTGCAACAGCGTAAAATTAAGCAAGGGGAGAAAATACTTGAACTCCCTGTAATATTTTACCATATTACCATGTTTTTATTAACTTTGATTCTTGTTTGTTTGTTTGTTTATTTGTATGTTTTTTTTTTTTTTTTTTTTTTTTTTTGTCCAGTACAAATCTTGCAATCGATTTTTAACTAACTTCCCGACTAGCTAGATATTTGCAATTTTCAGGACAGCTCACAACACGGTGACAATACATTTTTCTAATAATTTTAGTCAACTATTTCAGGTCTCACTGCCTTCGGCAGCGCTTATATGATTCGACAGAAAATTTATTTAACAAACTTACCGACTAGCTAGACATTTGAAACTTTCAGAATAGTTCAGAACACGGTAAAAATGCATTTTTTTAAATACCTTTAGCCAATTGTTTAGGGTATCTGCTGCCTTCGGCAGCGTTATCAGTACGAAGCTTCCAATCGATTTTTCACTAACTTTCCGACTAGCTAGACATTTGAAACTTTCAGGCTAGCTCAAAACACGGTGACAATACATTTTTTTAATACTTTTAGTCAACTGTTTTAGGTCACTACCCGTTTATATGATTCAACAGAAAATTTATTTAACTTCCCGACTAGCTAGACATTTTAAACTTTCAGAATAGTTCAGAATACAGCGAAAAGGCATTTTAAAAATATTTTTAACCAACTGCTTCGGGTTCCTGCTGCCTTCGACAGCGTTACCAGTACGAAGCTTGCAATCAATTTTTTACTAACTTCCCGACTAGCTAGACATTTGAAACTTTTATGATAGCTCAAACACGGTGACAATACTTTTTTAATATTTTTAGTCAATTGTTTCAGGTCCCTACTGCATTCGGCAGCGTTTATATGATTCAACAGAAAATTTATTTATCTAACTTTCCGACTAGCTAGACATTTGAAACTTTCAGAATAGTTCAGAATACGGTGAAAATGCATTTTTTAAATATTTTTAACCAATTGCTTCGGGACCCTGCTCTCTTCGTTAGCGTTACCAGTACAAAGCTTACAATCTACTTTTTACTAACTTCCCGGCTAGATAGCCATTTGAAACTTTTATAATAGCTCAAAACACGATAGCAAGGGATTTTTTTAATACTTTTTTCTAATTGCTCCGGATTCCCACTGCGCTCAGTAGCGTTTATATGATTCAACAGAAAATTTAAAAACATGGTATATAAAAGTTCTTTATATCTTGTAATTATTTTTATTAACTTCGCTTCTTGTTTGTTTGTTTGTCCAGTACAAATCTTGCAATCGATTTTTAACTAACTTCCCGACTAGCTAGACATTTGAAACTTTCAGGATAGCTCAGAACACGGTGACAATACATTTTTTTTATCACTTTTAGTCAACTGTTTCAGGTCCCTACTGCCTTCGGAAGCGCTTATATGATTCGACAGAAAATTTATTTAACTAACTTCCCGAAAAGCTAGACATTTGAAACTTTCAGAATGGATCAGAACACGGTGAAAATGCATTTTTTAATTCTTTTAGCCAACTGTTCCTGGTTCCTGCTGCCTTCGGCAGCGCTACCAGCACAAAACTTGCAATCGCTATTTAACTAAATTAACGACTAGCTAGGCATTTGAAAATATCACCTACTTTTATTTGAATTTAGGCATTTTCATTAAAAAAATATCTCTATTTTCAATCATGGACTGGATCCTGCTTCCTTCTTTACCAAATACTTCAACACGCACAAATATCAGCTACCTTTGATTAAATTAAATTGAATTAAAATATATATATATAAATAGAAAGGAAAGAAAGAAAACAAGATACACAATAAGTATACAGTTATAGACTTGAACCTGCCTCATTACTTACCAAATATTTCGATACACACAAATATTGCTTGAATCGATTACATTCTCTCGTACTAAATTTAAACAAAATAACAAATGAAGTCATGAACTGGAACCCGAATCCTTTTTTACCATATACTATGACAGCGAACGCTAATTTTTCTGTATAAATCCAAACTTTCTGCACCTCCGAAAACACTTAATCCCAAACTTTCATCAAAATCGATACATCCGTTTCCGAGTAACCCGAATTTTGGCGATATTTTGCAATTTGTCGATAAAGGTTTAACTGATCACGCCGTTTTTTTCAAAAGATGAGAATAAGTCCAAACATTTTTGCATCCCTAAAAACACTAACCACAAACTTTATTTAAAATCACTATATCCATTTCCGATTAAGCCTATTTCTAAAACTTGATGCAACTGGTCGATATATGGTAAACTGCGAATTTTTTTTTTTCTGAAGATAAGGATATGTCCAGTTCTTTAAGCACCCAGAAAGTTTTTAACCCCAAACTATCATCAAAATCCCTATATAAATTTCTAAATAAACCCAACTTCTGCTATAATTTGCAACTGGCCGATAAAATGTTAATTGAGAACGCGATTTTTTCGGAAGATAAGGATAAGTCCAGTAATTTTTTCTCATCTAAACGCCGTAACTCTAAACTTTCATAAAAATCGCTTTGTCCATTTCCGAATATACTCAATTTCGACCGCATGTTGTAATGTGTCGATAAAGAGTTAACAACGAATGCGATTGTTTCTAAAGATGAGGATATTTCCAAAAGCTTTTTCTCATCAAAAAGTCCTAACTCCAAGCTTTTATGAAATTCGCTATGTCTATTTTTGTGTAAACCGTATTTCTGGCAAACGTCGCAATGGGCTTATGAAGGTTTAACAGAGAACAAGAAATTTTCTGAAGAATAAAATAATTCTAATCAATTATGCAACGTCAAATTTTCATCATAATCCTTATACCTATTTACAAGTAGACCCAATTTTTGTCATATGTTGCAATTGGCCGATAAAGGGTTAATTGAGAACGTTATTTTTTTTTTCTGAAGATGAGGGAATACCATTCGTTTTAGCAGTCCCCGAAAAAACTTAGTCCGAAATATTCATCAAAATCGCTATATCCATTTCCAGGTAAACTCAATTTCTGCTATGTGTTGCAGTTGGTCAGTAAAGGGTTAACTGTGAATGCTAATTTGTCTGAAGTAGAGATCCAATCGTCTTTTCTCATCAAAAAGCTCTAACTGCAACCTTTCAGAAAAATCGTTTTCTCAATTTCCGTATAAAGATAATTTCTAACATACATTGCATTTGGCCTTTAAAGGATTAACAACGACAAGGAATATTTATGACAGTGAGGATAGTTTCTTCATCTAAGAATCCCCGAAAGCACTTAATGCAAAACTTTCATCAAAATCCTTCTATCAGTTTCCAAATAAACCCAATTTATTTCATTTGTAGCCATTGGCCGATAAGGGGTTAACAGCCAACGCAAATTTTTCTGAAGATGGTGGTAAGTCTAATATTCCGAAAAAGCTTAACCCAAAACTTTCATGAAAATCCCTAGAATCATTTTCGAGTAAACCCAACTTCTGCTATGTATTGCAATTGGCCGGTAAAGGGTTAACTGTAAACGCTAATTTATATGAAGATGAAATCCAATTGTTTTTTCTCATGAAAAAGCCCTAACATCGAATTTTCATAAAAATCGCTTAGTCCATTTCTGTGTAAAGCCAATTTCTGACATACGTCACAATTGTCCTTTAAAGGGTTAACAGAGACAACGAATTTTTATGATGATGGGGATAATTCCATTCATTTAAGCATCCCCAAAAGCACTTAATGCAAAACTTCCACCAAAATCCTTATATCAGTTTCCGAATAAACCAATTTATTTCATTTAGTGCCATTGGCCGATAAGGGGTTAACAGCCAACGCAAATTTTTCTGAAGATGATGGTAAGTGTAATATTCCGTAAACACTTAACCCCAAACTTTCATCAAAATCCCTAGAATCATTTTCGAGTAAACCCAACTTCTGCTATGCATTGCAATTGGCCGGTAAAGGGTTAACTATAAACGCTAATTTATATGAAGATGAAATCCAATTGTTTTTTCTCATGAAAAAGCCCTGACTTAAATTTTCATAAAAATTGTTTAGTCCATATCCGTGTAAAGCCGATTTTTGATATACGTTGCAATGGCCTTTAAAGGGTTAACATAGACAGCAAATTTTTTTGACGATGGGGATAATTCCCTTCGTTTAAGCATCCTCAAAATCACTTAACGCAAAACTTTCATGATATCCTTTCATCAGTTTCCGAATAAACCCAATTTCATTTGTTGCCATTGGCCGATAATGGGTTAATATCCAACGCAAATTTTTCTAAAGATGGTGGTAAGTCTAATATTCCGAAAACACTTAACCCCAAACTTTCATCAAAATCCCTAGAATCATTTTCGAGTAAACCGAACTTCTGCTATGTATTGAATTGGCCGGTAAAGGGTTAACTGTAAATGCTAATTTATCTGAAGATGAAATCCAATTGTTTTTTTTTCTCACGAAAAAGCCCTAACATCGAACTTTCATAAAATTTGCTTCGTCCATTTCCGTGTAAAGTCGATTTCTGACAAACGTTGCAATTGTCCTTTAAAGGGTTAACAGCGACAACGAATTTTTATGACGATGGGGATAATTCCATTCGTTTAAGCATACTCAAAAGCACTTAACGCAAAATTTTCATCAAAATCCTTTTATCAGTTTCCGAATAACCCCAATTTATTTCATTTGTTGCAATTGGCCGTTAAGGGGTTAACAGCTAACGCAAATAATTCTGAAGATGATGGTAAGTCTAATATTCCGAAAACACTTAACCCCAAACTTTCATCAAAATCCCTAGAATCATTTTTGAATAAACCAACTTTTGCTATGTATTGCAGTTGGCCGGTAAAGGGTTAAATGTAAACGCTAATTTATCTGAAAATAAAATACAATTGTTTTTTCTCATGAAAAAGCCCTAACTTCAAACTTTCATAAAAATTGCTTAGTCCACATCCGTGTAAAGCCGATTTCTGACATACGTTGCAATTGTCCTTTAAAGGGTTAACAGCGACAACGAATTTTTATGACGATGGGGATAATTCCATTCGTTTAAGCATACTCAAAAGCACTTAACGCAAAATTTTCATCAAAATCCTTATATCAGTTTCCGAATAACCCCAATTTATTTCATTTGTTGCAATTGGCCGTTAAGGGGTTAACAGCTAACGCAAATAATTCTGAAGATGATGGTAAGTCTAATATTCCGAAAACACTTAACCCCAAACTTTCATCAAAATCCCTAGAATCATTTTTGAATAAACCCAACTTTTGCTATGTATTGCAGTTGGCCGGTAAAGGGTTAAATGTAAACGCTAATTTATCTGAAAATAAAATACAATTGTTTTTTCTCATGAAAAAGCCCTAACTTCAAACTTTCATAAAAATTGCTTAGTCCACATCCGTGTAAAGCCGATTTCTGACATACGTTGCAATTGTCCTTTAGAGGGTTAACAGCGACAACGAATTTTTATGACGATGGGGATAATTCCATTCGTTTAAGCATACTCAAAAGCACTTAACGCAAAACTTTCATCAAAATCCTTATCAGTTTCCGAATAACCCCAATTTATTTCATTTGTTGCAATTGGCCGTTAAGGGGTTAACAGCCAACGCAAATAATTCTGAAGATGATGGTAAGTCTAATATTCCGAAAACACTTAACCCCAAACTTTCATCAAAATCCCTATAATCATTTTCGAAAAAGCATAACAGAAATCTAATTTCAATTAAAATCTTTTGAAAATGCGATAATAAAACATCAATTTTGAATGCCGGTGCCCCTCCTCCTCCCCTTCACACACACAGGTGTTAATAGACCCTCCTGTGTTAACCTTTTTGGACAGAATATTTCTTATAGTTCGAAATTTCCACATTAACATGCTCATTGAAATTATATTCCTTTTGATGTATTTAGAAATTTCTAGATGAATGAAACGCATTGAATAATAGAAGAGAGCTCTAATAAATTCGTTGAATCTGACCTAAATGATAAAAAAATAACCTTGGAGATAACCCCCTAAAGAAAAACCTTAAATATCTCAGGAACCAATGTTGATATCTTCGTGCAAATTTATATCTAGGCTATTTTGATGCTCTAGAATCGTTTTCTGTCGTCAAATTAGTGGGTTAACATCCGAATTTTCAAAGTTGGACCCATTTTTAATATGTAGACGACCCCCAATGTTATTTTTTCCTACATACAAAAAAAGTAGACATAATTTCCTGATGATTGGTGCCTACTGCATGTTTCTGCGATAATTAGGTAATGAGATAGGTGGGGGTGTTTCGTTTTTTGTTTGACCGACTGTACAATCTGTGTAAATTAGCAGCTAAATAATAGCCTTTTACAGCAGTTAATTGCAATTATACATAAATTTTGTCAGTTAGTAGTGAAATTGTAGCTCTCGGGATCTATATTTTGTTTGGGAGTATTTATTTTTTCCTACATAAAAAAAAAAAAAAAAAAAAAAAAAAAAAAATCCTCCTGTATTTTTTCTCTTATATTTCCCACACACACACACACACATATATATATATATATTTACTTTTAGCTCCTATTTTACCTTCCCATTATTTTTTGTCTTAAGTTCCCTTTAGTTCCCGAATTAATAAAACAAAATTTAAAAAAAAAAAAAAAAAAAAATCTTAAATGTTCCCTCTTAACTAATGTTTACTTTTTTCTCTTCATTTTATCTATATTAATAAAATCAGAGTTTTGTCTGTAAATTTGTCGGAATCGAAAAATTTTGCGATATCTTCACGTTTCACACCCCATGAAAGCCGAAAATGACTTCAGAAAATTTTACCTGTGTGTGTGTGTGTGTGTGTGTGTCTGTGTGTGTGTCATCGTGTCCGAATGTCACTCTTTTTGTCCGGGCATCACTCGGGAACGGCTGGACGGAATTCAACGACGCTTGGCAGGAATTTAGGTCTTCACCCAACTTAAAATTATATCTATCAACTTTTCAGAAAGTCCCCCCCCGTTCCCCCCTAGGGGGTAAAAGACTAAAACACGTTTGTCCGGGCATCACTCGAGAACGGCTGGACGGAATTCAACGGCGCTTGACAGAAACTTAGGTCTTCACCCAACTTGAAATTATATCTATAGAAATTTTCAAAATTATGAATAGTGTTAAAATTGTGGGTAAAAAACGCCTGCGCATGCGCCATAAATATTTTTTGACTAAAACGCTTTGCATGGAAAAAATAAAATATAAAAATAAATTTTTAAGTTAAGACTTTTTTATTTGCGTGATTCGCACTACAAATTATGAAAAGATTGACATGATGTGTTGCCATCTGAGTTTCATACTTTAGTTAATTTTAAAAAATCTGATTGTCGTATCGAAAAACTGTTTACACCACAGGATTCAGAAAAATCACCCCTTTCATTTGGTACTGAATTTGTAACGATAGGTCTGATATTTCTAATTTATTTTCCCCTTTTTCCGTTGCCACTTAAATTTCATACTTTAGTTATTTTTTAAAAATCTAATTGTTGCATCGAAATCCTGTTTGCACCCCTGGATTCAGAAAAATCGCCCCTTTTATTTGGTATCAAATTTATATATAGAGGTCTGATATTTCTAATTTATTTTACCCTTTTTCCGATTTCAACCCAGATTCGGTATGGAACAGCTTTAGTATTGGATCCCTTTGGCAAAATTTGAAATTTGGCTCCGAAGTAGTTCTGACGTTTCTCGCCAAGATCTTTAATTGCACAATTGAGATAGCCAATTCAGTTCATCGCAAAAATGGCTTAAAATATTTAAAGTCACCAAAGGGTTCCCATACTAAAGCTGTGCTTTTTGTATTTATTAGTGCTAGAGGCCTATTTCAGTCGGTACAGTTGTCGAATTTTTATAGGTCACTCTTAATTAGTGCTAGAGGCCTATTTCAGTCGGTTTATTAAATAAGGATTTATTGAATGAAGTCCCCCCCAGGCCCAACTTTGACATGAGTCCCCCCCCCAAGGTACCCCTATTTCAGTCAGTACAGCGTTGTCGAATTTTTATAGGTCACTCTTAATTAGTGCTAAGGGCCTATTTCAGTCGGTTTATTGAATGGTGATTTATTGAATGAAGTCCCCCCAAGGCACAACTTTGACATGAGTCCCCCCCAAGGTATCCCTATTTCAGTCGGTACAGCGTTGTCGAATTTTTATAGGTCACTCTTAATTAGTGCTAAGGGCCTATTTCAGTCAGTTTATTGAATGGGGATTTATTGAATGAAGTCCCCCCAAGGCACAACTTTGACATGAGTCCCCCCCAGGCCAACTTTGACATGAATCCCCCCCAAGGTACCCCTATTTCAGTCGGTACAGCGTTGTCGAATTTTTATAGGTCACTCTTAATAGTGCTAAGGACCTATTTCAGTCGGTTTATTGAATGGGGATTTATTGAATAAAGTCCCCCCAAGGCACAACTTTGACATGAGTCCCCCCCCAAGGTAACCCTATTTCAGTCGGTACAGCGTTGTCGAATTTTTATAGGTCACTCTTAATTAGTGCTAAGGGCCTATTTCAGTCGGTTTATTGAATGGGGATTTATTGAATGAAGTCCCCCCAAGGCACAACTTTGACATGAGTCCCCCCCAGGCCCAAATTTGACATGAGTCCCCCCCAAGGTACCCCTATTTCAGTCGGTACAGCGTTGTCGAATTTTTATACGTCACTCTTAATAGTGCTAAGGGCCTATTTCAGTCGGTTTATTGAATGCGGATTTATTGAATGAAGTCCCCCCAAGGCATAACTTTGACATGAGTCCCCCCCAGGCCCAAATTTGACATGAGTCCCCCCTAAGGTACAACTTTGACATGAGTCCCCCCAAGGTACAACTTTCACATGAGTCCCCCCAAGGCCCAACTTTGACATGAGTCCCCCCCAGGCCCAACTTTGACATGAGTCCCCCCAAGGACCAACTTTGACATGAGTCCCCCTCCAAGATACAACTTTGACATGAGTCCCCCCCAAGGCACACCTCCCCCTCATTGGGAAAAAGAGAAAAAACGTTGTTTTGCGGCTATAGGACAGTTTGGACTTCCAACGTTATTTGTCACAGTATCTGCAGCTGAAACACATTGGTTTGATTTAATGAAAACTTTAGAATGGAATTTAGATCGTCACGAATTAACTAAAGAAGAATTTGTCGATATTAACAAGTTTAGCAGTAGGGCTCTGGCACTAAATTAAAATCTGTCAATGCCAGATTTTCATGTTTAAAATAATGAAATAATGTCGTGTCTATATATTTTCTTTACTTACTTTTTTTTTTATTATTTATAATATTTTCTATTAAAGACTTCTGTGGTCACGAAATTTTGTGTAAAAATTATTTGTATGCAACCGGCACTTATTGTAACGGGATTTTACGAAATTCGAAATCCCCCCCCCCCCCCCACCACCTTCTCGGAGTCGGAGGGCAATAAGCATGTGTAAAAACACGTTTTCCGTTTGATTTCGCTTTGAATTATCTTAGAATGGCGAATTTTTGTGTGTGGATATTGATTAAGTGTACGCATTATGTACATTAGTGGGATTTTACAAAACTTCGAACTCGATTTTGTAAATTTGTATCGAAATAATTACGTATTTCGGCAACTGGCCGAAAAAAATTGCGCATTTTTTAAATTAGTTTATTAATTAACCAGTTGCAAAAATAACATATTTAAGTAGTTAATGGTAATTAAGAGTTAAATTTATCCATATTTAACACATGTAAACTTAACATATATTTCATTAATCAACTTTTAAAAAAGGTACAATCTGTGTAAATTAGCAGCTAAATAATAGCCTTTTACAGCAGTTAATTGCAATTATACATAAATTTTGTCAGTTAGTAGTGAAATTGTAGCTCTCGGGATCTATATTTTGTTTGGGAGTATTTATTTTTTCCTACATTAAAAAAAAAAAAAAAAAAAAAAAAATCCTCCTGTATTTTTTCTCTTATATTTCCCACACACACACACATATATATATATATATATTTACTTTTAGCTCCTATTTTACCTTCCCATTATTTTTTGTCTTAAGTTCCCTTTAGTTCCCGAATTAATAAAACAAAATTAAAAAAAAAAAAAAAAAAAAAAATCTTAAATGTTCCCTCTTAACTAATGTTTACTTTTTTCTCTTCATTTTATCTATATTAATAAAATCAGAGTTTTGTCTGTAAATTTGTCGGAATCGAAAAATTTTGCGATATCTTCACGTTTCACACCCCATGAAAGCCGAAAATGACTTCAGAAAATTTTACCTGTGTGTGTGTGTGTGTGTGTGTCTGTGTGTGTGTCATCGTGTCGGAATGTCACTCTTTTTGTCCGGGCATCACTCGGGAACGGCTGGACGGAATTCAACGACGCTTGGCAGGAATTTAGGTCTTCACCCAACTTAAAATTATATCTATCAACTTTTCAGAAAGTCCCCCCCCGTTCCCCCCTAGGGGGTAAAAGACTAAAACACGTTTGTCCGGGCATCACTCGAGAACGGCTGGACGGAATTCAACGGCGCTTGACAGAAACTTAGGTCTTCACCCAACTTGAAATTATATCTATAGAAATTTTCAAAATTATGAATAGTGTTAAAATTGTGGGTAAAAAACGCCTGCGCATGCGCCATAAATATTTTTTGACTAAAACGCTTTGCATGGAAAAAATAAAATATAAAAATAAATTTTTAAGTTAAAGACTTTTTTATTTGCGTGATTCGCACAACAAATTATGAAAAGATTGACATGATGTGTTGCCATCTGAGTTTCATACTTTAGTTAATTTTAAAAAATCTGATTGTCGTATCGAAAAACTGTTTACACCACAGGATTCAGAAAAATCACCCCTTTCATTTGGTACTGAATTTGTAACGATAGGTCTGATATTTCTAATTTATTTTCCCCTTTTTCCGTTGCCACTTAAATTTCATACTTTAGTTATTTTTTAAAAATCTAATTGTTGCATCGAAATCCTGTTTGCACCCCTGGATTCAGAAAAATCGCCCCTTTTATTTGGTATCAAATTTATATATAGAGGTCTGATATTTCTAATTTATTTTACCCTTTTTCCGTTTTCAACCCAGATTCGGTATGGAACAGCTTTAGTATTGGATCCCTTTGGCAAAATTTGAAATTTGGCTTCGAAGTAGTTCTGACGTTTCTCGCCAAGATCTTTAATTGCACAATTGAGATAGCCAATTCAGTTCATCGCAAAAATGGCTTAAAATATTTAAAGTCACCAAAGGGTTCCCATACTAAAGCTGTGCTTTTTGTATTTATTAGTGCTAGAGGCCTATTTCAGTCGGTACAGTTGTCGAATTTTTATAGGTCACTCTTAATTAGTGCTAGAGGCCTATTTCAGTCGGTTTATTAAATAAGGATTTATTGAATGAAGTCCCCCCCCCTAGGCCCAACTTTGACATGAGTCCCCCCCCAAGGTACCCCTATTTCAGTCAGTACAGCGTTGTCGAATTTTTATAGGTCACTCTTAATTAGTGCTAAGGGCCTATTTCAGTCGATTTATTGAATGGTGATTTATTGAATGAAGTCCCCCCCAAGGCACAACTTTGACATGAGTCCCCCCCAAGGTATCCCTATTTCAGTCGGTACAGCGTTGTCGAATTTTTATAGGTCACTCTTAATTAGTGCTAAGGGCCTATTTCAGTCGGTTTATTGAATGGGGATTTATTGAATGAAGTCCCCCCAAGGCACAACTTTGACATGAGTCCCCCCCCAGGCCCAACTTTGACATGAGTCCCCCCCAAGGTACCCCTATTTCAGTCGGTACAGCGTTGTCGAATTTTTATAGGTCACTCTTAATAGTGCTAAGGACCTATTTCAGTCGGTTTATTGAATGGGGATTTATTGAATAAAGTCCCCCCAAGGCACAACTTTGACATGAGTCCCCCCCAGGCCCAACTTTGACATGAGTCCCCCACAAGGTACCCCTATTTCAGTCGGTACAGCGTTGTCGAATTTTTATAGGTCACTCTTAATAGTGCTAAGGACCTATTTCAGTCGGTTTATTGAATGGGGATTTATTGAATAAAGTCCCCCCAAGGCACAACTTTGACATGAGTCCCCCCCCCCCAATGTAACCCTATTTCAGTCGGTACAGCGTTGTCGAGTTTTTATAGGTCACTCTTAATTAGTGCTAAGGGCCTATTTCAGTCGGTTTATTGAATGGGGATTTATTGAATGAAGTCCCCCCAAGGCACAACTTTGACATGAGTCCCCCCAGGCCCAAATTTGACATGAGTCCCCCCCAAGGTACCCCTATTTCAGTCGGTACAGCGTTGTCGAATTTTTATACGTCACTCTTAATAGTGCTAAGGCCTATTTCAGTCGGTTTATTGAATGCAGATTTATTGAATGAAGTGCCCCCAAGGCACAACTTTGACATGAGTCCCCCCCAGGCCCAAATTTGACATGAGTCCCTCCCAAGGTACAACTTTGACATGAGTCCCCCCAAGGTACAACTTTCACATGAGTCCCCCCAAGGCCCAACTTTGACATGAGTCCCCCCCCCCCAGGCCCAACTTTGACATGAGTCCCCCCAAGGTACAACTTTGACATGAGTCCCCCCAAGGTACAACTTTCACATGAGTCCCCCCAAGGCCCAACTTTGACATGAGTCCCCCCAAGGTCCAACTTTGACATGAGTCCCCCCCCAAGATACAACTTTGACATGAGTCCCCCCCAAGGCACACCTCCCCCTCATTGGGAAAAAGAGAAAAAACGTTGTTTTGCGGCTATAAGACAGTTTGGACTTCCAACGTTATTTGTTACAGTATCTGCAGCTGAAACACATTGGTTTGATTTAATGAAAACTTTATCATGGAATTTAGATCGTCACGAATTAACTAAAGAAAAATTTGTCGATATTAACAAGTTTAGCAGTAGGCCTCTGGCACTAAATTAAAATCTGTCAATGCCAGATTTTCATGTTTTAAATAATGAAATAATGTCGTGTCTATATATTTTCTTTACTTACTTTTTTTTTTATTATTTATAATATTTTCTATTAAAGACTTCTGTGGTCACGAAATTTTGTGTAAAAATTGTTTGTATGCAACCGGCACTTATTGTAACGGGATTTTACGAAATTTGAAATCCCCCCCCCCCCCCCCCCCACCACCACCACCTTCTCGGAGTCGGAGGGCAATAAGCATGTGTAAAAACACGTTTTCCGTTTGAATTCGCTTTGAATTATCTTAGAATGGCGAATTTTTGTGTGTGGATATTGATTAAGTGTACGCATTATGTACATTAGTGGGATTTTACAAAACTTCGAACTCACCTTCTGAGGAAGGGGAAGTAAGAAGTGGGTAAGTTGTGCCGAAGACAGTGGGGACCCAGACTCTTCACGTTGCGAGCGAGAAAACCTCTACCAATCACAGCGAGAACTTATGTTATTAATAAAGATTAATGACAACTCATTTAAATTTAATGTCCAGCGAAGCGGGCAAAGCCTGCTAGTATTATTATAGTTTTAGAATTTATTCTAAAAAACTCATTTGACAATTGTTTTGTGGATTCATTGATAAGTTATAGTGTAAAAATATTTTTATGTTTGATTAATAAAAAATTGTATTAAAAAAAAAAAAAAAACTATTATTGTTAATTAAAACATTTCATACCTTAAGGGCCCTCTTCACTCACCGCCGCCGGAAGCCGAACCTAATGCTATTCTATGGGACATTTTTCTTTACAAATAACTTATTAACTAATACATATTTTAAAATTCTGTTTTCACATTATGAAAATTCCCAGCTGTAAAATTGACGCACCTTTTCTAAAAAATTATTTTTTTATATTTTATTTTGAAGCTGCAAAATACGAATTTTCAATATGTGAATTTTTTTCATTTTGCAATTTCAAAATAAAATATTAAAAATAAAAAAAAATAAATTTTTAAAAAAGGTCCGTCAATTTACCAGTTGGGAATTTTCTGAATGTGAAACAGAATTTTAAAATATGAATTAGTTAATAAGTTATTTGTAAAGAAAATTTCCCCATAGAATAACATTGGCTCGGGCTTCCGGCGACGGTGAGTGAAGAGGGCCGTTAACACTCTTATTCTTATTTTTTCTGTTTTATTTTTATTTATTCATTTTTATTTTATTTATTTTTATTTTTAAACAACAATAATTAAAATAAGGTCAAGCGTTTCATTAACTTTGTAAACTAGTACTTTAAAATATGATTTACTTTTTCATATTCTTGTTTTATCTAGTTAAAACATCACAAATTATAACAAAACTAAATAGAGCAAATAGCTCTTCACTATTTCTTCAGAAATTTTAGCTGTAGGTAAGTAACATTTTCTTTAATTTCTGTCTTCCTATGAAGCATTTTATTTATTCGGTTAATTTAAATTTTTTTACAATTCTTTGATAAAAATTGTAATCTTTTATTTTTACTTATTTATTTATTTATTATTATTTTTTTGTTGTTGTTCTTTAATTTGAAAAAAAATCTGTACCTCAGAGATGAAGGACACCATGTTAATTTTGCGAAAAGAGCACCATATCCTTTATGTGTATTTTTGTATTGAGAGACATTAAGCATTAATATACAGTTACTATAAAGGAAAAGCAGTGGGAATTTTTTTTTTCTTTATTTGTGACAATTATGTATATGTCATTGCAGCACTTCAAAGACATATAGTAAAAACTCTTTTCACAAAATGGACATTGTGTTCTTTACCTCCACAGTACAGAATTACTTCTTACCAAAAATTAACATGGGATAGTAAAGTTTTTAAAAAAATTCATACAGATTTGATATTAATATAAACATTTTTAGAAACAAAAAGGCTAGTCTTATTGGTAGTTAGTAATGCATATATTTTTTATTGAATAATATCGTCTTGAAGAAAGAAATTAGCTCTAGTGAAGTTTGTCGCAGAAAACCAGAAAAAATTCTGCCAAAAGGGCTGTTGATTATAAGAATCTTTGTAAGAACACATGCTTCTTAAAATTCAAGCAAACCACAGTTTTCAAAATAGCATAATTCATGAGAAAAGCTGGCATGGCAGTTTTCCAACCTCTAAAGTACAAGAATAAATTTTATGAGTATCATGAAATGGAGATAAAATATATCTTTTTTTTTTTTTT
This sequence comes from Salticus scenicus, assembly GCA_963930645.1. Taxonomy (NCBI): domain Eukaryota; kingdom Metazoa; phylum Arthropoda; class Arachnida; order Araneae; family Salticidae; genus Salticus; species Salticus scenicus. The sequence continues at coordinate 222,583,193 of OZ005650.1, read as the reverse complement.
TTCTTTGCGAAAAGGGGAGACGGGGAGTTCACAGAGAGCCAAGTATGAAAAGAATTAATATATTTTTATTATTCAGGATAGAAAACTGCACTTTAAAATTTTCACGATCATTAATGGATTAAAAAAAACAGACAACTTTATTTCAGCTGCTAAAAAGAAACCGCACTAACCAAATGAATAGATGACATTTTTTTTTTCTTTTTGAACTAAAGGTATTAGTTATAATTTGAGTTATTTTAAAAATTGATTTAATTTCACATACATTTACATATAATATTTATATGACTATACCATTATGAAAAGTTAAATAATTCAATGTATAAATTTTCCTTGTATTTTCTTTGCCAAGATCATTTATTATATAGTCGCAACCATTATTAAAATAAAGTAATAAATGTTAATTTTGTTATGTTTTGTGCAATACAAAGTTATCAAAATCTGGTTTATTGAAATAGCCCTCATAAAACGTAATGTGTTGGAATACTATTTGATATCCCCGTACACAAACCACTTGTGCTATTCACTCTTTCAATATAGTAAAAGGAAGATGTTAAGAAGAACATGAATAACATATATATCTATTCAAGGAATTCCAAACATATTTACGAAAATTAGAGGAGCGAACTGACAGACAAATCGAACTCATAAACTCTTTCCAACTTTGTTGGAAACTGTTAAAAAGTAATTGTATAGTCATTTGCTAGAATATAATGTGCATTTAAAAGGCAGGCTTGATTGAAATCCGATTGAAAGACAGTTTAAATAATCAAATATTGTAAGAACTTATTGCATAATATTAACCCGTTAGCGCCCACTGTCCTCATTTGAGGACAGCTAATAAAATGGCACGTTTATTTTTTGTGGTTTCTTGGAATGATTTCTGCTTTTTAGTGACAGTTTATAGCATCACTCTAAATAATCCCTGAAAGTTTTATGTGCCTACTATTAATTATTATTTCATAATTTGGATAGTCATTTTATGATTTTTCATTCGTCGCACATATATTTGCTTTTTGCGCAGGTATACTAACTTAAATCAAGTCGAATAAATCATAATACTTTACTTTCGAGATCTTTCTCAACATATAATAGGAAATTAATCTGTTATCTCAAAGTTTTTCTATCTCGAAGTTTTCTCGCTAGAATATTAAACGACAATAAATGAGGATAGGCTTTAAATTTAAAACTATCAGAAGAATTGTTTAAGTTAATATATTTTACTGTCAGTTGTCTATATTAATTTAGAAGTGAAATAATCAGCTAATAATATTTTGCAAAATTAATTCGGGCGTTAACGTGTTAAATGGAAAAATACTATCAAGAACGAAATAATTTTATATATGTAATTACAAGCACGATGAAAATAGTGCAATTATATCTATATAAATCAAATACTTTTCCTTTGCAAAATTACTTATTGTAATGTTCATCAATTGCAATAAAAGCAATAGCATTTTGATATTTTAGAAGATTTTAATAAAGATGATTTTGAGCAAAACGCATGAAAGAAAATTATAGCATCAATTTACTTTTTACCAAATTTTCCAACTATAAAATGAACGAAGAATTTTATTGCAATTAAATAAAGCAGTCAATTAAAAACTAGTATATTGTGGCAGTTACAAAACTTTTTATGTATAATAGCAACAGCGCCAACTGCTTGATACACCCAAATGTTTAATCATAGTTTTTGGCTATAAAGATTTTACACATAGAGTTTGGTGCATTTTTTTTTTTTTTTTTTCTGTGATGATGCCATAGGAAAAAATCACAGAAAGTGAATAATAGCAGCGCTACCTGTCGTTCGATTTACATAAAAATTCGGTCAGTATTCGTTTCCATATTGCTTATATCACATATCAAGTTTGGTACAGTACTACAGAAACTGAGATACAGCCTTCATATTCACGGGGTAAATTGCATCAGAGCAGTGTCGCATGTCAGCAGATCTACACCTAAATTGAATCAGCATAATGTTTCATAATGATCCTCTCTTATACTAAGTGTTGTACAACTATATTAAATAGAACCTGAGATATAAGCATTCCCATTCACAAGGAAAATTACAGCATAGCAGTGCCATTTATTGGCAGAACTACATTTAAATTTAATCAGCATAATGTTTCATAATGGTTCTCTTATGTACAAAGTGTTGTGTAACTATGTACTGAAATATAGCACTCCCAATCAAGAGGAAAATTACAGCATAGCAGCGCCGTTTATCGACAGATCTGTTCCCGAATTGAATAAGCATAATATTTCATGATGGCCCTCTCATATACTAAAGTATTGTGCAGCAATATACAATAGAACCTGAGATACAGTATTCCCATTCACGAGAAAAATTGCAGCGTAGAGCGCTATTTATGGGCAGATCTGCACCCACATTGTATCAGCATATTGTTTCATATGACCATCTAAAATAATAAGTTTTGTTCGATTATCCATAGTAGAACCTGTGAGATATAGCCTTTCAGTAAATGGGAGAAATCAGCATATTTTGAGCGATTTGCACCAAAATTTAATAGGCTCTAATTTATGTTAAGGTGCAACTTCATATAAATTTACATGAAACTCCGTGCAGTAGTTCCTGAGATTCAGTTGAAACAAAAATTTGGTCACACACACACCAATAGACATTTTCTAAAAATCGTTAAATCCTATTCTGAACCTCTTTAACCCGTTAGTAGTCGCTATAGACAGCGCCACCTATTACAGATTGATCACTTTTTATTTAACTCTCACCAATAATTTTAAGAAGTGATGTGATCGACGTTCTTTCGATTTTATTCGCGTTTCATGCATATCAAATGCTACTTCTAAAAATTTTTGGTGGCTATTGAATAAAAAAAATCTGGCAACACTGAAGGATGGGCGGCAAATCGACCAACTAGCGACTACTAACGGGTTTAACGCGTGAATCTATCAAAAACCAGAAATTGAAAATTTTTACGAATCCAATACTTTCTTTTATTGAATATATAAGAAAGTAATGATACAAAAAGCTACAGCACGAATGCATAACACATAACGTTACATAACAATAATAAATCTCCAAAGTACGTACGCTTTGAAATTTCCAAAAATTTCTGATATTACTATTTCTGATTTGATATTTTTTCTTCAATAATCAAACTGAAAAATATTAAATTACACACCCATTTGAAAAAGAAAAAGTATAAAAAATTCTGTCATTTAATTTTAATATTTACAAGAGCAGATAAAAAATAAAACTTAAGCCAAAACACATAAAGTAATTTAACCCTTTAATGTTTCTTCTATAATTTATTTTGAAAATTGCTAAATTCATTTGAAAAATGGAAGATAGACACATAGCTGCTTTCAAATATACATTAAAAAAAAAAAAAAAAAAACCATTTTCAATTTTCAATTTTTGAGAAATTCTTGGTTTGAAACATCCATATGTTAACCTGGTTCAATTTAAGTATTAATTTATATAAATAACACTATAAGTAAACACTATAAAATTCAAAAAATCTCAACATTTGTTTCAAGTATATATAATAGCACTTCTCATAAGATTATAAAAAAAAAAACTTGGCATGAGTACATCACCAATGAAATAAGGTACATTCGTCAACCTGAGGTAATTTGGAGCAGAGTTGCAAAGTTATCCTAAAAACGTGGTCTTTGTTTTCCCTTTCCAACAAAGAAGGTAAAGAGGGTAATTTTGCAAAATCATTTTACAGTGCGGGCTGCGTACACATAACCAAACCACACAACCAAAATCGCCTTCCTGTTGTGAAGGAGACCAGAGTTACACTTAGAATCATATCTTTTGCCGATAAATACCCAAATTGGTACCCTACCCAGAATAGACCTTTCTACAGGCAGTGGTAACCTGGACCCGATGCAGTACGGGCGGAAAAAGACCTGATGCAGGCAGCAGGTACCCGAAGCAAGGTTTAGGGCAATTTCAATGTAGGCATTTTTTTTATTTTTTATTTTAATTTTTATTTATAATGCAATATAAAAAATAAACAGTGATTCAATTCTTTTGAAAAATCATTTAAATATAGTGACCAGAGAAGCGGGTGTAGCCTGCTAGTATATAATAAAATTTTGTATTCAAAATTTTGGGCATATAAAAGAGCAATATTAACTTCATTAATATTAAATGAATTTGAATTATCATTTCTACTAGTAGTGGGTTCGATTTTCCCCAATTCTGATTCATTACCATGTTCTTATTAACTTCTATTCTTGTTTGTTTGTTTGTGTGTTTGTCCGGTACAAATCTTGCAATCTATTTTTAACTAACTTCCTTACTAGCTAGACATTTGAAACTTTCACAGTAGGTCAGAACCCGGTGACAACACAATACTTCGAAATCAGATTTTCGAATTTGAATAGTTTCCTTTTAATTAATTAAAATATGAAAATGATAAGCTCCTAATAGCAATAAAAAGAGTCATTAAAACATTAGCTATAATTTAATTGTTCCCAAAAAAAAAACTTTCGACATAAAAATAAATACATTTAATTAAACGTGAATGTTAAAAAATTGTAAAAAGTTAAATTATGCATCTGGCAAAAATTGACGTCATTATCACTTTAAAGATTTCTACACATTGTTAAAGTGCTAATGTAGTTCATGATGCAAATATATGTTGTTCTGAAAGGATTAATATTTTATTTTTAAAACCAACTTTATTTTTTATTCAAATTTCCCGTAACTCTTTAACCAATCACATTAGAACTTCCATCTTTGGAATATCGATAATAAGGATTTTCTCGCCAAAAGTCGCCAAGGGAAAAAGTCACCAAATTTGGTGCCAAATCCATTACCTGCCTACTGGAGCTTTTTAATGCATTTTTAAGGGAAAATTAAGCTGTGTTTTGTGTTTATTTAATGTGAAAAAGAGCTGGAAATGCAGAAAATAGACATTTTATCAACTTACTAAGCCTCTATGAAAGAATTTATACAAAAATAAATACAATTATTTACAATTTCGTAACAATACACATTGATAAAGTGCTAATGTAGTTACTTCTATGGCTATGATTCAACAGAAAATTTAAAAACATGGTTTATAAAAAGTTTTTTATCTTATGTTACCGTTAAAGTATGAAATCTGTTATTTCATAGAATAACTAGGTATTTCATGAAATAACTAGACAAGTCAGTTAAAATATATAAAATTGTTGAATTCTACGATTTAACTAGGTATTCTATAGAATAACAATTACTCGATCGTTAAAGTATGAAATGATTATGCATAATCCTCACTAAATTTTGGGGAATATGATTAATTATTCAATATTTACGACATTTACCGGTTATTTTAGCAGTGCTGCAGCACAAAATTTTGCATATTTTTCAGACACATGCACTTTGAGGTAGGAGTATCCAGTGATGTTTTTTTTTTTTGTTTTCATGTATGCAAAGCATACAAACGTTCGCAATACTGGCTGCTGCAGTACAAAATTGTGCATATGTTTCAGATTCAAGCATTTTGAGATTGGGTATCCAGTGATTTTTTTTTTTTTTTCATGTACGCAAAGCATACAGACGTGTGTTATACTGGCTGCTGCAGTACAAAATTTTACATATTTTTGAATTTCATGCATTTTAAGTAAACTTTTGTAGTGCAGTATCCAGTATTACGCACGTCTGTATGCTTTGCGTAGATGAAAACCAAAAAAAAAAAAAAAAAAAATCACTGGATACCCCTATCTCAAAATCCATGAATCTGAAACATTTGCACAATTTTGCACTGCAGCAGCCAGTATTGCGAACGTCTGTATGCTTTGCGTACATGAAAACAAACAACAACAACAACAAAAAAAACTCACTGAATACCCTATCTCAAAATGCATGAATCTGAAAAGTATGCACAATTTTGTATTGCAGCAGCCAGTATTATGCACGTTTGTATGCTTTGTGTACATGAAAAAAAAAAAGTCACTGGATACCCTATCTCAAAATGCATGAATCTGAAACATATGCACAATTTTGTACTGCAGCAGCCACTATTGAGAACGTCTGTATGCTTTGTGTACATGAATTTATGATCAATTAATTTATAAAATAACTTTGAAATTGTTTATTTTATGCTTTAACAGTCTGTCATTAGTTATTTCATAGAATATCTAGTTATTTCACAGAATAACTAGGTAAAGTATGAAATTTTTTATCTATTATATACTTTAACTGACTTGTCTAATTATTTCATTAAATACCTAGTTATTCTATGAAATAACGGAATTATACACTTTAGCGGTAACACTTATTAATCCCACGGCTTATACTCTAGGTATAAATTTTCTAATTTTGTTTATGTGAACAGTTTTAATATTCCCATTTGGCAATTTCCCTTTATATGCATCATTACTACAACGAGTTACTATTTCTGTGGGTCCAGTTTATCTAGCATTTAATTAATTACTAGAATTAGGAATTAAAAGATAAACCTGATCCCCACATTGGAATTCCTTCCAGATTAGCATATCTCTTGTACACTAAGCGACAAAAAAAAAAAAAAAAAGCCGCACTTGAATATTTTCTATTTTTCTTTCTGTAATCGCTAATTTTATTGTTTCAAAGGTAAATATTTTAACAGATTTTAATACGTTGTATTCCGCATGCAATTTAGGATTGAGCGGAGTGTTTAAAAAAAAAAAAAAAAAAAAAAAAATTGTTTTTATTACCACAATATATATATAGGAACCCTTATAGTTAAAATGTAGTTAAACTGTGTGTTTGTCACCGATACGCCGATTATTTTAATGCTATTGATTATTACTTTCTTCTGTATTCAATAAAAGAAAGTATTTGATTCATAAAAATTTTCGACTTCAGGTTTTCGATAGATTTACACGTTTTGAGAGGTCCAGGACACAATTTTACCATTTTTTAGAAAATATCTGTGCATGTGACAAAAATTTTGTGGCAACTGTGTCTCAAGAACTACTGCACAGATATGCATACAAATTTATATGCAGATGTACCATGAACTAAATTAGTGTCTGTCAACTTTTGGTGTCAATTGCTCAACAGGTGGCACTGCTATACCGCAATTTCCACATTTCAGGGAAAGCTATATCTCAAGAACTACTGCACAAAACTGTATGTAAATTTATATGCAGATGCACCTTGACATAAGTTACAACATATCAACTTTTGGTGTCAATTGCTCAACAGGTGGCTATATCTCGGGTTCTACTGCATATAATCAAACAAAACTTGATATGTAAGAAGGCCATTATGCGACACTATGTGGATTCAATCTGGATGCAAACTAGCCAACCAATTTTAATAAAAAAAAGGAAAGATTTTTGTTGAAAAACCAGAAGATTTCATAAGAAAAGGGAAGATTTTTCTTCTTTTTTGCTTTTATTTCTTCGATGTGTTAAACAATATAGTTTTACACTTTTTAATATCTTGAAACAATTTATAAAAATGTTTTACTATAGATTGATTATACTAAATACATAAAAGTTTCAAATGAAAAATTATACCTCTTCAACATATAAATAACTACAAAACAGAATCTGTAAGAAATTTAACAATAGACTAAAAAACTTAGTCAAGTTAAAGTATATAATAAAAAAGTAAATAAATTAACAAAGAGAATTGATACCTAATAGTGTAGAAAGAAATGCAGTCACTAAGCAGATGTCAAATATTTTCTATTAAATATTTTTAGTTTCCATTAGTTGTTTCAAGCTTTCCCTTCCCCTCCGCAAATTAGACATGCAATTGCTAAAATTAGAAATTAGCTGAAACATTTTCGCTAACATGCTTTGTTGGTTAATTAGTTGAGTATTGATAAAGTCACTTTCAATAAATTGATGGCATAAACATTTATATACAGTAAAACTTCCCGCGAGCGACCACCCTTCGTTCCGCAAAAATTTGGTCGTAAAGAGAGGTGGTCGCTCAAAGAAGTGTTAACATTGGACATTAAGTAGATAGGGTAACAAATCGGTGCCTTTAAAATCAGTCGTTGGAGGATTGGGCCGCTTAACAGGGTTGGTCTCCCACAGAAGTTTCACTGCATATAGTTTTTAACTATATTAAGCATTTTTAGGATTTTTTCATTAATAAAAAAAAAAAAAAAAAATCTTTGATACAACTGCAATAACATTTATATCCACATACAACCTCATTGAAATTCCAGGCCAACGAAAAAACAAATTTTTTAAACAAATATAGAATATGATTTTTGTGTATGTATATTAATCATACATATAAAAAAGTAACAATAGCTAATTATCAGTTTCAAACGTGCATAAAATCAACTGAGTACTAATTTTCTTAAATTGTTTTAGGAAAAATTTTCCTACCTGAAAAATCTATTCTTCATTTTTCCCCATATTTACACATTTGGTATAAATATGACATACAAATATTTAATTTAATAGAGGGAAAAGAAACAGATTCATTAAATTCAGCAATAAAGTCTAAAAATAATTACATACATCAGACATATAGACTTCTATTGCTTTATTGTTCCTAGAATTGATCCCTATCCAGACTAGAGCTGGACGATATCAGAAATTAAATATCGCGATATATCATCAAGTTAATATCGATATTGGTGATATATTGCGATATTTATTTCAAGAGAAGGAAAATAGATATTTGCTACTTTTTAAAGACAAATGAACACCAATTTTAATGTATACAAGTGTGGAGTGTTTTCTATATGTATATTTATATTTTCTGGTATATTACTTCCAAATCTTTTTTATTAAAAATCAAAAAAAAAAAAAAAAAGAAAGAAAATGCATAAATAGCAACACAATGTTTTGTGTTTCTTTTAATTTATACCATTGCCTTTAAGTATATTTCTGAATAGTTTGTCCTCCATTCTTTCTATTTTAAGATTTAATTATTTCAAAATCACATTTTAAGAGAACTAATGGGTGATATGTGTTTTATTTACACAAAGTATATCATCAAGATACATAATTATAATAAAAATATAAGCTTAAGAAAAATGAAGTTGTACTTAGAATGTAGATGATTAATAAAATTTTGCGCAGAAGTCGTAACTTAACTATCTATCTATCTCTCTCTATATATATATATATCAATGATTCATTTATATACGGAAATTTTAAAAATAAATATTAGTATGAGTTTTGCGCCTAATTCCCATTCCTGAGTATAAAGAAAGTTCATTTACTAATATTCCTGTCAGTCATTGATAGCGATATGGTTGTAATTAAATTAATTTCAGTGAATAAGAAATGCACAGTAGAAATACTGTTTATAAACTTTCTTTAGAATTGCCACCGAATAAACTTTCTCGGTTGTAGAGTAATATTAATTTGAGACCCTATAACTCATAGGTATTCTAAAGGTCAATTTCCTGCCATTTTTATTTTATTTTTTATCTACTTACCATATCATGTTTTTTTTTTTTTTTTTTAAGATATATATATTGAATTCATATTTTGTAATGTTTTTATAACATTTGGAAATTGTATTATATTTATATACTAGTACCGCCCAGTGGTTGAAGATCAATCACTTTTTGCAAAGCAAAGCAACTGCCTTCTCATAAACGGAATTAAATTGCAGCACAGCAGCGACCCCTGTTGGCCGATAGGCACGAGTCGTCCATGAAATAGAGCGTTTGAACTAAAAAAAAAAAAAGAAAAAGAAAAAAGAAAAGAAAGAAAGAAAGGAAATCTTAAAAATGGTCAATTAGAGTTCAAGGAATCTCAAAACATGTAACATCATCGAAAACTGGAAATCTAAATTTTTTCTGAATCTTATACTTTCTCCACTTTTTTAAGAATAAGTAGTCAATTTCAGTTAATTGAAATGCAAGGAAATCTCAAAACGTGTAAATTCATCGAAAACCAGAAATCGAAATTTTCCCCGTGTCTTCTACTTTCTTCTTATGCATGTAGAAGCCAGTAATAAATCCGCATTTTAAATAATAAGTAGTCAGTTTCAGTTAATTGAAAAGAAAGGAAATCTCAAAACGTGTAAATTCATCGAAAACTGGAAATCAAAATTTATCCAAATCTTACACTTTCTTCTTGTATATGCAGAAGATATAATAATAAATCAACTTTTAAAAAAATAAGTAATCAGTTTCACTTAAATGAAATGCAAGGAAATCCCAAAACATGTAAATATATCAAAAAACGGAAATCGAAATTTATTTCGTATCTTCTTTCTTCTTATGTACGCAGAAACTAGTAATAAATCCACTTTTTAAAAATGAGTAGACAATTTCAGTTAATTAAAATGCAAGGAAATCTCAAAACGTGTAAATTCATCGAAAACCGGAAAAACGTTTATCCAAATCTTATATTTTCTTCTTATATGTGCAGAAGATAGAATAATAAATCCAATTTTAAAAAAATAAGTAATCAATTTCAGTTAATTCTTTGCTTAAAAAAGAAAAAAAAAACCCACTTGACGATATTTCGAACAATCCATGCAATTCCGAACAATGTGTCAACGAACCGATAACAAGAACTAAACGCAATATACTGTTTCCAGTGTTTTCACTTTTCACCTGCGAGAGAAGAGCAGCTTCGATATTATTGGTGTGGGAATATTATCGAATGGAAAATAATATACTACTGCCATGAACTAAACGCGATATACTGTTTGCAGTGTTTTCATTTTTCACCTGCGAGCGATGAGCAACTTCGATATTATTGGTTTGGAGATATTATCGAATGGGAAATAATATACTACTGCGATAACTTGATGAATGAGGAATGAAACATTTTATATGTTATCGTTCAAGGTCATACTTTTTAAGTAGTGGTTTCGATTTGAGAGTGCGCAGTTCGCACAAATGAAGCCGGTTGGGGTTATTTTTTCGAGTTTAGTCAGTTGAATAGGAGGAAAGGAAGAGAAGGTGTATTTGTATAAGGTATTCGGCGGTCTGTTTGTTGGGTGTTTACGGGGTGGTACGGGGTACGGTGAGGCGGGGAAGCAGAATTTGAAGATATGGCGTTGGACGCTGTTTATCGCATATGACTTGATCGCGCTGTGCGCGTTAGAGAAATTAGTTGTGAGCGTGTTAGAGAAATTAGCTGTGCGCGTTAGAGAAATTAGTTGTGCGCGTGTTCGAGAAATTAGCTGTGCACGTTAGGAAATATCGTTAGAGGGATATATCGATAGAACAAGAACTTAAATACTGTTATCGCGATATTAAAAAAATATCGATACTTGGGGATATATTGATAAATAATCCAGCCCTAATCCAGACTAGGGTAAAGGGGAGGGGGGGGGGAGGAAGGGATACAAAAGTAATTACAGAGTAAGAAATATTAAATTCTTTCAACTCTACTTCTAGAATCTAATGAAGCAAGTTTAAAATAAATATTATCATTTATGTTGCAGATGGATAAAGATTAGGAAACAAAAGACTTCTGCAGAACACTTGATTGCCGATCACTAGTTGGAGAGAGATAAAGGGGGGGAGGGAAAAAGCAAAAAATAATTACATGAGCAAGAAATATTTAACAAACCTATTTCTTTACAGGTTCTAGAATCTCATAATGCAAGTTTGAAATGAATATTGATATTTATGTTCGTGGATGGAGAAAGATTGGGAATCGGGAGCTATCAGCTCCATGAAGTTTCTTTTGTTAAAACGAACGATATCCGCGACTTTTTTAAAAACGGAAGATTTCATCATCTGTCTGGAAGACCGGAAGATAGGTTAAAAAACCGGAAGTCTTCCGGGGAAAACATGAAAAGTTGGCAAGTATGTGGATGCATATCAGCCAATAGGTGGAGCTGCTATGCTGCAATTTTCCACGAAAACGGGAAGGCTATATCTCAACTTTTATTGCATATAACTGTATGAAACTTCATATATGAGATAACCGTTATAAAAATGCATTTTTTAAGACTATATATATAGAGAGAATAAAATTGTCTTTGATCATTGGGAAAACATGTTGTTTGTGCTTTCAGTAGGAATGGCTATCTATTCCAACAACGAAATGGCTGATATGAATATGGTGTACAATGTGGCTGCTGGAAATGGCCACTTATTGCAGAGGTTATATCAAGAACGATTTTCGACGAGACGTTGTCCTTACCATAGCACATTCGCAAGAATTGATCAATGCCTATGGGAAACAGGGTCTTTCCATGCAAGATCCCGCAATAGAGGGCAAAACTGCCATGTGTGCACTCCAGAAGTAGAAGAACGAGTGCTGCAGTCGTTTACGAACTTGCCGACTACCAGTATGAGAGCGGTTTCAGCTGAACTGGGTGTTTCACAAATGTCAGTGTGGAGAGTTCCGTGCAATGAACGGATGCACCCTTTTCATATACAGAAGGTGTAAGCACTTGACGAAAGGGACTATCCTTGTTGGCTGGAATTTGTACGCTGGGCAATGGATACAATTAGGAATGATCCACAATTTGCCTCCAAAGTGCTATTTACAGATGAGGCTACATTTATCCGAGATGGCATGTTTAAAATGCACAATGCTCACATTTGGTCTACAGAGAATCCTCACGCCATTGTCCCACGAAATGCGCGCAACATCGGTTCACTGTCCACATCTGGTGCGGCATTCTCAGTGATAATCTGGTGGGCCTGTACTTGCTGCCTGACTGTCTCAATGGTACAACTTATCTGAGTTTCCTGCGAAATATCCTACCAGGTTTGCTTTCTGCTTCACAAGCCGGCGTGCAGCAAGGAATTTGGTACATGCACGATGGTGCTCCACCTCATTTTTCTCTGGATGTGCGTAACCACCTTGATGGAGTTTATCAGGCAAGACGGATTGGATGTGGTGGCCCTGTTGCTTGGTCTCCACATTCGCCGGATCTTAATCCTTTGGATTTCTTCTGGGGACAGATGAAATCCCTCATTTATGAGACACCAGTAGAAACGTCAGAAGTAGTAGCGCATATTGTGACTGCTGCAGTAGAAATCCAGGAAACTCCCGGAATCTTCGAGCATGTTCGCCAGTTGTTCCTCCATCGACGTACTCTGTGCTCTAATGTCCACAGTCGACACTTTGAACAACTATTGTAAAAGTTTTGTTTTCTCTGGACATCACGAGCTGTTTTGTACATGTTCTGTGCAAAAAATGATTTTCTGTTGTTTTTCTGGAGTGTTTCTTTCTTGTCTCAGTTTGTCCATTTGCAGACACATTTTCTCGATTTTCACCCAAATGTCATTTGCGACCCCATGTTCCACTGCCTTTTTTGCTCGTCTTGATTACTATCATCCATCTCAGTTTGTTGAAGCATTTCTGATACACCCTGTATTTTTATTGAATGAACTTCTATAAGAAAATATAGAAGAAACTCTTGTGGTGGCCACAACACACTATTTTTTACTGGACAAGTGATATCTGTGCTCTGTAGTAATTTTCAGATTGTTTCAAGAATATTCATCAAATAAAATTCATTCATTGAATAGAATCTGTCTGTTTATTTACATGAACTACTTATCGCATACTAAATTGTCAGATGTTTTCATAACAATATGTACAAAGAAGTCGTGACAATCATATCAGTATCTTTTTAATGATGAGAAGAATAGAATTCTTTAAAGAAATTATATTTTACCATGTTTTTATTAACTTTGAATTTGTTTGTTTGTCTGGTACAAATCTTGCAATCAATTTTTAACTGACTTCCCTACTAGCTAAACATTTGAAACTTTCAGATTAGCTCAGAACCCGATGACAACACAATACTTCAAAGCCCGATTTTCAAATTTTTGATTATCATTATTTTTTTTTAAATTAAAATATGAAAATAATAACCTCCTAATAGCTTTAAAAAATAGGCATTAAAATATTAGCTATAATTTAATTATTGCCAAAAAAAAATTAAGAGTTCATTTTTTTTTAAACATAAAAATAAATACATTTAATTAAACATGAATGTTAAAAAATTATACAAAGTTAAATTACGCATTTCACAAAAATTGACGTCATTATCACTTTAAAAATTTTACATGCATTGATAAAGTGCTAATGTAGTTCTATAGCTATGATTTAACAGAAAAATTAAAAACGTGGTATATAAAAAGTTTTTTATCTTATAATTATTTATTATTCCTTTATGTAGTTATTGAATTTTCAGTTTTCGAAGATTCTATCATTATAAAGTATAGCCAACCTGTTTTGAGAGCCTAAAAATGTGTTGGGGTGGGGGGGAGGAGAGATTTCAGGTGTTGCAACACAGAAAATAAAATTCATTATTTAAATAGTAATTATAACTTTGTAAATCAAAATAAGCTAACAATATTAATTTTAAAAAATAAACTGCAAACATTTTATAAAATGGGATAAACTTTTACTTTTTTTTAACAAGAAGAAAAATCAACATTAAAAAACATTAACATTAAAAAATCAAGATCTAGGACCACTACCATCTTAAACTTGGAAATTATGCTTAGTATTGATTAACCCCAACACAACTGATATAGACACAAGCTCTCAATTTTATATAGAGGAAAATGATTGGAGGGAAAAAACGAGTCAAAACTACAATAAAAATCTGTAAATTTCAAATATAAATGAATGAAAGAAACAAAAAGCTTCATATGAAAAGATATTTATTTACTGTCATTCAAACTTGAACTATAATTTATTACATTTGTTTGTGTTGCAGTGAGTGGGTTAATTACATTGGTGTCTGCATTTCACGATCACGTGATGGATGGCATTTCACATCAATGACAGCTATCACAGTGACTTGAGCACCAAAAAACAAGCTTATGTACAAAGAAGAACTCCATACAAAATGTACACTGTCTAATGTACAAAAATGATCCTTTAAAAACACAAGATAAAATAACATTAAAATGTATACAACATCACATGTTACACTAAAAAATAACTTAAGTTTTAAAGAAATCATAAAAGTAAATGAGAAAAAAAAAATTACACAAAGATACAACCATTTTAGAATGTACAAAGCACAAATGGTCAACATACAGTACGAATCACAAATAAAAACAGGGGTTTATTTAATAAAAGTACTCGGTAATATAGTAGACTAGTTTTATAAAAAAGGTCACTACTAACTCATCTTGTTAATTCATTGGTATCAGTAAACAGCTCAACAGTGAACGATAATTCCAGCCTTTAAATAAATATACAAACACTTACAAAAACACACCAATAATTCATAATCAGGCAATTTTAAAGCCTATTAAAGGCTAAACTAACTAGTCATAACCTGATCAAAAATATTTAAAACAATATTTCTGAAACAAGTATACATTCCAAAGTAAATCAAATTGGCACAACACTGAAGACATCCTAACACTTAATTGGCAGAAATAGCTTTAAAGAAAGAAAGAAAGAAGAAAAAAAAAAAAAAATCAAAACTTGTTCTATAAATATTGAAATATAAGTAAATAATACTTTAAAACTATAATGAAAATATTTTAAATAAGCAGATTCTCTTTGTAGACAACATTGTGTAGTTTTTAAAATATTATAGTCTATCGTTGAAGATTTTATTTTAGAATAATTTTACAATACCATATCAGTAAAGAGTTTTATTATGAGATATCTAAATCAAATTCAGAAGTAATGTAATGAAAATTAAAAATTCTAAATTCCTTTTATTAAGATATTGAGGCAGTATTTTTTATTTCTCGTTCTTAAAATATAGACAAGTAAATATGGCTGAAAACATACAACTTCTCTGGTTAAAAATACTTTTTAAATTAACCAATAAATAAATAAATAATAATAATAATTAATTAATTAATCAATTTCAAATTAAATCATTAATATTATTTAATAATTTGTATGTTGTCAAACAATAGGCTGAAACTTTAAAAGCTATTTTTTATTATTATTGCTACGAAATACACAAACATTTTTTCCCTCATAGAGAAACAGACAGATTTGAAATGCAATCAATTTTTTACTATAATAAATCAGCATTTTATTTATTTTTAGTAAACATTTTAAATCAGGTATTAAAAAAAAAAAAAAAAAAAGAGATGAACGGCCAGTTAAAGAATGGCACAAATGTAACCCATCACACAAAATAAAACTGCTTTACTTTGTACTTTTTGGATAAGTTAATTATCTAACTCTCCACTAACTATGCTGCTGAGAAATCCAATTAAATATCATTTTCAGTTTAAAAATTTGTCTATTAAAGGATAAAACATAAGTTTAATAAATTAAAGAACTGGTGTACAATATATATTTAACCATAAAAACGTCTTAACACACCATAAAATAAAGAGAAGCACTACGGGTTTTTAAAAGACGTGGCCTTTCTTTTTCAGGTGCAAAAAACACCATTGTCTTGTTTTTCCCTCTAAGGTAGTATGCACATGTTTTTTGCATCTGAAGAAGAAAGGCCCCGTCCTTTCGAAACCAATAGTATTTCCTTTTATTTTATGGTATGTTACGAAGTTTTTATGGTTAAACATAATTTTAATACTGTAAAAAATACAGAAAAATCATTTTAATATATGAATTTCCTGTTTTGATCTTGAAGCCAGTCCAAATAACATACATAAATTTGATTATCTTTTGACCCTTTAAGGCGCATGATAATATTGCTTATTTAATATGAAAAGCCCCTACAATTTATGAACGAAAAAAAAAAAAAAAAAAAAAAAAAAAAAAAGAAATGATTTTTTTTTTTTTTTTTTTTTTTTCTGCTAAGTTATAAAAATAAAATTTTGTTGAATTCCGGGATGAATACTTACAGTTTGTTTGTAGTTTGTAATTGCACCATTGTGGTGAGTAAATTAGTTATCAGTGAAACAATAAGCTTGATATTTTGTGAATATTTCTTTAAATCTTAGTAAAACATAATTTACCTGAATTTTAATAAACATACAGCAAATAGACAAAACAGTCGAAATTATGTAAAAGCTGCACTGCATTTTCTCAAGTAAAATTAAAGAATAAATCTTTCTTTCTTTTTTTTTTTTTTTTTTTTTTAAGTATTGAATCATTTTAATATACAAAATACTGGAGCAGATAGATGTTCCTCTGTTAAAATATACATTAACAGAATTAATAATGTATGCATACAATCATATAGCACAGAATGGAAAAACTTTTGCTCATATTTAACACTCTAACAATAAAACAATCACACAAGTTTTTGACAAATAACTACTGTTAAAATTTTCTTCTGTACTTTCCTTTTCCTTCCTTTTTTTCTTTTTTCAATGAGAGGTTTAAGCAGAAAGTGAAGAAGGTGAATTTAATGAAAATATTTTAACTCATACTTAGGAATTTTTTTTTTCATAAAACCATGATGTTTTCTGTCAATGATAATGGAAGCAGAGAAGGTAAATATTTACAATATCTGATATACATTAACCAAATAATGATTTTTCAACAACAGTACTATTTTGATTGAGAAAATATTTTTGAATTTTTATAAAATTTTAACTGTGTTAATATAATTATACAAACAATAAAAAAGACGTTTTAACAAATTTGTACTACTCTCTTTCAGTAACAATTTATTCAATATTTTAAAGAATACTACCAAAGTAAAATATTTACCTGCAATAGATAGGCATTCACTATGAAAGATTTATAAAGTAAAAACCGCACTTACTCATCAAAATTTGGTCATAAAATTCCAAATCATAACTTTATGTAAATACTAGCAGGCATTATCGCACTGTTAATTTTATGCACAGCATAAAAGCAAAAATATATACATCAAACATTTAACAAACCTAAGAAGCACCCATCAGTCTAAAATTGCTCAATATATAAGCTTTGAGGAAAAAAAAAAAAAAAAAAAAAAAGAGCTTTTTATTTCTTTATTCGCTAAGGCATGCAAACACGCCTTCAAATTACACAAATTCATTTTTAGCAGTTTATGCTGTTTTTATAGTGTATATATATAAAAAATACATACACAAGTAAAAAAGATTATGTACAAATCAACAAAATTTTAGTTTCAAAAACCTGTACACTTTCTTGTTCGAAGAAAAAAAGCTCGCCTAGTTCATATAAAATTAATATATAGTTATATTTGCAGTACAATGCAAGAATACATTGAGTTTTGAAACTTCTGCACTTGGAGATAACTTATATTTCAGTATTGAGACAGCCAACAACATTTTATAGTAATCTGAATATGAAAAACTATACCAAAAACAAAAAGATTTATGCAGATGGAAGGTAATTTTATATGTTTATTAGTATGACACAGTTTAAAACTCGAATAAACGACTACGTCAGAAACGCCAAAGAAAAATATTGGAAATGCATACAGCTGTTTCGGCAGCTTTATGCGTGCCGTCATCAGTGCAAAAAGGATACTGAATCTGCAGAAGTGCTCGTATATATAGGAGAGGGGCCGAATTTAGTTCAACCAATAGAATTACGGGAAATATGGGGAGAGTGGCCAATAGGAATTTATTAAAATTAGCTGTGTAAACAGCTAATAAAAACTGTGTAAACAGCTAACTTTATTAAAATTAGCTGTTTACACAGCTAATTTTAATAAATTCCTATTGGCCACTCTCCCCATATTTCCCGTAATTCTATTGGTTGAACTAAATTCGGCCCCTCTCCTATATATACGAGCACTTCTGCAGATTCAGTATCCTTTTTGCACTGATGACGGCACGCATAAAGCTGCCGAAACAGCTGTATGCATTTCCAATATTTTTCTTTGGCGTTTCTGACGTAGTCGTTTATTCGAGTTTTAATATTCCAACGCCAAGTCTCCTGTTATTATTATGACACAGTTTAGTTTTTATATGTTGACAAATAGTACATAAGTAGAAAATGCTATAATGAAACTTTAATGAACAGTGAGAATCATACACTGATTGATTCAATAATACATAATATTTTATAAGCTAAAACTTATTGAACATTATAGCTTATAGTTAGGTACAGTTTTTTTTCCCCACAAACAAAATAAAATTAGAATAAAGGTGGATGAAAATGTAGGATGTCTTCTAGACAAATACGGTCATTAAAACTTTTTTTTTTTTTTTAAAGTTTACAGACAATTTTAGAGAAAGTCTGTTTGCAAGGAAAATAAAAAGTCAAATCACAAAAAGTCATTTAGAATATTTAGATTGTTCTGTCAGTATTAACTATGCTACATTATAACGTTTTAAGAATTCAGAGTAAACAAAAACTGGTGGAATATTGTGAAATTACAACTTGAATCTAAGTAATAACAGAAGCCAACAGGGAAAAAAATAAAATAAAAATAAAATAAATACACTAAATGATCATTTTATTAGTTTTTCTCTCTTTCTTACTTAATTTTTTTTTTTTTTTTTTTTTTTTTTTTTACTAAGAAAATACTGCATGAATTACTCTTGAACTTTAGACATGCAGAGAACATTTTTGGATTCACACTTTCCATCAGCAATCTAGTCATGAGTGTAATTAAGGGACGAGCAACAAATTTAAAAAGAAAAAAATATATATGGATTATCTCCTATCATAAACACAAACAGCTATTTGTAACTTAAACATATGATTTCATTTATCATTTGCAATAGTTATAATGATACTTTTTAAGTTTCAACAAAATTTTACGAAACTCATTGAAAAGTTGACACAACTTTAAAGAACCATTATTCTGAAACATAAAATGCATACATTTATTTTTCATTGAGATATGAGAATACAGAGATAAGATTGGGAAATACACACAAAGGGAAATCAGCAAAACTCAAAGATAATTTTAGTAATAAAAGAAGAAACAGATACACAAAATCATACTTTCTATAAGCAAAAATGGAGAATATATGAAAATAAATTGTTTAGAAACAGTCAAAAGAAAGAAAATTGAACAAAAATAAGAATATTTAGAAGCAAAAACCTGAAAATTGTTTTTAAAAAATTAAGAAAAGTCTGAAATTCCTACAAAAGTCTGAAAATTCTCATCCCTGATTTAAAGCAAATAAATTTTTACAGAGCATTTGGAAAATATAGCACTTTTTTATTACATAGATTGAAAACTAGATATACAGAGTAACTCACGTCAAAATTTCAGTTTAATGGAATAAAAATTAAAAAAAAAAAAAAATAATCATCATCATCCAAGATAAAGCTGAATTTTAGTTATTTTTAAAATGATATGAGTTCTAAAAGGGTTTTACATGAAAATGGTATTTTACAATGTGGTTAAAGTAACTAGATCTCCAAATTAAATATAAGATGTGTGGGAACCCTTATCATAAATATATAGAGCTGTATTTTATTTACTTTTTAAGAACTTCAAGTTCATAAGGGGTTTTTATAAAAATTTTTGCAATGTGATTGACATAATCTTACGCTATTTATTTCCCCCCAAAAAAATCACAAAATTACAATAACGAGTTTCCAAATATTGCTAATTTCCATAAAAATTGCCAAAATTCCCTGACTTTTCCCACATTCGCTTAAATTGCGCCCGACTTTCCCTAACTAGTGGCCATCCTGAAATCCATTTTTAAATTAAATATGTGGTACGTAGAAACTCATTTATGAGCTTACAACTAACAGAAGATAACTTAAATTCAGGTCATTATTTTGAAGATAACATTCTTAATTTTTATTCCATTCAAAGGAAATTTTGATATTAAAAAAACTCTATTGATCATAAATATACATATATGAAAAGAAAATTCAGTTTTTGAGAATATATGACATTTATTGCATTAATGAATATTATTGACATACACATCCTCATCTTTCAACTTAAAAAAAAAAGTTATTTTTTGCCAATGCACAATAAAATTTATTCGCAATACTCATAATCTCAATGAACCACAAATGTATGTATTTTGCATTTTGAAATAATTATAGAGTCTTATCAATCGCTAGTCTTAGCCCCCCAAAAAAAAAAAAAAAAAAAAAAAAAAGCATACAAATATTAAAAATAGCACATGAAATCATGTGTTAAAGTTACAATGTCATATGTAGCTTTTTATGATACAGGGAAATGCAAAACAGTTTTTTTCTTCTGTATTTTGCTGTAGATCCCCTAACCGCACTGGTGACAAAATAGTTACTCAAAAGTGCAATTTTTAAAAAATGTTCCTTGGGTGTCTGAAGTTCAAGGATAATTTGTGCAATATTTCCTTAGAAAACAGGAAAAAAATTAAAATGATCACCCACTGTAATCTAGATAATTTAATAATTTTTATTTTTGTTTTTCAGAGAATTAAAAATAGTGGAAAATAAAAAAGAAAAGGGGGAGGGGGGATTTTCTGTCTCAAAGCAAATTACTATCAGGTACTTATTAATTTTTTTCAGTCATAAACATACAACATAAACAAACAACAAGTAAATTCAGTTTTTAAGAAAACATGACATTTATTGCATTAATGAATATTAAAGACATTCACGTCATCATTTCATTAAATCCCCTGCAGCTGTTTCAAAACTACCTATTTTTTCTTATGTCACTTTTGTTTTTATCTCAATTCAAACTTCATTAGAGCAATATTTTTACACATTCAATTGTCAATATTATTAGTTATTTGGTTAGACATATTATACACACTTCTGATAAAAATTTCAGTCTTTTTTTAATTCTATAACAGAACAACACAGAAAATAGAATGGCACATGGAATGTATTATTTTTCAAGGCAATTTTCACAGTCTTTGAAATCACAAAAGGCCACAGTGTTATCACAAGCATTAAGAAAGTTGTTTCAGTCTTGAGAATAATTTATTTTATATGAGAATTTTTTTTAGAAAAAAATCACATTCTGTTTAGTTCTGAGCACATCATGCTAAGAAGTTCTCTGAATGACTGGCCAAGTTTGCCTTGCATTGTTTGACGTTTTAAAATAAAGGACTGGATGGCTACAAGCTGTTCATAACAGTTTCTGCATTTTGTGATCCTAGAAAGAAATTAGTAAGAAATGATTAATTTTTAGAAATTACAATTAATATGTATAAATACAGAGTGCCTCAAGTATCGCATTTCAGAACTTCTAGCAGGGGTAGAGAGTTCATCCCATCAACTCAGAATTATAGAGCAATGTAGGGTCAGAAATGCTTTCCTGACACAGCAGTGTACATAGAAACATCAGAAACAAAGAGACAAGTGAATATTCATTTTAATAATGAATGTATAGAAACATAGGTCAAAGTTACTAGTTGAAGTTTTGTTCACTGACTTCAATGCAGTCTTTACAATATTGCTAACACCAAAGAGCTGGTTTCACAAATCACATTGCAGCCAGAGAAATTTGAGATAAGACTGGACCTAGTTCCAGAGTATTCCATGGAATTTCATGCAATGAAGATGTTAGGCCTGTACTGAAGTCAGTAGATGAAACTTCAAACTATCTTTGACCCATGTCTCTATTTATAATGTACACTTATTATTAAAATGAACACCTTTTTATTTCTGATATTTCTGTGTATATCACCTCGTCAGGAAAGCATTTCTGATCCTGCACTGATTGCTATATGATTCCAAGTCATCAAGACACATCCTACCCTTCCTAGAAGTTTTGAAACATAGTAATGAGACACTTTGTATAATAAATAAGCACATTTTTAATACTTAGATGTAACATTAAAACACATAATAACACAATACTTTAAAAGTAACTTACATTTGGGTCATTTTTCTCTAAATGACAACTACGTGGTCCACCTCAAAAATAAAGCATACACACATGTATGAAAATGAAACATGTGCAACAAGTTTTCAGTCATGACGCAAAGTATACTTTTTATAAATATGGAATACAGTAAACTCTCGTATAACGTGATCTCGCAAAACGTGAATTTGTATAACGCAACAAAAAATCTACGATTATTTACTCATACAACGTGATAAAGAGTCTCGTATAATGAGTAAAATAAAGAAAGCACGTGACGACATCTTTTCTACTTTCAACCTGTTCTAGGTTACTTACTTTTGACTGCAGATAAGAGTTGCCCTGTTACTATGCCAACACACGATGCTTTTGGTCTCATTATGGATTGAAATCGTCTGCTCAATGTACATCTCTTATAACGCGATTTCCCATTACACGGAACGTATCCCCCACGTTATTCGAGAGTCTACTGTACTTAGAATTTGTTTATTGTCATTCCTCTGTGTAACCTTATTTCTATTTTAACACAAATCTAGTTTCTAAAAGTGAAATTAAAAGTAATATATTTGTATCATACAGAGTTTAAATTATTAAAAACTACCATATAAATCTCAAAAACTAACAACTGAAGAAATACAGTAATTGCTTTTCATAAAAAAAATAAACGAATTTATCTTTTGGTTTTGCTGTTATTCTTTTGCCATTAATAATTATTTCATCCAAATTGAACATAATAAAAATAAATAAATAAATAAATAAAACTTAAAGGCGATTTTATTATATTTATAATCTTTTTAAGAGATAAAAGATAGTCAGAAAAGTATGTTTTTAATGAAAATGTTTAAAATATTAACACGTTAATCGCCATGTCAGTGATATGTGTCTGACGCATTTTTAACATGCATTTTTAACTAGGAAATAACCCTAAAAGGAATATGATATACACCGAGTAATTATTAACACGTTAATCGCCATGTCAGTCATATGTGCCTGACGCATTTTCAACACGCATTTTTAACTAAATTGTCTAATAAAGTTACCATGGCCCATGTGAAAATTTTTCTGATATTATTGTGGCGATTAACGTGTTAAATTCCTCGTATAGCCACAGAAATAATAACAATAGAGGACAAATAAAGTCGTCATTTAATGAAAATGACCAATATACTTTTTTTAACATAGTATATAAAAGACATATTTAAATCTTGGTAACAGAATTTAGAATAAGATTTCTCTCTCAATTCTAAAAAAGGTTACAGCCACTTCTATTCATTTTGTGTGTCTCTACTCCTATCTTCTCACAAATGAAAGGATCTCAGCATCTTACCAAAGAGATATTGTTTGGAGAATGTTTCAAAGAACATGTTTTGCTTTGTCCAGAATTTATAAGACCTTAATTGACAAAGTTATCAATTAAAACGTCTAAGTTAAAAATGTAATTAATTGCCAATTTACAAAAAGTTTTGCCTGATTTATTTTTCTGGCTAAAACTATCATTACAATATGGTATTATTTTTACCCGGGAATGGTTGGGAATATTACCTCAATTTAAAACTGCTATTGTATCTCTTTAAAAAACGTCAGACAATATATACTAACCTCAACACAATAATATATAACTTCTGACAATCAAATTTTAAACCTCTTTGGCAGTTACCTTTTTAAAAACGCAAACATTTTTTTACTATATTTATTATTTTTTTTTTTTTTCAAGTGTTTGTTTCAAAGTATTTGTTCAAAAGTCTTATATCTGTAAGTAATTACTGAATCACTTTCTTTGTTACTATGTTTGAAAGCCTCATTTTTTCTCCATTTAATAATGCATTAGAACATCAGATTAATATATATATATATAAAGAGGGGGGGGGGGGATGTATAAAATACACTTTATTAATTTGTAGAGGTAAGCTGCAGAAAATAAGCCAGCACATGCAAAGAAGTTAGATCTAATCTCTTTGGGCACAAGTTACAAGTTTGTTGGGGTTATGTCGTTTATAAGGCAGCTGATATAATTCAGTCTTACTTATTTGGACCTTCAGTTTTTTTTTTTTTTTTTTTTTTCTGTGCCATTAAAAAATGATGTATCACATTACTAGTACATGCCTTTTCTTAAAATGGTGGCAAATTGTTATTAAGTTGTTGAGTCAGATTATTGACATTTTTTAAACAGACGATGTACAATTAAATATTGTTTAATAAAGAAGCATCAATAAACTGGCGTTGTAAAAATATTACTTACAAACTTTGAATAAACACCATATAATGCAATAAACTTGCAACAATTGTTTCGGGTCGAAAAAACACACGACCCTTCATCAGGCGAATAAAGTAAGCACGAGTGCTGCAGTCAAAGCGGCAACGCACCACTTTGCCGCTTTGACTGCAGCACTCGTGCTTACTTTATTCGCCTGATGAAGGGTCGTGTGTTTTTTCGACCCGAAACAATTGTTGCGAGTTTATTGCATTATATGGTGTTTATTCAAAGTTTGTAAGTAATATAATTAAATATTGTGTATTTGAGATAAAATACGGGCATTTATATCCTTTTGCCTTTAGTTGTGTTATGTACTCTTTTTTTTAAACTCCTAATTAGCAAAAGGCAAAGCTGCAATCAAGGGAGTTGAGCCACTGTACAGGTTAGCAAATGGAGTAAGTCAGGGTGCTAATATTCCCTCGGAGGTTGGAGAGCGGAATGAGAAAGGGCATCTCAGTCTTTTAAAATAAGAAATCCAGATTCCAATTAGTGTAGTCAAACTTTAGCAAGGGTCATTGTAACTTACAGCATCATGCTTACTATGTTCTGTAACTGTCTGAAGAGATTATTATTTAGTAGAAAATGAAACTGATATAATTTTAGAATTTTGCTATGGTATGGTCATTAATTAAAATTGTATGTTAAATATTTTTTTTTTACAGGAATGAACAAAAAAATGTACATATAACAAGTTCTATTATACATCATGCAAACCTGGGAGGGAGGGGAACCTTCAAACACCATATTATATTTTTCATTTTTGTTTATTTGCTGTATTATTGCTTTGTTTATTTTGTTCAAATGCTGGGTAACTGCAAAATGTACAAAAATATAAGTCACTCCAGAAGTTTTTTTTTTTTTTAACAGATCTAAAACATTTTTTTAATTTTGCAGTTTTGACGAAACACTTATATAATGTACTACAAGCCAGTATTCGAATTACACATGTTTGAAAATAAGTAAATAAATAAAAATACATGAATATTTTATTCATTACATTTGAGTCTACAAAAATTGAAAATCATACATTTAATTTTAATTAAAATAGAAAATAAAAATATACAGAAAACGATTATACATAAATATATATATATATATATATATATATTTTAGGATTTGGGAAAGGGGGGGGGGGGGGGGAGGCAGTTTACTCCAATTCTGCTTACCTTGATTCTATTAATTTTGATCAGATTGTGCTGAAATTCTTCGAGGGTTCACACACAGACGTTAAAAAGAAATTTCCTGATTTTTTCAGACCATTTTTATGAAAATATTAACAGCATATTACATAACTGTATGAGAACAGTAGCCATTGTCCTCATCAGCTAGTATTTTATGCTATTACCTTACTTTATGCTATTATCTGATATTACCAGCATCTGATACCACAGGCATAGTATTGGTTTTATGCTTTTCACAACATAATATTGGTTTTATGCTGCTACCTGACATTATCTTTCTATCCATTTTTTTTTTTTTTTTTTTTTTAAATAAGACATGATAAATTAATAATTTGTGCATTTTTGGTTAAGGTTTTTGCAAAATTATTTGAGATTATATCATTTGATGCTATTTTACTATCCTTCATATTAATGCAGATTTTTATATACTTTCACAATACTATAATTTGAATGGAGCTAAACATGAAAAATGTATGTAGGCTAAAAATTTAATTTTACCAAATTTTACATACATTTTTATAAAAGCTTGCATTTTCCATGAGATTTCCCTGAGATTTAAAACTGAAATCCTAATTACCGGGATATTCCAGAATGTTCAAGTTTTCCTTGAGGAGTATAAACTCTGTTTTAGATGAATACCTCCACAAGATACTCTTATTAA
This sequence comes from Salticus scenicus, assembly GCA_963930645.1. Taxonomy (NCBI): domain Eukaryota; kingdom Metazoa; phylum Arthropoda; class Arachnida; order Araneae; family Salticidae; genus Salticus; species Salticus scenicus. Next base: position 222,556,596 of record OZ005650.1, on the reverse strand, counting down.
AGTATAAAAAATTACTTTTTTCAAAATCATAGACGAGCATAACACCTTAATTTGAATATTAACAATAGAAAAATTTATTTATTTAAATTTATGTACTAAAAGAGACAAAGTTGTTTTACTTATACTATTATTTTACCATAAAGGAAATTATTCCACTAAACAGAAGTAAAACAAATTACTGAAATCCATCCAATTTTGCAGGTAGTTTAGGGATAACATAATGTTACGTTCATTAATTGTTTTCAATGATTCATAGATAAATTTAGCTGTAAATATTTACTTAAATAATCATACACACCTTTCTTCTTGGCATAAATCAACACCAATTCGAGGAGGAGCTTCAATATTGGTTTTAATTAAATTGCCAAACCTTTGAAGAATTAATTTTACAGCAGAACACCCTACAGACATATACCTATAAAAATATGAAAAATATCAATATAAGTTTTTTTTTTTTTTACAGATAGGCTGAATTTTATAATTACTTTGTACCTATCATTTTTAATTACAGAATTCCTCTATTTAAGTTTCAGAATAGTTAAAAGAAAGAGAAAAAAAAAATCTATTTTGGTTACAAAAATTCCATATAAATATAAAATGTTCTCAAATGCTACTTACGACTCATATTTACTCTGGACAAGATCTTGAATGGATGGCAGAAATACTTGGCACAAATCAAGGGTCCATAAATCTCTGTAACAGTCATTTTTAATTGTGAATGAAGTTTAAGAATAATAAATAAATAATTGAAAGAGAAAATAAGAATAGTATTATAATTTTCTTATACGATATAGTACTTTTAACAAATGAATTAAACAAAATAATTTTTTTCTAAAAGGAAAAAGTATAATAATAATAATAAACTATTATCGATTTCATAATAAAATATTTTTCTGAAGTATACAATAAAATTAAAGGATAAAACTGTCCACAAAAATATAAGATTTTCACTATTTCCCCATTTTTGAAAACCAATTCTTATAAATGCTATGTTTAAGATAAAAAATACGGTTTAAGTGATAATGTATAAATATTCTTAAAGCAATAGGATTTAATGTAGTACTACATTTAAGATTTCATGCTTCCTGTTTATATTTTCACTTATTTTTTAATTTATGAACATAATAAAATATTTTTCTATAATAAAATATTTGAAGAATGATTATTTTTCTAAAACAAATTTGGCTTTATTCTGTAAATAAAGTGATTCTGAAATCACTTTGTGATAATGATATAATGCTGTTGTTTTTTAATGAAACAGTTGTAATTATAACAATTATTTCTGATAAAATCTTTCATTGATGCCATAAATACAGCAGAAAAAAAGTGGAAAAACTATTGAATCTTTTATTCTGGAAATAGTTTCTCACTAACAGAAAATTTATTAAAAAAATTAATTGATGAATCATTTAAAAAACAAGAAAGAAAACTTACGGTCTTCTGTTAAAAGTTGATAAAAAGTCTACTAATATTGCAGGATCATTCATACTGACAGCCGTTTCTGCTGCTATCTAAAATAAATAAATATATCATCAAAATAATTTTTAATTTTTAATAATAATGGATAGAAATTATGCAATAAATAAAAAAATAATAACAATTAATTATCCTTACTTTATGGCCTTTGGACTTCATAATAGATAAAACAATTTGAAGTTTCTTTAACCGGCTATCAAAAACCATAAGAAGAGGCTGATGCTCACGACAAATTACATTCATTGCTTCAGCTTCAGAAACTTCAGGTTGCACAGACTGACTTATACCCAAACACTGTTGCATTGATTTCTAAAAAATACACACAAATACATAAGAAAAAATGTTTTAAATTCTCAAAAGTCATTAAAAAGCCATTAATTTTATTAACATTTCTTCCCAATCCGAATTTAATAGCACGAAACTTTCTTTTCAAAAAACAATAAAAGTGTAATTTAACTAGACAGCAGAAAATAACATTTGATTACAAATAAAAAAATTATTCATGTAACACATCAGGAAACTTTTTCAAGTAAGAATTGTCTTTTTCAAAAAGAAAAGTTACTGGCATAAACAGGGTTTAACAATTACAGTCACCAGTTTGTCAATAAGGACCAAATTTTCTAATTTGCAGTCAGTTATTTAGAATCATTGCTGACACACTCTTCATATTTAAAATTTCCTCATTTTGACACTAAAATAGCAGATAAACATTGTTTACTTTATCTTAAAAAGGAAATTTTAATATTAAAAGGAAATTTTAATATAATTTATTCAGAAAATTTTATTTTGCAAAAGTATAATTTCTCTTTGCATTGTAAATATGCTATTAAATGTTTGTTATTTTATTACTAATGACTTTATTTATCAAAAGTCAGAAAAATTTCTTCCATCAATTTAATATTTGATTTATTATATATAAATAAATAAATATATTTATTTATTAAACTTTTAACAGCGTAAAAGTTATTGAATATTAACTTTTATACTATTTATTATTATTACTATACTAACTATTTACTATCCACTTTTTTTCTGCAATTTAAGTGCTGAAATTTTCCCTCATTTAAAAAACAATCTTTTAAATTTATATATAATGGACAGGATAATTTTTCTCTTTTTCTGTGTACTACAAAATTTAGCTGGCTATCAATTATTTATAAATTTGTTAAGCCTGGGCATAAAATGTACTTCAAGTACACTTGCAGTAACTCCAGATGAACACCCTACAGGATGATTCTACAACTGCATACTTGCCAACATCCTAATTAATATTCCATAGTGTTGTTAGTACCACCCTTTTTTTTCACACCAGTAAATTTTTAGAGTAATATTCTTCAAATGCTATTACGATTTAATGCGGGAAAAAAAAAAAAAAAAAAAAACACTCTAAAAAGATACTGGTGTGAAAAAGAAGGCGGAGCTAACAATACTACGGAATATTAATTAGTATGTTGGCAAGTATATAATATTTTTCAGAAATATAATGTATATATAATATTTTTCAGAATATATGTATAGATAATATTTTTCAGAAATAGTAGGCACTGAGTCACTTATAACTTAAAAAAATAAAATAAAGTTCCTACTTGCAATAACTCCAGATGAACACCCTACAGGATGATTCTACAACTGCATACTTGCCAACATCCTAATTAATATTCCATAGTGTTGTTAGTACCACCCTTTTCTTCCCACCAGTAAATTTTTAGAGTAATATTCTTCAAATGCTATTACGATTTAATGAGAAAAAAAAAAAAAAAACACTCTAAAAAGATACTGGTGTGAAAAAGAAGGCGGAGCTAACAATACTACGGAATATTAATTAGTATGTTGGCAAGTATGCAATTGTGATTTTTATCTACAGTTGCTAAGAAATTTAAGTATACAGAGATGTTCTTTTGCTTAGGTAATTTGGGAACTTATGTGCAAAGTCAATAAGAATATTTGTACTCAATCATGTTCAAACAAATATCATAAATGTAATTTTGAAGTTGTCTAATGCATTTATGATCCTCAAAATGGAAGTTTATGCTCAATTTTGCCTTATTCTAAAATGTTAAGTAAATCGTAAATTCCAAATAACTTACGGATTTTTTAAATTGGAAAAATCACAGTCTATGATATTCATGCCAGTATCCTAAATAATATTTCGAAAGTGGTTTGACATCTTTACGATGAAAATATCCCTCAAGATTGACATTTATGTGAAATTTTACTCTATTCTGCCATGTTAAGAAATTGTAAATTTCCAATCACTTATGAAATTTTTATATCGGAAAATTCATAGTCATTAATATTCATGCCAGTGTCCTAAATAATATTTCAAAAGTAGTCTGAGATCTTTATGATGAAAATATCTCTAAAAATTGACGTTTATGTGAAATTTTGCCCTATACTGCCATGTTAAGAAATTCGTAAATTTCCAATAACTTGCGAAATTTTCAAAGTAGCATATTTATAGTTACTGATATTCATTCCGGCATCAAAACTGATATTTTAAAACTGGTCTGACATTTTTACAGTAAAAGCTTCCATTTAATGCACATTTAAGTGAATTTCTGTCCTATTCTCCCATGTTAAGAAAATCGTAAATTACTAATAACATAAGAAGTTTTTAAATTCGAATGTTCCAAATGAATAGGGTTCTTGCCAGTATCAAAAGTAATATTTTAAAACTGATCTGACGTCTCTGCGATTATTTGTTCGTGAGATATCGTGTAAACAGACTAACACACTAACAGACACCCTACTGACAGACACCATACAAATTATGTCAATTTCAGATTCCTCACACCTGAAAACGTATAAAAACGTCAAAAAACAGAGGTCGAAATTTTTCACGATTATCTAAGTTCTCCATACCTATAGTATGACAGGGAACTAAAACTTGTATAATCAATGACGACTGATGTAATGATGAGCAAAACATTTTAAAAACCTTTAATGAACCTAAAGAAATTCTAAACTTAAATAAAATCCTAAACTGTACTACATGCATTGCTAGTGCTACTGGAGAAAATAAAAACACTATGCAAAAAATGATAATAATCAATGAATTCTAAAATATAGTATCTAAATTGGACATGAAAAGATGGAAAAAATCTTTCTGAAACTTTTTTTTTTTTTAACTTTGTTTACTTTTTACTTAAATATATATACAAATCTTGGATAGCATGCATTTTTGCCCCAAGGTATACTGACTTATGTCAGACTGAGCAGTCTAAGTGCAGGGTATGTGCAACCCCTCCCCTCCCCCCCCCCCTCTCAAAAGAAAAAAAATCTAATAATTTTAAATTATCTTTTTACTACATGTATTATGGATTTTTATAACTGTTTATTCTCTCTCTCTTTTTTTTTAACGCTCATGGTATGGCATGGCTTCTCTTATTTTGAAGGATTCGGTGTTTCTTGGATTTTATTAAACTATTTCTCTTTATTTATGTCAACTAATCTAAATGCTTTGTCTCATCACTGAGTCTAGATGTTTGCTGCTGTCATATTTTCCTGTTATATTATCTCCTATCTTGCAGTTTCGGCTACAATTTTTTATATTTTTATTGGCTCTTTAAGATTCTACACAATCACATATACCAAGGTGTGACATTGACTGCCATTTGGGAAGCTCATAAACAGCCTCTCCTGATTCTTGATGACTGGTTGCTTGATTCACTTTTATAAATGAACAGTTACATTTCATTGCTTGTTATCACCTAGAGCTTGATGATATTTTCTTTTTTTAGAATATCTCATAATCATGAATTATGTATTTTATCCCCCCCCCCCCACACACACACACATCTACTATTTCACATACTAGAGCTAATTATTTAGTGATGTGGTGCCTTTTTCAGTCACAGAATATGAAGACTGCACTGTTATTGATTTTGTTTCTTTTTCATAGGATTTTATATAATAAGATTTCTGCCTTTTTATGGTCACAGAAATATAAATAACCTCTTTGAATGAATTTACAGAAATTTCATCAAAATTCATTGAACAATGTTTACTACTAACAAATAAAAACAATATGGATAAAAAGGAACAGTTTTTTTTTTTTTTTTTTTTTTAATAAAACTAAATAAAACATCAAAATGCAAAACATTTTTGAGAGGCTTTTTATGAAAACATCTTACAGGTAAAAAGTCATCAACATCTAATCCTGCAGGTTTATCCCTTTGTTCTGGCACATAATCTGGACTCAGAGACACAGATTTTGTTTTTAATTGCTCAGGATAAACAGCAACCCTTTGAATAAATGCACTCTTATCAGGCACATAGGTGGTTGGTCGAACTATAGATACAGCTTCTGGTGGGTAACCAGTTAATCTAATAGCAGTCGCTCTTTCGCATGGCTTTTTGATTCCTTGAGAGTTCACAATAGATTTAGAAATAAAAGTTTCAGGAACAAGACCCACTGATGAATAAACTGGTGGACGTAAATTGATTGTAGGGGAAGACACTACAGGCGTTGGTATACACTGACTTCGAACAGGTGAAGAACATTTTACAGGTGAGGACACAGGGGATTTTGAAAGTTTCTCAGGAATTTCAGTCACAGAATATGAAGACTGCACTGTTATTGATTTTGTTTCTTTTTCATAGGATTTTATATAATAATCTCCTTTGACAGGTTCAGAAACTGAAATGATAAATGTTATATATTAGATTTTTGAAAAGAAATTTATATATATATACATAAAGAACAGTAAAGATAGTTATTAATTGAACATTTAAAAAAAAAAAAAAAAAAAAGCATATTTGTAAACAAACTTAAAAAAAAAAAAAAAGTGTTTTATTAACTGCTACATTTTTTCTGATAAAACTTCATCATGAATTTTCTTATTATTTAGATTTCTAGCAGGAAAATGTGCCAAAAACTAGAAAAGCATGCATGGGAATAAAGCCCCGCCACCTTCATTCACAATAAAGTAGGAAAACAGCTTTATAATTCGAATTTCTCATATGTTGCATACAAGAAAGATCACAGAGAATAAAAAAAAAAAAAAAAGAAGCTTTATTTAAATCATAGATGCGTGTGTGTGCATATTTATTTATTTATTATTTTTTTTAACCTAATATTACAATATTTTTTATTTATTTTATTTTTATCTATGTATTTATTTTTTACACAATGTATTGACTAAAATTAAGTTAGTTATGTTTGCAGTATTATTATTATTATTATAAATATTGAAATTTATTAGTTTTAGCATTAAAAAAAATATATATATTAAAATAAGTATTTTAGATACAAATTATGTAATCTTACTTTACAATAACATAATTTATAAGGAAGAAAAAAACTCTAAAAAAAAAAAAAACATACCATCCAAAGGTATTGGGAAAGGATCACTTTTGGGTGGGGTTCGGCACACTAACAGGAGAAAAGAAAAAGGAATAAGATGACAGCAAAATAAGATTTTTTTTTTTTTCTTTTTTCATATTAGGGATAAAAATGCATGAACTAAAGCATAGGTTTATCTAATAAATTTTAGGGAAATTCTTTTAAAAATCATATTGCAAGTGTAAAATTGTTGAGTACCTATAATAATTATTTTTTTAGAAATAGGTGAAATAAATAAGCACAAATAAAGAAACCCAGCAAGAAGAAAAAAAAAAAAAAAAAAAAAAGAATGCTTGAATACTACTTGCATTAACAGAATAATAGAAGGGAGAAAACTCCATAAGATTCTTTTCTTTCATTCTTTCTTTTTTAAATGGCCAATTTGCATTTGTAGAACAGAATTATTTTGCTTTTCAAAAACAAATATTATGAAGTAGCAAATATATATATAATTAACACAATTTAAATGTATTAAACCTGCATATTTAAAAAATATATTATACTAGTAAAAAAAAAAAAGTAAATTAGTTAAATAATTAGACAGAAAAAAAAAAAAAAAAAAAAAGCTATGCAAAAAACTAAGCATTTACAAAGTAATTACTGGAGAAAATGAATTAAAAATTAAATTATAAGGGAATTAAACAATATTTTAGTTACTTTTATTGCACAATCATATAAATACAACTTACCATTAAAATATATTTTTAAAAAAGCTACATTTTAAAATTTTACTAAATGTTATATTCTTACTTGAAATTAGGTGAACATTTGTGAAATCCTGCATAAATTGAATTTGAAAGTGATTAATTGTTGATTGCTTATTCATGTTTATTGTCTACTTTTTAACCAATTGTTCTATTTGTAAATTAAGTTTTTTATCAAACAATAGCAGCATAAGGATGAACGTGCACAAGCACTGAACTGAATGTGCAAATAATTCTTGTGTTAGTGAGAAAGGCATTTGGGACACAGAAGCTGAAGTGTCAGAATCTGAATCCTCTTTCTTGTTGCATTTTACATAAACTGTTTCAACAATGTCTTCTTTCAGTTAAAGTGCATAAACATTTGTGAAATGTTAAATATGTTGGAAAGTGATAGCACACTAGATCTTTTTAAAAAATTGGAAAATTCTACTTCTTTGAAAGGTTATTTTTGTTTTTCATATTTCCATATCTTACTCCCTGAGGATTTCTCTGAATGCCACTGGGTCTCCAAGAGTGATGTCTGTTTACAAATCAACTATCAAAAATAAAGTAATAAGTAATTTTCTAAAAAAAAGTTGAAAAGGGTAAAATGCTTAAAAGGAACTAGGAACAAACACAAATAAGGGGCATATAGATACAACTGATAGATGGAAGAAGCACTAAGAAATTGGATTTCAGACTGCAAGGGATTAAATATAAATAGTTTACAACTTTTCTGACAAAGAAACAAGAAATAAAATAACTATTCTAAGATGATGAAATCCATAAATAAGTATGGCAAGAAAAAAAAAAAAAAAAAAAAAACAATTCTGGTTAGTTCAATTTCACTGAAGACAAGATAAATGTGTTCAAATTAATGGACATATTTAACACTATTCTGCCACAGAAAATTTAGAACTTCAGGTATAGTTAGAATTTGAATTATCTGACTTTTAATTAATGAGAATCGGCTGTACATAGTATATATGTAATGTATAGAGAGATCAATTTCTTTAGCATCCAAAACAAAGCATTTTTAAAAATAAAATTATTAAAAAAAACATGCTAATAATCTATATAAGCATGAAATATTACTGATTCATTGATTCATCATCAACACCGAATCCAAACCACTGAAGCTAAAAACATGACATTTGGACAGTAGGTTCTTTTCACGACATATGGGCTCACTACCAACAGATTTAATGAAATTTAACCTTTAACCCCTTGAACTGACAAATCCAGCTTGTCATCGTCATGAATTTCCCGACACTAATTATGTTCTTATATCATATGTATATATAACAATAAATATTCATATAAATGTGTGAAACAAATATTATTTTTAATAATAAATTATTTGAGCAACAAAACCATAAGTTTCTATATCAATCCCTCCTCTTAAAACTAAGAAAATTAAATTGTCTGCATGAGCAGTGCTGACTGAAAATAAATTGCAGTTCAAGGGGTTAAGGGGTTGTCAAATATTTTGAACTTTTTCTATGTATCTCAGCAGGTCAATGTTTTTGAGCCTTATCACTGTATATCTGCAATTATTTCCAACAGAAGTTTGAAATGTAGCAACATGTCTCCACTTAGGCCCTAATTAAATTTAAAAGTTGAAGATCTTCCAAAATTCAATTCCTCAAGGGGTAAAAGAGTGTGTTGTAGATTTTAACCATTTGAAGAGCAAGAAAATTTTCCCATTTAAAATCAAAAGCCAACAATAAGAATTCACCAATAACATTAGAAGAGAAGAAATAAATGAAGTTATTCTTCTAAGTTATAAAAGCAAAATTTTATTTAAAAAAATTTTCGGGAGCCAGTATTTGGAATTGGGAATTAAAATTTGCATTTGCACTATGCAAATAAATGGCACCTCTGAAAGGGTTATATGATTTCACCATATCTCAGCAGTGGTTTTGTACAAAAATGTGAACTTTTGCAAAACAATAACAAGGCCGAAATTGGAGCGCAGCATTGTAACTCTCTAACTGAAAGGTTTGGAAATTCAGAAGTATTGACATTTAATAAAATATTGAATTTAATTCAATGGATGTTTCAGGGTTTGTCATAAATTTCATTAGAGAGCCTATAAAAAGGCAGCACAGTTACTCTTCCTAAAGTTATAGTAATTTGGATGCTACAAATTCTACGCAGTGGTTCCCAATAAAATTTGAAATTTAGCAAAATGTCATAGGTCCTAATTAAGGTAAATGATAAGGATCTTCCGAAATTTCGACTTAAGAGGGTGTAGAAATTCTTGAGTCTTTTTATTGTATCTCTGCAGTGGTTTCCAGTTGAAGCTCAAAAGTTAAAAAAAAAATGTCTTCTCCTAGGCCCTAACAAAAGTAAAAGATAAGGATCTTCCGAAAATCAATTCCTAAAACCAATGAAAGGGGATATTTCTGGGTGCTTTTTTTTTATAGAATTTTTTTTTAAATAGATTTAAGCCAAGCTTGGTCTTCATCAAAACTTACAATAGACAACCTCTAATGTCAATGAGATTTGAATTTCAAAAGAGATGAGAATGGAGCGAAAGGGGAAAATATTCTTGTCTTTCTTTGATGTGTCAATGTATGAATTGATTTGTCAATAACTTCATTTCATTCGTCTAATATCCATCCACTGTCTAGAATTCAGAATAAAAAAGCACAGGTCTTTTTTTTTTTTTTTGAGCATGGATATCTGGAATACTAAACAGTACTGCAAATAAGAAAAAACGAAAAAAATATCCAAGATACAACAGAATATTTAAAGATATAACAGACTAATATTAACAGAATATTGCTGGTTGTTTTATTTCTCTAAAGATGACTGAATAACTTGAGCAGAGGTACTGCATCCAATTTTGTCAAAAGCTTGGCGATTCTCAAAGTGAAAAAAATATTACGATTGAGCAAGTGTTTGGAAATGATGTTGTGGGGGGTCACACAAATTAAGGAGTGGTTTAACCGATTCAAAAGTGTCCGCATGTTGATAGATATGACCAGCTTTCTGGGAAGCCACAAACGCACCAGAAGAACGAATGGTGACAAAATGCTACTATCTAGAAGTTCTTCCGTGACTCTGTGATGCAATTCAGCACAAAAGACCAGACATATGGATGGCAAGAAACTGGCAGTTGCATCATGACTATGCACCATCGCATTCATCACACCTGATTAAGACATTCTTGGTGAAGCATGGAATTCCAGTTATCCACCAACCTCCTTACTCTCCAGACATGTGATTTCTGGCTGTTCCCAAAATTGAAAATGCCTACTTTAAATTAGAAAAACCTTTTTAACTTGCCTCGTTGTGGGCCGTAAGCTTTTCACCTGGACGTCCAGGCCTCCTCAGCGGCTTCATCTGTCGTGAAATTCGGACGGTGTTGTTGTCTGTGGGCGGTTCTCTTTATGAGATGTCTCCACGCTTCATTTGGGGCCATTGCATCGCTGTCATTGCACACATTAAGGTTGGTTGTAATTTCTAAAGATTCTCGGAACATCGCGTAATAGTAATTGTTATAATCAGCTAATTTTTTTAGTTTCGTTAAATTTAATCTCTATATTTTCGCTGTTATATGTTTTAGCTAGTGCGGTATTTATTTTGTCAGTTTTAATATCATGTTTGTGTTCGTTAATACGGGTTTTAATTTTCCTTTTTGTAACTCCGATATATGAACCTGCGCTTTTATTTTGATTAATATAAGGCCTGGACGTCCAGGTGAAAAGCTTACGGCCAACAACGAGGCAAGTTAAAAAGGTTTTTCTAATTTAAAGTAGTTATAGTGATGTCTCGTTTTAAGTTTTATAATTTCTAATAATGAAAATGCCATTGAAAGGATCCCGTTTTCAGAGTAGAGATGAGATAATGCAGAAAGTGACAGCTGAGTTGAACATCATTCCAGAAGTGTTTTCGGCAGTGGAAGGAATGCTGGGTTAAGTGTGTGAAGGTGCAAGAGGCCTACTTTGAAGAGAATTAAGATCCCAATCCCGCAAAGTAACTAAGATGTTTTTTCAGACCAAAGGTGGATACTTTTTGAACAGACCTTGTATATATAAAGCTGATAAGCAGGGCTTGATTATTGCACATAGAGGCACCTAAATAATTTTAAATATTTAAAGAGCAATTTTAGTAAAGATATCTTAAAAAAATTGAAAAAAAAAAAGTTGCTAATGATAACAATCTTTAGTTGGAACCCAGTAACCTCCGTGGAGGATCAAAATTGTACGGCACGTCTGCGGATAACATCCATGAGCGGATCCCGAACCATTGTCAATTCCTTACTGTGTAACTCTAATGAGGCATTGAACCCACTGAACATAAACCTCAAACTAGTATCCAGTTACATTTTCTTAACTTTGTGAGTCGCTAATTGCCCATTGTGCAGCACTAGTGCAACGTAAAACCCAACCAACCCAACCCTTAACTTTGTGAAATGAGATTTATCAATCAAAATCCAGCATTTTTGAGAACTCTCCATATACTTATGGCGGAAGATCAGAATTAGGATGGCATGTCTTCAAACTACCCTTTGGGATGATTATTATATTAGCAGCTACAGCCGCCACTGCTCAGGTTGAAGAAATGCTAATTAAATATTTGAATTAAATTACAGAAAGTGATATAAAAATAATATAAAATCTTCCAGCTTTATGATATTGTGACTGAAAAACATTTGAATAAATAGATTTCAGACTCAACCCTGGAGGTTGATAAAATATGTTGATGATGACATTTCTATAGAACTTCTGTGTAAACAATAATTTTCGTTTTTCCTCAAGGAGCATTACATAAAGATTGTTAGTAATTCCAATATACAGTCAGCAGCAAAACTATCCGAGCATTAGCAAAAATTCCTATATAAAAAAAGTACACTTGATATACAGTTTTGTTAAATAAATCCTTGTCAGATCCTGTTCTTATTCAGTCTAAGAACATGATTCGACAAGGATTTATTTAACAAAACAGTACTAAGGGTACTTTTTTTATATAGGAATTTTTGCTAGTGCTCAGATACTTTTTCTGCCGACTGCAGCAGCATCCAACATATAATTAACTTTTTTCGACATAAAAAGAAAGCAAGTGAACAATAAAACTGAAATAGAATTTTATAATATATTCAAAAATTTTAAATATATTATTGATGTCAATTTTGCCAAATGCATCCTTGCATGGATAAATTTAATTTTTTTTTTTTTATAAAGTTATATTTCAATTTCACATTCATATGTAAATAAAAATATTTTTCTTTTATGTTGGGAAAAAATGAATGTGTAATCTTTTTCCTATTTTTAGCATCAATTTGTTTTTTTCTTTTAAATAATGTTAAAGTTGAAATGGGGTTTTACTTAATATCTTTTGAACCAATTATCTGATTAAATTTAAAAAAATACAGCATTAGCTAGATTTTTGTCATGATTGATAAATGCAACAGTTTTTGTTGCGGTTGATTGAATGATTATAACTTTTTACAGATAGCCAAAAAATCCAGAAAAAATTTCACTGACAGACTTAGTTACATACGTACATAGATTAAGGAATTGCATGAATGAGGAAAATAAGGATTATAAAAGAGTACCATATTATAAAGAATACCTTGTAAAAAATTACATTTCTACAGAAGTCAATTTCAACAGTCATAGAAGTAAGATATTCCCTACAAAAATAATCATATTGATTTGAGATCTCTCTCTTTGTAAAAAACCTTAAAACTAATATCTTATGAAGGCAGTGCTTTAACTTTGTGATCAACATTCAAACTTCCTGCACAAATTAGATATTTATTTTGAGAAAATTGCTTTAATTTTTATACGGAAAGGGAGAGGGCACCAAAATCCTCCTAGGCCTTGGGCCCCAGCAAGCCTTGATCAGGTTCTGCTGATAAGATATATTTATGCAACAAAAGTATACTGTGCATATTAAAATATTTTTAAATAATCCTGTTCCTTCTCACTAATTAGAAAAAATAAAAAATAACCCTGATAAAAATAAGTAAATATACAATGAAATAAACATCTATTTTATCAAATATTTGTATATATATGAATAGAATATTTTTAAAACTATTTGAAATGCAAATGAGAACTATTCACAAAATAAACTACTTACATTCACTCTTAGGAACAAATATTGCTTCTCCATCTATACCATCTTCTATATCATCGTAATTTAAGTTGTCATTTTCTAAATCATAATCTTGATTACAGCTGTCCACAACTTTCATTTCCAAAGAACTAAACAAAATAAAAAATACTTCAGAACTAAATCTTATTAGTAGAATTTTTATCCAGATATATTGCTTAGCTTCTAGCCATGTAACAAAGCAGCTACTGTCAGTTGATTAGTTTCCCCCCCCCCCCCCCCACATATTTTTAACAGTCTATAGATTTTTTTGCAATGAAATTATAATATTGAGTGAAATGTTTTTAATGAAACATTTTTCACTGAGAATTATACCCATATCTTTAAAAGGACATTTTGGAATTTGCAGACAAAATCTTCCTCCTTAGCTATTAACCCTTGCCTTCTCGTTCTTTTCAAAATTATGGGATGAGATATGGCTCTATATTTCTCATACCAGTGATATTTCACACCTTGAGACTTTCAAATAATATACCAAAAATATTAAATATAATCTATATCCTATAGTCAGTTTTTTTTTTTTTTTTTAACACACTAGATGTTATCAGCAATCTAATGAATTTATAATGGAAGGTAGTTCTTTATTTTACGCTAAAAAATTATCAATACTACCATACTTTTATCTATCGTATAATTATTAGTTTAAGGGGAAAAAAAAAAAAAAAAAAAAAACTTGCTACTTTTACGCCAATTTTCTTGACAATAATGCAATTCTTAAAGGATAAAAAAACAGAAATACAAAATCTTCCAGAGAGTATTTTGATATTCTGACAGTTTATAGTTAAAAGTTACAGCTCTTTTTATAGGTATACAAAATAGAATTCTTATACATTGCAGTATATGGACTCAAAAATTCTGAAGTTCATTTTAATGTGTTAAATTGTTTAAAACAGAAAAAAAAAGTGATATATATTACATTTGTTATTAAAGGATCATTATGGGGATGCGATCATTAATAGTTCATTTATGTAGAAGCATGAAAGAATTAACACATATTATGTCCTATTGGAGTTAATTATCTGAAGTTCATTAAATTATTTAAAAGAAGCATATATTTTAGAGTTTTGTTAGAAGGATATTGTTACTAGAAACTGTGTGCTTATTTATAATTCTTTAACAGGGATGAAAAAAAGAATTAAAAAACATTACAATCCACTGTACAAACATGCAAACTTCGGTTGAAGTAATCAAATACTCTATTAAACTTTTTACTTTGTTTATGTTGAGTTATTCACTGATTCAAACATGTTTAAATATCTGATAACTACTAAAAGTTTGGAAAGTTGAGTGGAGCCACTTCACAATTTTTGTAGCTACAGCAATAATTTCATCAACTGAAAAATTTCAACTAACTATATTTTACAAAATGAAATTATTATATAATTCTAATGAGTACACTTTGTGCTTACTGAACACAATATATTTAAATTTATTGCTAAGTTTTAAATATCAATATATCGTCTTGTATATGTCTGTGTACATATAGATTACAATAATGATACATTTTTGAACATAATATAAATATTAAATCTATTTTTTCTATCATACTGAAATTGTCTTTTATTAAATCATATACAGTGGTTATAGAAAATAAATAAAAATAGAGAAATTTCAGGTAATATTACAAATGTATTTTAAAAAAAAAAAAACACTTTCTTACTTTATTTTGTGATTTCCAGGGTCTTTTTCAAAGCTCTTTCTAAGGTGAGTTCTAAAATAATACAGACAGCATTACATTAATTGCAATATATACATATACATTGTGTTTCAAAACTTTAAGGCACTCCATAAAAAAAAAACCTTGTAAAAGGGCTTTAATTTATCAATAAACTAAAAAACTAAATGCATAAAGATAGCAAATAAAGAGAGATATAAAATGTATGATTTGTACATTTTAGAAAGTTTTGAAAAATATTGTATGAACAAAAAACAAATTTCGTACCGTTTTATATCTTTAAGGTACCCTATGAAAATCATAGTAAACCAATAATAAAATAAAATAATTGCACATGATTTGTGCTTTAATAGTGGGTGTGATCTCCATTTTTCAATATTACTTCATATATATGGTCCTTCATGCTTGCAACAAGTTTACGTGCAGAGGTTAAGGAAATTTGCATCCAAGCTGTGAGAATAGCACTTTTGAGATCATTAACACAATTATATTGCTCTCCCCATCCTTACACTTTCCTTGCAATGTTGGCAAAAGCATTTTCTATAGGGTTAAGTTCCGGATACCATGCTGGCCAGGCCAGTGTACGGATATTTTTTAAGTTCAAGAATTGCATTGTGAATGGTTGCGTTATCGTGTTGAAAAAGTATTGTCCTGCCTGGAAAGTTATCAGTCGTCGTAAGGAGGTAATTTTCTAATCTTTGGACATAATTTACTGCCTAATGGTTTCCTTTAACAAAAGCGATATCTGATTTTCCATACAATGAAAAAGACAGCCCAAATCATAACACTTCCTCCACCCATCTGCCGGCATCATTTGATTTCCTGTTGTTGTTGCAGATGGTGCCAATAACTTTTGTGCCCATCTGGTCCATCTAAACTTGATTCTTTTTCATCTAACCACCAAACTTCATACCATTCTTTATCCCAAGTTTAGTGGTCTTTTGCAAATTTTAAGCAGGCATCTCAATGATGTTTTTCCAGCTTTGGTTTCCTTGCCATTTTGACATATTTTATGTTTTTGTTATTGTGAAGATCTCTATAAACCGTATTTTTGGATCTAGCAATATCGTCACGTCTTGCGATTTCAGAACACGACATTTTATTCTTGGTGGCGCATCGAAATATTATTTGCAGATGACGAGGCTTGTGAATTCAAGGTTGCCCATCAAGATTTTTTTTACCATAATTTTCTCGAAGTTTGAAAAAGTTCTGAATAACATATCTGGATCTTACAATTTCCAAAGAAATTCTTTTTTGCGACCAGTTCATGCCATGTAACTCTATAACTCTTATTTTTTCTTCTTCTGTCAATTTCTGTCTTTTACCCATAATTATTCTTACAATTAAGTACAAAGAAACCAATTAAAAATATTTTATCGAAAAATAAACACTCTATCAATTACAATTTTGAAGACAAAACTTTTGACCTTTGGTTTTAAAAGAGTGCCTTAAAGTTTTGGAATGATGCCAATTTTAATTTTTTGCCAAATTTGCCATAATTATACATTTATCACTTTTCTTCTTTGTGCAATAGATTTCTTGGCTGTTTCAAAAAGACATTTCGATATTTTAATCAAAACATTCACTTTTTTCACTTCAAAACGTTAATTTTTATGGGGTGACTTAAAGTTTTGAAATGCAGTGTATAAAGAAACACATATGTTTTTCAAATAACATAGAGTATGTGAATGTATTTTTTTAAATTAAAATTTAATCAAATAGTTAAAATTTATAATTAAAAAGTATCAAGAATGTATTACAGTGGAGCACCTTTTATACGTTTCTCTTTATACGTTTTTCTCATTTATACGTTTTTTGACTTCGGTCCCAAATCATTCCATTGAATTCTAATGTTAAAATATTTCGTTTATACGACATAAGTAAATTCTTAATTTCACTTATACGTTTTTTCCCCTCCTTGTGGAATCCCAAGTTTGAGTTTCATTCAAGGATTTAAAAAAAAAAAAAAAAACATGAATGCTCTTTATGTTTTATTCTTATTCTTATTTTTTGATTATTTTTTCTTAGAACTATGGTAACAAAGTGCGGCTATAGAACAAAGTGCGACTTGCATCGATAGCCAGGGGGTGGGGGGTGGGGTGGGGGGTGGGGTTAGAGAAATTTTCAGAGATAAGCCAAGTAGCCAGTGACCACTTGAAGACCTCCCAATTTCTCTTTTAATTGATTCCAGGAATGGGGTATGAAAGGAAAAAAAACAACTTTATAGGAATTTTGTAAACTTGAAGATTTATTACTCACTTCCGTTGGGCAACTCGGAAGCTTTTTTTATCGTGTTAATTTGACATTACGGTTGGAGAAACTTTTTTTCCCTTTCCTTCCTTTTAATCGTTTGCAAAAATGTCATCTTCGTTTAGAGAAAAGGCTTTGTCTTTAAAAGCTAAAATTGAAATCTTGAAAAAAATTTCTGAATTTCTATATTTTTAATTAATATTTAATAATTATTTAACCATTTAAAAATATTTTAAATATAATTAAAATATATCTTATTCGAATAAATGTAAAGGAAATCATGAAAATTGATTAGACTTTTATTATTAATATGATACTTTATTGTGTATTAATGTTAAAACGAATTTTCAGTTGTACGTTTTTTTCAGTTATACGTTTTTTAGGAACGGTCCCTTGAAAAACGTATAAACGGTGCTCCACTGTATTAGATATATTTCTTTTTAATTTTATAATTTAAAAATTAATTGCTCATATCACGATATGAATAAATGACAATTATTCATAAATTATTCATATAAATTAAATAATATTCAAATGAAAGGCTACTGTATTTATTTTTTTTTTTTTTTTAACTATATACTATAAAAGGGCACAATTTGAAAATTCATTAGTGGCCATAAGAAGCAATTTTTTACAGGCCACTTTTCTTGAATCAGTGAACACTTTAAATCCAAATAAAACTTTACATCCAAATAAATATGCTCATATTAATAAATAGTTTTAAAAAGTTACCAAAGACATTCTTTGAGTAACTGACTGACATTCACATAAAATAAGTATTTTGTTAAATACCACACATAAAATACAACTTTCAAATTATTTTTTCTTAATCAAGTGTAGGAAACTGACAAGCATTTATTTTTTTTTTTTTTAAATAATGCAGCAGGCAGCCAAAAAAGTGGTCACTGTGGTAGCCACCAATAGCAAATTTATTAGTTGTCATTTTTTAGCAGAAAGTGGCCATGTGGCCAGTGCTAATTTTGCCCTATATTAACTCAAAAGTTATGTAAAAGTATTTTTAATAATAAAACTGAATTTAAAGAAAAATTAATAATTGTAACAAAGCAGATTTTTCACTGATTTTTCATTTCATTATTTACTTCAGTAGTAATGAGAATGAACTTTCTAAAAACTAATAATAAATAAATAAATTTACAACCAAAACAAATTTAAGTGATCTCCCTCGCTTTTGGACTAAAATAAAGCAAACCCACATGGAGAGATTCAGAGAAAAGGGAGAGAGAGAGAGAGAAACAGAAACATTTAAAGCAAAAGGATAACACTTAGTTAAAAAGGTAGAAATAATACTTAACACTTTGACTGCCAAGCCAAAATTGCAAATGTTCACCACGGTGCCCAAAAATTCTTTTGCATAATTTGTATTTTTTTCAACATAAATTTACATATAAAAAAATATTTTTCAATCTGATTCATTTTCCAACACATGGGGGGATTCTCATTTTCCAACAATCAAACTCCAGTACGATTTTCATGTAACTGGTATCATTTTTATAGCCAAGGACTGAAGTGTTGAAACACCATGGCTATCACATCTGATAGCCAGTGTCCCAATAGAAACATCACTGGCTATCACATATGATAGCCATGGCAGTCAAAGTGTTAAACCAATGTTTGTAAAGCTCAGATCTAATTTATACACAATATTACAGAACTTTTTTATTGAATACAGATAAATGGAGAATCTCTAGCAACTGTTAACTAATGAATCTCATTATATGGATATTGAGAACTAAACAAGTATAATTTTATTTTATAAAACCATTTGGTAAAAGTATTTTTTAAAAGTATAAAAAATACAAAAAATAGAACTATGCTGTAATATAAAAAATTAATTATTACATTAAATACTTACCCAGGCACTGGATTTAAGCATTGATCTGGTATGTAAGAAACATTACTGTTGTCCACTTTGGAGAATGGTTTTAATGTATCTAACTGAACAACATATACAGAAACACTATTCATAGAAAAACTACCTGCGATCTGAAAGTTTAAATAAAAACAATAAATAAATATGCAAAAGTTTTGAATACTTCTCTTTACAAGAAAATGTTTACAAAATTCTTAATAAAAGACAATAAATGTGAAATAATTTTTTCAATGCTTCTGAAGTTAGTAAGGAAGGGAAAAAAAGGGGGGATTCTTAAATATTATGCAAATCAACCATAAAATGATTACAATTTCTGCCAAATATTGTATCTATATATTCTCATTTAAGTTTTTCTTAATTAATTTTCAAGTTCATCACCAAAGATTGATACTGAATATGACTAATATTCAACAATAGCTTGGATTAAAATCAATATTGATGTTAATTAAAGAGACACCACACCATAAAATCACAGTGGTGCAGAGTTTCACTTACTAAAATTTACAAATTTCTAACGGACCTAATTATAGAAGGTTGACAGTTTTCAAAAATCAGTTGAGCTTGATGTAAAGGTTTAACCACTCCACACATTTTAAAAGTGCCTAACTCACAAAGCTACACGCGGGGAAACAGCATGTCCTTCAACATTGAAACTAGTGCATACTGATGATCAATTCTTTTATCTGACTAAGACAAACACCTTTGCAGATGTGCAAAGCAGTTTTCAATGTTAAATTATAGAGGAAAGCAGAGAAAATCCAATTCAAACTTAGCTTTGCAGATATGCGAAATGGCACATTGAAGGGTTAAAACATAATAAAAATAGAGAAACGGCTTAAATTACACACACTGAGGACTATAATCAGCAAAATAAATGTTTTAGTTTTGCTAGAATTTAAATACCTTATACAAAACTTTTCCATTATGTTTGACTGATTAACCCCTTCCACTCCAGGGACGTACGTGCGTACGTCCTGGTGTTAATGGCCATTAATACCATGGACGTACGTGCATACGTCCAAAGAAAGTATACGATACTATTTCAAAATTATAATCTGGTATTTCAGACATTTACACTACAGCTAGCCTGGAGCGGAAGGGGTTAATTTCGAACACTCCGTGTTCATCCTCAAAGTCGAAACGCTAAACGCCGTCATTCTTCCTTTGCTGTTTACTTTGCCGGTGTATCCAGTGGTTGCCACTTCGCTTCACTTCGTGTTCTTCTAGTAGCTGTTGCCATGCGGTGGGAATGATGTAATGCTCTCTGTCATTTACGGTATTATAATTAGTGGTAATCTCGAGGGCCTCCCGTTTTAGTGCATAGTTTTGGTTATTGTAAGGGGCTATTTTATTGATGTTAATGGAGTTAATATTAATGGGGTTATTGATGTGGGTGGCGGAGAAAGCGGTGGAGGTTTTTCCTAGTTTTAAGTCTGTGCGATGTTCTTTTTCCCGTTCTGAAATTTTCCGTTTCGTCATTCCAATATAGCAGGCTTTATTTCCATTTAAATGTTCAAAGTTTATTTTGTAAATTCCTGGGGTAGAGTTTTGCGGAAGTAGGTCTTTTTCATTGCGGATATGTTGAAAGATGCTTTTATTAGGTTTTATAGGGATGTTGACGTTTAAATTTTTAGCTTCATTTTTTATTTTAAGGCTTGCACCGTTACTATATGGTATGGCAGAGGTGAAGATGGGTTTAGATTTCTGAGCACTGTTGATTTTGTTTAATGATTTTATGCGTTTTTTATATAAATTATTAACCAGATTTTTAGAGTAGTTGGCTTTCGCGGCTATTTTTTTGATATAGTTAAGTTCGTTGTTAAGTAGTTGTTTGTTGGAACAGACAAGAATGGCGCGGTTGATATAGGAACGAAGGGCTGATAATTTATAAGAGAGTGGGGTATTACAATTTTTGTTTATGATTTCGGTGTTAGCTGTGGGTTTTCTGTGAATAGTAGTGTCAAAAGTGTTATTCGGATTTTTTATGATTTTTATGTCAAGATAGTTTAGGATATTGTTGGATTTTTTTTCAATGGTGAATTTAATATTGTTGTCGAGATTATTTAGGTCTATTAGAATATTGTCAGGGTTTTCGGAATCGGGAATTATGGCAAAAATGTCATTGACATAGCGCGTCCAAAGTTTGCATTTGTTAATTATGTGGTGGGCTGAGTTTTCAAGTAGTCGGAGCTTTAGTTCGGCGATGATTCCGGAGATGGGGGACCCCATAGGGACCCCTTGAGTTTGACGGTAGGTATTTTGATTAAAGGTGAAATAGGATTCATTAAGAAGGAGGTTGTTTGCCCGGATTAACGTTTCGCTAGTTTTATTGTCTCCAAAGGTGTCTATTTTAGTGTTAATTATTTTGGTGATTTCGGGAATATTAATGGAGGGGTACAGATCTTTTACGTCGAAACTAACTAATTGATCGGTGTAATTAAGATTAATATTACGGAGTTTATCAAGAAATATTTCATTTGAGTTTATTGAGAGGTTGGATGGGGGAAGAAGTGAATTATAAATATTTTTCATGTATTTTTCAATCTGGTAAGTTGGGCCTTCGGATTTGTTTACGATTGGACGGAAAGAGGGTGGATTTTTGTGGTCTTTATATTTTGCAAAAAGGCGAGGTATAGTGGTAGCATGGTTATTAAAAATTGGTTTGTTGTTGTTGGGCCATTGGCCGGTTTTTATGAGTTCTTTGGTTTTATTTATAAGTTTATTGAGAGGTGAAAGGGGGATTTTTATGGCTTTTAGTTTGTTTATTGTGTCTTGCATCATATCGTTATATTGGGTACGGTTCATAATAGTAATAAGGTTAAGGCATTTGATATCTTCAGAGTCGGTGTATGTTTTATTTGATTTGGAGAGGGATTTTATAGCAGTATTGCGGATAAGTTGTTGTTTAAGGGGGGGAATATTATCAATTGCGGTTTCAATGTGAGCTATAGAGTCTTTTAGGTCAAGTTTATCATTGAGGATATATTTAGCGCCTAATTTTAATAGAGAGTCTTGGTGTGAATTAAGTTCGAAGTTTGAAAGATTATTATATGGGTAGGTGGTGGGTGGTGAGATATTAATAAGTTTAGGGTTTTCTTTCAGGATTAGGTGGTGCAGTTTTTTCTGGTGACGTTTTTGGGTAGAGTTTTGTTCAATTTCAGCGAAGTTTTTAATTTTATTGATTAGGTGGTTAAATTCATCGGGATTGGTATTTAGTTTTAAATCGCGTGTGAGGTTGTTGTTTTTCGTTTTTAATTTATAGATGGTAATGGATTTTTGTTTAATAATTTTCTTCAAAATGGATAGTTCAAACTGTTTAGCTAAATGTTTATAGTATTTGTTTATGAAATTCGAGTTGGTTTTTATGAATTTTGGTATGGTTTTAAGATGTAGGCAGTCTTCAAGAAAAGTTTTGTGGTTAATTTCGCGCGTAAGTTTTTTAGTGTTGTTTCTGAGGTTATTGTATAAAGTGGAGAGGGACATATTAAGAGAGCGGGAGGCCCAGAAAAAGAGTTAATATACACTAGGAGGGCAATATGCCAAACGAGTGAGTAAGTGAAGCGAAAAATAGTCAATGTTGACCAAAAAGCTTGGAAATTATATAAAGATTTTATGGTATTTATAATGTATGTACACATTCAAACGAGTGCAAAAACACAAGTACAAAAATAAAAAGCTAAAAGTTAAAATATGAAGTAGTTAAAAAAGTTACATATAAATAGTTAAAAACGTTAAAAGATGTACATTCTAAAAATATAATAAAAGAGTTAAAAATTATCTACATACATACGTTAGGAGAGCACACCATTATAATAATCTGAAGAAGATTTCTTAGAAGAACGTACGCCACGTTGAAAAACTTCCATTAGAAGCAACATGCCCGGTAGCGGCTAATTTACTGTAATTTTATTTTTAAGGAAAAGCACAATTATACTTTTGCTAGAATTTAAATACCTTATACAAAACTTTTCCATTATGTTTGACTGATTAATTTCGAACACTCCGTGTTCATCCTCAAAGTCGAAACGCTAAACGCCGTCGTTCTTCCTTTGCTGTTTACTTTGCCGGTGTATCCAGTGGTTGCCACTTCGCTTCACTTCGTGTTCTTCTAGTAGCTGTTGCCATGCGGTGGGAATGATGTAATGCTCTCTGTCATTTACGGTATTATAATTAGTGGTAATCTCGAGGGCCTCCCATTTTAGTGCATAGTTTTGGTTATTGTAAGGGGCTATTTTATTGATGTTAATGGAGTTAATATTAATGGGGTTATTGATGTGGGTGGCGGAGAAAGCGGTGGAGGTTTTTCCTATTAAGGCATTTGATATCTTCAGAGTCGGTGTATGTTTTATTTGATTTGGAGAGGGATTTTATAGCAGTATTGCGGATAAGTTGTTGTTTAAGGGGGGGAATATTATCAATTGTGGTTTCAATGTGAGCTATAGAGTCTTTTAGGTCAAGTTTATCATTGAGGATATATTTAGCGCCTAATTTTAATAGAGAGTCTTGGTGTGAATTAAGTTCGAAGTTTGAAAGATTATTATATGGGTGGGTGGTGAGATATTAATAAGTTTAGGGTTTTCTTTCAGGATTAGGTGGTGCAGTTTTTTCTGGTGACGTTTTTGGGTTAAACCCAAAAACGTCACCAGAAAAAACACCATTAAAAAAATAATTTACTTAAAAAATAAATAAAGAAATAAATAAAATAAATAAGTGAAAATATTTATATAAAATTAACACTTAAAGTCACCAATTATTACTTTGAAAATTGATTTAAATTTCAGCTATGAAACAGATATAATTGAATATACAAAAATTTGTGAAAAAAATTTTTTTTTCAAACTTTTGAATAATTTGTATATATATACACAATATGAGAATTTTATTCATCATTGAAATAAAGTTATATGAAGAAAAATGAAAACCGATTAAAAATTCGATTAATCGACCGATTAATCGATTAATGAACTACGATTAACCCAGTTAAAACTCTTAGTCGATTCCCACCCCTAATATATATATATATATATATATATATTACAGAAGAAAAGATTAAACAACTGCACAATAGATATTTATATGACATATTATATATTATATTTGTATCTTTATAATATATCTGTGTACTAATTATATTTCTATAATATACCTCTACACACCCTTTTAAACAACATAATATAATACATATATATACATTTATTCAACATAAAATAATACTTTTGGTCAATAAAAGTATCAGTATGGAAGCAGGTTTAAAGATACAAAATTAACTTTTAGGTAAACTAATATACAAAAATGTATAAAATACAAAGCAGTTACATTTAAAATTTTCAGCATATAGGTATTAAAATTACTAAAATCGTCTAGTTGTTGAAACTTGACCAATTTTTTAACTAAACACTTAAATAATAAATATAGAAACTCAAAATTTATCTGTAAACAAAGTTCTTAGACTTTATTCTAAAACTAAATAAAATACATTGTGAGTTTATTGCATATATAACATAGAAGCTGAGATATAGCCTTTCCGTAAATGAAAACTAATTGCAGCACAGCAGCACTACCTTTTATCTGATATGCACCCAAATTGAACCATCATGATTTTACAGATTATCCATATCACATACCAAGTTTAGTATGTTTATACATCACAGAAGCTGAGGTATTGCCTTCTCTTAAACAGAATTAAATTGCAGTACAGCATCACCTCACATTAGCAGGTTTGTACCCAAGATAAAGCAGCATAATTTTACATAATATTCATCTAATATACAAAGTTTGATGTGTTTATATACTACAGAAGTTGAGGTATAACCTTCACTTAAATGGGTCGAATCACAGAACAGTAGCATCACCTATTGGGTGATATATGTATTTAAATATTATATTATAAAATACAAAAGGGGAAAGGAAGTTAAGTATACTAAAACTTCGAAAAAGATCATTTTTTAACATTTCTTTCCTTCCTCATTTATACACTTATGCAATCCATTTCTTTTACTGGCATAATTTTACTACTGAATTTTTAATTTTAGAATTCATTTAGAATTAAATCCCAAATCTCTTTAAATTAGAAAATAATAATAATATAACCCATCTTAACAATTATAAATTTTTCTCAAAATAGGAAGTTTTAAAGCTTATTAATTATTGGAAAGTTCAACTATTTGGTTGAGTTCATTGTATGAAAGAGTCTGTCAAAAAATAATGCATACATGCAATAACAATGTTACAAAACATCAGTGTTAACAAAAAGATCTGCAGAGTGGAATCCAAAATTCTTCTGTTTAAATACATTACAAAATATGTTTACAAAAAAAAAAAAAAAAAAAAAGAAAGGGGGGGGGGGGTGAATTTATTAGACATTAATCAAATTAATTTTTCAGCGTTTCACTTTTTACTGAGTATTGTTTAAATCTCTTTTCTTTTAAAAATACTTTAAATTTACCGACAACAGAAACCACAAAAATAAAATTTTTGCTGCAGTTTATTTATAATGATAAATAATAAGAAAATTAAAAAAAAAAAAAAAAAAAAAAAAAAAAAAGTGGAATACTTAATGTTTAAAATATTTAAAAAAGAATAATTTTATACATGAAAACTAGAATTTTGAGTATTGCAAGATATTTAAAAATAAACAAATAAAAAATTCAGACTTGCAATCAGATAAAACTTTTGAATCATGTTTTTCTCTTTAATAAAATTGAAAAGATTTATTTATCTGTGAATAAATATGAGTAGTTATTTAGCACACAGTAAATTAAGTAACATAAGCAAATGGTAATAAGCAAAATAGATCTAACAATAACACAATCGAATGGTATTTTTTTTATTAGTTAAATAACATAATTTAATTAAAGAAATAATATGATTCACTTACAAGTTGATTTTGAGTCATTGTCATATCACTCACTTTCCCCCAACCAGTAATAACTGAATCGTAGGTACAACCAGGTTCCCAACCATAGACTTTTAACATATCTTGAGATCCACTAAACATACATAAACCACTTGTGTGGAAATAAATACACCTAAAATTAAAATATGAAAGGTAAATATTATTATTAATAGGAAAAAGATTTTCATAGGAAATAAGAACTATTTATCATAACCCATAAAAGATCATAAATTACAGTGCATGGTTAAAAAAAAAAAAAATAGAATAGGGTACACATTCTATGTAATAAAGGTCAAGCTGTGACTCTAGAAGTTATAAGACCTGAAAAAAATAAAAATAAAAACTGCCATTGAGAGCAAGATTGTGTGAGGTTGTGATAAGGTGTTTGATCCATATCTTGGAACTCCCATGATCAAAACCTGGCTGAGGGTATTTTAAAATTCTTATATCATACTTTCTTTTTTTTAATTGAAACGTGAATAAATTAGCAGAAAATACTTATTAAATTTAATTAACTTTTTTTTTTTTTTTTAAAGATGAATGAACTGTTTTCAGTAAGATAAAACATCAATAACAATAAGAATTACAATTTTAATTAAATATAATAGAATAATTATATTCACTTAAATTATTCATATATTTAAAAAAAAAAAAAAAAAAAAAAATCAGTTTTTGTTTGTTTTCATTAAACAGATTAAAAACTCCCAGGACTGTATCTTAACTTACGGAGTATTTCTGCGCAAAATTTGCACCTTACCCATTGTTTTTGACCATGCTTTTCAATTTATGCTTGATTTAGTTTCGTTAGGAATTTTACTGTTTCATATTCTCCTTGTTAGAAAACTTGATATTACTCACAGTTCCCTCATATCTACAAGTAAACACATAATCTCTACATAAAATAAAAAGGCATGAAATTGCTGTCACTTTACGATTTGACCAAATAACAGTTATTTCACCTTTAATGACAAAAATCACAATTTTTTAAAAAAGTGGTTCTTTAAACATGTGATACTAGATCTCGCTAAAATATTGTGCCAAAACTATTAGAAACTTTAGTAGATTCTGAGATTAGACTTCTGTAAAAATGTAGTTTATGAATAATAGCAGCATTACTTGCACCTAAAAAGCACCTAAGTTGAAAAGTCCAGTTAAGGCACAAATGCAAGCAGTGGGGACCTGAAACAAGGTTTTAGATGATTTTAATGGTTTTTTCTTTTTTTTTTAAGTTTTTATTTATAAAGTGATATAAAATACAGTGAACAATTTTATTTATTTTTAAATTCCTTTAAATATAGTGACCAACAAACTGGGCAAAGCCTGCAAGAAATATGTTTTTAGTAAATCATTATTGATATATAATCTGAAATATAAATCAGCAAATAACATATTAATTTGTTAAAAAAAAAAAAAATACTTTTAAATTCTTTACCTAAATAAAAATTTAAATATTTCTCTGAAGAGATTTTTTTTATATTTTCTGAGCATGCAAGGTTAATATTTTAACTTTTTGGAATATATGACAGAATTTTTAAAAACGTGTGGGGAAAGAGAGCACAATTTATTCTCTCAGGAGAAGGGACTATAATATCATCTAATCATCTTTTAAATGAAAATCTCTTTTTTTTTTTTTTTTTTCCATGAAAGGAGTAGTAGTTCACTAAAAATTACGGAATATAATAACAATAATGCTACAAATAATCAGGTGGGAAAAATAATTTCATAAATCATTTTAAACACAAAATAAAGTTGCAATATTTCCTGACTATTGCTAATTTATATTTCAGGCGAGATTTTTTTTAAATCTTAATCTTTACAATTTATTCATTAAATTTATTTAGATTAAATTTAATAAACATAATTTTACTTAAAAATTTATTTAATAGTTTATCAACCATGGGGGGGGGGGGGATTACTGTTGTTAGTTTTGTTTTTCAGCTTTCATGCAATTACAAGCTTTTCTGAAGCCAAGTTCTCCATAATCTATATTTATACAATATTACTGTCTATTCTGCTATAGCCATGTTATGAAAATTTCCAGTTCTGAACAACTTATGCAGTTTTTAAGTAAAATGTTGACTTATAATAATTAGCATGAACATTAATAGAACTGACATTTTTAAAACTAGCCTGACTTCTTTATGATGAAAATAATCCTTGTGATACCTGTTTATTTGAAATTTTACGCTGCTCTGCCATGTTAATAAAAATCTTAAATTATTAATAACTAATGAAGTTTTTAAAACAAAATGTAGAAATTCAATAGGTTTCTTTCTAGTATCATAAAACAAATGATATTTCAAAACTGGCCCAAACTCTTTACATTGATTCATTCTTAAGATATCTACACATGTTAACAAAACAAACTAACTTACAAATAAAGCATTACAGACTTTATAGTTTTCGGATTCATCATATTTCAAAATATGTAACAATGTCTAAATAAATAAATAAAATAATAATGAATAAATGAAGTTTAAAATTTTAATTAGTATCTAAGTTTCTCCAGCCCATACTATGACAGAGAAATAAATAATAAAGCATTTTTTATTATAAAACTTTTCTGTTCCATTAATACCACCAAAGATACATATGCCTATTAACACTGAATCAAAATTGAAACTCGTATTTGTACTTGTAAATATGCAATGAAATTTTTTTTTTTACTGAATAAAGATATGATTAAGCATAATGTCAGATATTGTGAAATGGGGCAAATGTAACCAATGAGGTAAGGGTATCCTCAGCTTATAACTTAACTCTGAATTTGGACCTAATAGTCATGCTATCTGTTTGTTTGAATCTTTCTTTCTTATATTTAGACTTAGGAAATAAAATAAAATACGAAACAATGATCATTTTAAAAGTTTGAAAAACTGCTTACATTTCAGAATCCGACAAAGTGCCTTTCTTAAAATTCGACGTTTTGCTGTTACTGTACTTGTGAAGTAAGCATCGCAGCTTTTGGTAAGTAAAGTTTTGTACGTAGATTTTGAATATAACTTCAGATTTGTTCAATTTCTTAAGTTTTCTGGTTTATCACCCATTATTACACTTACCCCAATTTTGTATATCTGGCAAGTGTGATGAGGGTGTTTACACTTGTGCATCTTAGCTGCTTCACTTATATTTTTTTACTTTATTTTTTCAGTTGTATCTTTTAATTTTCAACGAAGCATATATATATATATATATATATTGATTTGTTACATCAGTGTTAAGAAGTTTAAGATATAAAGTGCTAGAAGGAGGTATACAGAAAAGCTCAAAATTCTTTAAGAAGTTAAGATATTTTAAAAATTCAGAAAGTCAGAGATTTATAAAAGTTTTCACGATCTGTAAAACTGGATTTAAATATCTTTAATGTACAATACCTCGGCCTACTGTACATCAGTACAGTGGGCCAAGGTTACACTTGCCCCAAACCATGAGGCAAGTAAAACCAAAAATCACAAAATATTAGTCTTTTTTTTTTTTTTTTTGCTTTTTACCCCCCCCCCCCTTTAAGTAGCACATTATTACTAAATAGGAAAAAAAAAAGTTCATATATTTTTGAAAATCTAATTAGTTATAGTTTATGCCAGAAAAGTTTCAGAAGTATAGTTATTAAACAGCAACTGATCAAAATGAAGTCGACAATGAACTGTGCCATAACATTGCTACAGTCGGTAACAAAAGTGTCCAAACACTAGCAAAAATTCGTATGTAAAAAAAAGGAAACTTAATACAGTTTTGTTAAATAAATCCTTGTTGAATCATGTTCTTACACTAACTAAGAACAGGATTTGACAAGGATTTATTTAATAAAACCGTATGAAGTGTACTTTTTTTACATAGGAATTTTTGCCAGTGTTCGGACACTTTTGTTACCGACTGTACACTTATCTCATTTCATGCCCCACAAAAAAATGCAATGAAGTATATAAACCATGTTCTACCTTCTTTATGGTTTTAAATAAAAATGTTTCAACATACCTTACAGGAGGGCCATCACCACCAGTCGTAGAAACTAACTGAAATGATTCTAGATCCCAAAACTTAACAGTTCTACAAAGGAATAAAATAGAAATATGAGCAGATCACACACTTCTGAATGAGAGGGTGTAAATAAAATTAGCAAACAAATGATGCAACTAATAAATAAAATACCTGTCTGCACTACCACTTGCTAAAAGGAACTCATTTGGATGAAATTCAACAGCAGATACAGAGGCAGAATGTCCTTCAAACTCTGTTAGAAGTTTACCAGCACTTAAATCCCAGAGCTATAAAATAAATAATGATAAAATGTACAGTAATGTATTTGACTGACATTTTAAAAAGTTATTACAACTGCATATTGTTCAGAATTTAACAGGCAGGGGGTGGGGATGGAGGGAATATTTTGGAAATTGTCGCTTAAACCTACTTAAATCTTTTGTACAAACAAACTAAAATTAATATAAACATAAACTTTATTTACATATCCCTTTCCTACATACGTGTTTTTAAATTGAAACAATTTACATAATATGTTGAAAAAAGTTTAAAAATAAAATAATAAATTGAAATCGCAAAATAATTTATGACAACTTGATTGATTTCAATCAGAATTAAATAAAAAAAAAAATTCTGAAAAAAAAAAAAAAAAAAAAATTAAGCAAAGTTTTCTGTTTATTATTTCATTTAAGAAAGTGATTATGCAGTCATATTAATTTATTTCATATTTATACAAAGGAAAAAAAAGATATAAATTACAGTACAATATTAAACTAATGAACAAATAGAAACAGTTTTTTAAAGTCATAAAATAAATTATACTCAATTATCTTATCTCTATAAAATAGAAAAGAAGATCTGTGAAAATATATATTTCGGTTATTATGCATTGTAAATAAATATATAAATGCACAATTCAGATTTAGTACAATTTTCTAATGATAGATTTATTATTTATTTTATTATTATTATTTTAATGCATCTTTGATTCGATAAAAAAACTGACACTTACAAAATTGTCACATTTCTAAGTTAATCCATAAAAGACAATGTGAGTAAAAATGTAAATCAGGCACCATATTAAAACAAAATTTAAAGTAATTATGCATTTTTAATAACATCAAACTACTTATCTGAATAGTTCAAAAAGTACAATTTTGTATCTTAGAAGAATTCAGAGAAATTTATAAAAACTGAGTGTATGACCAAATACACAAATATCATTTCAATATAAAATATTGGATCAGAAATACAACAGAAATTTGGATAAATAAAATAAAAATTTTCCCACTAAAATTGTATATTAAAAACTAGTAAAAATACTAACTTTGACAGATCCATCTTCTGCTCCAGATGCTACCCACTTTCCATCAGGGCTAAACTTTAAAGTATTTACAGCTTTTTCATGACCCTACAATAAAAAAAGCAATATCAAAACTGCATTATCAAGAATTGTAGATAAGATTTATACTGATGAGATATAGTTTATTTTTAAAGATATAATTTTACTATAATGTTGAAAAATGAGCTGTTTTCCAAAATGTAATTCAAATAAATCCTTATCTGTTTCAGCAGATGCATCATCCATACTCAATGATAACAAAACCCCCATATTATTCTAAAGAGAATTAGAATTACTCATTATCTAATATATTTTTAAAATTCTTTTTTCAAATTCAGAACATTCACAACTGATAAATTTGTCCTTGTTTATTAAATGGTTAATTAAATATTTACTACTTAATTTTGGAGCTAAAAAATGCATTTAGTTTATTTTTTACCCATTGTAAAACAAGAAGTAATTTAAAGTAATTGAATGATTGCGTCTTTCTTAATTATAAAAAAAAAAAAAAAAAACAGTTTAAAAAAAAAAAAAAGTAGCAGAAAACTAATTTGTGCCCTTTGGGACTTAAAAGTTGCACAAATTTTAGTTTTTGAAGATTATAGGTCATTTTAAACTGAATTGCATAAAATACCAATATATATATATATATATATATATATATATATATATATATTAAACATAGCTGCTACAGTAATTTTCTTAAATATTTTATATTTTTGCTAATTAATTAATTAATTAATTTTTTGAATTAATACAGCTTAATGATTGTAACTGCCAAATTGACTGTTTATTTCTCAGAAGTGCCAAGTACAATGTGGCTGTTAGAAAGGTACATACTGGAGTTTCAGATGCTCTTGTCTTGAAGCACAAAACTTTGGAGATTTTGGTGGGGGAAAAGAGCAACATAGATTAATAGTAACCCACTGGAAAGGAACTCCACAGATTTTAGGTAAAACCAAATTATGGAAACATGGATAAATGATATTTGATTGTATTAAGTAATAAGTAATTGTGATTGCAAATTTTTCCTTAGAATAACAAGGGGTTTGGCTTTCAGCAATGATATATTCGTGTGGTCTCTTAATAAAAAATATTAAATAATTGTACTATTTCATATTTATTTATTCTGATATTTTTATATGAAATCTTGTTCCTGAGAATATAGTATTAAATTTATAACTATTTTAAGGAAAATTTGGGAGAGGAAATTAGCTATCATATTAAGGCAAAAGACAAAATATTGTGGATTTTTTAATTTAATTTTATTACTTTTTTTTTTATCTTGGGTGAATTCGAATTAGAAAGTTTTCATTACTGAATTAGTCATATGATGAATTACACTGGATATAAACAATTTATGTACAATAGAATAAAAAAAATTATTTGATATGAGCTTGAAGTTAGTTTCATATTTGCATTATTGACATACTTTGTTGGATAAAATTTCATTAGATGCAAAAATTAAAGTTTTGTAGAGTGATAATTTGCAGGTAAATTTTACATATTCAGTTATCTGATAACCAGATTTTAATTTGATTCTATTGTACTATTTATAGGATTTCTAAATCATATAAAAGACATTCTTAAAAATAAACAACTACTATATGTTTGCCTACAGTGTTTTGTTTCAGATTTTCAACAAAATACATTTTCAAGAGAAATTTTCAGCAATTTCAAAATCATTGTGATGGAAACTGAGTCAGAATTTTTTTTATATTTCCATAAACATAATATATCTTTATTTTTGTATGTAAATATAAAACAATGTCAACTGACTAGCAAGCTTACCTTGTAAGTATATATACAACCTTTTTTTCGGGCATCCCATAACTAGAAATAAAAAATACACAGGTTAAATTTTCAAATAGAAAATTTAGAAAAATTTAAATGAATGAAGTTTTACAAATTTATGAAATATTTCACACATGAAAGGGAAAAAAATCACTATTTTTTCTTTCATTTCATTAAGATTTCTTTTTATAAATAAAGAAAAGAGAAAGATAATTTTAAAACTCCAATATTCTTTTTTATACACAATATCAAATACATTTACATATACATTCACAATACATATATGGGGAATTTTTTTTTAGAAAAGTTATGTAAAAGATGTAATATATATATATATATATATATATATATATATATATATACATCAATGTAATAATTGTATTACGAAAAATACAAATAAAATCCTAACATACAAAATGTAAAAGACATAAAAAGTGTTTATAATAAGCAAAATTTTAAGAAAAGATATTCTAATTACCCTTATATTAGTATCAAGTGAACCAGATACTATATAATCACCATACGGATGAAAATCTAAACATCTTATTCCGGCTTTATGACCAGTTAATGTTCGAATAACTGAAAAAAAAAAAAAAAAAAAAAAATCATTATATATAAAATTACTAATACCTACAAATATACAGAGAGAATAATTGTGAAATTTCCTACTTAATGTGGCAGAAAATTTAGTATCAGAAGTACATTAGGATAAATAATTCTAAGATAAAAAAAACTTGTTATATACCATGTTTTTAAATTATCTGATGAATCATTAATAAAAGACATGAGGATAAAAAATAATATTTAAGCAATATTTAAGCATGCAGACTCAGTTCAGTGAAATAATAATAGTGGGGGGGGGGGGGTTTAAAATAAAATATTACTCCTTTTAGAACAATGTATATTAATATTAGCATCGTGACAAAAGCGACATTAGCACTTATCAATGTGTATAAAATTTTTAAAGTGATAATGACGTCAATTTTTGTGAGATGCATAATTTAACTTTTTATATTTTTTTCACTTTGAATTAAATGTATTTATTTTTATAACAAAAGAAAATGAACTCGTAATTTTTTTTTTTTTTGCCAACAATTAAATTATAGCTAATATTTTAATGGATATTTTATTGCTATTAAGAGCTTATTACTTTCATATTTTAATTAATTAAAAGAAAACTATTCGAAAATTCGACTTTGAAGCATTGTGTTTTCACCGGGTTCTGCGCTACTGTGAAAGTTTCAACTGTTTAGCTAGTAGGGAAGTTAGTTAAAAATAGATTGCAAGATTTGTACCAAATAAACAAGCAAGAATCGAAGTTAACAAAAACATGGTAAAATTATACTTCTCATTATACAACAGAAACACAAAAATCTTGAAATTTCTTCACTACCTTAAATGTGCTCCTACAGTAAAAGTAGATTTACAGGCAAATCTTTATACATAAAAGTGTAAACTCACTCAGTGACTCAAAACAGAGCCATATTGATTTCATGGGAGATGGAATCGCAAACTTTGATGAAATATTTGTTTTTGTGAGATTGGTATCATTAGAAAGCTTATAATACAGGCTTTCAAATGATATATCACAAGTATATATTTTTTAAATTTTTTTCACTTTAAGGTCAAACATTTTTACCTTTGACATCCAATATCTCAAAAAGTACACATTTAATTTTCTTTTAAAAATTATATGTTATTTTTACATTTATTATCTATAACTATTGCAAATTTCAACATGGAGCGGCTATGGGATGCTGAATTACAAATTAATATGCAACCCTAAATCACTATTTTCATACTAACATAACATAATTTTTTCCCGTATTTTGTTCCCTAATTAACTTAGATAAGATTGTTATCATTAGAAAGCTTATAATATAGGTTTTTAAATGATATATCACATGTATACATTTTTAAAATTTTTCATTTTAAGGTCAATCATTTTGACCTTTGACCTTCAATATCTCAGAAAGTACACATTTAATTTTCTTTTAAAAATTATATGTTATTCTTATGCTTATTATCTATAATTACTTAAGTTTCAAAATGGTACGGCCATGGGATACTGAGTTATAAATTAAAATGCATATCAGTATTTCCATATTAACATGACGTACATTTTACAAAAAAAAAAAAAAAAGGCTGTCCCACGTTGAAACTTACAATAATTATAGATAATAAACGTAAAAACAACGTATAATTTTTAAATGAAAATTAAATGTATACCTTTTGAGACATTGAAGTTCAAAGGTCAAAATGTTTGACCTTAAAATGAAATTTAAAAAATATATATATACATGTGACATGCCATTTAAAAGCCTGGATTATAAGCATTCTAATGATACCAATCTTATATCTGTAAGTTAATTAGGGAACAAAATATGGGAAAAACTTACGTTATGTTAGTATGAAAATACTGTTTTAGGGTTGCATATTGATTTATAACTCAGCATCTCATAGCCGTCCCATGTTGAAATTTGCAATAGTTATAGATAATAAATGTAAAAACAGCGTATAATTTTTAAAAGAAAATTAAATGTGTACTTTTTGAGATATTGCAGGTCAAAGGTCAAAATGTTTGACCTTAAAGTGAAAAAATTTAAAAATATATACTTGTGATATATCATTTTAAAGCCTGTATTATAAGTTTTCTAATGATACCAATTTTTTTAGCTCTAAGTTAATTAAGAAAGAAAATATGGGTACAATTGTAGCAGAAAAATTTCAGAAATTTGCATTTTCTACCCATTTTTGCAGCCCCGTTTATCAAAAACTAAAAGAGATAGGGACTAATAAATTGGTATACATTCATTTCTCAATAGGACAAATAAATGAGCTCAATTTCATAAAAATCTGAGGGAGGGTCAAGCTAAAAATGCTTTTTTTTTTTTTGTGTGTGTGTGTGTGTGTGTGTGTGTGCTGATTTGACGGTGGAATGACTCATATATATATATATATATATATATATATATATATATATATGAATGAGTATAAATAAACATTTTTTTTTTTTTTTTTTTTCAAAATACTAAACATGTAAAAGAGCAAAATTTAAACAATACTTTATAAAATTTTTATTTTGAAAATATTTAGTAGTTGGATCCTGATTTCCTAGACCCTTCAGAAAAATGGTGGACACGATTTCTGAAAAACTAATGTACTGATCTGATCTTATTGAAATTTTGCACACTTCTTCAAAATAGAATTTACTTTTTTTTTAATACTAAAGCAAAGGATTAAGTTAATAACTTTAAAATATAAATAAACTACCTTACATTATTATCCTTTATTTGTGCATATATATTTCGGAGCCGGGCGCTTTCAGACGATTTTTCAAATATCTCAAAAAGTACTTGAAGAATCATCTTGAAACTTAAGGAGTGTGAATAACATTAACATGTTACACCTCATATACTTCAAAGAAAATTTTGCCCCGAAAATAAAAGGGGATCAGTAAAAAATTAAATAAAAATGAAAATGTTTGGGATCAACCTGTGAAAAGTAATGCTTGAAATGTAATCTGGCTGTAGCATTTGATTATGACGCTTCTTTTTATTCTTTGTATAAATTTTTATGAAGCTAACACATATATTCGTGGAGAATAAACGTTTTTTTTTTTTTTTTTTTAAGAAACGTAAAAAAAAAAAAAAAAAAAAAAAAGTTACTTTTTTATTTGTAACAGACCAAGTATTAAATTTCGTGCAAAGTCATTTTCAGGAAATTTGACACATATCATTAGACATATCATACAGCAATCAGAATGCAAAAATATTAAATATCTAATGAAATATGAGCATTTTTATCAAATAATTTTTACCGGCGCATGCACAAGCTTTAGCGAAATTTCATTTGCATAATATAAGGGGTTTTCTCAATATTTATTTATAATCAACGAATATTGTATTACAATTGACCGAATCAAAATAAAAATGCGAGTACAACCCCTTATAGTTTATCTGGTTTCTTGAAAGGAACTGAAAAGCAGTTCATTCTATCGTGTATCATTTTTTGAATTTGCACGATACTTCTTTAGGGTTTTTTTTTTTTTTTTTTTTTTTTTTTATATAGGTAGCTCAATGCAATTGGCTATTAAATTCTGCAAATGAAATTTCGCTAAAGCCAGCGCATGCGCAGTTAAAAATTTAGTAAAAACACTCATATTTCGTTAGATATTTAATATTTTTTGCTTTCTGATTGCTGTATGCTGTGCCTAATATTGTGTGTCAAGTTTTTTAGAAAGGATTTTGCACTGAATTTAATACCTTGTGTGTTATAGCTAAAAAAGTGACCATTTTGGGGAGAATTTTTTAAAGAAACTGTTATATCTCCAACTCCATGAATATATGTGGTAACTTCATAAAAAATTATACAGAGAATAAGAAGCTCCATAATCACATACTACAGCCAGATTGCATTTCAAGCATTACTTTTTACAAGGTGATCCCAAACATTTAAATTTTTATTTAATTTTTTACTGGTCTCCCCCCCCCCTTTTTTTTTTTTTTTAAATTCTAATTTGTAATTAATTTGCCTTCAAATTTGCTAATCTTTTGCTTAACCTCATATGAACTTCAACACACCAAAATAGAATTTCCTTCAGTTATTTTTGTTTCCATGTTACGCTGATAACAAATCAATTGTTAAAGATTGAACTTTCGTATTAAGGTTACTTCAAAACATGACATTATACACACACACACAAAAAAAAAAAAAAAAAAAAAAAAAGGAGCTGAAAATAGAACCAAAAAATAAAAATTTCCAGTATGGGTATGAAAAATTAATTTTCCTTCCACAGCAGTGTTCGTCGTCATAGTAAAATGTAGCAAAGCACTTCCATCAACTACAATCAATAGAAAAGAACGTTTAGTTTAATTTTGAGTAGCCCTGTATATTGTCTATTCACAAATTTAATCCTATATAAAAAAACATAACACAAAATGGAATACATCCAAATATTTTGAGTAGTCCTGTATAAGAATGATGAATGGTTTCTATATGACCATCTACTCAAAACATGCTTTGTATTTAAAAAAAAAAAAAAAAAAAAATGTTCATTCCATTTTGTTTAGGCTATAGATGTTACACTGTACTAACTAGAAATTTCGCCCGTAGACATAATGTATTTGAATTATTTTAAATGGCTCTGTACACAAATCATTTGCTTGACCTCTACAAAAAGTTTAGTGTAGTATCACTCTATAATATAGATTAAGAATACTGACTTCCTGCTACTATTTGTTCTTGAGATATGTTGATAATAGTCACACATACAGACCAACCACTAAAAACCTGATTTTCGGATTCAGTACAACTAAAAATGTGCAAATATCATAAAAACTTAATTTTAAAAATTTGATCCTAAAACATTACTTTCTCTGCCATATATATGGGTAACAGAAAGTAAAAATTTATCTTATTTAAAAAAAAAAAAAAAAAAAAAAAAAAGTTTTTTTTTTTTTTTTTTTTTTTTTTTTTTTTTTTTTTTTTTGGGGGGGGGGGGGGGAGAGAGAGAGAGAGAATTTTTTTTTTTTAAGCCTTTGAAATCTATTTAACTCCATTTTGTATATCATTTTAACTTACAAACGTTAAAAGTTGCCAAAAACGCCATAAGGAAACGTATACCATAAGTTTTATAATCCAGAGGTAAATAATTATTTATGTGCAAGTAATTTACCTGGATTTCTTTTCTTTTCTTTTCTTTTTTTTTTACCGCCCCCTCAACCCCCTGCTGTATCTCTCTTTCTATAACTATCTGTATATATATAGTTATATGTATACATATGTTTTCCTAATAACTGATCGTCTTGTATTAATTCCCTGTAATTCATAAATACTTGTACCAAATTTCATGCAAAATGATTACATAAAATATTGGAATTATTTTGTGTAACCCTGTAAATGAATTACCAATTCTATGGCCACACTTCTCCACTGAAAAACATTATTTTAAAATTCTAATAAAATTTCATTATATTTAACGAGGTGTAAGCATGTCAAAATATACTTTTAAGAAATACCGACTACAGACCGTAATAGTACGAAATTTTTTTATGCATCCCAGAAAAGGAGCCACAGTAATTATATACTCTAAAAAGAATACACCCATTTAATTAATTATAACTCCTTAACATTTCAACCTAATTTGACATCATTTGGATGATTACAGTACATCATCGGAATTCTTTTGTGGAGTCCTGTAAATAAATTATTTAGTCTACACATATCCTTTTTCTAGAGAAAACATGCTTTTAAGCATTTATATAATGTATGTTAATTCCATTATGTTGAATGCGGCTTAAACCATTAAAGTGCGATTAAATAAAAATTTCATAAGCTCTAATGTCACGAAATTCTTTTGTGTGTCTCCGTAAACGAACCATAAACATGTATACACCAGTAAAAACTATTCAGCTTATTATACGTTTTTCATGAATTGTTCGAAATTTGACATAATTTGGCTGATTACGTTACATTGTCAGAACACTTTGTATGGTCTTGTAATTAGGAAACCTAAGATCACATATTTTCTACAGAAAACATAAGTTTAAGCATCTCAGTAACGTACGCTAATTTCCTTTTGTTTATAGCAAAATAATGATGTGAAAATGCGTCTAAACGAAATTCACCCCATATGCTTTAATGATAAGAATTTTGACGTGTACCTGTGCAGAACCCATAAAAAATATAGACATAAAAATTATATAACTATTTCTATACAGAACCTGAAACCTGAATGTGTGTGCCAATTTGCAAGTCAATCGGAGGATTTTTGCGGCCGCTATTGCGGTACATACAAATTCTGCCCATAGGCCGTAATGATAAGAAAAATTTTTGTGTGTACCTGCACACGAACTACAAATGGAATACACACCCAAAACTATACAGCTATATTTCTGTGTGGTTCATAAATATGTGTACCAAATTGCAAAC
The DNA here is from genome assembly GCA_963930645.1 of Salticus scenicus. Classification (NCBI taxonomy): domain Eukaryota; kingdom Metazoa; phylum Arthropoda; class Arachnida; order Araneae; family Salticidae; genus Salticus; species Salticus scenicus. Next base: position 222,516,206 of record OZ005650.1, on the reverse strand, counting down.
CAATAGCTTGATTTTTGCGGTGGCTATCGCGGTACATACAAATTCTTTCCATAAACCGTAATGATAAGAAAATCTTTGGCGTGTCCCTGTACACGTACTACAAATGTAATACACACCTAAAACTATACAGCTTATTTCGTTGGGCTCATGAATATGTGTACCAAATTTCAAGTCAATAGCATGATTTTTGCGGCCGCTATCGCGTGACAGACAGATACACAGACGGAACAAAATTCTTTTTCAGTCTCAACAGAAGGCCTAAACTGACGTTTCGGCAAAAATTGCAAGTCAATAGCTTGATTTTTGTGGTGGTTATCGCGGTACACACAAATTCTTCCCATAGGCCGTAATGTTAAGAAAAACTTTGGCGTGTCCCTGTACACGAACTACAAATGGAATACACACCAAAAACTATACAGCAAATTCCGTTGGGCTTATGAATATGTGTACCAAACTGCAAATCAATAGCGTGATTTTTGAGGCCGCTATCGCGCGACAGACAGACAAACAAACAAACAAACACACAGACGGAACCAAAAACCGTTTTGAGTCTCAACAGAGGGCCTCCACTGATGTTTCGGCATTTAATATTTTTCATAATGAGAGAACTGGACATCCCTGCAATAAATTTTATGTTCCCTTCCCATACGAAAACTTTTTTTTTTTTTTTTTTTCAAAATCTAAGGTAGTTTTCATGAATTCATAATCGTTCCTGATTATCCTCATGATCTCACCGAGATACCACTCTAAAAATTTCAGCCTATAAAACTTATAGAAATTTTACCTATCAAATTTGTTTTATTTGTTACTTCCTTATACAAAGTATAAGGAAGTATAGTAATCCCGATTTGCGAAATGGATTTTGTATTTCACATTGCTCGAAAACGAATGATCGCTGAATGTTGCCAATTTATACGTGTGACTGTCATGATGTATAGTTGTACACCTGCAAGTGTCGTCTGAACACGAGCTCTCGTTTTAGAGATATAAGCGATTTTACACGATTTTTCGTGACGTCTGTATGTGTGTGTGTGTGTCTGTGTGTGTGTGTGTGTGTATGTCGCATAACTCAAAAACGGTTGGACGTAGAAAGTTGCGAATTGGTACATAGGTTTGTTATAACATCTAGTTGTGCACCTCCCGTTTTGGACTTTGTATGATTTTCCGTTTTGGAGATATTTAGGAAAATTAGGTTCATAATGACAAAAATACATAGGTTTTGGCCATAATGTATCAAAAAACGGTAATAACTCAAAAACGGTTGAACGTAGAAAGTTGCGAATTGGTACATAGGTTTGTTATAACATATAGTTCTGCACCTCCCTTTTTGGACTTTGTATGATTTTCCATTTTGGAGATATTTAGGAAAATTAGGTTCATAATGACCAAAAATACATTGGTTTTGGCCATAATGTATCAAAAAACGGTAATAACTCAAAAACGGTTTGGACAAATCTTGCAATTTAACTGACTTCCCGACTAGCTAGACATTTGAAACTTTCAGAAAAGCTCAGAACACGTTTACAATGCGTTTTTTTTAATATTTTTGGCCATCTGTTTCCGATACCTGCTGCCTTCGGCAGCGTTACCAGTACAAATCTTGCAATCGATTTTTAACTAACTTCCCGACTAGCTAGACATTTAAAACTTCCAGAAAAGCTCAGAACACGGTGACAATGCATTTTTTAAATATTTTTAGCCAATTGCTTCGTGTCACTGCTGCTTTTAGCAGCGTTTATATGATTCAACAGAAAATCTATTTAACTAACTTCCCGACTAGTTAGAGATTTGAAACTTCCGGAATAGTTCAGAAACACGGTGAAAATGCATTTTTTAACACTTTTATCCAATTGTTTCGGATCCGAAGTCCCCCCCCCAAGGCACAACTTTGACATGAGTCCCCCCAAGGCGCAACTTTGACATGAGTCCCCCCCCAAGGCACATGAGTCCCCCCCAAGGTACAACTTTGACATGAGTCCCCCCCCAAGGCGTAACTTTGACATGAGTCCCCCCAAGGTGCAACTTTGAAATAAGGCCCCCCAAGGCCCAACTTTGACATGAGTCCCCCCAAGGCCCAACTTTGACATGAGTCCCCCCCCCCCAAGGATTTTAAAATGAGTCCCCTCAAGGCACAATTTTATTTATTTATTTATTTATTTTTTTACGTATGCATGCATTTTTTTTAAAATATTTTTAGCCAACTGTTTCGGGTCCAGTGACAATATTTTTTAACATTATGTATATTTCTAAAAGTGTATAAGGAAGTCATGTGGTGCCCACATCAGATTTTTTGTGCTTTAGTATTCAATCATTCAATGCTAATTATTTAAAATTTAGAAATTAAATGTTTTACATGTGTGATGCGTGCACAATTAAGTACACAATCTGGTGTATACATAATTTATAGAAAACATACAGGACTACCAATAATAAAGGAAAAACATTTTTTTCTATTGAATGTAATCAAAAAAAGTGCTTTACTCAATTTTATCAAGTTCAGAAAAATTGCTGCAGAATGATAATTACTAATTTTGGAATCAAAATTTAAACACTGATTTCCCCCCCCCCCCCCAATAATTACTTGTTTTGAGGTCCCTACATAAGAAAATAAAGTTTTTGGTTTTACTCTGTATATCTCTGTTATCTGCATATCGTAAAAACAAATAATTACTGTAAATTCAAATTGGGTATTTTGAATATCATATACAGTTACCGAAAAGTCTGATGAAATATCACTTGAAAAATACGATCAAGATTGTTAAGTTTAAATTCGAGTGTAAAATTTAATAATTTGGAATAAACTTTCAAATTTAACAATTTCATTTCCAAATTTTTCCATCCATAAAACAATAAATTTTATATTTCGTCATAAATTTATTTCAAAGGCAATAATATATATATATATATATATATATATATATATATATATATATTATTGCCTTTGAATATATATATATATATATATATATATATATATATATATTGAATATATATATATATATATATATATATATATATATATATATATATATATTTAAATAGGAGTAATAGCAGAGTACGAATTAATATAGCTAACTAACAAAGCAACTGAGAGGTGCTTATTTATGTTTAATATAACCACTGATGCCATTTAAAATCATAACTTTTCAATAAATAAAAACAATACTTTCTCTACCTTATGGGTAAGAGAAAGTTAAAATACCTGAATTTTGGAATAAATACATATTGCAATTAATTAAAACACAAATTATAAACATTAAAAAATAAAATAAAAATTATTTCAAACAGTTAATTAACTTAAATTGCCCAAAACAGGAAACTGATTCCGATATTATTATCGGAATAGAGAAAATATACTTTCATTTATCAACAAGGATAGTGAAATCCTCTAAAATGTATATTTTTCGGTGGGAAAATGTATATAGATTTTAATATTGTTCCTTTTGAATCAGCGGGAGTGTTAGATGGTAAGAAAGAAAATCTGAAATGTTATGATTCCAATTGGCATCACGGGGAATGAAAGGATTAATAACAATAACAGCTTTAAATTTTTATGAATGTATGCATTAGTCACAACCGCTCTCCTCATACAGAAATACGCATCTAATAAAACTGTTCCTAAAACTATTAACTGTTTTCAAAGAATGTTTATGTACATCATTTGTTATCTCACTCCTTAATCTATAATTAGTCTGTACAGTATTCAAATGCAGGTTAAGAGAAAATTATGCGAGTGACACTTCAAATTATTTATCAAAAATTTACTCTATCATTCTCAGATTCACCCTCACTTTTACTATAACTATATTTAATATAGGAAGGTATTTCTTAATTTATGATTTATGCCTGATTTTACTTTAATGCTATTTAAATAACATTTTCTCAATCATCGTCTGACACATTCTCAAATTTACAATAACTATACCTGTAATACGGAAAAATGCTTGATAACCTATGAGTGATGCATAATTTTACTTTTAACCCCCCCCCCCCCTCCTTTTTTTTCTTTTATAATTGAAATATAGATTTATCTTATGTAAACATACATTATTTAAATTCCTTATTTTCTTCTCTTTCCAATATTTGTAATTATAATCATATCCTCTAATATGGGTAAGTGTTTCATTATACTTTATTCCGAGTAGCTTATTGCAAATGATGCTGACACCCATAGAACAGATTGAAAGCAATAACCAATAAGACTTTTAAAAAAAACGTGTAAGAACAAATTTATCTTACTTTTAGATGCTTCTAAATCACAAACTTTGAGAGCGCCTGACAAGGAACCAGCACACACCATAATTTCTCTTGGATCGAACCGCACACACTCTACTGATGTAGTATGTCCAGTAATACTCTGAAACAAATAAAAATAATGACATATTTTGGATATATATGTATTTTAAATAAACATTTTTGAACATGAATTTAATAAAAATTCTATGACAACTTTATTAAAAAGAACATTATAACACTGAAATGGAAAGAACTGCACGTATAAACTTACAAATTTCTCAAACATGTTGCAACAACATAGAGCTGTAGCACGTAATATAAAAAGATTAAGTTTTAGGAAAATATCCAAGAAAATGCATTGATATATAAATAAAAGTCAGTCAAATAATTTTTATTTATCATTATTTCATTATCTTTTTCACACAACACTATCTGATTCTCGGAAATATTGTGGCATATCATTTTAAATAAAAGGGGACGGAACATTCATATAATTTCAATTAATACTTAGGCTAACAATGTGTTAGTTTGAACTATTAAAAATTTAATTTATTATATATGGATTTACACTAATTATATTTTATTTTGAGGAAACTGTATATCATTGCAATGTTTGTTACTCAGAACCACAATACTCCATAAACCTGATTCAGTAATGATAATAATAAATAGTCAGAAAACTTAGAAGTAAAATATTCAAAACTTAAAGTTTGGTGCTCATTGATAAATTTAACTCTAATATTATTTAACACTAATATTATTTTGTATCCAGAAAATTACAACGAATGAATTTAAAAAAAAAGTCTTATTTTTTTTCTTCTTGCGAACTTCTGTATCTATCAAATTTGAGCTGAAGATATTTTAGATAAAAAAAAATCTGGAGTGACTCCACTCGACTTTCCGAACATTGAGTAATTAACAGTTTCGTAGATAAAGTAAAGAAAGAGTAGTTGTTAAACAAACAAAAGAGAGAAAACCATAATAGAGTGTTTGAGTATTTTTCTCCATCTATTACACGTTGTTTTATTTAACGCTACTGAACTTTGAGCCCATAGATCATAATGACAAAGAAATTTTCGTTGTGTCCCTGTAAAAACCTATAAATGTTAGATTCACCAAAATGCTTATAGTTAGTGCAACAGTGATTTATAATACTCATATAAATTTTCAGCTGAATTCAATAAGGCGTTTAGATGCTATCGTACTTTTAAAAATTTAGTCCCATAGGCCATAATGATAAAGAATTTTTCTTTGTGTCCCTGTAAAAAAACTGTAAGTGCTAGATTCACCAAAATCTAGACAGTTAGTTCAGCTGTGATCTATAACATGTGTACAATTTTTTTGCTCGGATTAATAAGGCGTTTAGACACTATCACATTTTTAAAAATTTGGCCCCATAGGCATAATGATAAAGAATTTTTCTTTGTGTCCCTGTAAAAAAACTATAAGTGCTAGATTCTCCAAAATCTATACAGATTGAGTATTTGTGATCTATAATATGTGTATAAAATTTTTGCTCAATTGAATAAGGCGTTTAGATGCTATCGCACTTTTAAGATTTTGCTCCCATAGGCCATAATGATAAAAAATTTTTCTTTGTGTCCCTGTAAAAAAACTATAAGTGCTAGATTCACCAAAATCTATAGGGTTCGTACTATGGTGACTTACAATATGCGTACCAACTTTCAGGTTAATCGAACGAAGCGTTTAGACGCTAGCGTGTTCACCCACAGACATACACACATACATACACACATACACACACACACATACATACATCATCGTAAAAATAGTGAAAACGGACTCAGGGGACCTCAAAACGGATAGAAACATCGAAATCTCGAATTCGGATTTTTGACATGATTACAATACTTTCCTCACTATAGTGTTCGGAAAGTAAAAATTATTGAAAGAGGGGGGAATACAAATACACAGATGGTTAACCCCGCTCCCCCCTATCGGAAAAGGAAAAGAAAAAAAAAAAAAAAAAAAAAAATTCTTGTGCAAAGCCATGTATTATATTGCAATGTATGGGGTTTTGTTTTCTACTGCATTAAAAAGACCCAAATAATGTATTTATGATTTCCCCCTTAATTAAGAAATATAAGTTAGTATTTTAACTTTAATTAATGTTAATGCGAAATGAAACTATAATCATTTAATAATACATTTTCTAAAAAAATACAAATTATAAATTAAATCTTGGCAAGAAAATCAACAATTTAGAAGAAAAAATATATTAGAAAACCAATATTTTACATTTTTATAATCTAACAAACCATAAAATTCTACTCAGAATTTAATAGAATAAGTTTCTGTCTGTGTTTTTGCGTTATTAAATCAACAAATAAATATTATATCCTCCATAGTAAATTTTTTCTTCGTCCTCAAGATTTATTTCATTGATAAAGCTCCAGGTAAAATGTCATAATTCTCAAAACTGTATTGTATCACACAATATTTATTTATTCTTTTGTTCAATAATGCTCATATTTAACTAGTTATTTATAATGTTCAGTAACAAGTGTCTACTTCAGTACTATTCTTCTATTATTATTATTTTAAAGAAAAATGGAAAACATCATTCGATTTTGATGAAACTGAATTCAACATGTAAAATTTGCTGGGTGTTTCGGTAAAAAAAAAAAAAAAAAAAGTTCAAATTGAAGAACATTCTAATATTTTGGACGTAAACTCAGTAAAAAGATCGCAAAAATATTTACTTTAAAAAGCAAGGCCATTTATGAAGGTGTTTAAAACAACACTTAATTTATTGTATTAAATTGAAATTAATTTGAATTAGTATTTTTAAATAATATGAAATATCACCTAACATAATTGTTGGTATCTTTAAACTTATTCAACCTAAATAGAATAAAGTTTTATATTATTCTCTACTTAATTGTAATTATATTTATTAACCATCATTTTTCCCCCCTTTAAGGGAAGGAGGATTTCAAAGATATTTTTGTACATTTATTAACTTTTTTAATATCTTTTGCCCTGTATAAAGCTCCACTTCCATATGCGATGACTTAATGATTAATACAAGTCTTCCTTTCCCTGGTATTTGATCATTACAATGAATTAATATATATATGAGAAGCAAACATTCAAACCATGTTTTCTCCCTTAGGCTACAATTTTTCAGAAACCACAAAAAACTAATAAATTAAAAAGTAACTAAACCTAAACCCTATAATCATCGTTTGTTTAGATATAATACTAGTTACTAAGAAGATATGTAAATATATCTAGGAAGATATATAGTTCAAAGAAAAATCACTAATTCAATTTTTTTATTATTGGAGAAAACACGGTTTGAATGTTTGCTCCTCATATAAATTGGAAAACATAACAGATCCAAAAACTTGGTTACTTTATAATCGGCATTTTAACGATTAGAAGCTCGAGTTTTAAATACATCTTTGGGAATTAAATCTCACCTTCAATTACGCACTTTTCTACAAAGTGCAACTAACTCAATATTGCAATATTCCAGAAATTTTAAAAATTACACAAACTGATGACAGTGTGCCAGTTCCACATCAGTTTTCAAATGTAATTAAATATGCAATTATTACGCATCAACTGTCGGTTATTACAAAAGGTTAAATAACCCAATAACCTTGAAAACAAGGGTTCGTTTGCGAAGTGGAACGCCCGCATCACGCAGGAAATTTCTCTGCTTGAAAATCAAAATAGTGGCAGATAAATTTAGAGGAGAAAACATCAGAATATGCTCAGGAACTTTATTTTTCTTCTCTCCATGGTCAATGTGCTAAATAATATTAATCGAAAAGAACTGCGATTGATGCATGGTGGCCGTTTTCGGCCGAAATGATGTCAAGGTGTCCGCCTTTCACCAGTAACCTGGTTCAAAGTTTTTTTGAAATACACTCCGAGAAACTGAAAGGAAAGGTCATCATAAGCTCGGAAGAGCACTATTTTCTGTATTAGAATAATGTACAAGGTTTATGTGTGTGTGTGTGTGTGTGTGTGTGTATATATATATATATATATATATATATATATATACATATATATAATTGTTATTATTATTATGATTTAATAGCAAGTACCTCTATACAATTCAAATGCATAATTAAGAATTTAATAATTAAAAAAGAAAATCATTAACATAATTTCGCTAAATGCCTTCTCCCAGATGATGGTTCAGTATCATCAACTTAGCAAAAAAGAAAAAAAAATATTCTCGTGAAATAAATTGTTTTATTCTAAAAGGAATCTCTTTAATTCACCATGTGCATAAAACTTTGAATCTGCATCAATTTAAGATTGGCAAAAATGCTCTATGAAATCCTAAAATATTATTTTTCCTGTATTGCAAACTTCATATTTTATTTAAAAAAAAAAAAAAAAAAAAAAAAAAAAAAAAAGATAGAAATAAAGAAAAAAGAAAGACTATGTTTTGAAACCAAAACTCTGTTTTTTCTCTCATTTTCCCATTCATCAAATTTATTGCGATGTTTTGGAAAATCAAATGGCGTAATCAAACGTAAATTAACATAATAAACTTAAAACCTTTTCTAATTCGATTTCCAGCACCAGAGTTAGACGTCACTGAGTGTCTGTTGGTATGCGGTATGTTAAGAATATTGATATAAATAGTCAAAACAGTAAAAATCTTTAATCGCGGAACATGTAATAAAAATAATGTAACACTTTTTTAAAGTAAAATTTATATTAAAAAAAATAATATATATATTTTTTTTTTTCTGTTTAATTTCAAGTACAGTACCTATGACTTTCTTTAGATTTTTTTTCTTTAATGATATAACCACAATATAATATATTAAGATATTTAAAATTCCTCTCATTTAGAAAAATCAATACTGTAATTTAGTTGTACCACCTTATTGGCTGATTTGATATTTTGATATGTATTGAGTATCAGTTATAGAATATATTTCATAACAAAATACGCATACCCTTCTTCTTGTCCTTATGATTATTATTTATCTAGGTCAGCAGAGAGAGAAGTAATTATTTCTACATTATTACTAAATTTATGAACGGTATTTTATACGCTGTAGCACCTTCATTAACAGATCACCTACAAAATGGAATTTTCATTTTTACTAAAGAAAATTACCTAATATAAAAGACTTGTAATTAGCTTTAAAGATTCGCTATAAGGTTTTAATGTAGAGTCAACTTGTCACATCCAGTTATACATTATCTTACAATAACATCAAGATTTTGGTCTTTAAAGTTAAAATAACAACTACAAGAAAAGTATTTTTATTACATCGTGATTTTGTATCTAAATTGCCTTAATGAATTAGAAAAAGGTATTTTCTTTTCTTTTCTTTCTTTCTTTCTTTCTTTTTTTTTTTTTTTTTTTTTTTTTAAGAGGTGATACAATTTATAATTTAAAAGAACACGTATATTTAATATCTCAGCAGTTTCTCTAAATAATACAACTCTCTACAAACTACTATAAAGTTTTTATCAAAAGAATAGCAATTTAATAAGTTATAGCCGTTTACAATCATTTATTCATTATAACCAAATGTAAAAACTTTAAAAAAGAACCGATAAAAATAATTCAAACAAACAACGTATTTCACAGAAAAGAGAAAATGCTATTCAAATTTTAACACGTTGAGTGCCATGTCAGCCATCGGTGGCTGACACTGAACTTTCCATTTAGGCCGTGTCAACCACCAGTGACTGACAGTGTAAAATATGATATAAAGCCGCGTCAACCACGGTGGCTGACAGCGTAAAATATGATATAAAACAAAAAAAAAATCTACATTGTTAAATTTACTTAATTTTTATTTATTACAGAATATCACTAAGACATTTTAATGGATTTTATTGAAACACGTTAGACATAACGCGCTTCTACGCAGTGTGCGTGGTCTGATGGGGATTTCCTTTACAATTCGCGTGGCGTTCGACGTGTTAAACATTATGAAAATTAAGGCAGAAAATTTTGCAAAAATAAAGAATAACAGAAAGGAAAGAGTTCGAAGAAAGAGTAGGCAATAGAAAAACAAACTTTTTAAAAATTACATATATAATTTTTTCATATTATATTAAAACTATTGTTTGTGTTACAATATATATATATATATAGAAACGTTTTCATAATATAAAGAGATAAACAGATATAAATTAATGTAAATAACCCCCCCCCCCCCCCCCAACAAAATGATGAATGAATTTTTTTTTTTTTTTTAGTTTAAATTTAAATTATTAAAATATATATATAAAGTTTACAAATGATGTATCAACATTGTAATTATGATATAAAAACTTAAAGAAGTATTATTTAAACAGTCGCTAAATTGTATTTAACAGCACAAAATGATAAAAAAAATAAAAATAAAAATAAAAAAAAATCTATATTCTTGATCTTATTTATGCCTACCATAGAAATATTCATATTTTTCTAGGAATACCAAGAAAAGAGATTTAAAGTAAAATGTTTTTATTTACAAAATTCTTTCAATAAACAAATAAATAATAAAAATATCACACACTGGAATGAAAGAAATCAAAGAAACACTCTGCACATTCATACTTTCGAAATTTCCGATGTAAGTCGATTATGTTCAATTCTCGTCTTCACTAGAGCACTAGGATAAAAAACTCATCAATGGATGCTCATAAGCCGTATTTCCTCTTTTACGTTGGCACCCGACGAAGCAGTTCGAATTAGAAAGAAAGAGAAAAAGGCACGCAAACACAAGTTGATTTTTTACAGACAACCTTACGCTTGACTTAATATATCTCAAGTGGGATTTTCGCTCTTGTTCATTTAAACTAAAAAAGAAGATATTAAAAAATCCAGAAGATAAACATTGATGGAATGCAATAACTGACTTCAGTAACACGTGTGAAGTTAAAAATAGGTAAGCATCACAAAAAATAAATAAATAACAATTCTTCAGATTCGGAAGATTTTTTCAAATGGCGAACAAAAAGGAAAATAAAAAATCATCTCCCTTTAAAATATTTACTTATAAAGCGGATTATTCCTTTAGATAAGTAAATACTGGAGCATCGTAATACATAATACTCACTCAAGGATTGAAAGAATTTGGAATAATAAGTAAAAAACTTTAAATTTCAAAACAGACACAAGTAGTTTGGAACAAAACAAGTTAATTATTCAGATGATATAAATCATTCATGAATGTGTCTCTTAAAATAATGTAGTTCACAAAATAATCATTAAAAAGGTTTTTAAACTAGTTGGCACAGGTGGACTCTGCTCAGTTTCCCATCATATATAGGTTCTCATAAATTTCTAGTGCGAGACATATTATAATCATGTTAAAAGAAATGAATCTGATCAACGTTTGATACAGTGACAGAATGAAATCCCCGCCTAATAGGCTATCCACCGTTCACTTCGATATATTTATCTTATTCTAATCTATTAATTTATTTTATCAGGGTCGTTTGCTTTGTTTAGTTTTCATGCTACTATTTACAATGCAATAATCCTCAAAATTCATATTTATATGAAAAATTTACAATTTCGCTATGTTGATAAAATCGTAAATTACGAATAATTTACGAAATTTTCCTATTAGAATATTTGTATTCAATCATGTTCAAACAAATATCATAAATGTAATTTTGAAGTTGTCTGATGTATTTATGATCCTCAAAATGGAAGTTTATGCTCAATTTTGCCTTATTCTGACATGTTAAGTAAATCGTAAATTCCAAGTAACTTATGAATTTTTTAAATTGGAAAAATCATAGTCTATGATATTCATGCCAGTATCCTAAATAATATTTCGAAAGTGGTTTGACATCTTTACGATGAAAATATCCCTCAAAATTGACGTTTATGTGAAATTTTGCCCTATACTGCCATGTTAAGAAATTCGTAAATTTCCAATAACTTGCGAAATTTTCAAAGTAGCATATTTATAGTTACTGATGTTCCTTCCGGCATCAAAACTGATATTTTAAAACTGGTCTGATATTTTTACAGCAAGAAGTTTCCATTTAATGCACGTTTTAGTGAATTTTTGTCCTATTCTCCCATGTTAAGAAAATCGTAAATTTCTAATAACTTACGAAGTTTTTTAATTCGAATGTTACAAATGAATAGGGTTGTTGCCAGTATCGAAAATAATATTTTAAAACTGATCTGACCTCTCTGCGATCATTTGTTCGTGAGATATCGTGTAAACAGACGAACAAACTAACGGACTAACACACTAACGGACTGACACACTAACAGATACCCTACAGACAGACACCATAAAAATTTTTGTCATTTTCGGATTCCTTACACCTGAAAACGTATAAAAAAGTAAAAAAACCGAGGTCGAAATTTTTCACGATTACCTAAGTTCCCCATACCTATAGTATGATGGGGAACTAAAGAAAAAAACTTTCATAAAAACGTAAATAACACAAACTAGAATTTTAAAACGTATTATACAACAGATAATTCCGAGAAGACACTATAGACTATCAATTAAATATACGGACATATATATATTACACACCACTTACACTCTGAAATTAAAAATCATTCAGAATTTTTTAAAATTTAGGTAATAAACGCACGTTCGAATTTTCGGGAAAAGAAATTTACAGTTATAGTAGATAATTCCTCTGCTTGAATACTTAATAATCTTTTTATCCCTCTCATGTCCCAACATTTAATAAGGAGATAAAGCGAATAAATGAACGAATAATATTTTCATACTTACAGCCCAGCCACTACTGCTGAAGTATAAAACACACATTCAATAAAACAAAGACGCTCTTTTGACAGTATATTTTAAAATATACTTTTAAAAATTCACAATTATAGTTTTTACATATATGTAATGTAACTAATATATATTACTACATTTACTTTTTTTTTTTTTTTTCATAAAAAATGTTTCTTGCGACTATTGAAATGATCCTGTTATTTTTCCAGAGCGAACTTTAGTTTTATTACTTTCTTCTATATGTAATATAGAGAAAGTATTGGATTCGTAAAAATTTTCGACCTCGAGTTTTTGATGGATTTACACGTTTTGAGAGCTGTAGAACACGATTTGACTATTTTTAGAAAATGTCTGTCTGTCTGTCTGTCTGTCTGTGTGTGTGTGTGCGCGTGTGTGACAAAATTTTGTGGCAACTGTATCTCAGAAACTACTGCACAGAATTTCATACAAATTGGTATGTAGTTGCACCTTGACATAAATTAGTGCCTATCAACTTTTGGTAAAAATTGTCTTACAGGTTGCGTTGCCATCCCGCTTTTTCTAAATTTTTAACATGGTGATATAGGACAAAATTTTGTATAAATGTGCATAAAGAGAATTATTTTTTAATAATCATTATGAAATTTACAAGAATTATTTATAATAGAGATAGTCAACTGGGAAAATTTTTTTGTATGTGTAGGAGCCTCGCCACCCCCCCTGGGGGGGAAGTCCCCCCTCGAGGAGAGTAAATTTTCAAGATGGGTATCTTTCGAAAGGTCTCATCAATACCTTTAAAACGAATGGTTGAACTATAAATCTGTGATAATTTAAAACAAAGTTATTGATTTTTTTTACTTTTAACAAGAAAAAAAAAAACTTAGAAAAAAAAAATGTAAATAATGAGAGTTATTCTTAACCTGTGATTGTGAAATTAATATGAATTATTGATAATAGTAGTAGTTAATTAGGAAAAAAAAATGGGGCATCGCTTCCCCCCCCCCGCCTAGGTGGAAGTACCCCCCGGGGAGGGTAAAGTTTCAAGATGGGTATCTTTCGAAAGGTCTCGTCAATACCTTTAAAACGAATGGTTGAACTATAAATATTTGATAATTTAAAACAAAGTTATCGAATTTTTTTACTTTTAAAGAAAAAACTGAAAAAAAAATTTTTTTTTTTTTTTGTTACTGCGTGAATTTGTATAGGAAAATATAGAAGAAAGTCTTGTGGTGGCCACAACATACTAGTTTTTCTAAAGTTTTGGATGAACTTCTAACGCATTTTGTTTTATAATTCTACGAGAAACATTACTACTTGCATACTTCTGTCGACAGCCACGTTTCGAAAAATTTAAATATGGTGTCAAAAATTTGTATTACCATTTGACAAATCAGAGTTTGTGAATTTTTAATGATTCAAAAATTTACTTCTTATTCTATACATAGACATAATTCGAAATGTTTTTAGAGGTTATACACAAATTATGAGTGACAAAAATAATAATGTAAATACATTTCATTCAGCCACTAATCCATCAAAAACTTCGTTTTGAACACATCCCTATAGGACATTTTATGATAAAATGTTTCATTTTATACATGGACTCATTCGGGTATGCGGGTGGAATTTTAAACACAAGAAATATTTTTGTTAGGAGCCGTATGAATATTTAAATTTCGTAATTTTTGAAACTGAATGCGCTGATATTTTTTAATTGATTTTATAAAATTCTATATCATTTCTTAAGCGACTTTGCAACTTATAATATACATTTAAGATCAATAATTAAGGAATTAAAAGTTTTTCGAATACCTAGTATATATATGCTAAGTGAACAAAAGAAATAATCTATAAATGTATTTTTAAAATATATTTAAAAACGATAAAATAAAAATGAATCTTCAAAGGGCAGAGGCTTCTCTAATTCAGGCAAATTTGCTCAAAGGCAGAAAATCATTGATGCTTTCAATAACCATTGTGGCACAGTTACATCTTTAGTACGGATTAATAACTCTGTGGGTTAAAGGAAGCATGAGATTTGTAAAGGATAGCTTTTAGATATGTCATTCACCTGTATTAAAACAGTCCAGGTCCAACAATAGTCGCTAATAACTACAATTAGAACACAATGACAGTCACTGGTTTTCACAGATTTCTATTCGGTGATCAATTTTAGGGGTGGGTCTGCAAAAGAAACCCTGAAGAAATATTTGCTCTAGTATTTTTAAATATGACGATAAATGCAGGGTAGGTACAATTTTGCTCCCCCCCCCCCCCCCCCAAAAAAAAAAAAAAAAAAAAAAAACTGGAAAATCTCATTTCGAGAAAAAAAATTAATTTCACAATGACTAATGACTGCAGGGAGTTTTTAAGAAAATGTTCACAAAAAAGTAATAATAATTCAAGGGGGAAAAATAACAACGAATTAAACATTCAATAGGAGCCAAAATAGGGAATGAAAGATAAAAATGAAGAAAAACGGGAATTTTTTGATTAACACAATGAATAAATGCAACAATATAAATTACAGAAAGAGATTTTACTTTATAGAAGTCAAGGCTGTTCTACTTGGTGTGATACACAAACATTCCTGCTTTAAGCGGACTTAAGTGGAATTTTTTTTCTCAGACAATACTGGATGGTTGGTTGTTGGTTGTAAGGTTTAAGGCCGACTGATTAAGGTAGGGTCCTAGGCCTATAGGTGGAATGCCCTCCATGGGGTCTTTCTAAAGGGTCCTAGTCCGTATTTACGCGCGTTTAGGAGAAAACCACGAAAAACTCCGAATGGCTAGGTCGATGAGCGCGACCTGGGATCGAACTTCCTATCTACCAGCTTTGAGCGCAGAACCGCTCGGCCGCTGGTGGGCCCAGACAATATTCGAATTATTAAAACGTATATTTTCATGAGGATGATCTTTGCGTTACATATTAGCATAGAGTGCATCCTCTTTTAAAATAACTTAATGGGAAACAACAAGGAAAAATATGCCTTATAATTTTAAAAGACGCGAAACATGAAAATGGTGTGCGTCATCGATAATTAAGCAGTAAGAGAATACTTTCACCTACACAGTCAAAGAAACAGAAAATACTCAGAAAAAATTAGAATAGAATACATATTTTCTTTCGTTAATTAGTCATCGTTTTTCTCCCGGTGAAACAACCCTGCATACAAAAAGCAAATCCACGCTTTCGGAACAGCCTTTTCCTCATTACTTCATGCGATAACTGGCAGAAGGCGGATGTGAAGAAGCTCTTATCCAAAAAACAATCACAGACACGACCAATTAAATGAGTCTAAGCCCGGACATTAAACTCGAAAAATTATGCTGTAGGACAGTAGAAGCCACTGTGTTGCAGCAGCCTGATGCATTAGCAGGTCTATTTCTCCATTCGAGATGCGGTCTCTTGCACAAACCTTAGATAAGACAGCTACAAGATTGTCAAATATATAATGAGCTCATGCATGTAATTTAGAGCTCAGAAACAAAGGATCGTAGAAACAATCTAAATGAAAGTTCATGGAGAGCTTTTATCCATTCATTGATAACAAAAAAGTCAATGTTTCTAGAATATAAATGGAATAACAAATCATCTAACACACGAAAAGAATACACTGTAACAAAATTTACATTAATATAGACCTCCTCCTACGTATACGTTACAAGCCGGAAATCGAAAGTGAATGATGACATTGTTAATGAAGAAAGCAGAGCAGGTTTCCTCCTGAATAATTATGTGCCTATATTTATATACACTCCTTCTCATATTTATAAGGACACTTTATATTTTGAAATAACTAATGTAAAAATAATTGTAAACAAGATTATACTAAGTTAACTTAATATATCTAGTATTCTAAAACAAAAACTGTTATAATATTTTTAATATAAAACAAAATTAATAAGAAATAATGCAAAATGTGTTTTTCTCCACGTTTTTAGATGGTCATAATTATAGGGACAATCCAGATTTTTTCAGTTAATTTAACTTACTAGCGGATAAATGACAGTTGACATACGAATATGTTAACTAATGGGCTGGATTAATTCATATGTAAGCCTTCAATTTTTCTTGGACGAACATTACTGACAATTCCTCGAAAAAAAGAACGTTCAAGTAGTGAAGTATGATAAATGTGTTTTTTAAGTGGAAGGATAATTTCAATCCGCCGAATTTCTAATGAAATTCGAAGGTCTAAAATTGCTGAGGGAAATGTGATCAAACGTTGAACTGCGGGTTCGATAGGAGAGAGATCTGATGCAAAATCAGAGTTGTTTTACAGAGATCGAAGACTCATAATTCCTCTTACTGTTCTACTCATAATGACTGCTGCTAAATTTGCTCGAAAATTTAATGAAAGGTTAGGGTCCACATTTATGCATGTTTAAAATAATTAATAATATGTTAAAATGAATTAAAAAAACCTGTAATAATCAATCAGTATTTAATGGGGGAAAGAACGTCTGTGTTAAAGTTGAATAAAGACAATATTAAATGATAAAATGTTGCATCTTCGGATGAAAAACATTTTATTCTTGATTAACAAAATGGTTTTAACAGTTACTGGCACGATCTGAAGAGAGCGAAAGACAGAGCAGATTTTTTAAATGCAGATATGAATCGGGCATTTTAAAGGTGGATCTATGGTGCTCTGGGGAGCTGCTTCTACTGAAGGCAGAATGAATTTAGTAATTTTTTTCTATTAATATGAACATCAAGAGAATATCTGTAAATTTTAAACGTGGAATTATCAGATTTTTGTCAGATTTTGGGGGGTAATAATAATTTTTTCAACAAGACTTATATTTTTGCTCTACTTTTAGAGCAATAGGAAATAGTTTGAAGAAAGAAACTTCTGTATTATTGCCTTTCCCATGGCCTAAAAGTTGAAAAAACCTTAACTTATGATATTAGAAAAGTGCATGCAAGTGGAAATCAATTTTAAATCGTTTAAATGTATTAAGAATATCATACATGCTATATGAAACGGTATTGAAACTGAATATTAAAAAATATATATACCAGAGAGAATGTGTGACTGTTTAACCCTAAAAAGAGACCCCATAAAATATTAATTTAAACAATAACTCAAAAAAATTACTAAAATTCGAGCTGTCCTTATAATTGTGAACACCTGAAAAATCATCTTTTTACCATATTTAAAGTTTTTTAAGTCAGAAAAACGATAAAACTTTTAAAATATAGTCTATTAGTGAAATTCAAATTAATAAAAAATATATTTGTTTAAATAATAGTGTTCAGTGTTTAGTTAATATAGAAAAAAGGGTGTCCTTATAATTATGAGAAGGGGTGTATATAAATATACTTTAAAGTTTCAATGTCATAAACTTGTACTCGACATGACGCGAGTCTAAAAATTACTTTGAATAATCTAGTTCGTTATAATTATTTTAAAGTATGCCTATTTAAAAACTAGTTAGTAGAATACATATTTGCCAAACACCACACCTCCCCCCCCCCCCCCCCCCCCCAGGATGATCTAATACTACAACTTCCAAATAACATTTTTTCAAATGGTAAAAAATTTCCAAACTTAGTAATCGCAAATAATTACAAATCTTCTTAAGGAAAAAAAAAACATAATTGTTGAATCTTATATGCATATAAATTCAATTGTTTAAGGGGGTTAAAAAATAAAGTCCATTTTAAACAAAAATTTGCTATAGTATGTATTTTGTACCTAAAAATTGTAGGAAGATTTATGTAAAGTAGCATCGAATTTTCTGTCAAAGATTAAAACAGCATTATTTTATTAGAGTAAGATCCTGTTTTCGCAAATTTTACTGTATTTGTGTATTATTTGATGTAATTTTTCAACTATTTTTTTTTATGCTTTTCTTAAAAAAAAAAAAAAAAAAAAAAGAAGAAGAAGAAGAAGAAAGAAGAAAGAAAGAAAGAAAGAAATTATACGTGAAATCAGCGCATATTTGAAATCAAACAAATATTATAGAACACATTTTTCATACATTAATATTTTATGAACCTATACTAGCGTTTAATATGGAAAAAGGGCGCACCTTTAATACTATCTTGAGTGAACGCCGTCACGTGGCCTTAATAAATAGTGTATATATAATTTTTACATACATATTTCTTTATGCAGTTTAAAACTTCTTAAATGAAACTTCTTAGACCATAATAATCTTCACTGACAGATTTAACTAGTATTAGCTTAGTAAAACTATAGTACGATACTTTAAATATTTAATGCACACTCATCTTCTTTAGAAATTTTTTTGACAAAACAGTTCTTTTCATTAAAGGTGAGGCCGAGAAGGAGAGAACAAAATCACCGAATAGAAGAATAAGAGATTAAAATTATTTAGCAATTTTTTTTTTTTTTTTTTTTTTTGTAAATTTATAAATTTTTACTTCAGAAATAAATAAAAACATATATACGATAACACATTACTGAAAAACATTTCCAGCATTGTCATAGTAGATTTTAGGGGGGGGGGGGGGGCAAATGGATCGTGAGAACATATTTTGGATTTTTCAAATTTGTTTCAATATGTTTTGATATTATACAATTATATGGTAGTAAAAAAATTTTATTAAAATGTCTTCCCGTCTCTTTATTTAAACATTATTACTTAATACTAATAACAGAAATATACTATACCTTCCAGAAATTATATTTTGAGTCAAATTTATAAACAAATGAACATAATAAATATATGTATAAGTACATAAATATAATATATATAAGTACAACGTTAAGCGTAATTTATAAACGAAATACTTTTTTTTTTTTTTTTTAATAATTAGATAATTGCTTGAGGGGGAAAAAATTATTTTTGTAACATAGTAAGAATGAGTTTTGATAACAAATGTCTTTACCCATAGCTGTAATAAACAGACGATATCAATTTTCTAAATTGCGAATTTAAATTGCTAAACACCAAAATGGCCAATTATCACAAACGACGCGGTCATAGTTTCCCCTCTTTTAACGACCTCAGAGGATTAAAAATAGCCAGTCATATGCTAAGGTAATCTTAAAGATGCTCTGAGGGATTAAGGTCTGCAAATCGTCCAAACCTTGATCTTTAAAGCTTTACACCAATTAAGGCTTTACTCCAATAAATCTAACTTCAGTGAGGTCAAGCATAGTCATGTATTCGAGTAAATTCCTTTACAAATAGATAGAACCAAAATATGATCTAACGTATGGATCAAGAATCTCGTTTGGATAACTCTCAGCCGGAAGGAGCACATACAGGTCAATATAACCACCCAGAGGGCTTATAACTCATGCCATTTCACCTTTTTAATAAATGAGTTTTCGAACAGTTCTAGATAGAAATATGCGGTTCTTTATTCTCCTCAAATGAGCATATATGATCCAAATTTCTTTCGAAAAACCCACAGAATCGCTAGACATCCCCAAAGAGTAACTTTCCAAGACTATCAGGTGGTATAACGTGCTCACATTCGAACTTCACAAATGCAAACTGACATTTTTCAATTTTTGTGCAAGAAGTCCTTGATCAAGAAGACATCTTTGCACTGTAATAGTAGATATTTCCATCCTGTTGCAGGAATATGAAATGGGCTGATAAACAGTAGTGCATTTGAAGTCGAAAGAACTAGAAAGCTATCTTCAGCAGTTAAATTACACAGGTCGAAGATTCTTTTTTTTTTTTTTTTTTTTTTTCCCCCCCCCCCCCCCCCCCCCAAGATGATATGTTTTTCTGATGTATTTTTGAATGCTGATTAAGAAAAAAACTATTCACAAACTTCTATCACATACAGTTTTGGCAAAAAATGAGATTGTATGAGCCTAAAGCTCCATTTTTACAACTCCCATCTAAGTTATTCCCAGGAAAATCTGGGTAATGTATGTGAAGAACAAGGAGAGCTTTTTCATCAAGATACCAAAGAAATGTAGAGACGTATTACACAGACGAAGGCATGTTAACATGTTAGCAGATTATTGTTGGGTGTTGCATATGAGAGATTCCCCCCCCCCCCCAGGCCTTCAACAACACGTGCACAACATAAAATGCTCCAATAGGAGCTTTGATTTAAAAAATAAATAAATTACAGGATAATGTGTAAATAATAACTTATTTTAATGTATTTTATACATAAATTGGTTTGAATTTGTTATAGTCTGTGTGAATTCTTCCGATCTTCATCCTTCGTGAAAATTCCTTACGTGATAAGAAAAAAAAAAGACAATCATTTCTGAATTCAGTGCATCAAAATACATTAGAAACACCCAACACTCTAAAAAATGTATTTGCTGCCAGAAATTCTCTGTAATTTGAGCCTTCGTAGGAAAGTCCTGCGTTGGGAAGGATTAGCCCGTATATTTACGCGTTTCAAAGAAAATTACGGAAAACTGGGAACGGCGACATACGCTCGAAAACGGAACCTTCCGTCTAACAGCTTGGAGAGTAAAATCCTACGGCCACTGACGAAGCACACTTCCTGGCTTTTAACAGATTTCAATAAAATTATTTACATTTTCACTTCCATGACTTTTCCCTGTTTTCTACGTTGCTAGCTATCATGTATATAATGTACCCTTTTATATTGCGCTAATAAGACGACAAAAAAATTTAATAATAACTACAGAAAGGCAATCAACTGATCTAAAGCGCTTGCAATAGTAAAAGAAATGTCTCAAACTTTAGAAATTCAATCCTTCATCTTTTTCACGAAACTACCATTTGACTAGAAATGTACAAAATCATATTTACTAAAAAATATATAGATCAAAGGCATTTATAAGGATCGAGCGTACACAGCACGATTCGAATAAAATTGGATTTTATAAATTCCGTCGCTTCATCTGTGTTTATTTAATTTATATATCATCTCAAGAATTTCAGCAGTCTTAGAAAAAAAATTAATGTTTTAAAAAATAAATCTTTAGCTTTTTTTCGCTCTCTCTCTCTCTCTCTCTTTCTCTCTCAAAGTCGATCTTTTTTCGACTTCTTTCGATGTACCGATGGTACTTTAATGTACCACATCATTAAATCCTCATTAATTACTATGATGTGAATAAGAATAATTTGAATTTATCAGATCTTTAAAAACTGCTCTTAACTAATTAAAAGAGTATATTCGAAATATATTTTTTATTTATTTCATATGATAAATAAAGAATTAAAATATCATTCTTAACGTACTCACGGAAAGCTATGATATGGCTCTAATAATAAACGTAACAATTATATACTCCCCCACTTCAAAGTATGTCAAACTCGTGCAATGAACGGAAAAGCATGCGATGACCACTGACACCAACGCACATGAAGAGGCACCAACAATATGATTTGCCATAGATGCGTTTCTGGATCACTGACCATGCTTTTCAGGTGCCAGTAATAATAAAGCAGTTTTATTGTAGAAAAAAATCCGCGATCTACTTTTATAAACAATCGGAATCTTTTTTGCTTTATGGAGGAACATATTCAATTCCTATAGCCATACTATGGAAGGGGAAGGCATTTAGTGCATGGAAGAATTAACATTCCTGCAGGGGTTCAATGATGAGGAAAATTAACTTGTTAAAACTCATTTCAGATCCTTTCTGGAAATATAATTTGAGATTTTTTTTTTTTTTTAATTATACTAGCGAATCTGCAGATAAGGAGCCTCAACGTCCTATTTGCATCACGCATTATTCAACAGATTTTTTTTTTTTCCCTATTCCTTAATATATAATATATATTAAAACCCGAAATAACTACTACGTCAGAAACGCCAAAGAAAAATATTGGAAATGCATACAGCTGTTTCGGTAGCCGGTAGCCTAAAACGTACCGTCTTCAGTGCAAAAAGGATTGATTTATATATATATTGATTCGATTGATTTGCTACATAAGCAGAAACGTTTCTGTGGGGGGCTATGTGTGTGTTATAGGTATATATATATGTATATATATTCCTAATAACTGATTGTCTTGTATTAATTCCCTGTAATTCATAAATACTTGTACCAAATGTGTGCGCCAATTTACAAGTCAATCGGAGGATTTTTGCGGCCGCTGTTGCGGTACATACAAATTCTGCCCATAGGCCATAATGATAAGAAAAATTTTGGCATTCCCTGTACACGAACTACAATTCGTCGATGGGGACTTTGGTATCGCAAACTGCCAAAAAATCTTAACTTGTTGCAATGAATGGCGCTGTTGATCGTGTGCGTGATTCATTTTCTAGAAGTAAGATAACGTATATTAAATAATATTAGTAACAAAACTATACATCCCTCATTCATAATATCGTTCAGATATATATAAACGGTTGCGTGCGGTACAAGTCCCAACCCTCTAGAACACAGCCAACTGACTGCTGGTTATGACAGGATTTCGCAAATGAAATAGTATATCATATTAGAAGAATCCCCATCACATTGAAAATATATATTCTTTAGAGATGAATACTGTTTTCATACGTGTTAGAAAGTAATCAAACATAACTGCCTTATTTAGAGAAATGAAAATTCAAACCATTGTTCGTACAAGAAAGTTACACCTCTCAAGTCAAGGTACCGGTTAAAAAAGCACGCAATCAATGATTCATTTGATTTCGTGGAGTACAAAATAAATGTTATCTTGATACGTTGAAAATTTTTACAGTTCTATCAATTTCACTTTAAAGAGCAGCACTTTATTGCACTATTTCAAAGTAGGGCTATTAGAGTAATCATAATATGTAGCGGCTCTATTTCAAAGAAGTAACTGTGTTTTTGAATGAGGTATGTACCAGTATCAGTGTTGCCAGAATGGACTGTTTCGAGAATATGTCTTCAAATAATCACAATTGTGTTGTACTGTTCCAAGAAGTTACGCGGAATAAAGTGCTTTCTTCGACAAGAACCTGCCTGTTTCTTTACAAACAACTTTCACTACACAAGAATGTGGACAATTCTCGTAGCAATATAGTAATTACTGCTAAGAAACGCAACACAGTTACGCATGCTTTTATACGGAAGAACATACTAAGAAAACGTCTTATCCTGCAAATTAAATTCTGTTTTGTACAGTATTTTATATCTTTTACTTAGAAAACAAAAATAAACTTCATTTATATATTTTTCAATATATATATATATTGTATTTAAAATTTCTACAGAAGAAATTTGTTAAATATTCACGTGTATACGTATATATTTTAATGCAATACAACGGCTCATTCTTTGAATTCAGCTCTTTTTTGGGATTTATTTTTCCCTATTTACTTTTCCCTATTTAGTAACAGAAGTGAGTATAAGTTTTTATTTATTTATTTATTTTTATTTATTTATTTTCCAAACTGTTTCGATATATACTTAAAATGTTGATAATTATAAATTAAAGAATTGGTGTACAATAAATATTTAAACTGTAAAAACTTCTTCATAAACCATAAAATAAGGGGAAATACTACCGATTTCGAAAGAACGTGGCCTTTCTTCAGGTGCAAAAAACACGTGCTACTACCCTACCTTGGAGGCAAAAGCAAGACTCCCTTTATTTTATGATGCGTGAAGAAGTTTTTCATGTTTAAATCAATAATTTAAATATATATATATATATATATATATATATATATATATATATATATACCATGTTTTTAAATTTTCTGTTAAATCATATAAACTTGAAACATGACCCGAATAATTACAAATGCATTGTCATCGTGTTCTGAGCTATTCTAAAGTTTCAAATGCCTAGCTAGTCGGGAAGTTAGCTAAAAATCGATTGCAAGATTTGTACTGGACAAATACGAAAGCAATGTATTTAAAAAAAAAAAAAAAAAAAAAAAAGTTGGTTTTAAAAATAAAATATTAATTCTTTTAGAACAATATATATATTAGCATCATGAACTATATTAGCACTTTATCAATGTGCAGAAATTTTTTAAAGTTATAATGACGTCAATTTTTGTGAGATGCCTAATTTAGCTTTTTACAATTTTTTAATGTTCACGTTTAAGAGAAAGTTGCAGATATGCGTAGCTTGGCAGGTGGATAAGTAATAGATTCAAGCAGAGAAAAGAAAATAGAAAAAGTTTTCTTAAAATTCATAAACTTGAAAAAGAAAAAAAAGAATGAAAAACCATCTTACGTCCTTTAACAGCTAAAAAAAAAAAAAAAAAAAAAAAAAACTATACCCGCCTCCACATCAGTTGTTTGCTGGAAAGTTTTGACCTCTGTTCAAGGAAGCAACACCCTGCAGGCATTAAACTAGCAGTTATTGCGGGGGAAGCGAACTATGAACTTTCATTTTAAGAATCCACTTTTACTTAAAACAAATAAAAAACATTTTTTTAGTTTTTATCCAAGTACGTGGGTAATTTCGAGAAATAGGTATAGCAAAAATAGTTGTAACGCTACAGCTGTTAAAAGAAAAGAAAGAAAAAAAAGTATTTTTCTTTTTGTAAAAAGTGATTCGATCGGAATTATAAAAAAGGACATTAGAACAGGTTTACTTCAAATAAAAACCTCGGTTAAATGACTAAAACTAAATCTAGAAATACTGGATCTGTACACTTAAAATGTTGGATAATAATGACTGTGGGGATTAAAGTCGATTGGCTGCACTAGGGTCCTAGGCCTAAGGGGGAGTGTCCTCCATGGGGGGAGGGGGGGGGTCTTTCTAAAGCCCCGTATTTACGCAAGTTTTGAGAAAACCACGGAAAACTCCGAACACCTAGGCGCGACCTGGGATCGAACCCGGCACATCACGCCTACCAGCTTTGAGCGCAGAACCACTCGACCGCTGATGGGCAGGATAATAATGAATCGTTGAATATCTGAAATCATAATTTGTATAGTAGGTTTAAAATCTTAGTACAAAAATATTTAATAAAAAATAGAGAACGTTTTCAATATAATTTGTTCCCAATTAACAAAAAAGAAAGAAAGAAAGAAAAAGAAATTTCGATTCAAAGCTTTTACTGTGTCGTTAAAATTAGCTACAAAATTTAAGTATTAACCGAGCCAAGTATTAATGTGTACTTCATAAAAAATCGTTTAAGCTTAAAGCGTTTCGATTTGTAATTAAAAACTAGAATGCTGTGGCCACCACATGACTTTCTTTTATATTTTCCTATGCAAACTCACTCAGTAAAAATAATTTATTAAAAAATTAAAATCATAATTTAATAAAATTATCTCCCATGATAATGCTGTACGATTTCCATATTAGAGAAGTAGTATAACACTAAATATAAAAAAAAAGTTAATTTTATTCTCAATATTACATTTAATGGAAAAAAAAAGATAACTTAATTTTAAACTAGCAGGCTTTGCCCGCTTCACTGGACATAACACTTAAATGAGTTGCCAAAATCCCATATCGATATTAATTAATCTGAGTTAAAGTTCCCGCTGTGTTCGGTAGAGATTTTTCTCGCTCGCAACGTGAAGAGTCCGCAATCTGTAAGACAATTTTTTCCAAAAGTTGATAGGCACTAATTTATGTCAAGGTGTAACTACATACCAATTTGTATGAAATTCTGTGCAGTAGTTCCTGAGACGCAGTTGCCACAAAACTTTGTCACACACACACGCACAGAGAGAGACAGACAGACATTTTCTAAAAATGGTCAAATCGTGTTCTACAGCTCTCAAAACGTGTAAATCCATCAAAAACTCGAGATCAAAAATTTTTACGAATCCAATACTTTCTTCTATTGAATATAGAAGAAAATAATAATTAAATATCTTTCTTTCGTATTACAAATAACACTCACTTTTACTCATACTACATATGTATTGATTTAAAAATGTGGAACATAATAATTTTATCAAACACCAAAAAAGTAAAATAAAATAATTAATTAAAATAACAATAAAGTTAAAGGGATGGGGGGGGGGGGGGGGTAGTAACATAAAATACAAGTTAAATCACAGTATTAATTTTAAATTAAATTAATACTGTGATTTAACTTTTTTTTCCCCTAAAATAATATAAGTCAAGAGGACGAAAAAAAAAAAAAAAAAAAATTCAAAAAGAAAGGGAAGAAAGAAATAAGACAAAAATGTCTTGTTTTGTTACAGAAAAAAAGAAAAACTATAATAGTTTTTAATATATCCTGTGCATATGTCGCACGAAAAAACTTGTCACTCAAAAATGTATGATTGCTGTAAGTTTAAAATTCGATTAAGGCGAGATGACACTTTCATAAACAAAAACACTTTCGTTAACGACTCAAAATGACGTTATAACATGCCTAAACCAATTTGATCTTGATCAAATGTAGATTTAGAAACTACTATGAATTTCGCAGAGCCTTATAAATATACGATTTACATCAATTTTTTAACTACTGTTCATTACATTTTAACTTACTTCAAACTATAATTAAAACAATAAAAAATTTACCAATTTTGACCGTACTTTTTTCTTTTTCCCCTGAATTAATTTATACTTACTGCAAGATTTAATTTCACAAATTTTTACTTCCATTACTGGACTACAGTAGGTAATGGAAATATTGTATTCGGTCCAAAAATTCGATGTCGAGTTTTCACCTGATTTACACGTTTTAAAGATGTAAGTGGGGAATCTTCTGACTATCATATCTCTGAAACTAATAAAGATAGTACTATGAAACTTCAGAATTGAGACAGGACTGGTGTACAGATGAATTTTCCAAATTTTGGTGAAGATTGGAAAATCGAAAGTGGGACATCGGAATCCGGAAATGGGACCGTAAATCTGTATCTCAAAAACAGCTCAAACGATTTTGTTAAAACTTTCTATATAAACTCTATTAGATGTCCTTTTGAATGATATAATTATTTTGTTCAGGAAAACTGATAGGCGGAAATAGGGCTCGCAAGTGCCTTTTTTTTTTTTTTTTTTTTTTTTAACGGCTGTACATATGTATATATATATTCCAAACTCGCCATATTAACTCCCTTTTAAGTATTCTTTTGTATGTAATTATTGCCTTCCGGTAGATAATTGAGTATGCCAAGTTTTGGTAAAAATTGGTATCTCAGAAGCGGCTCTAATGATTTTCTTGAAAATTGATACATAAATCCATTTTAATATCCTTTCTCTTACATTACGTGGTTATTACAGGAAAATTAACAGTCATCCTGATTAGGTAGGTCAGTTTTAGATCCTAGAAATTAGTGTTTCAAACCTTTTTTTTTTTACTTTTTAACACGCTATGTAAACTCTGTTTCACATGTCTTCATATATCAGCTTTCTCTTATAGGAAATTTGTTAGGTGTGCACTTCGTTAGGTCAATTTTATGTCTTCTGATCACATTATTTCTAAAAAATGCATATAATACGCGTAATACTAGATAATGGAAGTCGTGTGGTTGTTTCACATCAGATTTTTTAAATATTCTTTGGAATAAAATTAACCAAAAAATATGATAGTTTTGTAATTTTCTCAAGTCATGATTCAAATCTGTGCTGCTAAAGAGAGTTTTTAAAATTCGTTAAAATGAACTAAACAAATTACTCCCAAAAGTTAAAAAAAAAAAAAAAAAATGCTAATACTTAAAAAAATGAATTAATGGGAAAAAAAGAAAAAAAAAACTACAAATAAATTAATAAATATACAAAAATTAACATTTTTGTAAGTTGCATAATATAGCATACTTGAGAGGATAAAGCAACTAGAGCGACTCTAAAAGCGACATCTTAACAAAAATTGCGTAAAGATTTAAAATTTAAAACTAGAAAAGAAATGTTAGTCTACTGTAGAGAAAGAAAGCCAAAAGGATGAAAAAAAATTTCGCTAAATAACAAACAGGGTTCTAAACACAAACGAGTTATTTAAAAAAAAAAAATATATATATATATATATATATATATATATATATATATATTTATTTAAAACTTTCTTATTCAGCAGCTAACTTTTGCAAACAAAGTAATCGTGACAAAAAGCCTTTTCTCATGAGGTTATACATTACGTCGCACAAATAAAATAACATTCCATATTTGGTAGTTTAAATTTTGAGATGCCTTACTATGATCCTAGTTCATATTTTTGTAAAATAAATAACACAATTTCTAGGACTGATCAGCAGCCTGAGTGATTAATATCGTCTAATTTTATTGCACATGAATCATATGAAGTCTGAACATAGCATCCATTAAGAAATAATGGTTCATTAGACTAATCTGTTCGTCCCGATAAAATTAAATGAGTAAAAAATACACAAAGGTTGTTTATTCTTAGCACTCGAGCACACTATTTTCTAATACCATATAAGTGTTAGAGAGATTTGGACTGATACATACACACGAGAGAAAGAAGATGCCGTACAACTGACTGCAAGCAATTCCCCTTACTCTCATAACCACAAATGAAAATATGATAGTTAATGGAAAACACGACCTTCACGAAATAGTCAATTATACGAGGCAGAAAACAGAAACCTTGTACTTCACATTTCTACAAAATAAAAGCAACTGAGTTTCGATATTCCATACCTATTTGTGCCCGAAAAAAAACTGTATAGATTTCCCGTATTTTAAAGATTATATGAATGTACCTACAATTTTAATACAACTAATTAGATTGAATTTATTATTCCTTTATTATTGACAGCTACTGCTACAGAACAATAAACAATTATTTTAAGCATTTGGATTTCGAAATTTCATTTCAGAATTTAGAATATAGACTCCCACCTACCTACAACATTCGTGAATTTGGTTTGGTTTGGTTTGGTTAGATTTGAATTGTCACTCTAAGATAGGCTGACCAGATCAAAGTACCTTTATAATAGAGAAGCATTAAAAATTGCTACAATTATCAAATTATGGATGTATTTTTTCATTCATAATAAATAAAGACTAAAAATAAAGTATTATGGATTAATAATTTAGTTTCTCCAATTTTTTAAAACTTAGAAAAATGCCTTAAAAAAAAGGGGGGGGGGGTTCCCATTTGTCCCCAGAAAATGGGGACGTTTGGTCAGTATACTCTAAGATCATACGAAATACCTATGAATTAAGACGACTAGAGTCACTATTTCTCCCTCCTCATGTAATCCTATGGGATTTTCGTTGCTTCGTATGTTAAGGATATATCATTGAAAAAATAAAATGTTTCAAAAATAAATAATCGCTCACTAAGATAAAAGGCGATATGTTTAACCGTTAGTAGTCGCTAGTTGGTCGATTTGCCGCCCATCTTTCAGTGTTGACAAATTGTTGTATTCAATAGCCACCAAAAATTTTTAGAAGTGGCATTTGATATGCATAATACGCGAATAAAATCGAAGAAACGTCGATCACATCATTTCTTAAAATTATTGGTGGTTAAATAAAAAGTGCGCAATCTGTAACAGGTGGCGCTGTTTATAGCGAGTACTAACGGGTTAAAGAGTGGAATTCGAAAAGCAGAATTATAGAACCTCATTTTTTGCAATTAGATATCCTATACCAAACAATGAAAATCACATAAAATTACATGGGTAAGAAAGAAACTCTGAATCTAACTAACCACTACGAACATCGATCCTTGAATCGAGATTTGAAGGCGAGAAAACGGGGCCGCACGAGATGTACTTGCATTAGACAAGTTTCTCTTGCGCGGCCCCGACAGAAACCAACACTATTCCACTACTAGATGAACATTCGGGGTATGAGAATTATTCATTTGTAAACGATTCTATAAGAAAGAATGTTTAATCAATGTGCTGAAAATGATTCTTGTACAATGATGTTTTTATATTAAAATTATCAACAGTTAAAAATATGCACAGAAATTTAATATTGAAACTTTATTTTTACTTTCTTCTACATAATATATATTGTAAGAAGAAAGTATATGATTCGTGAAAATTTTCAAACTTCAGATATCGATCGATTTACACGTTTTGAAATGTCCTGAACACGATTTAACTATTTTTAGAAAATGTCTGTCTGTGTGTGTCAAAAATTTTGTGAACACTATCTCACGAACCAATGAGCGAAATTTAATTAAACTTAATTAGATCTTGATCTAAACTGATACTGATTCCATTTTAGGATCAATAGCTCAACAGGTGGCGCTCTGACCCCACTTTTTTCATAATTTTGAACATAACGGTATAGGACAAAATTTCATATAAATGTACAAAATGAAAATTATTTTTAACGAATGATTGTAAAATAAGTAATAGCTAAATAGGAAAAAAGTTTTGTGCATATAGGAGCATCGCTTCCCCCCCCCCCCTTCCCTGTGGGGAAGTATCGCCGCGGGAGTGCGTAAATTTTCAATATGGGTATCATCCAAAAGAATTCGTCCAATACCTTTAAAACGAATAGTTGAATCCTAGATATGTGATAATTTAAAACAAATTTACCGATATTTTGTATTTTTACCAGGGAAAAAAAAATTCTGATGCCGGCAGAAAATTGACTTTCAGTATTAAATATTATGCTTCTCTGTAATGAAAATCGTCTGCATCCATTATGGGAAAAAATAATAATTTAATAGTAAATTTGATAATTTGTACAGCATGAATTTGTATAAGATAATATAGAAGAAAGTCTTGTGGTGGCCACAACATACTAATTACTTGGAAAAGAATTTAAGAGAATACAATCAAACAAATTAAGCTATAATATAGTTTTAGCTGTCTAATAAAATAGTTTTCATTCACGATAAAGTTATTATTTTAAAGTGAAAGATTTTTTTTTTTTTTTTTTTTTTTTTAATCACAAGAAACAATTTATTTAGAATACCAAAAAATATTTTGAAAATTATTAAGACGCTAAAATTACCTAAAGCATACAAAACTGTATTTCGATTTTACATCAGCTCTTAGTCGTAATGAAATTACACAGATATATGCGAATTAGATATAGTGTATTATTATGAACAGGAAATATGTATTACGTATTATAAAATAAAACAAAAGCCTATAATTTATTGTATTAATTCCAAAACGTACAGATTTTTTTTTTTTTTTTTTTTTTTTTTTTAAGAGAGAAAAAAAAAAAAAAAAAAAAACCTCAGAAAAATTATTAAAAATAATTTATATTATATAATAATAATAGATCACAAACTCAAAACTATCAGATCAAATTCAAGAAGAGGGACTTTATTAAAAAAAAAAAAAAAGTACGAACTGCACAGGTGTGGAAAAATAGTTCCCAAAGCGTTATTTGATGCTTTAGTACCATTTCCTTCTTTCACAAAAGAACAAAAGCAACCTAATAGGTCAAGATTCTCATGGCCAATCCCGCATTGAGTTTGTTAATATAAGCAAAAACTCGTATTGACATTTTTAGAAACATCAATGCATAGTTTTAGAATCAATGTGACATGAATTTGAAATACGGTAAACAATTTTCTAACAATAGCTACAGACTATAAATACTTAAATACTTTAATTAAGAGGATAAAAAAAAGTTGCAGTCAACTTTTTATTATTATTACTTTACTAATTTAAAATACATACTCTAAAATTTTGATAAATATCCATTAGTTCAATACACACTGTTTGACTCTAATACATTTGAAATCTGATCTGTATTTTACCGCATTGTGGCAGAAAGTTTTGAAGCTGTTTGCGACAGGCTTTTAAAATTTTATAATCTGTCTGCAAAATTTGCGTGCAATCAGGGGTAAAAATGGCTTACACTCAAAAAGCCTGAAAGCTGATGGGGGGGGGGGGGGTTAACATCAGTGGCGATCTCGTGCAACAATACACGAATACAATTTTACTACAAAACAATATAGTATAAACAATTGTATTCATGCATCTCATTCAATTAAATATTTTATGGCAATGTTTGACACAACACAATATAAATAATTATAAATAATAAAAGTATTAGTTTTAGTTTTGATATAGAAATTTTTATAAGTGAATTGTTATCCGAAAGTTGCGGACAAATTTTTTTTTCTCTGTGCAGACAAAAACTGTCCGCCGTGTCGCGGTGTTTCTGCCACTGGGCGCATTATGAAATAATAAACTATTTCAAAGACACATACACACACACATATATATATATAGTTACTTAGAGCAATTTTTAAAGATATAAGCAATAAAAATCATCCTTATCACATCATCATCATCGTGATGATGTGATTTATTTAATTTATTAATGAGGATTTAAATAGCTCTTACATTAAACTGCTCTCTCAACATAAAAGTTTATAAAATAAAATAAATAAAATCAGGACTCAATCAAAGCCAAATTTAAAGTCTTTTTTTACAAATTTAAATTGCTCTATATTTTGACTCACGTTTTAATCCATTATTTATCACTTTATAAAATAAACAAAAATGTATTTTAATTATACATACAAGGTGCAAAGCAAAGTCGTGAGGAGGCCATCTCCAGAACCATTGGTCGCAGATATACTCCCAATTACAAAATGTGTTTAAAAATGTAAGCATTTATTAAAATACGCTTAAATTAAAACTACTAACTTTTTATACAGTCCCCTAGTGCTTATTAGTCATATTTAGTAAAAGATGACACTCATTCTAACAAATGTAACACAAAAAGTTTCACTTCTGTGCGCCCAAAATTGCCGAGATATTTAGTTTCATAGTTTGAGGATTATTATTATTATTTTTTTTTTTTTTTTTTTTTTTTTTTTTGCATTTTCTCGGGATTTATTAAAAAAAAATTTTCACCGACTCCTTAATGAAGGCCAAAAAATACGAAAAAATCTCAAACTTTGAAACTAAATATTTCGATCAACTACACAGAAATATTTTCTGAAACACTGTTACTACATACATACAAACAAATGCATTTTCTCTTCAGATATATGTGTATACAGGATCAGATTAAGACATGAGCACACACAGAGCTTTGACCCAGGGCCTCAAATAAATGAAGTAATGCTAATATAAATTTTACGTAATATGTTTCAGTGTATATTTAAGAAATTAAATTTGTATTTACAATGCTTATTACACGTGATGTCTGTCTCAAAGTGAAAAGTCTATAATTTGTTATAAGTGCATATTTAATACTTTATGCTTGTTTTCTAAGTATTAAAATTTATTTCAATTTACTTTTTACACTTTATATTCTTGTTTTATATCAAATTGTTGTTGAAGCCTTCTTCTTTTAAGCCATGTAGTATTTACTTTCAATTAAAAGGGATTGTATCACTGAGTTTCATAAAAATGTGGTATGTAATTTGTGTCCAGGGCCTCCAAAAAATTTAGTATCGAGCTCCTATTTATATACATACATATAGTGTATATTCCTTCTTGATTTTGAATATGAGCATGTTGCTATAAATCAAAATGTTTTATTAGACATTAGAAGCATCCAATTTCCAATTAAAATCGAAAACATTAATACTTTTATTTATTTATTTTTTCCCAGAACAGACAGTCCTTAACACCCTCTTCACTTACCGTCGTCGGAAGCCAGAGCCAATGTTATTCTATGGGGAAATTTTCTTTACAAATAACTTATTAACTAATACATATTTTTAAATTCTGTTTTCACATTCAGAAAATTCCCAACTGTTAAATTGACGGACCTTTTTTAGAAATGTATTTTTTTTATTTTTAATATTTTATTTTGAAATTGCAAAATGAAAAAATTTCACATATTGAAAATTCGTATTTTGCAGCTTCAAAATAAAAGATAAAAAATTAATATATATATATATATATATATATATATATATATTAAAAAAAGGTCCGTCAATTTAACAGCTGGGGATTTTCAGAATGTGAAAACAGAATTTAAAAATATGTATTAGTTAATAAGTTATTTGTAAAGAAAAATTTCCCATAGAGTAACATTAGCTTCGGCTTCCGGCGGCGGTGAGTGAAAAGGGCCCTTAAAATAAATGACCCTTACTCATGTTCTACCTTTAAAATGCTTGGATTGCTAAGCACTTTACAGATAATATTGAATTACAGTGAAACAGCTGTCTTATTAAAAATAACCAAACATAAATTTTCACGTCTCTAGTCAAAGGCTCACAGATTTGATTTATTAGCAAGCAAGTGTGGCTGATTATGGTCTAAAATCAATGACGAGTATGATCAAGTTAATTATGACCATGAACATCAAGAAAAGGTAGAAACTGTCTGCGGACAAAGATCACATGCACTAAACATCAGAGCAAAATAAATTTAAACTATTTAAAATCAACTAAAAAAAAAAAAAAACAATAAAATTCAGCAAGCCCAATGAAGGAGAAGATTTATTTTTATCTTTCAGTTAATCAACGAAGTGACAATTAAAAAAGCCTTAATATGACAATTTTCAAGCAAAATGAAAATCGATTACCTCCAAAAATATCAATTTTATGAAGACCTGCTTGCACCGCAATTTTTAGATACTTTCATATCAGTAAATGATTTTTTTAATCGAATTTTCTATCACTATCTGCGAATTGAGAAAGTTTTCTGCAAACAGTGCTCGTGCGAGTCTATTATCAGATTAATTACGAGTTAAAAAACTAATTTTAAAAATTGGATAGAATTTTACTGATAGAGAGATAGTTTATTCCTTCAAAATTCTACTCAATATCGTGGTAGCTAAGTTCTATTTTAAAAATAAAGTCTAAAAAAATTAAAAAATTAATTTCCTTTTGAATTAAAATTAAAATTTTAAACTACAAAAAATTTCATAGGCAGTTTAAAACCAACCAGAAAACAATATAATATTAGGGTTCGACAAAATGCAGCTTAAAACAAAAACATGATTCGCAACTCTCACATAATACATAATTTTAACACTAGACTGCAAATGTGTAAATAATTTAAGTATGTTTTTCGAATTGTTTTATGTATTGAAAAACTAAAAAAAAAAAAAAAAAAAAAAAAAAAATGGTGAAGGAGGGAGGCACTAAAATATATTCTCTTGGATTATACGATTACCAGCAGGCTTTGCCCGCTTCGCTAGTCACTATATTTAAATGAATTTTATATATCTTAATATATATAAATCTCGTGTCACAATGTTTGTCCTCAATGGACTCCTAAACCACTTAACCGATTATAATAAAATTCGCACACCATGTGCAGTTCGATCCAACTTGAGAGATAGGATAGTTTAAATCTCAAATTATAGTCGCAATTTTAATTTATTGCTAATTATTTGTCTTATTATTTGACAGTCACAATTATCTGTTAACTCCAAATGATTCTAACAGATGTCGATACCTTTCGACTGGGTTGAAATGAAAGCTGAAATATTTGGTGCTGCCATCTACACAAAGAATCTTCAACTTTTTAACCTATTAATAAATTTCGTATAATTCAATTATTTCCACTTTTTAAATTTTTTAAATTTTTGATGTTAGCATAGCCGGCCACGTGTTACTTAGACTGAAGTGTAAATTGAATTCATATTATAATGAAGATAATACAGTGAAATTAATCCTGTTTTTTACTTATTTGTGCTTCATTGATCAAAACTTTATAATTTAATCTGTATATATATATAAATTACGTGTCACGATGTTTGTCCGGGGTAAACTCCTAAACTAAGGAACTGATTTTGATGACATTTTGCACACTGTGTGCAGTTTGATCCAACTTGAGAGATAGGATAGTTTTTATCTCAATTTATTGTCACAATATTGTTTTATTGCAATTATTTGTTAATTATAGACCTTTATTAAAGTTGCTCCAAAATATCTGTGAGTTCCATTAATTTAATTGTTGCCAAAAAAAAAAAAAAAAAAAAAAATACGAGTTCATTTTCTTTCGACATAAAAATAAATACATTTAATCAAACGTGAACGTTAAAAAATTATAAAAAGTTAAATTATGCATCTCACGAAAATTGACGTCATAATCAATTTAAAGATTTTATACACATTGATAAAGTGCTAATGTAGTTCTATCATAGATATAGTAATATATATAGATTAGAGGTGAGTTCGGGCTCTATTTTGGCAATCCGAGCCCGCCCGGGCCCGAAACATTTTTGAACTGAGCCCGCCCGAGCCCGAAAAATTTTGTGTGATCAGAGCCCGAGCCCGCCCGAGCCCGATATTGAAAGTGGTACGCTATGCAACGCATACACAATAGTAAAATTAAATACCGTTTTCATTTTCAAATTAATTTTCTTATTATCAATCTTCAATTTAAATAACTATAAATGTTATTATAACAATTTATAATGTCTGTGTCTCTGTATACATGTATATATTTATATAATAGATATTTATAGTGCAGCCCATTGTTTATAACGCGCCTATCGGGGAAAAAAAATTATCCGAATGAGTGATATAATGAGGCCCGATATAACGAAGGCGGAAGGATTACTGTATAACACTATGACATAATATGCATCCCGTTGAAAAAAGAGTTCTATTTAGAAAAAGGAAAGTCAAAGCTACTAAGGTTTGCAAGATTATTTTGTGATTTATAACCTATCATGACTATTATAACATTACTAAAGATGCTCTCAAAATGAATAAAATTTCTTTTTTTTCTTTTTTCTTTTTTTTTTTTTTTTACATTTTCCAGTTAGTGAAAAATAAAATAAACGGAACTTTTCGCTTGAATCCGAGCCCGCCCGGAGGCGTATCTCCGAAATGTTGGCGCATACAGGTCAACCTGGCGAATTTTTGTAGCTCGCGCCAAAACCCTCTCTGTCGCAAAGCAACCCTTCTTTCCACTTCATTCATGATTCGTTAAGGATTCGAGCAATCTTTTTTTTTTTTTTTTTTCCCAAGAGAATAAACTATTAAAAATGTGTCAGTGGAGTTTTAGTATCGTAATTCTTAAATAATATATTTAATGCAAAAATTTATTAGAAATCCTCCACCCTTTAAATTTAATTTAGCAAGATTAATGAAGAAATAAAATTGTAATATTCTAATTTTAAAGCTTTTAAAATTGTTCTTGAAATACATTTATTTATTTATTTATTTATTTTACTTTCTCTTACCAACATATATGGTAGAGAAAGTATTGTTTTGGGGTCAAATTTTCGAAATTGAATTTTTGTTATATATACACGTTTTGAGGCTCCCTGAATCATAATTGTTAAAAATGTGTCAATGGAGTCTTTGTATCGTTATTTTTAGATAATATAATTTAATGCCAAAATTTTTTAGAAAACCCTTTAAATTTATTTTATCAAGATTAATGAAGAAGTATATTTGTAATATTATGATTTTAAAGCTTTTAAAATTATCCTTGAAATACATTTATTTTATTTTATTTTATTCTGTTTTATTATTATTTTTATTATTATTATTATTTACTTTCTCTTCGTCAAATAAAATTGTTTCTAAACCTATTTTAGATTATTTGAAAAGTACATTAAACTTTACATTCTTACGCTATTGATCTTAAGCTTTAATGTGCAATCTGTCATTATAATATTGAAATGCAGGGTGAAAAAGAAAGTCGTGTGAGTGACACACCAGATTATCATTATTACGCATCATTATTTAGTTTATTTTACCCATATATTGTAAGAAAAGTTTTATTTTTGATTCAGATTTTCGAAATTGAGTTTTTGCTACATTTGCTTAAATATCATGAAACAAAAAATTAGGTTTTTAGCGGTTGCCTGAATGTGTGTGTCTGTGTGTTTGTTATCACCATACCTCAAGAATAGATATTGGGACTCGGATGAAATATTAAGTAATTCGTGTGCAGTGACTAAGAAAAGAATTGAAATTCATTAAGTCTATGTGTGAATTTTCTGGTAAATACAATTTAATATTTTTGGATGAAACAAAAAAAAAAAAAAAAAAAAAAAAATGAACATTTATTTTATGTGCATGAAAGAATGTTTCGTATACAATGTAGAATGTATATCCTTTATTAGAAATTTACACAGAACCCCACAAAAGAATTCAGATATATTCATACAATGGAATTGCTGAAAGGTCATTTCATGTCGTGCTATGTGTTTTAAATTCTGTGCTAAATTAGTACACTATATTGTGTTTGTAAAATATATAGTAAATATACAGGTCTACCCCAAATTAAATAAAAGCATTTCTTTTTATAAATAAAAATCAATGTAATAAATGCAATTAAAGTTTAATTAATTTAAAATTATTCTCTTATTCTAATTTACTTTATCTTATCCGTAAAAGGTCGCGAAAGTATTGTTTTCGGATCACGTTTTCGAAATTGAATTTTTGTTACATTTATATGTTTTGAGGTTTCCTGAATCCAAAAATTATGTTTTTAGTGGTTGGTTTATGTGACTTGTCTGTGTGTATTACAGATATTGAGTTTGTAAAATGGATGCATCAGTTTTTAAATATCACTTATGTCATTGATAAGGACAATATTGCTTTGGAACAATGTAAGTTGTAAACTTCACATGTTATTCAAAATTTACGTTTTCTTTTTAACATGCCAAAATAGAGCAAAATTTCGTTTAAACGTCCATTATGCCAATATTTTGTCGTAAACATGTCAGACTAATATTTTAAAATATATTTTTTAATACACTTCATTAAATATGAACATTTTAATTTGAAACTTTAGTAATTAAATATTGTGTTTCCTTCATTTGACAAATTAGGCCAATACTTCCCACGAACTTGCAATATGGGAATCAGTTGTGTTGGAAATTAATGTACGAAAACAATCCTAATAAAATTAGTCATTTAATTACGATAAATCAAATTTATCGAATCGGATAGAGGGTAGCCTATGAGGTGCGGCATTTCAGTCTGCGACTGTGTTGAGTGTTCTATCATACTCATTCCTTTTAATATGAATACATTTCGCTCTCAATAGAAATTAGTAACAATAAATATAGGATGAAAATGGTTATGCGCATCATTATTACTTTGATTTGCATAACATATTAAGTTAGATTGTTTATGATTACTGAAAAACAAATAGAATAGCATTAATAAAATGTTTAACGTTTTATTTTATAACTTTGTATGTTGGGGGGGGGGGGGGTAAAGAATGAGAAATGGACATGTCCGAGGAGGAAATTATACTTAGAAAATTTTATGAATTTCAACCATAAAATTTAACACGAAATATCTATTTTATTATGATTAAGATGCTCTTTAAAAATACATAATAGATAAATATAAGGTGATAATTTATGAGAATTCAAGCACTGCATCGTAAGAGAGATATTTTATAAAGTCATACATTTTAAAAATTTAAATACAAAATGACAATAAAAATAGTTGAAATGTAAAATGGCGTACTACTGATTTGGACTTATGAACATTTTTCATGCATTTTACTAAGAATTTGTAATTTGTTTGAACAATTTTTACAAACTTTTTGGCCTTATACATGAAATCGGATCTCAATGCTAATATATTACCATTATTATTATCTACTTCTCTATTCGGAAAACTATTTCTTAATTTCAAGATATGTTTCGTTTTGCGATTTAAATCCTACATTAATAATCAGAAGAAAAAAAACTAATAACAAAAAAAGAAAGAAAAACGCCGGATGTTTATTTATACAGGTTAAGCGGCGTGAAGTTTCTCTTTGCACTTCCAGATTTGGCGAAAATCGCATTCTCTCGCGAAAAATTGTGAATTTGTTCTGCGTGCGCCAACAGTTCGGAGATACGCCGCCCGGAGCCCGAAGACTTGCGTAAGATTTGAGCCCGATCGGGCTCGGGCCCGGGCTCGGGCTTACGGGCTCGGGCTTACGGGCTCGGGCTGAGCCCGTCTCATCTCTAATATAGATCTCTCATCCCCATGTTATCGTAGAAAGATTTTTGATGCCGAAAAAAGATAAAAAATAAAAGCTTTGGAAACAGCCATTAAGTGGTATTGAAAAAAAAAAAAAAAAAGAAAAGAAAGAAAGAAATATGAATTTGAAACTGTATCTGGAGTCTTCCATTCCCCTTTAGCAAATAAATTATTCATAAATTTTATTTGCTAAAATATTAGTATGTATTCCCGTGTGTATTCACTCGGGGAAAGACGGCCATATTTTGGTAAAAACGTCGTCTTTTCCCAA
Source organism: Salticus scenicus (assembly GCA_963930645.1). NCBI lineage: Eukaryota > Metazoa > Arthropoda > Arachnida > Araneae > Salticidae > Salticus > Salticus scenicus. The sequence continues at coordinate 222,475,421 of OZ005650.1, read as the reverse complement.
ATGAAAAGGAATAACTTTTTTCTCCCCAATGATCACTCTATTCTATATATGCTATACTATATCTATGAGTTCTATACGCAAGCGAAGTGTGACTCACTGACCGTCTGTGCAGCCAAGAAAAAGATTTCCTATGTTAATTGCCCACTGGATTTTTTGTAAGAAATTATTAAAAATCGAGGAAATTTATTTCCCGATTTTAATCCTTATATTTGGGTATAGATATGTATTAGTTATCGCGGGTGTTAGATTGAATTATTTTGCTGTCAAATTGACAAAATTTTAATTTTAAATTTTTAAACTCTGTCGCCCTTGGCTTTTATTATTATTATTATTATTATTTGGCGATCAAAAGCGTAACACGAAAATATACATGCCAGATGTATGCATTGTACGAAATGTAATATGTATTATTCATTGTACGTATGTATGACATGTAATATGTATTGTACGAAATATTGTTTCATATTATTCATTACTCTTTTAATATAAGTTGTTAAAATAACCATGATTTTTGAAAGGAATTAAATATTTTCGCCAGATAATTTGGCGATATTCTTTTTTTTTCGCCAAGGATGACAGAAATGAAATCTATTCCGCTGCAAAATATTAGTATCTTACATCAGATATTTTATTTAGACATTTGAAAACAAATTTGACTTCAAACTATGATAGAATATTTATCATTTTCCTTTTAATTTGTATATTATTAGTATATTAAAATTTAAAAGCATGGTATATAAAAAGTTTTTTTTTTTTTTTTTTTTTTTTTTAATCTTATAATTATTCTTATCTTAATCCTCAATGTTTCCCATCTTTATTGACTTGAATTTACTATTAAAATTTTAACATACTCAAAAACTTCTCATCACTTCGTTAAAATACACTAAACTTTTCCAAAATCTTTTTGTATTTAAAATGATACATGTATTTACTTTAAATGTCCAATATTTCATAAGATTTCCAATTTTAAAGTTTTAAAATATTTATCAAATTTACTTATTTTTCTGGTTTAGCCTTATTGTTTTCCCTTTTATAACTACAGCTGTTGCCCTCTTTAAAATATTTAAAATGATGAGGTCATTTAATAGTAAAATTATCCATTATAGCATATATTATATTTCACTCCTCCATAAAAATTGATTTTAAAATCGTCTGTTTCTTTTATACTTTTATTTTAATAGAATTTTAATAGAATTTAATTTATATATTAGTCATTTTAGCAATTTTATCCAAAGTAGCATTAGAAATAATATATATCACTTCTCCATTAAAATTTATAGGACCCTACAATAAAATTAATTTGTGCTTAATATCAACACTACGAAAATTTTTATCAATCGCTTCCAAATTTTGACCTAAGTTTCAAATCTCAACCCTGTGGGTTTTTACATCGGCTACAACGTTTTCATCTTTGTTCGTAAATAATAATTTAACTGTACTAAATAGTTTACAGCCGTATAATTCAACGTATAACTTAGTCACAGCAACGCGTGGCCGGGTCTGCTAGTATATATATATATATATATATTTTTTTTTTTTTTTTTTTACTGTATTACAAATTAAAGCTAAAAAGAAAATACATTGACATTTCTTAAAAACTTCGCTTCGGGCCTCCGGCAGAGGCTTCTTCACCGCAACGTCTTGGTACTGGATAATTTAACTTAAATTAATTTATAGAGATGTCAATAATATCGGAAAAACTGCATTAGTCATTTTCTTTTTGAAAAAAAAAAAAAAAAAAAAAAACAGAACGGAAAACGTCTAATATTTTATATGGAGGTATTTTGTATAATTAGACCAATTAACAAAAAAAAAAAAAAAAAAAAATGCTTTTCCTTTTTTTTTTTTCCCCCCACTTGCATTACAAAAATATTTAAAATAAAATTGAGAAAAATTGTGCAAAAACATTGAAACAGCTCTCCTGGCAGAATTTGAAGTTTGTCACTGAAGTAGTTCGGACGTTTCTCACCAAAATGTTTACTTACGCATTTGCGATATCCATATCAACTCATCGCCGAAATGACAACAAAATTATAAATAATTATAAGATAAAAAAAAAGCTTTTTATATACCACGTTTTTAAATTTCTGTTGATTCTTATAGCTATCGAACTACATTAGCACTTTATCAATGTGTACAAAATTTTTAAAGTGATAATGACGTCAATTTTTGTAAGATGCGTAACTTAATTTTTTATAATTTTTTAATGTTCACGTTTAATTAAATGTATGTCGAAAGAAAATTAACTCGTAATTTTTTTTTTGGCAACAATTAAATTATAGCTAATATTTATTTTCATATTTTAATTAATTAAAAGAGAAGTTTGCAATGTAATAGCTTTAAATATAATAACTTGATGTTGTCCTCACAAAAAATGAACAGTTTTTCGAGCTCTTTTAAAAAAGTATAACATCTATGCAGTATCTTTATATCTTAATATATATAAATCTCGTGTCACAATGTTTGTCCTCAATGGACTCCTAAACCACTTAACCGATTATAATAAAATTCGCACACCATGTGCAGTTCGATCCAACTTGAGAGATAGGATAGTTTAAATCTCAAATTATAGTCGCAATTTTAATTTATTGCTAATTATTTGTCTTATTATTTGACAGTCACAATTATCTGTTAACTCCAAATGATTCTAACAGATGTCGATACCTTTCGACTGGGTTGAAATGAAAGCTGAAATATATTTGGTGCTGCCATCTACACAAAGAATCTTTAACTTTTTAACCTATTAATAAATTTCGTATAATTCAATTATTTCCACTTTTTAAATTTTTTAAATTTTTGATGTTAGCATAGCCGGCCACGTGTTACTTAGACTGAAGTGTAAATTGAATTCATATTATAATGAAGATAATACAGTGAAATTAATCCTGTTTTTTACTTATTTGTGCTTCATTGATCAAAACTTTATAATTTAATCTGTATATATATATAAATTACGTGTCACGATGTTTGTCCGGGGTAAACTCCTAAACTAAGGAACTGATTTTGATGAAATTTTGCACACTGTGTGCAGTTTGATCCAACTTGAGAGATAGGATAGTTTTTATCTCAATTTATTGTCACAATATTGTTTTATTGCAATTATTTGTTAATTATAGACCTTTATTAAAGTTGCTCCAAAATATCTGTGAGTTCCATTAATTTAATTGTTGCCAAAAAAAAAAAAAAAAAATACGAGTTCATTTTCTTTCGACATAAAAATAAATACATTTAATCAAACGTGAACGTTAAAAAATTATAAAAAGTTAAATTATGCATCTCACGAAAATTGACGTCATAATCAATTTAAAGATTTTATACACATTGATAAAGTGCTAATGTAGTTCTATCATAGATATAGTAATATATATAGATTAGAGGTGAGTTCGGGCTCTATTTTGGCAATCCGAGCCCGCCCGGGCCCGAAACATTTTTGAACTGAGCCCGAGCCCGCCCGAGCCCGATATTGAAAGTGGTACGCTATGCAACGCATACACAATAGTAAAATTAAATACCGTTTTCATTTTCAAATTAATTTTCTTATTATCAATCTTCAATTTAAATAACTATAAATGTTATTATAACAATTTATAATGTCTGTGTCTCTGTATACATGTATATATTTATATAATAGATATTTATAGTGCAGCCCATTGTTTATAACGCGCCTATCGGGGAAAAAAAAATTATCCGAATGAGTGATATAATGAGGCCCGATATAACGAAGGCGGAAGGATTACTGTATAACACTATGACATAATATGCATCCCGTTGAAAAAAGAGTTCTATTTAGAAAAAGGAAAGTCAAAGCTACTAAGGTTTGCAAGATTATTTTGTGATTTATAACCTATCATGACTATTATAACATTACTAAAGATGCTCTCAAAATGAATAAAATTTCTTTTTTTTCTTTTTTCTTTTTTTTTTTTTTTTTTTACATTTTCCAGTTAGTGAAAAATAAAATAAACGGAACTTTTCGCTTGAATCCGAGCCCGCCCGGAGCCCGAAGACTTGCGTAAGATTTGAGCCCGATCGGGCTCGGGCCCGGGCTCGGGCTCGGGCTTACGGGCTCGGGCTGAGCCCGTCTCATCTCTAATATAGATCTCTCATCCCCATGTTATCGTAGAAAGATTTTTGATGCCGAAAAAAGATAAAAAATAAAAGCTTTGGAAACAGCCATTAAGTGGTATTGAAAAAAAAAAAAAAAGAAAAGAAAGAAAGAAATATGAATTTGAAACTGTATCTGGAGTCTTCCATTCCCCTTTAGCAAATAAATTATTCATAAATTTTATTTGCTAAAATATTAGTATGTATTCCCGTGTGTATTCACTCGGGGAAAGACGGCCATATTTTGGTAAAAACGTCGTCTTTTCCCAAATGAAAAGGAATAACTTTTTTCTCCCCAATGATCACTCTATTCTATATATGCTATACTATATCTATGAGTTCTATACGCAAGCGAAGTGTGACTCACTGACCGTCTGTGCAGCCAAGAAAAAGATTTCCTATGTTAATTGCCCACTGGATTTTTTGTAAGAAATTATTAAAAATCGAGGAAATTTATTTCCCGATTTTAATCCTTATATTTGGGTATAGATATGTATTAGTTATCGCGGGTGTTAGATTGAATTATTTTGCTGTCAAATTGACAAAATTTTAATTTTAAATTTTTAAACTCTGTCGCCCTTGGCTTTTATTATTATTATTATTATTATTTGGCGATCAAAAGCGTAACACGAAAATATACATGCCAGATGTATGCATTGTACGAAATGTAATATGTATTATTCATTGTACGTATGTATGACATGTAATATGTATTGTACGAAATATTGTTTCATATTATTCATTACTCTTTTAATATAAGTTGTTAAAATAACCATGATTTTTGAAAGGAATTAAATATTTTCGCCAGATAATTTGGCGATATTCTTTTTTTTTCGCCAAGGATGACAGAAATGAAATCTATTCCGCTGCAAAATATTAGTATCTTACATCAGATATTTTATTTAGACATTTGAAAACAAATTTGACTTCAAACTATGATAGAATATTTATCATTTTCCTTTTAATTTGTATATTATTAGTATATTAAAATTTAAAAGCATGGTATATAAAAAGTTTTTTTTTTTTTTTTTTTTTTTAATCTTATAATTATTCTTATCTTAATCCTCAATGTTTCCCATCTTTATTGACTTGAATTTACTATTAAAATTTTAACATACTCAAAAACTTCTCATCACTTCGTTAAAATACACTAAACTTTTCCAAAATCTTTTTGTATTTAAAATGATACATGTATTTACTTTAAATGTCCAATATTTCATAAGATTTCCAATTTTAAAGTTTTAAAATATTTATCAAATTTACTTATTTTTCTGGTTTAGCCTTATTGTTTTCCCTTTTATAACTACAGCTGTTGCCCTCTTTAAAATATTTAAAATGATGAGGTCATTTAATAGTAAAATTATCCATTATAGCATATATTATATTTCACTCCTCCATAAAAATTGATTTTAAAATCGTCTGTTTCTTTTATACTTTTATTTTAATAGAATTTTAATAGAATTTAATTTATATATTAGTCATTTTAGCAATTTTATCCAAAGTAGCATTAGAAATAATATATATCACTTCTCCATTAAAATTTATAGGACCCTACAATAAAATTAATTTGTGCTTAATATCAACACTACGAAAATTTTTATCAATCGCTTCCAAATTTTGACCTAAGTTTCAAATCTCAACCCTGTGGGTTTTTACATCGGCTACAACGTTTTCGTCTTTGTTCGTAAATAATAATTTAACTGTACTAAATAGTTTACAGCCGTATAATTCAACGTATAACTTAGTCACAGCAACGCGTGGCCGGGTCTGCTAGTATATATATATATAATTTAACTGTACTAAATAGTTTACAGCCGTATAATTCAACGTATAACTTAGTCACAGCAACGCGTAGCCGGGTCTGCTAGTATATATATATATATATATATATATATATATATATATACTAGCAGACCCGGCCACGCGTTGCTGTGACTAAGTTATACGTTGAATTATACGGCTGTAAACTATTTAGTACAGTTAAATTATTATTTACGAACAAAGATGAAAACGTTGTAGCCGATGTAAAAACCCACAGGGTTGAGATTTGAAACTTAGGTCAAAATTTGGAAGCGATTGATAAAAATTTTCGTAGTGTTGATATTAAGCACAAATTAATTTTATTGTAGGGTCCTATAAATTTTAATGGAGAAGTGATATATATTATTTCTAATGCTACTTTGGATAAAATTGCTAAAATGACTAATATATAAATTAAATTCTATTAAAATTCTATTAAAATAAAAGTATAAAAGAAACAGACGATTTTAAAATCAATTTTTATGGAGGAGTGAAATATAATATATGCTATAATGGATAATTTTACTATTAAATGACCTCATCATTTTAAATATTTTAAAGAGGGCAACAGCTGTAGTTATAAAAGGGAAAACAATAAGGCTAAACCAGAAAAATAAGTAAATTTGATAAATATTTTAAAACTTTAAAATTGGAAATCTTATGAAATATTGGACATTTAAAGTAAATACATGTATCATTTTAAATACAAAAAGATTTTGGAAAAGTTTAGTGTATTTTAACGAAGTGATGAGAAGTTTTTGAGTATGTTAAAATTTTAATAGTAAATTCAAGTCAATAAAGATGGGAAACATTGAGGATTAAGATAAGAATAATTATAAGATTAAAAAAAAAAAAAAAAAACTTTTTATATACCATGCTTTTAAATTTTAATATACTAATAATATACAAATTAAAAGGAAAATGATAAATATTCTATCATAGTTTGAAGTCAAATTTGTTTTCAAATGTCTAAATAAAATATCTGATGTAAGATACTAATATTTTGCAGCGGAATAGATTTCATTTCTGTCATCCTTGGCGAAAAAAAAAGAATATCGCCAAATTATCTGGCGAAAATATTTAATTCCTTTCAAAAATCATGGTTATTTTAACAACTTATATTAAAAGAGTAATGAATAATATGAAACAATATTTCGTACAATACATATTACATGTCATACATACGTACAATGAATAATACATATTACATTTCGTAAAATGCATACATCTGGCATGTATATTTTCGTGTTACGCTTTTGATCGCCAAATAATAATAATAATAATAATAAAAGCCAAGGGCGACAGAGTTTAAAAATTTAAAATTAAAATTTTGTCAATTTGACAGCAAAATAATTCAATCTAACACCCGCGATAACTAATACATATCTATACCCAAATATAAGGATTAAAATCGGGAAATAAATTTCCTCGATTTTTAATAATTTCTTACAAAAAATCCAGTGGGCAATTAACATAGGAAATCTTTTTCTTGGCTGCACAGACGGTCAGTGAGTCACACTTCGCTTGCGTATAGAACTCATAGATATAGTATAGCATATATAGAATAGAGTGATCATTGGGGAGAAAAAAGTTATTCCTTTTCATTTGGGAAAAGACGACGTTTTTACCAAAATATGGCCGTCTTTCCCCGAGTGAATACACACGGGAATACATACTAATATTTTAGCAAATAAAATTTATGAATAATTTATTTGCTAAAGGGGAATGGAAGACTCCAGATACAGTTTCAAATTCATATTTCTTTCTTTCTTTTCTTTTTTTTTTTTTCAATACCACTTAATGGCTGTTTCCAAAGCTTTTATTTTTTATCTTTTTTCGGCATCAAAAATCTTTCTACGATAACATGGGGATGAGAGATCTATATTAGAGATGAGACGGGCTCAGCCCGAGCCCGTAAGCCCGAGCCCGTAAGCCCGAGCCCGGGCCCGAGCCCGATCGGGCTCAAATCTTACGCAAGTCTTCGGGCTCCGGGCGGGCTCGGATTCAAGCGAAAAGTTCCGTTTATTTTATTTTTCACTAACTGGAAAATGTAAAAAAAAAAAAAAAAGAAAAAAGAAAAAAAAGAAATTTTATTCATTTTGAGAGCATCTTTAGTAATGTTATAATAGTCATGATAGGTTATAAATCACAAAATAATCTTGCAAACCTTAGTAGCTTTGACTTTCCTTTTTCTAAATAGAACTCTTTTTTCAACGGGATGCATATTATGTCATAGTGTTATACAGTAATCCTTCCGCCTTCGTTATATCGGGCCTCATTATATCACTCATTCGGATAATTTTTTTTCCCCGATAGGCGCGTTATAAACAATGGGCTGCACTATAAATATCTATTATATAAATATATACATGTATACAGAGACACAGACATTATAAATTGTTATAATAACATTTATAGTTATTTAAATTGAAGATTGATAATAAGAAAATTAATTTGAAAATGAAAACGGTATTTAATTTTACTATTGTGTATGCGTTGCATAGCGTACCACTTTCAATATCGGGCTCGGGCGGGCTCGGGCTCTGATCACACAAAATTTTTCGGGCTCGGGCGGGCTCAGTTCAAAAATGTTTCGGGCCCGGGCGGGCTCGGATTGCCAAAATAGAGCCCGAACTCACCTCTAATCTATATATATTACTATATCTATGATAGAACTACATTAGCACTTTATCAATGTGTATAAAATCTTTAAATTGATTATGACGTCAATTTTCGTGAGATGCATAATTTAACTTTTTATAATTTTTTAACGTTCACGTTTGATTAAATGTATTTATTTTTATGTCGAAAGAAAATGAACTCGTATTTTTTTTTTTTTTTTTTTGGCAACAATTAAATTAATGGAACTCACAGATATTTTGGAGCAACTTTAATAAAGGTCTATAATTAACAAATAATTGCAATAAAACAATATTGTGACAATAAATTGAGATAAAAACTATCCTATCTCTCAAGTTGGATCAAACTGCACACAGTGTGCAAAATTTCATCAAAATCAGTTCCTTAGTTTAGGAGTTTACCCCGGACAAACATCGTGACACGTAATTTATATATATATACAGATTAAATTATAAAGTTTTGATCAATGAAGCACAAATAAGTAAAAAACAGGATTAATTTCACTGTATTATCTTCATTATAATATGAATTCAATTTACACTTCAGTCTAAGTAACACGTGGCCGGCTATGCTAACATCAAAAATTTAAAAAATTTAAAAAGTGGAAATAATTGAATTATACGAAATTTATTAATAGGTTAAAAAGTTGAAGATTCTTTGTGTAGATGGCAGCACCAAATATTTCAGCTTTCATTTCAACCCAGTCGAAAGGTATCGACATCTGTTAGAATCATTTGGAGTTAACAGATAATTGTGACTGTCAAATAATAAGACAAATAATTAGCAATAAATTAAAATTGCGACTATAATTTGAGATTTAAACTATCCTATCTCTCAAGTTGGATCGAACTGCACATGGTGTGCGAATTTTATTATAATCGGTTAAGTGGTTTAGGAGTCCATTGAGGACAAACATTGTGACACGAGATTTATATATATTAAGATATATATATATATATATATATATATATATATATATATATAGAGAGAGAGAGAGAGAGAGAGAGAGAGAGATCAGTTTTTATTTAAAAAGAAAAAAAAAAAAGGCCGAATTTCATCACCAAAGTATGTTAAATCTAGACCAATCAAAAATAGGAGTGGTCCACCCGGATGTGTTCCGCCGACAAAGTCTTTGCTTTATTTATATAGATACAGGGGTAAAACTACCTACCATGCAAAAACCCTGAAAACTGATATTTGCATGCAGATAGGAAAGATTTAATAATGAAATATCATATGGCTACCTGCATTAAATGATATTTGGAGAGTTCTTAATACATTATAAGGCAAATTAAACATTCAAAATAAGAAATTTCTGTAAAAACAAAATAATTTACATGAAAATCAGAAACAGCAAAAATTTCAAAAACCCTGAATTCAGGGGTAGCCCCTGAAAAGTTTCACCCCTGTAGATATGATTAAAAGTTTCAAAAATAAAGATTTAACTTTAAAGTAATAATACTGGAATGGGTGAAGGAAGAAGAATTAAAAATGCGTTCCAAAACGACTAGAACAGGGGAAGTTGCGAAAAAGAAACTTAAATTCACAACTCATAGGATAGGCAATGCATCCCATAGTAGGGAAACCCAGACAGATGAAAACTGACCGTCTACAATTCTATAAACTACAAAACTTATTATTCAACAGATGACCTCCTTTTTGGTCAACTCGACCCTATAAAGTAAGTAAGGCAGTGCGATCAATAATCAAAGGGCTATGACCTCATAACAGATGGACAAGTCGTCACATTAAGCAAAGAGCTAATCCGTAAACAAAAAGAGTTACAAGTTTTATGTGACTTACATTCGTTTCAAAAGGATTATGTTAGTCACTTTTTTGATAAGCTAAGCGCTTCAGAGAGTAAGAAATACGAAATTTTTTAAAAGCTAGGTGAATAATAAAAATAATGTATTTATTTATTCTTCGTACAAAGAATTTGCGAAAAAATAAATAAATTAATAAATAAAATTTAAAAATAAAATATTTATTTTAAACACTAGTTAAAGGAAAGGAAATTTTTTAAGGTTTCAGAGAAAACGAATGAACAACCAATGAAACACAAAGCAGTACAACGTTTTTACACTAAATTTTTTACCAATATGTAAGAGGCGTTTAATGCTTAAAAACGTCTTACCATAAATATTTTTCATGTTAATTAAAATAAATTATAAAGAATACAAAATGAGAAGACTAATTCAATATTTGAACAACATGATTTTTTTTTTTTTTTTTTCCGGGGGTAAAAAATTAGTAAAGTTGGAGAAATGCTAAAATTTTCAAAAATAAATTCATTCATTCATTCATTCCTTTTTTGGAATTTACTTTTTTAATTTAATGTTTTTTTCATGTACTTAATACTGATTCATTATTGATAATTTAATGCAAAATTTCAAAACTTTGAGACCGTAATTTATAGAAGACCTTCATATAATGTCCAGAGTTCTTATAATGTAAGTCAAGAATGAGTGTTTTTAGAGGATCAGAAATTGATCTAACAAGTTGTAATCACCGAGAAAATTAGTTTTTGCTATGATAACCACTCTTCCCTTTGGATAAAAAAAAAAAAAAATACAGAAAGCAAACGATTTAACTATTTCGGTGAAGAATCAGGGATTAGGAGATATTTGCATAAAAAAAATTAATCCATGACAATTTGTCATCAATAAGAAATATTAATTATTATTGATAACCTGCTGTTCATAGAGAAAAAACATTACAGAAGTTAAATGGTTTTAACCATTTTGATAAAAATTAAGTTTGAGAATTTTTGGAAGATTAGAAATCGATTTGGTGGATTGTAATCTCTGGGAAAATTAATATCCACTGTCATTTAACCCCCCCCCCCCCTCGAACGAAAAAAATTACAGAAAACAGCTTGCTTTGAACATTTCCATAAAATGCTCAGGATTTTTGCTATACTCTCATTGTAATACAAAAAGCTGAGGGTTCTGCTACTAAATTTAAATCTGCAGTTCCGTTTTTCTTCCCTCTTCTTTCTTTTAATTTTTTAATCCATGTTATCAATTTAAATTTCTTTCTTTTCTTTTTAATTATAAAGAGCTTAGTTAATAAATTTACTTGGCTTAGCGAAATTACAAACAATGATACACCGATTAATTCTTTATAATTTATTAAGATTCAATTATTGGAAAAGAAGTTTCCGGAATCCGTATACTTTTAAAGTAAAATAAAAATCGCATAAAGAAAAATAAATAAATAAATAAATAAACGTAAAATATCTTCTCTACCGTTATAAAATTAACCAAAGATTTTAACAAAATAAGACAGTTACAATGTAATTCAATAATTGAAACAATGCAAAATAGAACGAAGGAGGAGAAAAGAAAGAAAAAGTACGGAATTTCCGCATATGCAAGACAATGCTTTCAGAAAACATTGTGCGATCTATTACATATAAATTTCCCAGTTTGATTCTGCTTAAATTCCTAACTGTCCGCTCAAAAGAAGGAAAGTCAATACATAAAATATGATATAAGTGTTTTTTTCATCCTAAACTGTTAGAGAGTTTTTATTTCTAAACAGAATATATTTCCTTAATAATAAAACAACGACAGAAATAGTACATATCACGCTATTTTTCATGCTTGAACGCCGAAATATCACAATCGTGATACTATCTACAGACGTTGGAATATTTACCACGTCTTTCAAATAAAGATACCGGTAAACAGTTGAGCAGTTTATCAGAATATGAAAAACAAGTATAGCGGAATTTCAAATCAAAGAAATGATATTATTAGCTTTACAAGGTCGTTTTTATTTTACACAGGAATCTGTTAACATAAAACTGTTTCCGGTATTATAAAAACAGCAACATTTTTAGAGGTATTTCTTCAAGGTTATTTTTCAATTGACAGATAAATGGTTTCTATTGCAATATTAATATTGGTTCAGTTATCTCGGAAAAAGGGGGAGGGGGAGGCAAATTTGGGGGAAAACAATAATAATGATTTATACCCTGAAAGTATTAGGAGAATTGGATTTTTTCAGAATAGCTAACAATTTTTTTATGGAAATAAAATTAAATCCACTATAAAACAAAACTCTATCCGTAATAACTATCTCAATGTCCATAATAGTTGTGTACACAAGAATCGTGATTTTATATATATTCATGCAGATAAAATATACAAGAGCATTTTATTATTTTAGTCCTTCAATTGTTGAGCTCGTCTCTCTCATAAGAACGAATGATTTTCGTCTTACGTATTACCAGCCGTGCTACATTTCCAAGGGCCCGCTTCACTCACCGCCGCCGGAAGCCGAAGCTAATGTTATTCCATGGGAAATTTTCCTTTACAAATAACTTATTAACTAGTAATGCATATTTTAAAATTCTGTTTTCACATTCTAAAAATTCCCAGCTGTTAAATTGACGGCCGTTTTTTTTTTTTTTTTTAATTATTTTTTTAATTTTTAAAATTTTATTTTGAAGCTGCAAAATACAAATTTTCAATATGTGACTTTTTTTCATTTTGCAATTTCAAAATAAAATATTAAAAATTAAAAAAAAAAAAAAAAAAAAATCATTTTTTAAAAAGGTCCGTCAATTTAGCAGTTGGGAATTTTCTGAATGTGAAAACAGAATTTTAAATTATGTATTAGTTAATAAGTTATTTGTAAAGAAAATTTCCCCATAGAATAACATTGGCTCGGGCTTTCGGCGACGGTAAGTGAAGAGGGCCGTTAAGCCATAAGCGGCAAACTTCATTATTTTGCAACACATTAAGTGGATTTCAATTAAAATAATAATAATGATTTAAAAAAATAATAACAATAAAGTGCTTCGAAAATAAGTGACAATCAAAGGGTTAAAGATTATTCCTTTTTATCACATCGATGATTATTTAACTAGGTGAAAAAATATTTAAAATAACATGAGTACGAATTAAAACCACAACTACTTTAGCATTAGATGTCGCAAGCATACGTATGCGTGCAATGACAGAAAAACGCTGACATGCACGCATTCGGATACACGCACTCTAGTTTTTCACACGACTACAATCATCTTTTTTTATTTACACTCGTCATGATATTATTGATTTAAAATTATCACAAAACAGATTTAATGGTATACTGAATGACAAGCCGATGTGTAACTTCACATTACATACATGAAACAATCTTAAGACTTTTTTTTTCTCTCTCTCTCTCTCTCTCCTCTTTTAAAAAGGAAGCATGAGGGAAAGAGAAAAAAGTTAGAAATTTTATTTTATATTATCTTTTTTGTACTTACTTTTTTATTCTATACCAACTGCTGCCTTCTGTTTGATTCATTGTTAAATGTTTCTAAATGCTGCGACTCCGCTATCATTAAAGTAATTTTTACCACCAAATTTTAACATTTAAGAATATGAACAAAAAAATAAAACCATAATAAAACAAGCTTTCCTTGTTTTAATTTTGACACATCTGTAAACAATTTTAAGGAGAAGCAATAAATTATCAATAAGTCTTGTAAATTATCTAATTGAATGCTAATGAATTTTGTTTTCTACAGATGAAATAAAGCTTTTTTAACCTATTGACCATACACTAGTTGAAATAATTGACGCTTACCCTCCCCCCTTCAAAAAAAAATAAATAAAAATAAAATAAAGGATAATATATTATGTTTTATTACTATATGGATATCAGAATGTAATAATTAACAGCAAAACTAACTCTAGAAAATGATTCATCCAGAGAGGAAACTTTAAAATTTAGAATTGTGCTTTATCTTTTCAGTTTTCTTAAAAAAATTTAAACTGCAAAATTACATTTAAAATTTTCCTTTAAAAAAAAGTAAAGTTATTGAAAGTTATGGTGTCGTATTTTTTAAATAATATAACTATATATATATATATATATATATATATATATATATATATATATTTTTTTTTTCCCCTTAGAAGATTGATCAAAGAGGAGTAAAAAAAAAAATTATCAAAATAGAAAGAGACAATATAGACACTTTTAAGCATGGTCTCTCTAATCACCCACACACACACAGCGACTACGAATATAACTTGACTTCATCACACTGCGACTATGAATATAAAGGCACATAAATGTACGAGTATGAAATTTAATCTACAAAAAATAATATGTAATAGTCTGGAATTAGTTTAGCGACATCAAAATTACCATCTAAAATACAGTTCCTTTTCAATTGGTAGTGGTGATGTAAGGGTTAAAAAACACATCTTAAAACAGCATAAATTCCTGACAAAGACGTTTGTAAAAACATAAGTATTGCAAACAGTTTAAATGTTTATAATTATGCTTGAAGTATAGTGTTCTCATAAGTATATAACTAAAAAAATTTCTGAAATGTTCATTATAGACTTATGTTTATGAACTGTTTTAAAATGCTTCTAAGTCAATATTTTGTTAAAAGTTTACAATACTGGTTTTGCTTAAAGCTATTCAATTCACATTGTTTTACGGAGTAAATACAAAAATTTGTTTTATTCTTAAAATAAATATATAAAAGGTTAATTTTATCTAAAATATGATAAATTACAAAAGGGGGTCCCCTCATTTGGACTTTAAGAGGATAAAAGACGCTGAAATTAATTTTGTTTCACATTCCATGAATTCCCAGATAATGAACTGGCACGAAATTTATAACTTATATCATACAACATGTTTTAAATAATAAAAAGTAATTTTAAATGATTGTTTTATTTTTTTTAATGGGGGAAAGAATGCAAAATGATGCCCGAATTCAAAATGCTTTATGCGGATTTATTTATTTTTTTAATCTATAATTATTTCCCTGTGCATTTTGTATATCATATAATTGAACATGTGTGTGCACTGAATTTTTAAGTTCAATATAAGTTAAAAAACTAACGATAAAATATGCAAATTTTCTTGATTTTTTTTATCATGTCCATGTGACTAACTTTGTGAGCTCATAATAATTTTTTTCATTCCAAATTAAATGCCCAGTTTTGTGACTAACAAAGTGATTAATATTTCACATAAAAAAAAAAAAAAAAATCTGGAGTGACTCCACTCGACTTTCTGAACATTGAGTAATTAACAGTTTTGTAGATAAAGTAAAGAAAGAGGAGTTCTTAAACAAACAAAAGGGAGAAAACCATAATAGAGTGTTTGAGTATTTTTCTCCATATATTACACGATGTTTTATTTAACGCTACTGATATTTGAGCCCATAGATCATAATGATAAAGAATTTTTCGTTGTGTCCCTGTAAAAACCTATAAATGCTAGATTCACCAAAATGCTTATAGTTAGTGCAACTGTGATTTATAATATTCATATAAATTTTCAGCTCAATTGAATAAGGCGTTTAGATGCTATCGCACTTTTAAAAATTTGGTCCCATAGGCCATAATGATAAAGATTTTTTCTTTGTGTCCCTGTAAAAAAACTGTAAGTGCTAGAAAGATTCACCAAAATCTATACAGTGTGTGCAACTGTGATCTATAACATGTGTACAATTTTTTTTTTTTTTTTTTTTTTTTTTTTTTTATATTAATAAGGCGTTTAGACGCTATCACACTTTTAAAAATTTGGCCCCATTGGCCATAATGATAAAAAAATTTTCTTTATGTCCCTGTAAGAAAACTATAAGTCCTAGATTCTCCAAAATCCATACAGGTTGAGTATCTGTGACCTATAATATGTGTATAAATTTTTTGCTCAATTGAATAAGGCGTTTAGATGCTATCACACTTTTAAGATTTTGGTCCCATAGGCAGTAATGATAAAGAATTTTTCTTTGTGTCCCTGTAAAAAAACTATAAGTGCTAGATTCACCAAAATCTATAGGGTTCGTACTATGGTGATTTACAATATACGTACCAACTTTCAGCTTATTCGAACAAAGCGTTTAGACGCTAGCGTGTTCACTCACATACATACTCACATACATACACACATACACACACACACACATACATACATCATCGCAAAAATAGTGAAAACGGACTCATTGGACCTTGAAACGTATAGAAACATCAAAATCTCAAATTCGGATTTTTGACATGATTACAATACTTTCCTCACTATAGTGTTCGGAAAGTAAAAAAGAGATGAAAAGGAATGTACAAAGAACATTATGCGTAGTTTATTATTTGCAAAAATGGAAACCTCACCTCAGTAAAATAAATTTAAAACTTAAAAATATTGTTAATTCTTGTAAATATTATTTTCAAGAACTGTAAAATGATAGTCTTATCTAATTTTGCACATTTTATAATCAATGACTATTTATATTTTTAATTGCATAGATGTTGTCTACTTAAAAGGCGATCGACTAACGCATGCATATATTTATTGGTCGTCTTTAAATTACGATGAAATGACGTTACATTTTAAACAATCTTATGTAGACAAAACATCATTACGGACAACTCTATAAAAATTACGATAACGATTCACCTTGAAATAAGATGTTAAATTTTCCAAATGTGTAAAACTGCATGCGTATAGCGTATTATATGCAACTGCATTAAATTTTTAATAAATATTCTTATTAATTACTTAAGTTTTGGATACAGGTGTGGCAGTAATAAAACAAGTCCACCTGATAGAATGTCACGTGTCATTTTAAATTACGAAATAAGAAAACAGGAGGAGGCGACTGCAAACAGGAAATATCGTAATGCATACTCAACCTACGTATTTTTTGTTCAACGGAAAAAGCCAAACGTTTCATAAAATATGTTTTTCCAAGGAGCTACAGAAACAGATCAACATCTTAGATTTGTATAATGAATTCTGATTAATTTTACAAAATAATAATAATAATTCAGAAAAATAACACAGGCGTTAACTGCGAATTGAGTACGAAATTGAAAAAAATTCCTTCAATTCACACTGAAAGTCGTTAATGCAAGGTAGATGGAATTTCAACGGGTTAAAAAAACTGTAAATACTTAGGAAAGTTGCCCAAGAGCGGTATTTGATGAGTAGGCGAACTAGTTCTGCCTACACCAGAAGTACCTAGAAGTCAAGAACTCGCAGATCGTTTAATGCCTCATAAAGAAAAATATTATAAAGGAAAATAAAAGTGTAGAACTTTTTTGAAATAACAAATGAAAAACTAGTATGTTGTGGCCAACACAAAACTTTCTTCTACATCATAATATATAACAGCATAATCTATTGGAGGTAGGGGAGGGGGGAGGTTAACATAAATATTTAATTCTAGATTTTCGCAATAAATATTTTACATATGCAGTTTGAGGGTAATTTTAATCGACAAATGTTGAAATGTAACCATACGGAAAATTGCAGAAGGTGAGTAATAACATTGCCACCTGGCGGCCGATGCACACCCAAATTAAGTCAGCAATCTTTTTTGACAATGACCATCCTACTTACCAAGTTTGGTGCATTTGCATGCTACACAAGCTGAGACAAGCTACACCCTTCTCGTCGAAGCACTGCATCGGCGCCCGTCAGCCAATATGCACCCAAATTAAATCAGCATATTGTTTCATAATGTCCTTCTCGCATATAAAGTTTCGTGCAATTATACACAATAGAAGCTGAAATACCTTTCCCATAAATCAGAAAAATCGCAGCATAATAGTGTCATCTGTTCGGTGATTTCCTCCAAGATAGGCACTAGAATTAGCAAAAAATCAAGTGGGTTGGATTTTTTCCTGTTTTTTTTTCGAATAAAACTTTCAAGATTTTTTTTTTTTTCCCCTCCAGAAAAATCTTTTTTTTTTTTTTTTTTTTTTTTTTCATTTAAGTATTTAATGAGAACATTTAAAAGAAGTTTGAAAATCAAACATTTTATTTATTTTTCTTCTGCCTATATGCAATGTTCGTGTTTTTTGGCTAAATTTAACTTTTAGACGATATTGAAGAAAAACAATTTAATTTTTTCTTTATGTTCTAATTATTACAACTTGTTTTATTCTTATGGTGATCTTTATTCAGAATTTTGCAACATTGCTCATAAGTACACTTCAGTAATCAGTTACATATAAACATACTAACTTTAATAAAAAGTTATCATTTATTATTAATAATAATGTATCTATATTACATGCATGTGCATTGTCCCATTATCATTCATTCAGACATGTATGAGCATAATTAGTTGCAATGATATAGTATGTTGTAGCTTATCAAACTAACTAATAAATTAACTTACAGACAAATACTACTATTTTGTGATTTTTCGAATTCTTTTCACCCCAAAACGCGTGAAAACGACATCGAAATCCCTCACGAATACTTAAGTTTCCTATATTTAAAGTATAATAAGAAACTTAAAAAAAAAAAAAAAGAGGGAGTCGAAAGAAAATTACGAAATTTTTAACGACGCTCATGAGTTTTATTTTCCTTGTTATGAATATATCAAATTATTTTAAATCCTTAATCGCACGCCCACACATATATAAATTTATTTTGTAAGGTATTATGTTTAAATAAAAAGAAGATTTTGCAGTCATCAAATCGCATTCCTCCCTCTCTAATTCCTAAACCTTTATTTTTAATTTTGTCCTTCGAGCACAAGCAAAAACTTCCATAGAGAATTTGATGTTCTATAACATATTAAAAATGAAATGAGAGAAATTTGTATATAAACCCCTCTATACTACACAGCGAGTTGTACTTAGTAATTTTATGAAATAGTATATACTATACCAATTAAATACACTTTTTAAATCTGTCAATCAACAATTTTATCCATCAATCTTACTTTTCTTTTTCTGTCAAATGTTTCATTTCACGAATCCTTAGGAATGCTAACTTATCTTTGGAATGAATCAATGACTTTTATTACAGTAAAAATAAAATGAATTAGCTACTGAATAAATCAAACTTTAAAAAATCCGTTGCAGCTAGAACCATTTTTCATTATTATTAACTCTCTTATAACGAATAATGGTAGAAATTCTAAATATCGTATGTGACAAGTTTTCAACATTGTAAAAGCAAAAATCGGCATATGAAAGTTCTGAGGGAATTTAAATTTTCCATTGCATCATTACCTATTTATCAATTTGTTTTTGAGCTACATAACTAGTCTGGATAATTTAGCTTTAAATATTTCGACTTTTTTTTTTTTTCCGTAATTGTTTGTGAATTATTTTCATTTTGAGATTTTCTCTTTCAAAATGAAACTTATTATTATAATAATAGTAACTTCTCATCTATTTTATTTACAGCATCTACATACATTTGTGTTAATATTGGCAGAATATAAAGATAGAGATAGATAGATAAATAGACTGTTTAAATTTTCATTTTACTTGTGGATAAACAAATCCTTAGATAAAGTCAACACAATCACTTCCTACATCTCAAAAAACATTTACTTGTTAGAAGAAATCTCGAATTTAAAGCGATTGCTTCACGGTATAAAATTGTATTTTGCAAATTGGCAAATATGAATTTCTGTTGATAAAAAGGAAAAAACAATACACGAAAAATATAAAACTAATCTCGATAACATTAAGTGTAAAACGGATACATTTTTTTGAGCGATATATTGTGTGTGTGTATATATATATATATATATACTCACTGTTGTATATATATATATATATATATATATATATATATATATATATATACATACATACATACATACAACACACATATTATTACACATATATACATATATTATGCAAATTAATAATTTTTATCATTTATTTTGAAGTTAATTTATTTTATATATTTTTATATAAAGAAAGAACTTTAAGAGAGAGAAAGAAAAAAACTAACTTCTCATTCATTAAATAAGAAATCTTTTAATAAATAAACTAGTATGATGTGGCCACCACATGACTTTCTTCTATATAATTTTACACAAAATTCATTGAATAAAAATTAATTATTAAATTATTTTCCATTGTAAATGCAGACGATGTTTATCTGACAGAATTATATCACTAAATACCAAAAGAAAGTCAATTTTTTGCAAATATCAAAGGAAATACGATTTTTTTTTTCTAATTTTTTTTTTTTTTTTTTTTTTTTTTTTTTTCGTTAAAAGATAAAAAAAAATCTATAACTTTGTTTTAAATTATCACAGATCTATAGTTCAACCATTCATTTTAAAGGTATTGACGGGATCTTTCGAAACACACCCATATTGAAAATTTACTCCCCCAGGGGGGGGGGAAGCGATGCTCCCACATGCACAAAATATTTTTCCTAGTTAACTACTACATAATTCATATTAATTTTACAATCACACGTTTAAAATAACTCTCATTATGCACATTTATACGAAATTCTGTCATATACTGCCATGTTAAAAATTTAGAAAAATGCGATCACAGCGCCACCTGTTGAGAAATTGTCCCCCAAATCTAATCAACACCAATTTATACGTCAGGGTACAACTAAATAACAAGTTTGGTTAAATTTCGTTCATTGGTTTGTGAGTTACAGCATCCACAAAATTTGTGATACACACACACACACAGATAGACATTTTCTAAAAACAGTCAAATCGTGTTCAGAACATCCCAAAACGTGTAAATCCATCGCAAACTGGAGTTCGAAAATTTTCACGAATCCAATACTTTCTCTCTATATACATATAGAAGAAAGTAATAAACAAAAGTAAAAGTTTGCGAAAAAAAAAAAAAGGTCAGAAGAATCTCACACAATCAAGAACTGAAAATTCAATGCAGAATCTAAAAGCAAAGAAACCACACTTTCCTGTAATTGCGAAATGAATTGTTTTCACAAGAGGAACAAATGACATTCTGACATATAGGTAAAATTAATTCAAATAAAAAATGTGACTTATTCTTTCTTCCACATACAGGGAGGAAAATATATATATTACTGCAAATATAGCAACTAAGAAATGAAAAAAAAAAGAAAAGCACATTTGACCTATTTCTTTTCTTGAAAGGGCTATGTTACATCTTAAAAAAACAATGAAACATAAAGAAAAACCATATTTCGCCAAAATTTCAACATAAAAGATGTCGAGTAGAACAAAAATCTTAAAAAAAAAAAAAAAAAAAAAAGACTGCGAAAGAAGAAACTAAAATATAAATCAAAATAAGGCCAATTTTGAGGGTTTAAAAAAAAAAGAGAGAGAGAAAGAGTACAGATGAAATAAACTAGAACATGGTCTTCTAAACAATAGAAAGAAAAACAGGGGCAAGAGGTTGGGTAGAAGAAAGGAAATATTATATTAATATAAGGAAGTATTATAATATTAAGGAAATATTATTACAATATTAAGGAAATATTATAATATTTGAAAAGTGTGTATATAGACACACTTTTCAAATATTGCTCTAAAACAATAAAACTTAACATGCCAATTGATCTCAAAAATATTTTCTGAGCAAAGAAATGTAAGAATAACATAAATGTGTAAAATTTGGATCTTTTAAGAAATACTTTAACTATAGCTCTGCAGATTAATTTAACGTCTCAAAAAGAAACACCAAGCTTAAAAATACAAATACTATACCTATAACTTATATTATGTCTCTAGATTATTGTACTTGTACATTCTTAATGTACTTTCTTTATAGATGCAAAATTTGTATGTTTTTTATTAAATTGCCTCATGATACGAAACCTGATCCAAGATTCCTAGATCGCAGACAAACTTTTTTTTTTTTTTTCTTTCTTTTCTGCAGATAGATACAAAAAATCTTGCTACTGGGCAAATATTAAATTTAAAATAAATGCTGTCTAATAATACAAAGTCAAAATTTTGAAAATTAATACTTTTTTTTTTTTTTTTTTAACTGCTTATGTTCTAAATCTAAAGGTGTTCCCTCATCTCTTTCACCTCTTTCATATGTGATGCGTAGACAGGAGAGGAATCAATTTTGCAAATAAAATGTATCAATTTTACTTGTAATTTTGAAATAGTAAACCACTTTCACATTAAATAGTTTTCTTTCTTTTTCTTTTAAACAATTTTAATTATACAAATGCCTTAAAGTATAAATAACCTCAATTTTCTAGAAGTATAAATATTGAATTTTTTTCAAAAATACCTTAAATTACTTACTAAATCATTTCAAAACAGAAAATTCTTTAAAGGGAGGGCAAATATATACTCAGTTAGTATCCACTATCCTCATCATAAATCATTAAATGGTTAAAAATATATATATAGGGTGGGGGGAAATATAGATTTTTTTTTTTACTTCTCATTTTTAATCTGAGTAGGAATGCCATAGAACACGGTTTTGTTTCAAATTTCGTTTTTCATAGATAATAACAGGCTGGAACAAATAATTTAAGACAT
This sequence comes from Salticus scenicus, assembly GCA_963930645.1. Lineage (NCBI taxonomy): Eukaryota > Metazoa > Arthropoda > Arachnida > Araneae > Salticidae > Salticus > Salticus scenicus. The sequence goes on along the minus strand of OZ005650.1, from coordinate 222,452,641 downwards.
CACAGGTTAAATATTTAATTATTTTTAAATAATTAAATAGTTTTAATCAGCGATATTCCACTAAAATCGCATATATATATAGATATCATAATAAATTTTAACATTAAAATTTTAGCATTTAATAGATATATGTTAATACCAACACCACAAAAATAAAACTGATTGTAATACTGTATAAAAGCTAGTTTATCATAGAAATATGAAAATAATGAAATAAAAATTATCATCGCTTTCCATTACACAAGGGGGAGGGGGGGGGAGAGAATTTTTAATAAACACATAGAAGTAAGAATCTTAATCTTAAATATGCATAAAGCAAAACATTTATTAGAAAGAAAAATTAATTTCATCTTGGTAATGAGAGCTGTGTCCTCTTTTCGGTAAGACAAGGAGAAACTGGACTACGTTTGTAAGCTGAAGGTCAGATATAAATAATCACAACGAAAATAAAATGTTCATAAATAAGGAACAAAGTTTTCGAAATACAATGAGGAGAAATGGATTGCCTACTTATTCATTTACTCAAAATGATAACTGGGATTCGGGTGTATTTATATAATAAACTCTGCTCTTTTATATATATAGACTAACGAATAGAATAAGAAGAAATATAGAAGGGGAAATATATATTTATATATATAACTTAAGTGCACGAAATCAATGTACTTCAGATATTAAAATGTAAACGAGTTAAAGGTTAGAAGGGAACTTGAGTACAATTGTTGTTTCGACTTCTTACAGTACCGTAAATAATAATACAGTAAGATCCTCAAGGAATGGCAAGTCAAGGAAAAAAATTCTCCTATCAAAGATATTCTTCATCGTAGATACACCGTCTATTAAAAATGTAATTTAAATAAATTTTTTCTTGCTCTATATATTTTAACATATATGGACATAGCTAAATTTCATTTAACAAAACTTTTAAAAAATTTGAAAGACGTATTTTACGATTGTTAGTATTTACGATTTTGTGATACAAATATTTTTCCACATAAAGAATCTTTCCAGAGTTGAAAGATTTTTCTTTTTTGGTTTAAAAAGCAGAATTCTTAAAAAATCTGGAGTACTTCATTCTACTTTTCGAACATTAAGTAATTAACGATAGTATAAATAAATTAAAGTAAGAGAGGTCGTTAAGTAAACAAAAGAGGACATAAAATAGGGTGTTTGAATATTTTTCTGTTTGTAGTATGTTGTTTAATTTAACGTTATTGCCTTTTAAATGATCTGAGCCCACAGACAGATAATAATGATAAAGAAATTTTCGTTATGTCCCTGTAAAAATCTATAAGTGCTAGACTCATCAAAATCTATACAGTTCATGCGACGTTGATCTATAACATGCATATAAATTTTCAGCCCATTGGGATGAAGCGTTTAGACGTTATAGCACTTGAAATAATTTGAGTTCATATCATAAGCCACAGTGATAACGAACTTTTCTTGGTGTCCTTGTAAAACCCATAAGTGTTATATTCTCCAAAATTCATACAATCTGTGCGACAGTGACCTATAACATGTATATCAATTTTCTTATAAATTTAAAATAGAAATGTGCAGATTTTGATAACTGGTGTAGTATGTGAGTGAAGGAGGAGGAGAGGAGAGTTAAATGCTGATTTGTCGACGGAAAGAAACTTGATCTGGAGAATGGGATATCTAAGAAGTCCTAGCCTGTACCCTGTATTCACGCAAGTTTCTGTGAAAACACACATGGCCGTCTTTATACAGTCGAACCTCGTTAACACGAATCTTAAGGGGGAAAAAAGTTGTTCATGTTATCAGTAGTTTATGCTATCAGTAACTAATCTTCATATAACTAAACTAATCTTCATTTTCACGGGGATTGTGGAAATAGTTCATGTTAAAAGTATTCACTTTAAGGGTGTTCACGTTAACAAGATTCAACTGTACTGGAATAAAGATGGCCCTGTACGCGGCACGACCTACAAACTAGCACCTCTCATCCACTATGAGAGCAGAAACTTTTAGCCACGAGCTCATAATCAGTCGACTTTGAAGCTTAGATGGCTTATAAAAATGTAATTTTAAACTTTTAACCTATTAAAATTTTTAGAGAGGATTGAATTAGCACTGACAGTTGACCATGAAGCTTAAATGGTTTTTTTAAAATGTAATTAAAAAAATAAAATAATAAAAAATTTACGTGGATATAAAAAGATGATTATGATGGAATTTTTCCGCTTTTCCAAACTACTACTACTTTTTTTTTTTTTTTTTTTTTTTAAATTCATGATATGTGTATGAAGTTGTCATTGGCCATGCTATTATCCGAATAATAAAAAAGAGAAAAAATTGGTGAATTTCTTAGGGAATTTACATTTTAAATGCGCTAATACTAATTTTATAATAAAATACTGCTTATTTTTCAAAAGTTACGAAGCATATTTTTTCATTGTCAATTTCAGCTAAATTTAATATATATAAATACTCGAAATTAATTAAATATGATTATAGTAACTTAGTGGATATGATAATACGCACATACACACACTAAATAAATAAATAAATAATAATGGTAAATAAACAAATACTAATAAAAATTGAAATATACTTGGTTACATCTGCTGCAATGTTTGAGAAGCTTTTCAATATAAAAAATCACAAAAGGATTCTTTTATTTTGGCAATTTAGTCTTTTTGGCAATTTTTTTAAAAATTTTCATTTGATTTCATTTTCAAAATCTTCATTTGATTTTCCTGAGAGCTAAATTACAAGATTTTTTTATCCAATGCTACACATTGCCTATTGAACTGGAACTAATGAATAGTGACGTATAGTTTTGAGCAGAAGGTTTTTATCTTCTCATCTCTGGAAAAATATTAATGATCCAGACTGCAATTGTTCACTTTGAATGACGGAACGTTTTTTAAATGATTCAGTACATACTTTTTTTTTTTTCAGCTTTAATAAGTTATTTCAACGAAATATGAGCTATTGAAATTATACGGAAGAAAAGAGTTATAAAACTGTTCCTTTCCATTTCACCCCTTTAAATTTAAAATATTACAGTAATAATCAATAATAAAATGTAAAATAATCTTAGCCTCCATAATTTTACAGTAATAAAATTTTAGAACACCAAGAACTCGTTTTAATATTTTATTTATTATTTTTATTCTTTACGTTTTTAACGAACAATCTTATTTTCAAGGTTAAAACAGTATTGGAAATTATGTATACTTAAAAAACTTTTTAAAGCCATTAGCGGGAGGGATGCAATTTTTTAAAATAATGTTCTAAAATAATTCTATAAAAATTGTGATGAGACTAGAATTTGAAAATATTTTTCTGCATTTCAGCCTCTTAAAATTCAATCCCCCCCCCCTCCCCTAATAAGAAAAAATAAATTTAAAAAGTGTTCACAACAAGCAGGCATGTTCTAGAAGTAAACTACATGTAATTTTTTATATTTCTAGAGGAATCGTGATAAAATACAATTTTTAGGTTTATATTTTCTTTTCGCAAGATTTCTCACTCGTTCCATCCTTTGAAATCACGAAATCTATTTTTGTGAATTTTTGAATCTTAAAAGTTTTTTTCTTAGCACTATACATCTAGATTCGAATCTAATAGTTATATGTTAATTTTATATAATCATACAAATAGTAGAAACATCTCTCAGTATTTCACTTTAAGCAAATTTAAATATTTACCCCCCCCCCCCCCCCCCCCCCAAAAAAAAAAAAAAAAAAAAAAAAAAAAAAACTTTACAGATAATTTGTAAAAATTTGTGTATTTAGTTTTTTTTTTTTTTTTTTTTTTAATAGGGTTGTGAAATTCTCAAGAATAATCTTTGTTGAAATATTCAATTTTCTCATAGAAGCTATAACAATGGGTAATTTCGAAATGTGTGCCCTGTATAAGTATTAATTTATGTGCAAGTTTGGAAAATTATGAAATTTTACTTTTAATAAAATAATCAGATTAAATAAATAAATTTATTTAGTTGTAGGTATTTAAAAAAAATTCTCTTCAGGGCTAATAAATTATTGAACATAATTAAAATCTCAGGAGTCGATCCAGGCAAAATTTGGATCCCTTTTGCTGCCCCTTCACAAAATTAGACATCATAAAAAGGGACCCTTCACAAAATTCAAATTCACAAAAAGGGACCCTTTACAAAAAGAAAAAAAAGAAGGAAAGAAAGAAAAAAAAAAGAAAAAAAAAAAATCAATTAAAATTTCGCAAAAATATTTTGTTTTTCAGAAAAAAAGACCCCAAAAAATTAAAACCTGGATCGACCCCTGAATCTAGTGGTGACTCAAGTAATAAATGACAAAGCATTAAATGGGACTTTTTTTTTTTTTTTTTCATTAAACACCCTATTTTTAAAGGGTGAGAAATATTAATGAAAAATATTTCTAATTATTTATGTTTTTGCTTTAAAATGTTTTACACTTAGTTAAGTTGATGATAATAAAGAACTGGATGAGTTGTCTGTAAATTAAGAAGGCAGCTTGAATAATTTTTCACCAGAAAATGAAGCTGACTATTAATTTTGATTTTAAATTTTGTCTAATAAATAACTAATAACAAAATAAAATTAATTCTATTTTTAAGCTATTAGTTATTTTCGTTTTTAAGTTAAATAGAACATATTTTATTTATTTTAAAATGTAGTATAATTTAAATTTGCTAACTTCTTTGTTCAATTTTCTTTTTAAACTAGAAACTTTTTTTGATTCAGAGATTCATTCGAAGCAAATTAATTTTCATGCATGCACCATCAAATTATATTAAAAATCATCAATATAAGAGATAATAAACAAATGGCAGTTTATATGTAGAATAAGCACTTCTGAAATATGAATTAGATTTCTAAAGTAAACCTACAAGATTTTTTTTTTTCTTTTTTTAATCTTTATATGTAAGGCGAATATCTTTAAATTTCAAGTTTTAGTGATGATTTAGTTACAAATCTTTAAGCATTTAAAAAGTTAAATTTGTATTTTAATATGAATAATTATTCATTATTTGATACTGAAAGCTTTTTGTCGTGGAATGTGTAATGAATGTTTACAAAAATTATTTTATGGAGCTTACTGGAAAATATTCTCGAGACTATCGTGAAATAAAGAAGTTTATTTTTCTGGTTACGAATGTCAAACTGAATAATTATGAATAAGTTTTATAGTTTAAGAAGTTTTATATATATATATATATATAGGGTGTCTCATAAGTCTATAGACATTTTAAAAATTCATAACTGTTGAAGGAATTGATGCACGATTTTGCGATTAAAACAGTTTATTTCTCATTTTACCTCCTACTTTGCATACAAGAAGTTTTAATTGCGATGCTGACCTGGTGGATAAAGCGTTATTGGTGAAGATGTTTTCCCTCAGGTAAGAAATGCCGACTAAAGCTGCAGTTAGGAGTGTCATAACTAGAGTTCGTGTTTTTTTTTTTTTTTTTTTTTTTTTTTGTCGAAGGGGTTTATTTCCACTCGGAAAAATTGAAAATTTTGAAATTTCTAGCAAAAAATAATGTGTTCAGAAATTTATAATATTTGTTTTCAGATGCCTTTTTCTTGAAATATTTTTTCATATTCAATATCTCACATGCGGCACTAACTTTGATAATGTTCATATTTCTGAAATAAGTTTTAACCATATAGTCAAATGGTAATCCCGAAATATTTAAGTATTATAATGACTTTCCTCCCATTGCATGCATTTGAAATTACTTACTCTTTTCAAGTTCCTATATACTTCTGTCTTTTTTCCTAAGAATATATCCTTACACTTGTCTAACTGTATTTTTTTAATGTGTGTATGTATATATTATAAATACACACACACACGTGTATAAATGCACGTAACAGTTTAAACAACAACAACAACACACACACACACACACACACACACACACACACAAAAGGCAACTTTGTCAAAAAATTTATTTCACGATTTACTAAAATTATATGTATACCTACTTGATTTATGTCCTTTACGTCTGAGTTAACAACTTTTATATAAAAAATAATAATAAATTAAGAATAAAATGTTGCTTTAAATTTCTGAAGTTCAATTAACTTTAAATGAAGCTTTTATTTTATATTTGTGATCAAGTTCATTTTAAGTCCGAATCTAAATTAGAGTCCATCATCGGGTTCGGTAAACCGATTTTACCCGAACCCGACCTGCATCGGGTTTGGGTCGGGTTGATTAAATATTTTCTCTAGCGTATGAAGTTCGGTTCAGGTTGACTGATTTATTTTTCTTATGGGTCGGGTTGAATGTTTTCCTGCGAGCTGGGTTCGGTTGGGGCTGATTGATTTTTCTTGCAGGTTGGGTTCAGATTAAACTAAGTGAATTTATTTTTCTTGTGGGTTGGGTTCAGGTTCAAGTGGTCAGGTTTAGTATTCAATGAGTCGGGTCGATATGAGAACATCTTTCAAAAACATTCATCATAATAAGCCGAAATTTGTCTGATATAATTATAAACATACTATATATTCCCATGATTAAATATACATGTACACAAATTATTACATACATATCGGAGAAAGACAATAAACAAAGAAAAATCATATATATATATATATATATATATATATATATATATATATATATATATTAAAGCATAGTTTTGTACTCTTGAAGTACACAACACACATAAATGATTAAAAATTAATCCATTTTTCAGATTTTTAACTTACAAGGAGAGGTCACAACATGGAAAATTCAGATCGGGACGAAATTGAGCAGAATTGTAGTATACTATCAAGGTAACAAAATATTAAAGCAGTAGCGCACACTATCCACACAATTTTGAGAAAAGAGCCTTTAAAGTTTCAGTAATTCTTAAGTACAAGTTATTTCAACAACGAATCGACGCCCCTGTGGCGCAGCCGGTAGGATAAGCGAATACAAACCCGCACGTCGACGGGTTCAATCCAACGTAAGGAACTTTTTTTTTTTTCATTAATATATATTTATCTAAACATTTTATTTCATTTTCATTTATCTTATAATTAAATTCAAAAATTTTTAATTAAATTTCAATGAATAATAATTATTTATTTATTTATTTATTTTTTTAAAAGAAATATGTACATTTTATATTTTTATATTTGTAATATTTATATTTTCTATAACTTAAAAAATAAATTTTAACTTTGTTTTAACTATAAAATAAATTATATAAAGGGAATCTTTTTTTTTTTAATTTATCTAAACATTTTATTTTATTTTTACTTTATTTTATAATTAAAACAAAGCTAAAAAAATTTTAAGTCATACAAAATTATAAATATAAATCCTACACATTTTCTTTTTTAAATTAAATAAAATTAAGTAATTATTTTTGAGTGAATTTAACTATAAAATAAAGTAAAAATAAAATGAAATAAAATGTTTAGATAAATATATATTAATCAAAAAAAAAAAAAAAAAGTCTCGTAGGTAGCATCGAACCTGCGGTGTTCAGGTTTGCAGTCGCTCACCCTACCAGCTGCGCCGCTGGAGTGTTGACTCGTTCTCGAAATAATTTGTACTTAGCAATTACTGAAACGTTAAAGGTTTTTTTTTAAATTTGTGTGAGTAGTGCGCGCTAGTGCTTTAATATTTTATTACCTCCAAAGTATACTACAATTCGCGCAATTTCGTCCCGATCTGAATTTGCCATGTCGTGACCTCTCCTTGTTAGTGTATCAGTAACTACATTAAAAAATAAATAAATAAATGATTTACCACTTCTGTAACAATGACAATGGGCTCTTCCCACCTGACGTCAGAGGTCACATGATAGATGAAAAACAAATAGCAGACGAAGTCTTGTTTAGCTAGAGCGATTGCTAAAATAACATATTTTCTATTCTTATTTTTGATCAATCGTATTTAATCTGTGTTATTTTTTATACATCATCATTTTTAATCCATTTTATATCATTATTCATCATCTTTCGTTTACTGTATACATTTATAATCATCATTTAGTTTATACCTGTTATTGATGTTCATGAAGACCATGTTTAAATACTCTGATTTTTGGTACTTAAATCAGTGACAGTGCAATATCGTACTACGTAAATCCATTTAGACCAGTAACTAAGTTAATTAACTTGTTGTAACACCTTTATGCAATTCAATTAAATGAAAACATTTTATAATCCGTAAACATTCCACAAGAACAAGCTGTTATTTATTGCTAGATCAGTTAATGTTACAGTTACACTACAATATACAAAAATCGATTCTTATAAGTAAAAATAAATAAACACATAAAATGTTTTTTTAAAATTATTAAATTTACAAATACAATTATTCTACTGTTTACAAATGCCCAATATTACTTTTATTTTATTTTATATTAAATATTAAAATTTTTGTTCTTAAGAACAATATTTAATTGAATTCGATTCTCAGAATTCGTTTATTCGTTTTCCTCTATCACGTGATTGAGCAGACGATGCTGGGAAGAGCCCATTTATTTTATTTTATAACTTAAAGAAGTTTTGCATGATTTTCGGATGAATTATTAAATTTTATTAGTTTTCGGGTTTCAGGTATATAAAAATCGGCTTCGGGTCGACGATTTTTTTTTTTTTTTTTTTTTTCTCCGGTTGATTCTAAATTCATTGAATCAATGCTACCGGTAAATGAACATTGAACATTCCACAGGAATGCACACCCTATGGAAAATTAATGGTTGAATGGTGATTTGATTAGTTTTTGGTGTTTTGTACAAGGAAAGGTATTGGCAGTTATGAAACAGAAAGGCTCATTTTTTAATTTGTGTTAAGAAAAAAATAATATGGACTGCATGTACTTTTAAATGTTTAACACTTTAAATTTTCCCTATTCTTATCTGTAAAAATTCAATTTTTCAATTTTTTTCCAATTCCTTAAAAAAAAAAAAAAAAAAACAGGAAATAAACTTTTTTTTTTTCCCCCGCTGCCTTAAAATTTCCGGAAATTTTACATCTCTAATTATAACTTGTTTGCAAACTGTAATTTGTGGTGACGACGGAACCATGGAGTAGTATTTATATGCCTGTAAACATTTACATGAGAGTAAGTACAGTTTTTCATGAAAATGCGTGATCTGGTCACGCACAGCGTCTTAAATCGACAAATAGTTTAATTATTATTTTTTTTTTTTTACGAAAAAAATCCCCTTTACGAGAATGATTTTTTTTGCAAATCGTGTTCAATTCTATCAATTCCTTCAACGGTTATGATTTTTACTTTCTTCTATATGTAATATAGAGAAAGTATTGGATTCGTAAAAATTTTCGACCTCGGGTTTTTGATGAATTTACACGTTTTGAGAGCTGTAGAATACGATTTGACCATTTTTAGAAAATGTCAGTCTGTCTGTGTGTGTGTGTGTGTGACAAAATTTTGTGGCAACTGTATCTCAAGAACTACTGCACAAAATTTCATACAAATTGGTATGTAGTTGCACCTTGACATAAGTTAGTGCCTATCAACTTTTGGTAAAAATTGTCTTACAGGTTGCGTTGCCATCCCGCTTTTTCTAAATTTTTAACATGGTGATAGGACAAAATTTTGTATAAATGTGCATAAAGAGAATTATTTTTTAGTAATCATTATGAAATTTACAAGAATTATTTATAATAGAGATAGTCAACTGGGAAAAAAATTTTTGTATACTTCAAGATGGGTATCTTTCGAAAGGTCTCGTCAATACCTTTAAAACGAATGGTTGAACTATAAATCTGTGATAATTTAAAACAAAGTTATCTATTTTTTTTACTTTTAACGAAAAAAAAAAAAAAACTTAGAAAAAAAATCTTTTTTTTTTTTTTTTTTACGAAATTTAACCAGACTTGGTATTTAGTTGGTCCCTGACATAAACTGAGGCTGATTAGATTTGGTGATCAATTGCTCAACAGGTGGCGCTGTGATCGTATTTTTTCTAAATTTTTAACATGGCAGTATAGGAAAAAATTTCGTATAAATATACATAATGAGAGTTATTCTTAACCTGTGATTGTGAAATTAATATGAATTACTGATAATAGTAGTGGTTAATTAGGAAAAAAAATTGGGTCATCGCTTCTCCCCCCGTAGGGGGTGGTGTAAACTTTCAAGATCGGTATCTTTCGAAAGGTCTCGTCAATACCTTTAAAACGAATGGTTGAACTATAAATATGTGGTAATTTAAAACAAAGTTATCGATTTTTTTTTACTTTTAACTGAAAAAAAAAACTGATTTTTTTTTTTTTTTTTTTTTTTAATATTGTTACTGCGTGAATTTGTATAGGAAAATATAGAAGAAAGTCTTGTGGTGGCCACAGCATACTAGTTTAAAATGTCTACAGACTTATGGGACAACCTGTATATATATTTAAGGGGGAAAGAAAGAAAATAAGAATATTCTCGATTATTCTCCAAATTTGGAGCTTCGGAGAGTATTCACATCTTACATTTCTAGTTTTTTAGTACTAAGATATAACATGTAGATACAAAAGTGTACAACTACTGAAAAGAAACCTAACTAAACTCCTTTTTGTTATTAAAAAAAAAAGACAAGTTATTCAGTACGAAAGTTAATATGATTTAAATTAAATGAAACTGTGTTTTGTTTAAATACATATGATACAGAATAAGCACTAGCAGGAGTTATATTATTCAAATAGGTAAACAAAATATTCACGTAAAAACATGTTTTTTTTTTCAATCTAATGTCATGAATTATCAAACCTACAAATACGAAGATTTTATTACACGTGTTAGCTGAAAATTACACTATCGATAACAAAAGAAAACTATTTTATTCCAGACGTTTATCACGATTACATCCTACACGACAAATCTGATGATGATCGATTGAACTTGTAAAGGGAATAAATTTGACATCTTACGATTGCTACAAATGTGTAATGGCATAAAATGTCAACAGACACTCGAAATGAGGAAAAAAAAGCACGGAAAAGTAACCATAAATGTATAACTCATAACTTTTCAGAAAGTTTCGAAAACAGAGTCAAAAAAGGTATCAAAGGAAAATTAAATAACATGCTAAATGATTCTTTTCTTTCGATGTTATCAGCAGTGTCAGTACTGATAACAATGCCCGTAACCTCATGATTCGAAACCTCAAGGTTACGTTTGCCTTATTCGGAGGACAAGGCTACAACATGACATCCAGGTGGTTTTTGCTACTATAGATATGCATACGCGGATGTGGGCGTGTAACCATCTGTTCCCAGAAACAGTAAACCGTAAAACATAACTTCAAAACGAAAACTAAATCACTAGCTTTGAAGTGGATTACCAAGATGAGAGGGGGGAAAAGGGGGGAGAGAGAGACAGAGAAGCACTTAAGCACAGTTATCTCGACCAAGACAAGATAATATGGATTCGAAACTTAAATGATTAAAATATTTCATAAAGTCTTTTTACGCATGGGACTATGTCGTTTGGGCACCTCGGTACTTGGGGTATATTTCATTCCCCCCTCCCCCTTTACAGAGATAAGTTTCCGTAAATCCTTTATTCATCTTAATCTTACCTTTTCTTAAAACTGCAATTTGCAACCCTATTTGGCGAGTTTCTTTTAGCTAAAAGAGAAAGTGGGGTGTGATCCTGGCTTGTAAATAAGGAAATATAATTGTATTTCCTGTTTGCCTATTAATAAATAGATAATTGAATTTTTTAGGAATTTAAGAAAATTTTAAATTTTGCTAACGAAATATCGAAATTTATATATTGATATTTTATGCCATTATCTTATATTTCAATTTAAGGCTGGTTCGTTTTTTTTTTTTTTTTTTTTTTTTTTTTTAAGAAAATAATAAGCGTAATACTGATTCATGCGAAAATTTTCCCTATCCTATGATGCTAAGAATATCTTTCTACGAAGTTTCAAATTATAACGCTGAAACTGAATAAGGTTTTGGACAGTTTCATAATAATATGTTTAAACATCGATCCGACATTTTTATGATATTTATTCTTGAGATAAACACTGATTAACAAATATTAGTTTGTTAATCAGTAATAAACTGACTAACCTATAGACGGACCGATTTTGCGATTTTCGTGTAAAAATGTAAAAAAAAAAAAAAAAAGAAAGAAAGAAAGAAAAGTTGACGTAAAAACTTTTACAAATACCAAAGCTTCCCATTCTTTATGTTAAGGTAATTGAAAGGTCTGTTATGATTTTCGTTATCTTATATAAATTACCTTTATATAAATTATTGTTATATTAATATACATAACGTTCATATTATTATCTATAATTAATATATTTTAATGAACGTGGTAAATAATACGTTGTTAGATTTTATTTTATTCATTCATTCATTTAGTTATTACTTTCTCTTACCCATAGGGTCGAGAAAGTATTGTTTTAGGATCAAATTTTTGAACGTGAGTTTTTGTTATATTTACATGTTCTGCAGAAGTTCCAAAATAAGTATTCTAAATGTGTATCATATAGGGATGCTACAATAAGCTTTTCGTTGTGATGAAGCCAATGGTTCGTGTACAGGAACACTAAAAAGTATTCAAATACATTACGTCTATGGGGGAAATTGCAGATAAGTAGAGTTTAACATCTATAGACTGCACTAAACCAAATGAAACGAATATATATTTTGTGTAATAGAGATAGTCAACTGGGAAATTTTTTTTGTGTATGTAGGAGCCTCACCTCCCCCCCTGGGGGGAGAAGTACCCCCCTCGAGGTGAGTAAATTTTCATGATGGGTATCTTTCAAAAGAGCTCGCCAATACCTTTAAAACGAATGGTTGAACCATCGATCTGCGATAATTCAAAATAAAGCTATCGATTCTTTTTTCATTTTTAACATTTTTAACATTTTTTTTATGTAATATTGAGAATAAACTCAATTTTTACTTCCATTACCCTACTACCGTAGGTAATGGAAGTATTGTATTCGGTCAGAAAATTCGATATCGGGTTTTCACCTGATTTACACGTTTTAAGGTCCCCTGAGTCCAAAAAAGTGGTTTTTGGCAATTGGTCAGTGTGTATGTATGTGTGTGTGTGTGTGTGTGTGTGTGTGTGTGTGTGTATGTATGTGGAGAATCTTCTGGCTATTATAGCTCAGAAACTAATAAAGATAGAGCTACGAAACTTTAGAATTGAAATACGTCTGGTCTACAGATGAAATTTCCAAATTTTGGTGAAAATTGAAAAACCGGAAGTGGGACATCGGAAACCGGAAGTGGGACCGTAAGTCCGTATCTCAAAAACGGCTCTAACGATTTTCTTCAAACTTGCTATATAAACACTCTATTAGATGTCCTTTCGAATGATATAGTTGGTTGGTTCAGGAAAATTGATAGGCGTCCCTTTTAAATAGCTCAATTTCAGGCCTCGCAAAGGCGTTCCTTTAAAAACGGTTGTACGGATTTTTTTCAAACTCGCCATTTTAACTCACTTTTAAATATGCTTTTGTATGTAATTATTGTTTTCCTGTCAATAATTGATTTTAACCGGAAGTGGGACCGTAAGTCCGTATCTCAAAAACGGCTCTAACGATTTTCTTCAAATTTTCTATATAAACACTCTATTAGATGTCCTTTCGAATGATATAGTTGGTTAGTTCAGGAAAATTGATAGGCGTCCTGTATAAATAGCTCAATTTCAGGTCTCCCAAGGGCGTTCCTTTAAAAACAGCTGTACGGATTTTTTTCAAACTCGCCATATTAACTCACTTTTAAATATCCTTTTGTATGTAATTATTGTTTTCCGGTCAATAATTGATTTTTTTTTTTTTTTAAAGTTGGTATCTCAAAAACGGCTCTAACGATTTTCTCTTTAGTTCACTTTTATGTTTTCTGATCGCATTATCTCTCAAAAATGCATATAATATGTGTAATAGTGGGTAATGGAAGTCGTGTGGTTGTTTCACACCATATTTTTTTTTTTTTTTTTAAATATATATTTAGTGTTATACTACTTCTCTAATATGGAAACTGCGTGCCTTATCATGGAAAATATTTTTGTTTAATAATAATTTTAATAAATTATTTTTATTGAGTGAATTGGTATAGGAAAATATAGAAGAAAGTCATGTGGTGGCTACAACACACTAGTTATTTGTTGTTAGTGAATGTGTTTTACTAATAATATTTTACCGTTTCCAGGAAAGCTGTTCGGGAATTGAAATAAATTCCTCATAGAGATATGGTAATTAATGTAAGTTTTAAGCTAAATATTCATCGCTTGTTTTTTGTACATTAATGAAACGGGAGGTGTGAGGGGGGCTACCGCACCCCCTCACACAGAACTAATTATCATATAAAACTCTTCCTAAGCCTAATTTGAATTGTTTAACATATGTTTACATAACAGTACTCGTAATATTACCTCTTAATCTCCAACCTGTATTTATAGTATCGAATTTCAGGGTAAGAGAAAGTAGTGTGAGTGACACACCAGATTATTTTTTATTTATAAAAACCGTTGCAATTAAACAAAATTTTAATTTCAAATTTCAATTCAACTTGCAAAATAATAACAATAATAGGACTAATAATTAAAAAAAAATAATAATAATAATATGGTGTAGCATTCATTCAATTTTTTCTTCTGCATTTAAATCCTTATAAAAATAGATCCCAAATTAAATGAAAAGATAACTAGTACTGCATATGCGCTTCAGAAACTATTGAAAATATTTCAGAGCCACTTTTATTCGACCTATATTTCAATCTGAGAAGGTTGGCGGGGAGCGGGGGGGGGGGGGGGGGCTGTCGATCTTTTTCCCTTCCCCAACGATTCGAATAACATTTTATGTATTTGAAATTTATCTATTAAAGTGAAGCATTGTTTATACGTCTCTCGTTTACATATCTTTTACATTTATACTTCCATTTAATGCAAAAGTATTTCGTTTTTACGCCGCTTAATATCGGTTATACGCCTTTTTTACTTTCCCGAAATTCATAAAATCTCTCGACCGGACATTATTTTTGCGTTTTAAATAAGATTTATGAACTGTGATACTAATATCATAACTTGAAAATTATTTACAATCGGTGAAGTAATTGGAGACAAATTGTTTCATGATAGTTTAAGTGATGATGATGTAAGATGTGAAAAGTTATTCCAACTTCCTTTAAAGACGCAATGGATTGCATTAAAAAAACTTCGAACTTATTTTGTTTATCAAAACACAAGTGAAAAACATTCATAAAACTCAATTTATTTCACAAGCAGTTCTCTCACAGAATGTCACGCGAGTGTTAAATATTTTAAAATGTAATTAAATAACTACCTGTATCGACAAAAATCGTATTATATAGTTATTATTAAAGATACGCAATATATATAATTAATACTATTTTCATTTTATTTTATTTTAATTATTATCTTCAAATACATATAAAACTGTAGTGTAATATACAATAGTTACTATATTACTTAAATAATAATAATAATAATAATAATAATAATAAAACTATTAATTAGTATTTCACATAAATTTTACTTCATTGCCATTAAATTTGTAGTAATCAAAATTTTATTCTTTTAATTTCGAATATACTTCTTTTCATTTATACGTTTTTTTACCCCAGTCCCTTGAAATACGTATAAATGGTGCTTTTCTGTATTTAAGTAAATAATAAATAAATAATAATGCATTAAATAATATAATGAAACAATAAAAACAATTTTAATGAACTTTAAAACTATTAGTTTTATGTAAAGTTTAAAAATGCATTCGTATAAAAATAAATTTGTAAGAATCAAAGTTCTTTATTATACGTTCGTTTATGTGTCGTTTTATGACAGACCCTTGAAAGAGACAGATATAATTTACTTATCTGTTTATAAAATAAGTTTAAAAATTTATTCATATTTACAGTGTGTTATAGTTCGGAAAATATGAATGTTACATTTCTAAACATTACATTATTAAACAAATAACAAATAAATAAAATCACGCCAACTTTAGTGATAAAAATCTCCAAAAGGTAACTGGGATATTCTTTTTCCTGACCAGGAAAATTCTCACCCCTCTCCCCTTTACTCACTACTTGAGGAAGGGGGAGAAATTATCTAATGGTTGGGGTCAGGAGCCCAAACGTCATGCTCTCTTTACGCATTAGATGCAGCCAGTATTTGAAAATATCATATTAGAGAGACAGAGAAATTTACAGAATAATAAACAGTTAAGTGTATCGCCATAAGAGATTGGAAGCGAAATATTAATTATACAGATAGGTGACTTTTATGTTGATGAGATTTATAATATGTCCCTGTCATCCAAATAGAAAGAAACATAATGCAAACTTTGCTATTTAGGTATTTAGGTAACAACTTTAGGTATTTTTCAGTATTAAAGAATATATGTATAAAGTGAAAAAAAATGCATAAAAAATAAAAGTATTTTTAAATACCTTCTTGGCATCGTAATAAAAGAATTTATGTATTCTGCACACCTGGCTAATCATATCTCTCGAATGATACCATTTTCAATCCTCTACTCCCATAATTAATATGTTAAAAGTGTACCACAAATTTCATGCTTGCCTAATATAGATTAGTATAGCTCAGTGGTCAAAACTCAACCAATTTTATAGACATAGAAATTCAAAACTTCCGTGTAAACAATGTTCTTAGTAATTACTCTATACTTCAAAACAATACTAATAAAACATACTATTAGCATCTTTATTTACATAATAATTCATTCTTTATATATTTGATTCTCAGTCCGATCGATCAATCTTCTTCTGGGCATTTCAATAGCAAAGAACACTGTCTGTACCGAAACAATATGAAAAAAAAAATAATAACAACAATAAATTAATTACACTCACTTGTGTTGTCATATAGATAAAAAATAAATCATGAGCTAAATAACGAGCCGTTCTATTGCATTTTTCAGAAAAAATGCACATCTAGATTTAACAATTTTCCTCCATAGGAATTTTATGCAAAAGATAACGTATAAAAAATGTTTTTTTTTTTTAATTTAAGTAATAAGATAGAAAATTTTGTACAAAAACAAGATTCAATTTAGAGTGACAGGCACCTTTTTTTAGTCTATTCATTCATGTAAAGACATGCGGTAATTCTGTTGTGCATCTTAGCAAATGTAACTACAAATTCATTTTTTTTTTTAACCCGATTTTTCTTAAATTTATTTTAAATAAATAATTTAATATTAACTTCATGCAACAGGGAAAAAAGTTTTTTTTTTTTTTTTTTAACCGATCTAAATATACAAAAAACGTAATAAAAAAATAAACAGATTTTTAAACCTTAAGATATGTTTTTATGTCCCTTAGCAACTGTTACTATATCCATTTCTTAAAATTTAGTTTAAACGTTTTATCTCAATTTTAATTTAATAATTTTTAACTTATTGCGAAAAAGAATTTTTTTTTTTTTTTTTTAAGTGTCTATTCTGTCTGAAAGATAGTCCAGTTGCCTTAATAAAAGTATTTTTGACTCCTTTCCCTGGCCTCATATGATTTTTTCCCCCCCTGCAACCCACATTAACCATAGCTTTTTAAACGATGAATCCCTATCTTATTAAAAATATGCTAAAAATTTACAACAAATTTTCTGTTTGTTTATTAGTATTATACATAATAGCAATTACTAATAATAATAAAAAAGGAATAATAGAAAAGAAATATCTTTTTGACAAATTTTACTTATTTTAGTGCTAAAAATTTATATTCTTAAAATGAATACAAAAATTTTCCTGAGGCCAAGCAAAAATATAAAAATTTAATGTTGGCGGGCATCCAAATTTATTCCACAAAATTGCTGACCTCTGATTTACTGCAGACTGAAAAATTAAAATTCCTTTTTTTATTTCCAGATTCATTTCATAATTATTTGTGGCAAACATATGAGTAAAATCTTATTTCCTCAATCTTTTATTTCCAGTTTCAATTAATTAATTCAATGTCTTTTAGTTAACTTGTGTAAATTTTCTTCCTTGAATTGTTGTTCATAAATATATATTCCTGATTTAAATAACAGCTAATAACTAATCGCGGTAAAATTGTGAGTACAATTTTATTTGCTGATTCTTTTAATTACAGTTTAAATTAATAAATTTAATGGATTTTTAGTTATTTTTAGTTATTTTGGGTTTTTTTTTTTTTTTTTCTTGATTTGTGGTATCGGTATGTAAACGGTTTGAGCTTAGGACAAAGAGAAATTTAGCTTTGGCTTTCTTTGTAACAGAAAACCATTTACTTTGCCTGCTTTGTTTTTCTACTAAGCCCTTGATAACGTTAGGAAACTAGCATACTTTTATTCATTTTTAATTATCTTGTTTTATATCATTTTTAAATCAGATATATTATAGCGTTGGGATAGATTATAATATATTGTTCAATTTGGAAATTTTCTATAAATTTTCATATTTGTAAACATTATATGTATAAACTTCATTTCAAAGTGTTCATTACAAACATGCCTATTCACAGCTAACAAAAATAGAAAATAAAACAATATATATAAAATTTAAATGCAATAAGAAAACTAGGATTTCCAAGAAAATATTTATAGCTCTAAAAATAAATATTTTTAATGGAGAAGCAAAGTAAATTATAGAAAGAATAAGTTTAAAGATAAACAAAAGAAATGAAGCTACATAATAAACCAACAAAAGAACTTTTACAGTTAATTACTGGAACAAAAAGTAAATCGTATATATTTTATGAAAATGCCGTACAATTTAAACGATCGAATTAAATAAATACTTAAAAAAAAGGGGGGGGGGGGAGAAGAAGAAAATAAAACAAAACAAATACAATAAACACATGTAAAATTTCATTTCTGCAAAAATAAATATTGCAAATTTGAATACATTATTAAAACTGTAGAACAGGATGGGCCGAAAATAATTTTTATTATTATAATTACTATTACTTTCAGGTTTTTTATACGTTCTTGCGAGAAAAAGTTATATTTAATATTAGACAATAATTCATTCAAATATTTTTTGAATTGATTAATACAATAGGCTCCCTAAAATACTGTTCAAAGTGAACACACATACACACAAAAATAATAATAACTGCTGAAAATAAAGATTAGTATTTATTATTATTATTACTTTCAGATTCTTAATGCAGAATAGCAAAGAAAATGATAAGCAATATCCCCATTAAAAGATTCTTTTTCAATCTTTTCCATTCTATTACGTTTAAGGGGTAAAATGAAGAAGAAAAATTAAATGGCCGAAAACAGAGACTATGATTACTATTACTTCTTTCCGATTCTTTACATGTAATACGAAAGAACTTCCTTCAGTAGCAATACCCTACTCATATTTTTTTTAATCTATTAATATGTTATTACCTCCAAAATAGGGTATAATAATAATAATTAAAACCGCCGAAAACAGTTTTTATTTATTTTTAACTATTGTAGGATTTTTAATAAATAGCAGCAAGAAAAAAGAAAATTCCTTAATATAAATGAAACACTTATTAAGGACTGGTTTTAGGAGGTAGAAAAAATGGAGTATTGAAAGCATAAAAAATTGGTGTAAGATGTGAAAAGTATAAAAGCAATTTTATTTTTTTTTTTTTTTTTTTTTTTTTTTTTTTTTTTTTTGTGTGTGTGTGTGTGTGTGTGTGTGTGTGTGAGGGAGGGATGAGGAGGGGGTGGGGGCGAGTCACCTTACTATAGAAATCCAGAATTTGAATTCCTAAGATTATGTGAGCAGCATGCGATTCTATTATAAATTAAGGTGATTTAACAAAAAAAAAAAAAAAAAAAAAAACTGTACAAATAAAAACTGCACTAAAGAAAGAAAAAATGATAGAGTGGAAGAAAAAAAAAAGAAATAAAGCCAAACAATGCGCAGACAAGAAGATTAACCAGACTAAAATAAAGAAACAGAAGTAAAGAACTTCTGATTAGAGAATATGAAATTAGCCAAGAAATCAGCTGGAGGAAGAGGTAAACACTTGTAGAGAGTTTCATTCATTCAAGGTTACGGGAAAAATAAAGTAGGATTAAAAGGAGAAAACACATGCGAAAGCAGAAAAAAGATATAACTCTTTGCATTTACATCTATCTGTCTCGCATAACACTACTGCGCCTGAAAAACCTCTATTACTTTATTATTATTTCAAATAAATTTCATAACAACATTAAAAAAAAAATATATACCATTTTAATTATATACAATTGTAGTATAATTATTTCTATATAAGTAAAAACAGGGTCTGATTTAGAAAATTCAGGACAAAAGGCGCAACTTAGATTTTTTAAACACAAAGGTAGATAAATTTGTGTTTCGACAAAAACAAATACACATTGGGGATAAAGGTGGCAGATCGCCGAAAGACTTCATTTTACCAATAATTCGCTTTTTGAAAACAACATAAAGCGGCAATAAATTCCCTCTTGATAAATTTCTTACAACTCTTGGGATATGTTTAGGACAGACTTATCTTCACAAAATTCATCGTCCTAAATAAGGACCCGTAAAATAGATCCCCAAAACATGATCTAGGAATCTGTTTAGAACACATTTGGCCTCTCACATCAAATTCATAAAATTTGTCACTTTAAAAACAAGCCTTTCAAAGATTTTTCTCTGCTGCCTATCCCTTTCAAATTCATTTTACGATACCCCCTAGGGCCTGGTATAATCATTTAACTTCGAAAAGAAATTAAATTATCATGTAAAATTAAAAATTCACTTTTGTTATTTTTCTAACTTTTAGTAATTCTTTTCTTTAATAAAAATAACTTAATTTTAATAATTTAGGTAAATAGAATTATATTGATTCGTTTATTTGCGAAAACATATATTTTATATAGCTTATTACACTGATATTGTATTTCTAACAAGTGATCGGGCATATCATCTGTAAATTGTTGGATTTATGTTTTCAGTAAAACAAAAATCACAATTTAGCTTACCAGGCATTTGATATTCTTTGTTCTAAGGTTTTTATATAGTGGTGAATTTTTTAAATATTTTTATGTGGCTTTTTAACACTTTCCAAGAAAGTTGAAAACTAGTTATGACTTCGGTTTGTCTGTCCATCTGCGCTCTAACTCTCGTAAATACCTACAGAATTTCTTAAAACTGATATATGTCATTAAAGTTCACTATGGTATATTCCCTGATCAAAACGGGGAAAGTGCCACCACTGGTTTGTGTATAGGGGCATCCGAAAGAAATCGAAAGCAATGCTTTCTATGATAGGTATTCTATAAACCATATTTTAATACCATTATTTTGCACAAATGAATATTAATCAAACAATTCATTATTTGGGAAAGATGGGGCATCTCGGTACATTTTTCAGATAATGATTTTTAGAAAATTTATTTTTTATTCAATTTTCACCAAATTCAGTTTGAGTTTAAGCATTCCTGTTTCAGTTCAAATTTATCCCAATGCAGTATTCCATAAAATTTAACTTTAGTAAATAAAAAATTAATTCTCTAGTCTCTACATTGTCCCAACCTGCCCCACCAGGTGGGGCAGCTTGGGACACTGACAATAAAACTTTAAAGCATAAAAAATACCAAGCCTAATTAATTAATAAATCGTTATTTATAGACTTGGAGCCTAATAAATGACAATGTATAGTATATTACACTAACTTTACATTTGAAAATTGCTCGTCTAATTTCTAAAGAAAAAAAAATTTTCTTAATAATAATAACCATTTTTTCAATTTTAGCATACTTAAAGTCTCAATAAATTTATAAAGCACATACAAATATTGCTTTTTTTTTTTTTTTTTTGGCATTGCATTGCATTGCATAGCGGTGGAGCAGGTTGAGAAAGTGTCCCAACCTGCCCCACTTGGATCATTCTCATAATGTAACTTTTTAAAGAAAAAAAAAAGGCTTACCAGTCCAATGCATTTTTTTAGCATTAAAATTGTTATGAGAGTCTATATTTTAATTCCCACATACTCAGATTTAAATTATTTTATTTTTTTGTAAAATAAATTTGCTTATGAAATCTCACACATTAATGTAACTTTGAATCTTTCGAAACAAGAAAAATGCAATTAACTTTTTCCTGCTAATGTGAGAAATTACAAATTACACTAAAGTGTCGACTAAAGCCCATTATGATGTCCTAAGAAAACTAATTCCTATTTACAAAATAAGAGCTGAAATTTAAGATGTCCGAAACTGTCCCACTCTCCCCTATTTTTTATGTACAAAAAAAAAAAAAAAAAAAAAAAAAATATTTTCTATATAGAATATAATATGATTGGTATTAAGAATTACAAGGCCACATAAAAATATTCAATACGCTAAGGACTATAATTGGAAATCGTTGGAATTGCATTTTCATTTTTATTAAGAATTTTTAACATTAATTTTTCAAATATACTGTATTAGATTATAAAATGTTAGCGAAACAAAATATTTAATGATTTTAATTTCAAAACTTTTCATTGATCGCCAATTTCATACATATAAGCATTCACTTATAAATTATGTCAAAATAAAGACTTTGCTATTATAAATGTTTACAATATGCGTACAAATTTTAATGTCTCCAAAATATAATTTCCGCATGACTCTTAATAATAGGTGTTATTCTCATGACGAACGATTTCGATGCATTTTCATACAATAATTTGCAGCAGGATTACTACGAAGTATTAATTTATTATTATTTATTTTTTTCCTTTTTCCTGTGATTTCACTAAAGCCAAGTGTTATGGGCCTGAAGCAATTCTATAGTAATTGTTAGGGTCTCACGAGAAAGAGATAGAAAACCAGAGAATGTCAAGAGCCTTAGTTTTTTTTTTTTTTTTTTTTTCCCCCATCTTAACAATAAAGAAAAAAAGTAAGATTTCTTCATAATGATATGAAATATCTCACACTGAAGGAAATGGAGAAAAAAAAAAAAAAACCATCTAGTGTTTCTGTAACAGTTGCGGAAGAGCAATGAAGCGAAAACGATGATCTTTCACTTCTCACTTTAGATTTAATAGCATGGATATCTATCGTTATTAGGCAAATGCAAGCGGAAGTAACATTAGAAACCCTATGAAATTCCAGACCCTAATTTCCAAGAAGCAAACTGATAGTACATGTGAGAGATAATAAATCGTTTAGAAGCAAAATCATAATAAAAATTTATAGTAAAATTTACAAACCAACAAAAAATATCACTCTGACCCTGTATTTAACTTTTCCCGCATATCACTTTACTACCAGAAAAATTAAATGTGACACTCACTTAAATATGTTTTTCCAAGTGCATAAGTGGTAAAACAAGGCAGACGGGGCCTGATTAACGCACGGTCGGGCTGGGTCTTGACCCAAGGGCATGGGGATTCGAAATTTCGTTTACGGTTTTAAAATATGTACTTAAAACAACGCCTATGAAAATTTCACATCTGAAAGCGAAATGAAAGTTTTAGAAAGGGAATATTTTATTCAAACACGCATTGGCCCGAATGCTAATTTAGCCCTGGGCTCACTTTTTTCTTAATCGGGCTCTTAAGCAGCATCACCATCTAATCAATCCATTAATATTCAATAAAATTTAATATTCCGTCCTCTTCATCTGGTGGTAAGAAAATCGGAGATTAAAAAGCAGACAACACATTGAATTATTTTTACTTAATCTTTTATTTCCCGAAGAGACTAAGTCCCATTAGGCTTAAAAGTGTAAAGGATATGCTTTGCTTCAATCGCGCGCACTCATTGGCAATTAATTAAACGCTACATGAAGCCAGTTTTGAGTTTTGATCGAGAAAGGGTTTTAATATAGCGCGCTG
This sequence comes from Salticus scenicus, assembly GCA_963930645.1. Lineage (NCBI taxonomy): Eukaryota > Metazoa > Arthropoda > Arachnida > Araneae > Salticidae > Salticus > Salticus scenicus. The sequence goes on along the minus strand of OZ005650.1, from coordinate 222,428,916 downwards.
TCGAAGTTTCTGACAGCCAGTTTTCACGATCTTCATATCTGTGTTATAATTAACAAATTACCTCCTAAAATTTAACATAAATCAAAGAAAAAATATAAAGATGGTAAAAACAATATTTGCTTTACCTTATTTTCAAGGTCCCAATCTTTTTTTTTTTTTTTTTTTTTTCCCTGACTTTTTTTATGTACCAGTGGTGCACAGTTTCACCTCATTAAATCTTGACACAATTACTATGTTGAGGTGACATGCATAATTTTTTTTTTTGTTTATATCTTTAAAATTTCATCTGAAGTAACTAAAAGATATAATTAAAATACATATTTTGTTTCTTTAATAATTTCAGACAAACTTCTTTATTTCTATTTATTTATTTATTTTATGCAAATATGTGCATAAATAGAACATTAGTTCAATATAACACAGGGGTAGATTATTTGATCATCTTAATACTTTTCCGATACTATCTGACTATTATTAATATTTTTTTATTATTATTATTCCATTAAGTAAACCCATGACTTACTTTGATTATAAAATTTATTTTATTTATCACATCCGTCAGAGAAGGGAAAATTCGACACTCACTACAGAGTAATTGATTATATATTTGGATTTCCGAGTAATACGAGGTATCCGGTTTGATAAGACAGCTTGCCTCCTTAAAAACAACATTGAAAATGTAATTTCCCAATCAAGACAGAACTAGAAGTTTCTTTTACGATGTTCCTAGAATTTGTTCAAGTTTATCCTTCGAGCAATTCTCAAGAAATTGTTGAGAGCATCCTAAAATGTGACACTCAGTCAGATGCACAGATTCAGATAAATTGAAGCAAAATTCCTTCCAGTTTACCGCATGCAAGGGAAATAATTATTAATTTAGTTAACATTTATTAATTTTAGCTAATATTAATTTAGTTATTGTTTTGTTGTTGTTTTTTTTTTAGCTATTAATATTTATTAATTTAGTAAAAAAAAAAAAAAAAAAAAAAAAAGACTGATTTGACTATAAGCTCTAAAAAATCATTTTCTTTAAGCTTTACTCCATATTTTCCTATATGAATTCCCAGCATTAAAATCATTTATTAAAATTATTATTCATGAAAACTATTTTTCATGATGGGTGCAGACTATTTTCATTTCAGAAAAAATACACTAAATGCCGAAAATGTCAATTTTGTACTCAATAGCTGATATTACAGAAAATGCCATTAAAATTTGAAGTGGTCAATTTGAAAATTGAAATTTTTTGGTTGGCATGGTACCACTTCACAAAAGTACACCTAAATATGAACTTTTATGAAAATATGTGCATGAAATCTTAAGCTAGATTTGCCCCCAAAACTTCGCTTATATACACAAGCGGACATAATCTAAAAAATCTGAAGTGACTCCACTTGACTTTCCAAACATTAAGTAATTAACAGATGTTTAAATTAATTAAAATAAAAGAAGTCGTTAAAAATATAATAGGGTGTGTGAAGAGTTTTCTCAAAATACAATGTTTTTTAATTTACAGGGCTGATTGTGACCCTACACCTGAAATGCAGGAACCGATAAAGTAATTTTATGTTTGTAACCAATAAAATCCATATGAGGCTTTTGTAAATTTAAAATAATACTAATAAATTAAAAAATACAGTTCTGAATTTCCATTATAGAACACTTTTCTCTTAACAGCCACACAAAAATAATTTAAAAAATCCTGAAATCAAGAAATATAAAGAGCAAAAATTCCTAAAATCAAGAAAAAATCCTACACACAATCACCTTTGAATTTAATACTATAGCACTTCCAATAACAGTCCACAAGTCATAAGATTATTACTTTCTTCTATATTCAATAGAAGAAAGTATTGGATTCGTAAAAATTTTCGACCTCGAGTTTTCTACGGATTTACACATTTTGAGAGGTCTAGAACACCATTTGACCATTTTTAGAAAATGTCTATCTGTGTGTGTGTGACAAAAAAATTTGTGGCAACTGTATCTCCGGAATTACAGCTCAGAATTGTACATAAATTTATATGTGGATGCATCTTGACATAAATTAGTGCCTATCAACTTTTGGTGTCAATCGCTCAACAGGCGGCGCTGCTGTACAGCGATTTCCGCAATTTAAAGGAACGCTATATCTCAGGTTCTATTGAGTATAATTAAACAAAACTTTATATGTGAGAAGGCCATTATGAGACATTATGCTGACTCAAGTTGGATGCTTATAGGTTAATAGATGGCGCTGTTATTCTGGCAATTTCCTTGATAATGGGAAGGCTATATCTCAACCTGCATACCTTTCCGACCCAAAGCGTACGATCGTGCGAGTTAGACATCCACGACATACACTTACATTTTTGCATCTAGAACAGTCGTATGTAATAAAATCAGAAAAAAAAAAAAAAAAAACGATCGAGCTAATTAGCAGAAAGTGTAAAGTACAATTTTCAATCAACAAATGTTGGTTATAGTGCATATTTTTCTTTCAGTTTGCAAAAACAGAAGAATGTAATGCTTTAAGGTAAAAATGTTCCGGGTCGGAAAGGGGTAAGGCGTACGAAACTTGATATGTTAGATAATCATTATAAAAACGCATTTTTTTTTAAGATGTTATTTATAGACAATAAAACTGTCTTTCTTTGGATATTTAGTGTTAGTTTTCTCTAAGATGAAAATTATTTGCTTTCATCATGTTAGATCATTTTAATAAACAATAGTTTTAATAAATTATTTGTCCTTAGTGAATTTGTATAGAAAAATACAGAAGAAAGTTTTGTGGTGGCCACAACATACTAGTTTCGTTGTGTTCTTGCAAAAATCAAAAAGTGCTAGATTCACCAAAATCTATAAAGTTCGTGCGACAGTGACGGATGACGGCGACGAATTTCAGGGTTGGCAAGTTTCTTCCAAGGCGGAAAAAACCGCGGAAAAAACCATGGAAAAAACCGGCCGGAAGAAATAGGTTTCTTCCAAGTGGAAGAAATGGAAGAAACTGTTTTTCTTAAAAATTTATCCTATAAATTGCAGATTTGTGAGATACAATGGATGCATTTGTCTTATAAACAACTTTAAGTAACTTTAATTATACCTGTAAAAATTTAATTACATATTTAATTAATAATTATGAGATTTTTACCGAAGTGATCTTCGGTATCTGATAATCACGTTCCAAAATACTCAAAATCCAGTAAAAAAATCAATTTCAATTTAAAAAGCGTAAAGTTTTATAATTTATTATTTAGACAATTTTATTTCTTTAACTGGTAATAAATAATAGTTTGTATCACTTGCTCATACTTTCTGATAAAACAGCTCTTAACAAACATTCAGTTAATTAAAACAGCCAGTATTCAATAATTACTGTATTACAAAATGTCATCAAAAACTTCATTTTCCTAATACAGTACAGTGAAAAAGAAATTTACATCTCATATTTCAAATAAATTCACATTTCTCACATTTTTACTTTTTTTTAAATCAAATTTTTAGCTTAATCCTTGCTTTGAAACTCAACCTGGGAGGGGGGGGGGGGGATAACATTCTTGTATTTATTATCCTGCAATTCATACAGACTAGTGCTTAAAACAAATCACTATTACATCAATGTTTAACAAAATTAATCAGTAATGAATATTATTTCCGAACTTTCAAAAATATTTAGTTTCATATTTTTTAAATATGTTTGTTTACATTTATAGGTACCTATTATTTGAATATGCTTAAATTATTTATCACATGTGAATGTGATCGATTAGTTTTATTGATATTGAAGAAATACTTTATTCTAAAATTTATTAGAAATCGTCTTTCCATTCTGATGTCTATTCTCATGAATTAATAATAACTGACTCTGTATCTGCAAAAGAAAACTGTAAACAAAGGCAATGATCTCTAATCTACAAATTCCTATAATCCGCACAACCTCTAGACAAAATTTTTGAGAGTTAGAGTTAAAAACTGTAAAACAAATGAAATGTTTTTTAGAGTAGTTCAATACTGCACTTTATTTTTCAACTTTAAATAGATAAATACAAACTATGCTTTTTTTTTTTAATCCTAGAGAACTTGCAGGAGATTTTAAAAGTAGGTATATTACTTATTGATACAGTTTACCAACTTTGAGTTTATACAAAAAATTGTATCCTTTAAAAAAAAAAGTGCAAATATTATGGTTAATTCCGTAATTATTATCACTTGTACTGTCTGAATGTATACTAATATGAGATAGTATATATGCAAAAAGTTCTAAAAATATCAGCATTGAAAAGTAATAACCCATCACCTATATATATTTAGTGTTCGTTATAAAATAACTTATTTTTCTAACAATATTTTTAATATTAATTGGATTATAGTTTAGATTTGACATTATATTTATGCTTTGAGTTTATATATAGTTCATAAATTTTAATTTCGAACAGCTGTTTTGTCTTCTGGTTAGTTTCTTCCATTTCTTCCGGTTTTTTCCAGTTTCTTCCGCTGTCCTGGAAGAAACTAGTTTCTTCCGGAAAAAACCCAACCCTGACGAATTTATATAACACGTATATAAATTTTACGTTCAATCGAATGAGTCATTCAGACGCTATCGTACTTTAAATAATTTGAACTCATAGACCATAATGATAAGGAATTTTTCTTTGCGTCCCTGTAAAAAATAAATAAAAACAAGTATTCGGATCACCAGAACCTATACAGTTCATCATGCTATGGTGACCTATAACAGCACAGAACAATTATCAGTTCATTTGAATAAAGCGTTTAGATGCTATTGTGTTCAATCACACGCACATCTTGGTAAAAATAGCTAAAAATGAACTTGGGGGATCCCAACACGTATCTATAGATAATCAAAATCTCAAAGTTTTTTTTTTTTTTTTCGATTATAATAATTTTCTTACATATGTATGTTTGAGAGTAAAAATGGATAAAACATGTTCAGGGCATCTAAAAACGCGCAAATGAATAGAAAACCGGAAGTCGCAATGTTACATCTACAATGAAATAAAATAAATAAAAATAAAAAATATATATACCCACAATATGAAATGTTACTAATTTATAATTTAGTGGAAAACTAAATAATGATTCCAGAAAATTGCATATAGGTTTAAATAAATGAAATTTAATTTCACCAGAACTGTTTTCTTACTAACCTTAAAAAATACACCTAAAAATAATTGAAATTTTTGAAGCAATTTAAAATTTACGTATCAAAAATCTAAAAATCAATATGATTAAACATATTTCTTTCTTCTTTAAAATGAAGAAATTGTGACATCACTATATCAGGCCTTAAAGAGATTTATTATTATTACTTACAACGCATATATTTAATTAGAATCCAAAACTGACGATAACTCTTTAATAGTTATCGAACCCAATGATAATAAAATTTAGTTAGAACTACGTCCCTTATCTCTCGATTTAATCACTGGGTGGAAGGGTTAGGAAGAGAAGTCATTTTTCCTTATTTGATTACTTTTTTCACTTATTTTCCAAAAACAATTTCCGGAAAACTTTTTTAAATTATGTCATTAAAAAAAAAATAGCAGTTAGATATTAATTAAGATAACGAACTTGTTAATTAAGTTAAGTTAATTTCTCGTCACAAATATTAATATCTTCGTGGAGTGAATTCAAATTATATTTAAGTAATAGCAAAAATTAAATTTCTACAATTATTCAATATATTGAAAAGATCTTTACCAATTACATTTTGTTAGGTTAATTTTTATAAACGTTCCAAATGGACGAAATTCACATTTGCATAATTGCTCAACCAAGTTCAGTATTTCCTGTATCGCTTATTTTATATCATTAAACAACTCGTTTTAATAAAACTGTTAATAATAAATTTGGAAAAAAGAAAAAAAAAAAAAAAATTAGCTTAAAAGTCTTCTACAGATGCACATGAATCTATTATTTAAACGAGCTATAAATAACAAGACTAGGCTAAATGAGAGCGAGCACCAAGGCACTTAAAAGATTTACTATAAAAATCTAGAATATTCAGCTATGACTGATTGCAGACAAATTAGAACTGACACACCTTATTTCAAAAGTAAACCTACACAGCAAGCGAAATTTATCAACTGATACATAATTCTAAATTAATTATACAATGTTTTTAAGGATTGGTACGGGTATAACTTTTATGACAAAACAATAAAATGCTAAAGAAATTTACGTTTACAAATTTCTTTGACTCGAATAATGTTAAAAATAAATAAGGAGCCTCTGTTTGCGTGAAAATTAATAAAATTAACAACTAATTAAATTTATTAAGATTAAATTTGAAATATTTCCAGAAATTTCAATTATGCTCCTGGGTGTTTTGTTGTTACCTCATATTATTCAACATTGATCTAAAAAGTCAGTCAGAATAGAATCTTAAAATTTAATTTATAATTGACGGATGATTGATTACTCGCAGACGTAATGATGAGTTTAAAGTTAGAAAATACAACACAAGATACGAAAAATAAACTCATGTATTTGAAACAGCACCTAACACAGCTGAAAGCCCACTGAAATTTACGTGAGGATTTTCAATAATATCTACTACATAAAGCCTATCATGGAGTACTTTAATTTAAAATAAGTTTCAAGAAGGGGGAGGGGGACTCAATAATGTACATTTATGGGACGTTATGTGATTGTTATGGCTACGCTACGGGCTGAAGGAAACTACTGCATATAAAGACCCAATATTTTATTCATGATTTTTAAACAAAATTGTACGATATTGCGGTCCTATTTTCAAATTTATTCCTTTTTTTTAATATTTAATTGCTTTTTATTTGACTTTTACGACGCATCATAAAAGTTACAGAGCTCCAATCTTTGCACGCATTGTCTTGCATATTTTCTTCTTCTTCTTCTTCTTTTTTTTTTTTTTTTTAATAATTATTATTATTACACTCGGCAAGAAAAATGACCCAAGTCAAAAAATGAGAATTTTGAGTTAATATCATTGAAAATGAGTACGAAGTGTTCTAACGCACAAGAATAGTGTCTCATCTCTATCTCGCAATTTATCTACTTGAGAGGTAATTTCGTCAGTTTTATTATAGGCTAGTCAATGCTCTAACCTATTCTTTAAGTTGATTTTTCTCAAATATTGCATTTTGGAGGTGCGTCACTTTTCTCGCGGGGACGCGATCTGATATCAAAGAATCGTAAAAAGAGATCTTAAATTCCAATTGTATTTCTAAAAAAACTTTTTATTTTCCCTCCCCACAATGAAATCGAAGCACACAGTACTTGTTTTATTAGGCTATAGTGACTATTGTTTCAGCGTTATAAATGGCGCGAAACACATAACGACCAGTCTTAGTGAAGTCACCCATGACAATACATATTGTTTTAACAGTTTATAGGACACCTAATGAACAAATGACCACGTTATAGCTGGCGTACAGTGACTCATTTGCGTGAAAAATTAAATGAAGTGTTTGCCGAAGAACGTTAGCGTCTAACACTGGGTCTCTTAACCCTTTATCTACTGACGGTACTTTAAAGTACCATTACTTTAAAAAGAGTTTAAAATCAAATTTATAGACGAAATGTCAAAGATATTTATAAGAAAGGAACATGTGTATCTCACTTTAGTTTCACTACAAAGCATTAGACGATATATACGAGGGTTGCTATTTATATTTCTGGCCTTGGCAACAGTAAGTGTTGCTAGGCGACCGCAGACGATTTTAATCGAAAGTTTGATATTTTTAAACGTAAATTCAGCAGACGATTTACCATTATAGCTTTATTTGTGTTGTTGACAGTAAATTGAAAAGTTCTTCTCTTTCAAAAAATGGAATTGAATCGTGAAAATTTTCGTGCGATTATTTTTCATAACTTTCGACGTGGATTGTCAAGACAAGAGTGCTTCGATGAACTTAATTCTTTATACAGCGATAAAGCGCCATCCTACAGCACTGTAAAAAATTGGTATAACGAATTTAATCGTGGACGATGTTCGATCCAGGACGAATCCCGTGCAGGTCGTCAAAAATCCGTTGTTGTGCCAGAAAAGATCGATGCTGTGCGTGAACTGATAAAGCAAGATCGTCATGTGACATACCGTGAGATTGAGGCGTCTTTGGACATTAGTATGACTAGCATCAATAAAATATTGCATGAACATTTGAGAGTAAAAAAGATTTGTTCGCGTTGGATCCCGCATAATCTGACAAACGCTCAAAAAAAGGCTCGTGTCGATTGGTGCAAGGAAATGTTGGAAAAATACGTTCAAGGTACATCAAAGGCTGTGTATAACATCTACAGAGGTGACGAATCATGGATCTATGCATATGAGCCGGAAACAAAACAGCAATCAACTGTATGGGTCTTCCAAGGCGAGGCAAAACCAACAAAAGTTGTTCGAGGAAGAAGCACATCGAAACAAATGATTGCCTGTTTCTTCGGCATTAACGGTCATGTGGCAACAGTGGCGTTAGAGCAACGCAGGACGGTCAATTCTGAATGGTACACGACCATTTGTTTGCCAGAAGTCATCGGAGAAATTCGAAAAAAGCAGAAGAACAGGCGAATCATTCTTAATCATGACAATGCGAGCTCTCACACATCGACTCAAACAAATGCATTTCTGACTGAGCGAAAGATCGAACTGATAGGTCATCCGCCGTACAGCCCTGATTTGGCACCCAATGACTTCTTCTTATTCCCACACATCAAAAATAAATTACGTGGACAACGATTTTCGACCCCCGAAGAAGCGGTTGATGCATTCAAAACGCATGTTTTGGAGTTACCTCAATCGGACTGGAAAAAGTGCTTTGAAAATTGGTTCAAACGCATGCAAAAGTGTATTGATCATCATGGAGAATATTTTGAAAAACAATAAAACCAATTTCGATCCTACATATTTGTTTTTTCATTATTAGGCCAGAAATATAAATAGCAACCCTCGTATAGCCATTTTTAATCCATAAAGGATTTTGTGGATTGCATTTGCTGTTTTTGCTTGATATTTTTTACGATCTTCATGTGTGTTATAATTAATTCCTATATTATTTCAACAATATCCCACTAATCTTAGAAAAAATATGAGGAACGTAAAGAGTAAATATTTCTATACACTTTTTTCATGTTGAAATAATTTTTTCGACCTCTATGTACCAGTGATACACTAAAATACCAAATTACAAAATTCTCATTAATTACTTTGATGAGGTGATATGGATGATTTTTAATGCATATATCTTTAAATAATGCTCTTTAATAACTAAAAATGTATGTTTCAAACACAATTTTTGTCTGTTTCAAAATGCAGTAGATAAAGGGATCGAGGGTCTCTTATAAATGATTGGCGCATCGCAAATTTATGGGCGCGAAAGGCAGATCCTCGATATAATGATTGGTTTTTACGTATGAATGGACACTAAATGTTGTGTACCGTATTCATTTACTCTGTTCGAGATGTCTTTCAAGTTCTTTCATCCTTTTTTTTTATTTAATTAATTCACATGCAGTGCCGGATAGTTCTGATAATATAATAATCATACTACAGCGATGAGCGATAAATCGAGCATCTATCTACTTCTCTGAAAATACTAAACGCCGGAAACAATCTTATCACACACGAGATCAACAACCGTATCACTGATGGCTCTAAACAAAATTCGATTTATCTTTACAAAAGTTTCATTGCTACTGGGCTAAAGAGGTGACAAAGGCTATTGAGTACCGACAATCGTTTGCCTTGTGAATTTACACACAGCCTTAGGTTAAATCTTTAGCCAGGATTCTCAGCAACAGCATTTAGTTCCACTTGAAGTGTTCTTTTCAAAGAATTGCTTATTTTAATTTCTTTCTTTGATTCCTTTTGTCTTACAGAAACTAACAGAAAGCCGAATTTTGTTTATAAAATATACAAATGCTTAAAATTAAAAAACTGATTTATATCGGTTATAAGCTATTTCCGACTTTATTTTTGCCCGTCTTTCACAGTAGATAATTTCCCAAAATTTCTTTAGAAATTTCTATCACCCCCCCCCCCCTCCTTTTTGTCATACGAGTGAAAAATCATCCAATGAGCTTAATTCGATTTATGAAAACTTACAATCATTACTTCAGACTTCAGAATATCATTAAATATTTTTTTATATTAAATGCCTACCTGTATAAATAGTATAACTTGTTGTTATATATCATTTAATAATTCATCCTTAACCACACGCAAATGTATATCATATAATACAATACTCAAGATATGTATATACAGTCAGTTAAAGTAAAATTCATACATTTCTATCTACGTTAAAAATTTAAATAATCCCAGAAATTGTCTTGATGCACGAAAATGTTTTAATAAAATGTTTCACAAAAAAAGCATTGTCAATATATGATGAATAAAATCTGTGGTTGTTTTTAACAACTATTTAAATTTTATAAAAGTATTTTAAAAACTCTCTCTCTCTTTCTTTCTAATGTCAAAGTTAGTTAAACTCGCGTACAATAATCTCGCAATGAATGGAAGGAAGTTATACAAATCTTGCATTAAAAAAGTTAAATCACATTGAAACTAGGTTTTACTTTTATCGAAAGTAGGTTTGAAGCTTTCGTCATGATACGTCAGTATAGACAAACTTCTGAATGTGAACAAGAACTGATTATTTATTTCAAATAAGGAAAAATTCTAAGTAAGATCTGAAATACAGTCAATAGAATTTCTTCCGCAGCTCATAGTTTATTAACACATATATATGCATACATATATGCAAAGATTGCGGAACAAATCCAAGGTGAGCACAAACAAATTTTTTATTATCATTATGAGCGTCTTTCTAAAATTAACAGGAAAACTCTGAACAGCTAGGCCGGTAATCACGTCCTGATCCTGAGATCGAACCCATCACACCGCACATCATCTACAAGAGGGCAGAAACTCCAGCCACTGATGGGACCTTTAAAACATGGAGAATGGAGGCTAATGATACGTGTTCTAAAGACTGCAACAGGAATTGGTCAATTAGTTTTTATAAAATCAACAATATGTTTGTATCAACCATTTAAAAAATTAACTTAGTGCACAATATCTTGGAATCCGAAAAACTTCATTTCAGTACTACGGGGATATCGCTAAAACATTCTGCTGTCACACGACTGTGCCTAGCGATACAATTGCCCTAAAGTCATAAAAAACACACTTCCTAGGTTTAAACGTTATGGAAAATTTATAGCATCAATTGAGATTTGAAACCATGACATTTCTAATAAAAACAACTTAAAAATAGCTGTGTTAGAAAAATGGTATAAAATCAGCAAAGTCTGTTGTAAAATTCTCGTTATCATATGCCGACAAGTTTGTAACAGAAAAGGAAAAATAGAGCACATCCTACAAAGTAAAATGCAAATAAATATTGCGTTTTTATAATCCTTAAAAGTGAGGATCTGTACAGTTTACCAGTTTTATTTTTAACTAGCAGGCTACGCCCGCTTCGCTGGTCACTATTTTTTAAATGAATCACAATAATTAATGAATTCTCAAAATTGCATTAATTTTTATCATGTGATAAAAAAAGAGAAAAAAAAATTCTGATCGGGAAAAATGTCGCACCGGGTCCCCATTGCCTTCGGCAGCGTAGACCATTTTTTAATATAAATGAATTCGATATTAAAAATGATATTACTATGATGATTTTGCAACGAGATAATAAATTAACACTATCTTAAACAGACATGGTACAAGCTTACAGAAAAAAAGGCTGAACTTTTCACGACCCTCCCCCACCCCCCACCCCCCTTTCAAAAGTGGTATCAGGCAACTGACACAATATAAATTTTTCAATAATAAAAATAATGTTAAATTTGATTGCATACATGTACATACAATAAACAAAATCAGAACAATAAATCTTATGTTGAATATCATATTAATTATAATTAAAATAGTTGTAAGTGCTTAAAAAACAGACAAACTTATTACATATACATGAAAATAAGTTTATTCTATAGAAGCATTGTTTGCTGGGGCAACTGATTAGCAAAATCATGTAGTTCAAGTTCATTAGGAAAATGCAGTTGAAGTGCTATTTTTTTTTCATTTTCTCCAAGTTTGAATTTGACATTTCTTGAAAGCCAATCATATAGAAATTGCTAATAATATATTGCACAAATTTAGGCTGACACCCCCCCCCCCCCTCCTACACATGTCCAAAAAGTTTTAATGCAGATTTGCATTGATCCCAATAATAATAATTTTCAAGCTTAAAAAGGCTGAAAAGTAGCATGTCTGCTTAAAGCACTTATTGCTTTTTCATAAAATTTCATTTGTATAGGCCGAAATTTTGAAGCATGGGCTCTGCCTGGACCCGTAAGGTACAATTTATAATTACATATTCATAACCATAATCAAAATTTTATAACTTCATCAAGTAGACACGGAACACATTATCACATTAAATCACATTATCGAAACAACTATTGGGAAAATTACAAAACGCAGCTGTTTTATTAAGTGAACCTATATCCTGAGTAATTTAGTGAAGTTAATGCTCAAAAAGATGTATTGTATCGACAATACATCTTTTTGAGCAGTACATCTTTACATCTTGTACGACAATACATCTTTTTGACAATGCATCTTTTCGTTGTGTTGTATCGACAATCACATTATCACATTAAATTAACATTGATCTATGACAAAATATGCACTAAAAAAAAAAAAGCTATTTTTCTCTCTTTTCTAAGATATTAAATAAAAAACAATCAGCAAAAATTTTGGAGATATTAAATAATGTATCGAAAAAAATCATAGGAAAATAAAATGCAAAAGTAATCGTATGGATTTGAATCGATCATCTATTTTCTACAAGTAGGTTGCAACAATCACATTAAAAACAGTATAGTTTGGGAGGCAGAGCTATTATTTCTAGAACGCAATCTAACATTTTGCTATCCAATGACATTAGGAATGACAGTTAACTATCAAGCTAATTAGGGATGAGGACTGTTTCATTTGTATATAAATCATAGAAATTTTTACAAATCTGACTGTTATCAGACACTGATTTATATACTCCCTCCCTCTCTACCCCCGTCTTTTATTTTAGAGAGAAAAGATACTTTAAATGTGATAAGATTACATAATTTCTAAATAACTTACTCAGGAACAACTTAAAATTCATTGTGTTTTAGAATCGATTTAACTTTCGTGTTCGTGTACTCAGATAATATCAAGAGTAATAATTATGCCAAAATTGAAGGATTTACACGACATCCTTTTCCGACGAAAGCAAAAATTTCACAAAATAAATATTTCATTTTTCACAAAAATGGGCCCCAAAAATTAAAATCTGGATTGACCCCACATTTATTATCGAAATATAGTATTTTCCCTAAATTATCCTTTCATCCATTCTAAGTTAGAAGAAAAAAGAAAGAAAAGCGAGGAACAGTATAACTTCGCCATTTTTCTCCTCTCTTTAAGTAAAGTAGCCAAATTAAAATTAACAATATCTTTAAAAATATGAAGTAAAACAAACATTTTAAAAGCAAAACGGATGTTTAGAAATACCGTAAGGCTGACAAATGCGTAGGAAAGACCTTGAGAATATGAATCCAAAATTAAGATGGTTCATGAATATTTTAGAGTTTCACGTTATTTTCATTTACTAAAAACTAAAAAAGAAAACAATAACCATTCAGGTAAGAGTTTAAGTAAAATGCTTGTTTAGTCCCCCCCCCCCCCCCACAAAAATTTGCATATGAATAAATATTAAAAAGTAGAAGTAGATAGATAGTTGCTTATCTTTTTGAGCATTAACTTCACTAAATTACTCAGGATATAGGTTGGATATAGGTTCACTTAATAAAACAGCTGCGTTTTGTAATTTTCCCAATAGTTGTTTCGATAAATCGCAACCAGGAACCAATTAATTACGTGCAAAAACCAGTTCCAGAAAATGAAATCAGGCATGAACGTATGATTCCACTCTTTGAAAACATTGGCATTGTTGTAATTATTAGGATCGATAAAAAATCCCAGAATATAAAAATACCATCAGACAATTAACATCTTTTAAAGCCAAAATTCCATTGTACTTCTACAGCAAATGAATGGATATCTTAATATCAACGTTCATCAGTCTCAAAGGAAATTTTTGGAGCACAACCTTGAGGATGTTCAAATAGTATGCATAGGTTATCACCAGGGCCTGATTACCCAAAAGGCTCGGGAAGCACAAGCTTCCCCTCTAAAATTTAAGAGGGGCCCCCAAAATGACAAAAAAATGTAATTTTCTGTTTCAGATTTTCCCACTGAGATTGAACTTTTTATGAGAAGTTTGCCTAAAGTAAAGTAAAATACTTACTATTTCGAGAAAATTCTATTATTTAAGCTCAAAGATCTGAATGTTCATATTCAATAAGTTACACGATTTTTCAGTTGTGATTAGAAACCACACATATATACGATTAAAAAAAAAAAAAAATCTATAAAGACACACTAATTTTTGGTCTATAGCATTTTTATATTACAATATGTAACAGGAAAACAAGATTTCCCTAGCTTCAAAGCTTAATCGGGCCCTGGTTATCACAATATTATGTAGGTTAGCTTAAGGAAGGAGGAGAAATATCTTATTTGTAAGATTCACCCTTTCTCTCTTCCCATATGTTATCTCACGGGATTTTTATTGCTTTATATCATAAGGATATCTCACTTAAAAAGCAAATTTTTTTAATTACACTCCTTGAACATGTCGCCTTTTATCTAAATGAGCAATTTTTTGAAGCAATAAATTTAAATATTTTGTTTTATTAAGTAATCTTGAGACTAATTTTGAATCTCTAAAAAGAAATATTTATTTTTAATTACTAATATAAACGGTGGCATTTTCAAAGAGTAATAATAATAATAAAAAATAGAATTCGAAAAACTTTATTTTTGAATCAGATATGCTTAAAACACGAAGTAACAAAATACACATTTGATTACATGGGAAGGTAGAAAAGGGGAATCTGACTGATGTGCAGAAGGATTTAAATTCAACGAAATTTGCCTTTGCTTAAACTGATTTTATGAGTTTATTTTCAACTATGTAACTTTTCTTTGTAAAATAAACTTTATATTGTAACTTATCTGAACAGCAATGTAGTTCGTTACCGCACAAGCCACTCTCTACAGTAAAATAATGTAATATATCACACTTTAAACTTTAGTATAATTTTTCATCGCAAGACCTCCTGCTACATAACATGCTTTAAAGTTTTCACATATTCAGGCCTCGCAACGTTCCTAAAAATTTACTCGCGTTTTATTATATTTCCACCACTATCGTTAAAGACTTTTTTCGTGAAGGTTTAATGTTAAAATGTTACATAAAGAAGTGTTCGTTTAAAATAGTGGTGACAATGTAAGAAAATGATTCTTAAATTTTTAGGAACGCTGCAAGGCCTGCATATTAGTATTATGCATTCATCACATCTTATTTTGCATGTCTCCCATATATCATGTACTCCCTTTGTGAGATATAAATGCAAATATTTAAATATGAAGCGACTGGTAAAGGACAATCCTAAACATGATTTTCCAGCATTTACCCAGTAGAAAAATTTTCTGTATCTTTCTGCAGCAAAACAAAATTGGATTGCGATCCAAGAATGCTGGACTAAGTCTGGTAGTATAAAAAGTTTTAGCAATTCATAAAATATGTAAAATTTGCATCTCTACAAAGAAAATGACTTAAAAATATAGAACAAGTATAATAATCTAAAGACATAATGTGAATTTATATTTGTATTTATTTTAAGTCCCTGGCATTTCTTTCTGAAATTTTAAATTAATTTGCACAGCTTTTAACAATCTACAGCGCTACACTGTTTCTGCTGCTGGGGACATTTGCTAAATGAAAGTACAATAGCAAATAATTACACTGCTCAACATGAAAATAGGTTCCAACACCATTTTTGCAAATTCCAATGTAAAACGATATCCTGAATCCCAATATGACGCTCATTTTGCCCTATCACCCACCGTTTTTTGGAGACACCCCCCCTATTTTTATCACTTTTCAGTAATTTTATGGTTATAAATTTGATTTGTAAGGGAGGAAGTGAAAAACTCTAAAATATGAACATTTGCAGCAAGAGGAAAATTTAGGGGGGAGGATTTGCCACTGCATACTTGCCAACCATCTCATTATGAACCGTACAATTTTTAGTAACCGCCTTTTTTTTCACACCAATAACTTTTTAGAGTAATTTTTGTCTTATTTAATTGTATCAACATTTGGAGAGAATTACTCTAAAAATATAATGGTGTGAGAAAAGGGGCGTTTTTTCCGGGGGCGTTAACAATTGTACGGTTATTAATGAGATGGTTGGCAAGTATGCCACTGAAATTATAAATTACATTTATTATATTTTATTAATTAATATTATTATTTATTATACATTATATTTTTTATGTTTTTAAGTGTTAAAATAATACTTTTCCGTTCTCCTAATCAAATTCACGGCCATAAAATTACCGAACAGTCATAAAAATTGAGAAAGGGAATGGCGTCCCCAGAAAACGACGGGTGATTGGGCAAAATGGAGGTCATATTCGGATTCAGGGGGGCATTTTACATGAGAATTAGCAGGAATAATATCAGGTTCAGGGCTCGATTTTTTTTTTTTTTTTTTCCAGCGCAGTGTTATTTACGTTACGTCGAACTGAAAAAATATATTTAAGTAAAACAGACCATCTCCTCTTCCTGAAATTTTTGTACTCCAAAGAGACTTTTCGGAGAAATTTAGAACTGTTGTGATTCCTATCCATTCAAGTACCGAAAATAATTTGTACTTTTGTATTAATTATTTATTACCGTTATCGAAATGGAATGCTTATGTGCTAAGTATTCTGTCCGTATAAGGTTTAAAAAGAAAAGGAAAATATTATTAAGGTCACTGTTTTACTAAACACAAAAACCGAAAAACGTGACACGCAGTTTTTTTTCCTCATTAAGAAAGGTAAGTTCGATCGTAACATGACTGGGCTGATGGTCTGCAAATTATGTAAGTGAAAAGAAAAAAAAAAAGGGGGTGGGATATAACGGAACGAATGAACAAATAAACAAGTAACGTTTCAGTTCTAATGAACCTTCTCAAGACACGCAATACAATACGCCATGTTATCGAGAAACTGATACATGTTATTAACAAAATCATTCCGAATAACAACCTCAACATTATTAGTAAATAATTTCCACTAAGATAGGCAACAATCATGAATTGAAAACTGCTTTCAACACGGAAAGAAATGCATACCGCATATTTCTGAACGGACACCATGCATGACAAAGAACGTGACAGCTATACCGGCCAACACAAACAGCACGGTAAAAAAGAAGTGCCTTTACGATTTTGAATTTTATCGGTTGATGTTCAATTTCTTTTCGAATAGTTTCAGAACGAAATTACGGAAGCCATACATAAAAACTACATTTATAGATATCGTTACTGAAACTGAAAGAATACGGGAAGCAATTTATCTGTCTTCGTAATAGGTCAGACGGAAATTGACCGCAGATAGTTAATTTTGAGCCACAAAGAGAAAATAGGAAAGAATGTTGCATATTAAAAAGCACGTATTTTAATCAGCTTATGATTAGATGAATACGTTTTTACATTATTATAAAATAATGCATTTTAACCCTAAACTCTTAAATACATATTTAACATTTTTAGATACTCCCTAATAAATAAGAACTACATATACCTAAACTAAACTAAAATATAATTAAGTTTTAATCCGCAAACCACATTTTCACACAAATGATTCAAATTAGTTCGAACTTTTTCTATAATTGTATATAAAACATTATTTAAATAGCAACTATCTAATAATAATATTAAGGTAAGTTTGATGCTAAATTCTATAAAAATAAGTAAAATATATTGTTTCAAAAATCAAAAAGTAAAATTAATTGTTTCAATAATTAACAATCAGTCTTCACAGATAATTTTAATTTGATGAAATTATATATATATATATATATATATAAAATAATTTGAATAATTAATGGTAATTTACTTCTAAAATAATAGTCTAGACTTTTATTAGATTTGGGGCAAAGTAACATGTTTATCATTTTTGATTTATCTGCTTCAGTGATCAATTCTCAATGCATTTTTTCTCCCTTGATATTAAATAATTTGTGGGCAGGGAAAAAAAATCATATTCACCGATTTTATAATTATTAGTAAGTAGAAACTACCATTATATTTTCATTTTAATTAAGTGCAAGGAGGTTTACATTTAAATAAACCACGATAACTGTTATCAAACTTAAATATGTAATGAAACAATGTAATAAGTATTGTATTTTTAATTGATTATAAAGAAGTTTTTATACCTTTCTTCCTACTTATGCAATTTCATGTGTAATTTTTTGAGATAATTCGAATGAGAACTTTTTTTTTTTCTCATCACTATATATTAAAGATTTTTTTAGACGATAGTTCTATTATAATTTTTATTATGATCTAAAAGTTTATTAATCTTTTTGTCTGTCTCATTAATTGGTTCAAACTTTCTTTAAAAAAAAAAAAAAAAAAAAAAAAAAAAAATAGCTAATCGGCAGGAAAGTATTAAGCTATACAGGACTATTTTATTTACTAAAAACAGTCATCGTGCAATAAAAATTTTTTCTTTTTGACTTTGACAGGACACAAAAAATGTGAATACATTATCATTTATTGTGCTTTTAAAATGCCTGGTATATCCATTAAATTAAAATATGCTATTGGGGTAAAGCATTATTCAAACATTGAAAAAATGCTGCATACAGTTTTATACAAAGTTCGATCAAAAAAAAAATTAATAATCTCGATAACAAAGCTTCAAAAGGTTACAAAAGTCAAATATTTCTGTACCCAGGACCAGGAGGTAGAGGACACCATATCCATTATGTGAAAAGAGTTACCACCATGTCTTTGATGCACTACAATGAAATACATTTGTTATGAATAAAGAAAATGGACATGGTTTTATTTTCCACTGTCTTTTTTCTTTCATGGTGAATGGATATTAGTGCTTATGCCTTTATATAAATCAAAAAATGCACATAAAGGACATGGTGCTAACTCTTTTCACAAAATGGACATGTTGTCCTTTACATCCAGGGCACAGATTTTTAAATATAGGCAACCAAAAACTAACTTTTTTTATGATTTATTTACTTATTTATTTTTAAACCTTATCGTACACACACGCACACACATTAAAGAATGTATTAACACGTTGAGCGCCACGCGAATTCTTAATAAAATCCATTAAAATTCCTTAATGATATTATCCTGTAATAAATAAAAATTAAACAATTTTTCAATAATTACTTAAAACAATGTAATATTTTTAGTTTTATATCATATTTTTAGTGCTGACTCAAGACTAAAAGGGCCGCCGTGGGGGAATTTAATAAAAAGGGCAACCTATTTTCAAAAAGGGCATTATTTGCATAATTTGCGGTCTTCTATGTCGAGATTTTTGTACATGACAAAAGTAAATTACTAATTTTATGTGTACATATATAGGCTATATGCATTTGTTCTTCCAGGAATGCTGTAAAACTATTGCTAGAATGTTGAAAAGTCAGAAAGAAAAGTATCTAAAGGCCTCTGAACATTTAACATGTTAGAAAAGGCTACTTTGTACCAAAATTTTTTTTAAAGGGCCGCAAGGTGCTAAAATGTGTTTGAAAGAGTGGAGCACCCTGCCAAATTAGTCTAGAGTCAGCACTAATTTTACACTGTCAACCACCGATGGTTAACGCGGCTTTATACACTTTTACTTTTGACACAGTCAGCCACCGATGGCTGACAAAGCGCTCAACGAGGCTTTTTTTTTTTTTTTTTTTTTTTTTAAGTACGTTTAAAAAAAAAAAAAAAAAAATGCAAATAACTTTGATGACAACGTTTATTTGAAATAATTAGTTACGAGTTCTTTTTCGTGACAAATTGCATATAATTATACAGAAACAGTAATTTATACCATACTGTCCTCATAAACATCTTCGAGATTGATGTGATTTTCTGTTAGTTCTTGCTAATAAAAGAACTTATAAAATGCGCCTGAGTTTAAAAAATTCGAAGATCTAATTTAAAGCAAGGACTTTTTTCTAATTCATAAAAACAATGACGATAGGTTCTACGTTTCTTAAAATAAGTACTTGTTTGTTGCTTGCTTAAAAGCTTCTACAGAAATATTTTCAACATTTTATTTATCATCTGGATTCAAGTCGTGGTGATTCCGTGATTTCTTTATGAACTAGAATTTCGTAAAACAATCTTTTTTTTTTTTTTTTTTTTTGTATGTGTGAGTAATTTGTGAGTTGCAAAACGGACTAAATTTTTTTCTGAATCAACCTCTGCTTTTATACACTATATCTATAAATTCCTAAAAAGACACTTTTTTCCTACTATACTTAGTAATTTGAAATTTAAAAATATTGTTTTCCATAAATGCAAAATGTAAGGCCCAACTGATAAATATGGGATACATACGCAAAAATATGATGAATAAATAAATACACGACAAAAGCATGGAGAAGAAAAAAATTTCAAAACTGAGATGAGAAACAATTAAAAAACTCAGAAATTACGCCATCACCAACACAACAACAATTTTGCTATTAAAAATTAGAAGAATTTTAGATAACAATTTTTCCCCCCAATAGAGAATTTTATTATTGTAAATTTTGTTTCAATTTTGGGGGGGAAATACGCTCGAACAGATCACCAACGGAAACGAAATACAGAAAATTTGATTCAACGTGAAAAATCTTATTTCTATGCATACTCGTTTTACTATTAAAGGTTTACGTTGCAAGTCCTATTTGACTACAATCGCCTATTCCATTAGTATTCAGATTTCCATCGGTACTTCAGATGATCGAATTTATATCGTATCTTCTTTGATACGATAAAATTTCATTGATGACATAAATGTGAAACGCGCGATTCGTATTTCTCTTCAATCGAAAAGAAATCTGAATCGTCTTTTTTTTTTTTTTTTTTTTTTTTTTAAATATGTATTTAATTACATTAGGAACCAGTTTTAATAATTTTTAATGAAAAATAAATTTCTCTAAAATAGTCATTATTTAAAATTCAGGATATTTTTACACCAATTTTTCAGTCCTCTCAGTTTCAATAACAAAAATGAAACTAATAAAACAATTATACTAACTATTTATTCTTCTTATAATTTGCTGTGCAAAAACAGTTATCAAAATCAAACCAGAGAGAATCTTCAAAGCCATTTATAAGAAATAAGAAATGGTCTTTGTTGCACATAAATCCCGCACATTTTAAGCTTTTGTCAGAAATTTTACTCCCCTACCCCCATCCGTAATAATACTCACATTTTTCGCCCAAATTCCTCGCAGCAAAACATTCCTAACATTTTAATTGTTTGTTTTTTATTATTCAAAAGTTAAAGAGATGGTGGATCCAAGAAATATCGTTTGTGAATGACTGTCTTGGAGTAATAAAAATTTGCATACGTATGCATTGAAGTATACTAAATATTAAGTAATTTAAATTTTTAAAAATAACAGTCCATATTTTAAATTTCTTGGAAATATCAAAAATGTTTTCTACTAATTTTTAATTTCTCACTTTGATTTTACACTATTATAGTTTAACAATATATTCTAAACATATTTGATTATCAATGGATTAATGAATAAGTTAATTTTTTTAAAAATATTTTCATATTTGAATACTGAAATTTAAAGCAAACTTAACATAAAAAAATATTTGTAAAATAAATAAATAATTAATTAATAAATGAATCCACAAGGTAATACACCCATGTGTGATGAAAAATGAATAATGTATAAAAATGAATCAAGATATTCAAAATGAATAATTTAACCCAGAAGCAAGGAGGAGAAACCCTTAATTAAATAAAATAAAGATAATATACAACCACTGAAAGTAGAAATCAATTCCAATCTTTCCCCAGTAACGTAATTGGCAGCCGTCAATCAAAATCACAGGTAAAAATAAAGACAGCTTCAAAGAATATATACATTTTTTAATGATTATTTAATTCAAATAAATAAAAATCACAACTGCTGTCCATCAGCATCAAATTTAAATATATCAAGAACGTGTCTTTTTTCTTTCTTGGTTATAAAGCTTAAGTTATCACATATATAAAGAAGTATTAATTTTGTACAAAAATTACGCAGAAACAACTAGTTTTTTAAAACTATGAATTAAATAGGTCTGGGCTTTTGCAAAATGATCAAAAGTGAGTCTGCAACATAAAATCTTATACTGTAACACGTTTAAAGACATCATCTATCTGTGTGTGTGTATGTGACTGTATGTGGCAATGTAACTTCCAAACAAACAGACCGATTTCCATGTTTCTTTTTTCTTCCTGATTTATTAGGGATGATTCTTAGCTATGCTTCATAAAAATCTGTTAGATATATAAAAAAAATGAAATGTGCAATATTTTTAGTCTACTTTGTATTGATAAAATTTGCGAGATTTCCAACTTCCAATTCATGTTAGATAAGACACGTGGTTTTAAATAAAATAATATATAAAAGCTTTTTTTAAAAAAAAATCGAATTTTTGACCGATTTTAGCAAAAATAAATAAAATTTGGTCTAAATTCTGTTAAAAAGTAGAGATTTCGCAGGTTTTTTTTTTTTTTTTTTTTTTGCATTGCTATTTTAAATTTTACTAGCTCTCAGTTACCCCCCCCCCCCTCCCCTTCTTTGTTAGAGTATAAAAAAAGCTTTTTTAAATAGTAACAAATCTTTAACAGATTTTGACAAAAATTAAAAAATTGGCTAAAAATAGTGATTATACGTTCACAGTCCAAAAATCGCTTAATTGGGTTGAAAATTAGATATTTAAACGAAAAATAATTAAATTGAAGGCCAGTCCTGCGTTGAAATTTTATCATTTTCTTCCTAGAGAAAATTAAAGATTTCATAATAAATAGCTAATGTTAAAACTAAATTCAAAGTTTGGAGTTCTTATAAAACTAACTTATACTCGATTTTCTAATCTTAGATTATGTAAGGAAAATATACATATATATGCGTACAAATATGCATAAGTAATTTTTATTTTTGTCGCACCCAGTACATTCATTCAGATAAAAATACTTACAATTTCATTACTCCTTGTTTGAGATACCATCTTAGGTGAATAACACGAAAATCTATTTATGGTGGGAGCTTAATATTAAAGGTATATCAAAAGGGAAAGTAAAGTAATGAAATACAAAATTAAATTTTAATTACATTAGAAATCGAGACAATATATATTAAAAAATATACAGTTTAAAACACACCAACATAAATTTAAACGTTTCGAGCCTTTTACAAGCTCCTCATCAGTAAAAAACATCAAGACGTAAACACTGAGAAGAACAACAGATCTTCTCTAAGTATTTTAAATATTTATTATTATTTAAAATATTTAAATATTATTTTTTAATATTTTAAATAGAAATGCAGAATCAATGATAAGAATGAAATTTCATCACGCAATTTACAGCAATAAATTTCTAAAGATAATAAAAATATTTATTTAAAAAATAATAATAATATGGTGTGTCACTCACACGACTTTCTCTTACCCTGAAATTTAATACTATAAATACAGGTTGGAAATTAAGAGGTAAGATAACGAGTACTGTTATGTAAACCTATGTTAAAGTAATTCAAATTAGGCTTCGGAAGAGTTTTATATGATAATTAGTTCTGTGTGAGGGGGGCTTTCCCTTCAACACCCCTATCATTACTGCACCTACATTTATATAGAATTTAAATCTGTTATTAAAATTAAAAGTTCCCTTAAAATTATTCAGACAACTTTCACATGCAACATTCCTTGAAACTTATCAGTCTTGATCAAACGTTTCCAGCAACAAATTTACATTAATTTTAAAATACAACTTTTGGATCTCCTGAAATTATTCGTTTTTAAGTTACTCTAAAAGACACAGACAATAATCAAACTTTAAAAAACTTGACTTTGGTAATCAGGAAACCTCAAAACGTGTAAATACACACACACACACACACACAAAAAAAAAAAAAAAAAAAAAAACAAGCGATGAATATTTAGCTTAAAAACATACATTATTTATCATATTGTATATGAAGAATTCATTTCCACTCCTAAACAGCTTTCCTGGACATGGTAAAATATTGTAGTAAAGCACTTCCACTAACAATAAAAAAGAATGTTATCGCTTAAATATTTACAACCCTGTACATTTTTTTAAGAATATGTACAAACCACATAGTGCACCTAAATACTGTTGGTAACGAAAGTGTCCGAACACTAGCAAAAATTCCTATGTAAAAAAAGTACACTTCATACGGTTCTGTTAAATAAATCCTTATCGAATCATGTTCTTAGACTGACTAAGAACAGGATTCGACAAGGATTTATTTAACAAAACCGTATGAAGTGTACTTTTTTTACATAGGAATTTTTGCTAGTGTTCGGACACTTTTGTTACCGACTGTAATCCTATAGTAATAATATACGGCACAACCTGAAATGCACTTTCATCAATTTTCAGCTATTGTCGCACTATAAATTTTCAGCTATTGTCGTACTATAATCTAGTTCTTTTGTGTAGCCCTGTAAATGAACAGTGAATGATTTCCTTGCCATATTCTACATGAGGCATGTTTTTATGCATATAAAAATTATATATTCATTTCATTTGGTTTAGCGCAGTCTATAGATCTTAAACTCTACTTACCTTCAATTTCCCTCATAGACGTAATGTATTTGAATACTCTTGAGTGTCCCTGTACACGAACCATTTGCTTCATCTCAACGAAAAGCTTAGTGTAGCATCCCTATATCCTATATGATACACTTTTAGAATACCGAGTTTGGAATTTCTGCTACTATTTGTTCTTAAGATATGCTGATAAAACACAGAGAGAGACACACGCACAGACCAACCGCTAAAAACATGATTTTCGGGTTCAGGGAACCTCAAAACGTGCAAATATAGCAAAAACTGACGTTCGAAAATTTGACCCTAAAACAATACTTTCTCTACCTTAGGGGATAAGAGAAAGTAAAAAAAAAAGTTTAAAAAATTATATTGGTCACATTATACATTACAACCCCTCATCCCTTACTCCGTCGCCTTATAAAATTAGTATGCTGTGGGCCATCATAAAATTTTTTTCTATATTATTTTATGCCACAGGGTTACCTACTGCACATGCACTAAAATTTTATCAATATAGCTAGCACAATAAATATTTTTTCATGTACAGTTTAATACAATTTCAACCAAAAGATGATGAAATACAATCATTTAAAAAACAGCGAGAAGTAGATAATAGCAGAGCTAATTCTCGTCTGATATACATCCAAATTGAATCTGCATATTTCTTCATACTATCTATTTCACAAACCAAGTTTGGTGCACGTACATGTTGCAGAATCTGAAATCTTCAGAACCGACTCTGCAGAAATCTTCCCGTAAATGAGAAAAACTGCAGCACGGCAGTGCCACCTTTACTTCGATGTGCATCTAACATGATTTAACATAGTTTTTCATAATATTAACCTCACATGCCAAGTTTCGCGTATTAGAAGCTGAGATATAATTGTTGTGCCCATAAAAGGGGCTTAAATTACAATACAGCGGAGCCAATTAAAAGTCGTGTATCCAAATTGAAGAATCAATATAGTTTTTCATCATGACACCTATACATATAAAGTTTAGTGCATTTATACACGATAAAAGCTGAGATATACTAACCTTCCCTTAAATAGAGAAAAATGAAGCGTACCAACGCCACCTGTTGGCCGATATATATCAATCTGAACAGCATTAATTTAAGTCATGTCCAACCAAATATAAAGTTTTGTTGGATTATGTTGATTTGATTCGTAAAATGTACAGAGTCCACAAAATTTTGATAACACACAGACATGCATTTTCTAGAAATGGTCAGATCGTGTTCAAGGCCCTCAAAACGTGTAAATCTATCGGAAACCGCCGGTCGAAAATTTTCACGAATAAAATATTCACTTGACAGTGGCTTTCAATTTCAAAAATTTTAGTATTGTAATTATCTGCATTCAGTATTTCTATACAACATTTCTTTAATCACGCAGTTGTGTGCTCGGTTTCACTACTTTAAAAAATACACAATAAGAATGGACTCAAAAATGATACAATTTCAATAATAGAAAAACACATTCACCCGGGCAGGCTAAAATAACAAAGCGAACAAGCCATTCGGCATGAATCATTAATTGCGTGACTAAAATCAAAAGACACATTCTTTTTTACTTCTAAGAATAATTCAACGCTGCTCTTTTCTAACAGAGGGAATGAATTCTAGTCCACGTGCATTATTTAATGAACTGAGAAATGAGTCTCAAAAAGTATTTCCACATAATTCGTAATGAAAATTTACATAATAATATGGTGTTACAACAGGCCTGGGCAGGAGAGGAGGATGGGGAAAATATACCGTATTTATATGCGTATAAAATAATTAGAATTATAAGATAAGAGCGGGAAATGGATCATCCGCACAAAATTAAAAAACAATTTAATTTTTGCAATACTATCAGGAAACTGTTTTAGGGGGTGAATCATAACATAGTCAAGATACTATACTTTCCATAAACATAGAAAATATTTGAAAGTAGAATGATCAGGTACATGTTAAAAAAAATAAGAATAAATAAATAATAATAATAAAGAGAGAGGGGGAAGGGAGACATTAAAGAAATTAAAATTCCTACTCAATTTCTAAAATAAAACTCCCTGAATTTTTCAGGTCTATTTTTATAAAATTCCAGGTCACAAAATTTGGTTCGCAACACAAAAGATAGCATAGCTCACGACATAAAAGACAACATCATACATTTTTAATTCCATGCTCAAATCGCATTTTCCAGGCTTATAACATCATTTTCTAGGTTTTTGTTTAATATTTGCAATTTTCCTTGACTTTTTTCACTAATTTCAAATTCCTTTACTCTTCCAGATTCTCCCTGGCCCGTGGGAACCCTGATTTTTTTTTTTTTTTTTTTTTTTTTTCTTTTTAAGAAAAGTCTGGAGAATATCATCCCTAACAAATGAAAAGTGTTGTAAATCATAAAAAATTTTCATAAAAAGGAAACTTGACAATAACTGAAACTATATATAGAATTAAAAAACTGTCATTACAAAAACAAATTGCATGAGCTGTCCCCCCCCCATCCCTCCCCCCTAAGTACAGAACAATTTCGAAACGAATGGGTATAAAAAATACCATATTATTTCCAAAATGTTTTCTAATAATTCATACATAACTTTTAAAGAACTTCAATTGAATATATTTTATATTTTACGAAAATACACATTTGGAAATCTGTAGATAGCCCTTGCCCAAGTCTACCAGTTTTGTGACCGCGGAAATACATTCATTAAGTGGGAGAGGAGAAAAACAAACTGTAAATGTAATAAATTATTCATTTAGTACATTTAATTTGGTCATATTAATGAACTTGTTAATCATTTCAAAAAAGAGAAGGTTCTAAATTTAAACGGCGTGCTTCCCCCCCCCCCCTTCTTCTTTTGAGGTCTTGGCATGAAATACGTCCCATCATGATATCATTACGATTTGAGCAAAATACAGAGTGCCCACTGAAGCCCGATTTCAGTCTTAACTGCTGACCGGCTGCAGCTATCGTCATAAAAATTCCGATTTGTTTTATATCAATTTTCATTTCATTTTTATTTTTGGAGCCAGTTCTATTAAAAAAAAAATCTGTTAAATTTAACATACAAATTAACTGAATGCGTCTGTTAGTATATTTTAAGTTCTTTTGAAATCATTTCTGTTAGATTTCTATAATACGTTATTTTCAGAGGAAATCTTTTATATATGATAATACTTGCAGATTTTCAATCGATCCAATTGAAAATAACATCGTATTATTTTTCTTCAAATGAAGGGTGGAGAGAGAAGAGAAAAAAAAGTTTCTTAGCCGATTTATTTTATTTTTCCAGTAGAAACACAGCTAACTCCTAATGTTAAAATTCGCATTAAACATAAAATAATGGTAATTTAAATAACCGTTACAAAAATCGTAACCTACATCTTTACAATACCGATTCTCATTTATTTTTCTACAATGCTGCTTCATTTAACATTCCAAATTTATGGGAAAGGGGCTTTTTTTTTTTTTTTCTTTCTTTCTTTTAACTAATGTTTAAAAATGGCAAAGATTAAAGGAAGGGAAAAAAAAAAAAAAAACTGTCAATTGAATGATCTGTGACCTACGGGTAAAGCATCTTTTTTTCGGGCCAGTAAGCAAGGTGAAAGTGGACGTTCAAAGACGAAAAAAAAAAAATTCAAATACGTAACCGAAATCTACGTAACTGGAGCAAATCGCAAATCCATTCCGACCAACAAACAATTAGGTGCTAAAGCATGTGTTACGTTGTAGATCTATCTTTAGTGGTGAACACATACAGGTATTCGCTAATCGTTATGTTAAAAAGATTTATTTCACAGTTTACAAGGGTATCCTTTTCACAAATTCTTCAAGGGCATTAGCAAATTGCGTAGCGAGTATCAAATCTTAAATGTTAAGGTATTTTATTATCCAGGCATAGCGTTACCGTCTCAGATTCATATTTCAACGTTACTTCGCAGAATCCAGGGATAATGTTAATAATGATGTTTTCAAATTTTACTTCCTCGTTACGTAAAATTTTAGGAAACAGAATGATGAAATGCAATACTTAATATAGTAATTAAACTCTTAATTTCATTATTATTGTGAACGATATTATAACTCAAGGGGAGGGAGGAAAAAAACAAAAAAATAAAACTTTATTAATGCTGATTTTTTCCCCCCTTACCACAAGTGGCATTTTATTTCTAAGAACATATCCGTAAATCATTGCAACTGCAATAATATAAAAGGGGCGTTGTTGAACCGAACCGAACCGAACCGAGCGAGCGAGCAATGTCTACGCGTACCCCGACAATACCGCACTTAAACCCTCATTTCAACACTACTTACATTTAAAGTATTACAACTAAACCTAATGTATGGTCACTGTTAAGTACTTTTTTTTTTTTTTTTTTTGGGGGGGGGGGGGCAGACTGCCTTTTTGGGCCTTTTTTCCGGCTTTTTCTTTACTATTGTGTACCCGACCTTTTTTTTTTTTTTTACCATTTTCGGAATTGAGAAACTACACACTTTTTTTATTAAACCTTTAACAAACTATATTTATAATTTTAAATTAAACTTTTTTCTTTTTCACCAATTTATTTATTCTTTTTTTTTTTTTTTTTTTTTGAGTAGTTTTGAAGTTATGCGATTTACAGCTCATGAATCATAGAATATTTCGATATATAGTTTTTACAGTTTTAATAAATTTTTAATAGTTAAATTTATGTCACAAAGTTTACTTTTAGATATTTCCATTTCTTTTATTAAATTTAAGCCTTTACCATTTATTTTAATTTATTAAAAATTGCCATCATTATTTTAAAAACTTTAGCTTTATTTTCAGTAATTTTAAAGATGTTGACTAATAAATATTTTCGAATAAATTTCTTAGTTAACTAATGACCTTATATCCTTTGAAATCATAATAAATACATGCATGTTAACTTTTTATTTATTTATTTATTTATTTTTTTTATCTGCATATATAAATAATAATAATACATAATTAATATATAACGTTTCGTACTGAAGTTGTTCCATTTCTTTAGCACAACTTTTCTCAGTTTTGTTTTAATTACTTAAAAAAAATTACTTATTTATTTTTGTCATCAATTTGTTTGCTTTTTACAAACAAAAAAGGTGTAAGTCACTTTTTCTGCAGTGCGTTTTTTTTTTTTTTTTTTTTTTTGTCGCTTAGTGCATATATACACCGTGACCAATAAGTTCTCATACAACCTTTGAAGCACGTTAAAAAGTTGTACTGATGTGTTACTGTAGTCCCAATTATTTTGCAGCCAATTTAGTGTAAGGTATAAAGCTATTGCAGGTGTAAATGTTGCACTAATTATAATTTTCCTTTACCTAGGTAGAATGAAAAAATTGTGATAAATAAATTCATCAAAGGAGTGAAAGTTTCAGAGACGCGAAAGCCCTGGGGGTGAAGAGAGATTTCATTTGTAGAACTATTAGAAGGTGTAATGAGACGTCATCTGTCGATAACAGAAAAAGATCTGGCAGACCGAGGTCCGTTAGGACAAAAGAGGCTGTGAAAATGGTCAGGGAAAGGATACGATGAAACGGACAAAAATCTACTAGAAAACTAGCACGAGAGCTCAAAATATCGAGGGGATCAATGTTAAACATTCTGAAAAAGGACCTTGAGTGCAAGGTTTGTAGAAAACGTAAAATTCACGGAGTTTCGTATTCTGTTACGATGAAAAGGAAGCAAAGGGTGGAAGAAATTCTTGGTTGGCACGCTGGGGATGAATTTGTCTTTTCAGACGAGAAACTATTCATTTTACAGCAAAGTCTGAACCCCCAAAATGACAGAGTATGGTTAGTTTCTGTTGCCAACATCCCTAAGGGACAGCATTGCGTTTCGCGTTATCAAAATGCTTCGTCTCTGATGATTTAGGCTGCTATTTCCAAAAGCGGAAAACTACAGTTATTCTTCATTGATAAAGGGTTAAAATTAATGCCCAATATTATAAAATTGGGGTTTTGGAATAAGTTTTACTACCAAATGACCAGAGTAGGTATGGGATGGAATATTTCTGCTTCCAACAAGATGATGCCCCTCCTCATACTGCACGTTTGGTTCAGGAGTGGTGTAGTCAAAATTTAGATGACTTTTTGTCAAAGAACGAATGGCTTCCCAACTCCTCCAATCTGAACCCGCTTGATTATTTTGTGTGGTCATATATGCTCTCCCAACTGAATAACTATAAAATTACCGATTTGAGCAAATTAAAAAATGTTATTCAAACGATATGACAGGAAATGTCAATGAAATCCGTGCGTGCCGCATGTGATGGATTTGAAAAGAGACTTAAGCTCGTTAAGAAACTAAAAGGCGGAATTATTTCAAAACATTTATTATAAAGATACTCAATGATTACTACTTTAATTTTATGCAAAAAGTTTTTGTATGATTTACTTTGTATTACTGTAATAAAAATTTGAAAGTGTATGAGAACTTATTGGTCACGGTGTATATATATATATTATATATAATTGAAATTAACATATTTGGAAGTTTAAATATGTAGCCCATTTTCTTTTTTTTAAATATTGTTTAAATATAGTATATAAATATAGTATATAAATAGCCGATTTATTGGTTTCTTGTTTCCGGGCCCAATAAATCGGCTATTTCTAAACATTGCTCGGAGGAAAATCCTAATTTTAAATTTAACTCAGCTAAAATAATTTGCAGACCTAAATCCATTCATGAACTCGATTTCTTTGAAGCTTTTCATATTTATAAAAATTTTAAAAACCTTGTAAATTGTGATTTCGCTATTCCCTATTTGTCTGACTGTTGGAAATTTTATATTCAGTCCACACTTTCTTAATTTTTCTACTGTTTACACAGCTAACTTTAATAAATTCCTATTGGCCACTCTCCCCACCTTTCCCGTAATTCTATTGGTTGAACTAAATTCGGCCCCTCTCCTATATATACGAGCACTTCTGCAGATTCAGAATCCTTTTTGCACTGATGACGGCACGCTTAAAGCTGCCGAAACAGCTGTATGCATTTCCAATATTTTTCTTTGGCGTTTCTGACGTAGTCGTTTATTCGAGTTTTAATATTCCAACGCCAAGTCTCCTGTTATTATATTATAATCATGTTAAGAGAAATGAGATTAGCTTTGTACTGGTAACGCTGCCGAAGGCAGCAGGAACCTGAAACAGTTGGTTAAAAAATATTTTAAAAATGTATTTTCACCGTGTTCTGAACTATTCTGAAAGTTTCAAATGTCTAGTTTGTCGAGAAGTTAGTTAAATAAATTTTCTGTTGAATCATATAAACGTTGCCGGCAGCAGGAACCTGAAATAGTTGACTAAAAGTATTTAAAAAAATCCCTTTTCGGCAAGCTTAAAGGCAAAGGTAGATTCCTTTACTTTAATGTTACAATTGTAAAAAAATTTTACGTATGCATTAATACCTAGCCAATGGTTTTGTTCCCACACATTGCATTATTTACATCGATATTCTGTTTTCAAGAAATTTAATTTTCAACTACAAAAAGGTTTTATTCATGCTACTTAAAATTTTAGGCTACATTTATTGGTTTGTAAATGTTTCAATTTTTTAAAATCCAAGCTCATAATCATTCAACAAATAAAAGCCTTAAAGATATACAATCCCAGCAATGGTGAATCCCGGAGGGGGCTATTGGGCTACACCCCCCTCCCCACCCAAGCTTAATCAAAATTATAATTTTTATTTAAAATCCATATAACTGTTGTTCAATATCTTTCTTTTAAAAGAAAAAGTAATAGAAACGTGAAAATGCACTTGTGACTTTACTATGGTCAAGCACTGGTAAGCCTGGCGTTGCTATGGTCAAGTCAAATACAGATAAGTGGTAGCGGTTTTTGGATGGTTATTTCATTGTAATTTTTATTGAATTATTGAAAGTTTTGTATTGTGTTTTTGTGATTCTTATTGTCAGATGAGTAAAAATTGTTAAGTGAAACTGTTTTGGTTCAAATAAGCTGGAACAAACATTAGTAAACATTTGACCATTTGGCACCGCTGAATTTCAGTGTTAATTGTTAGGAATTTATTAAATTGTATGATTTGGCGAGATTTTGGTGACAAAACTTACGACTTAGCTATGAAATTTCTGATTTGGCGGTAAAAGTTGATAGTTGACGACGAAATTTTCGACTTGGCGATGGAGAAAGGCAGCTTTGGTGTCATTACATTTTCTTTCCACGCGAAAACCTCATACCTCTTCACAGACCAATATCTTGTTTCGACAAGATAAAAAGTCAAAGGAAGCTGTAACGTATTACTCTCAATCGTAAATTTTAAATTCTTGCCTAAACTGACATTTTAAACTATTCACCACAAACGATATTTGTATTAAGTTTGACGTATTATTTTAATTTTATATATTTAAATGATTAATTAAAGCGTTTAACAAGGTTTTTAATTAACACACTTTTATTAACTTGATATGATGCAACTATTAATGTACGTAACGGAATTTTGCAATTCAATTTTCGGCAACTTTTGTCGTCCAAAGGACCAGAAATTTTGCACACGACTTCATAATCAATGACAATACTAGATACAAGTGTTTCCAGGCACTTTTCCTATCAGGGGCAGGTTTCAAGGGCAAACAAAAAATCTATACTTATACAAAACTATCGTATGTGACACAGGATTTGGATGTATTTGTGTAATGTCCAGTGGCAACAATTAATTTTTTTAATAAAGATTTAAAAGTATGTAATAGTTTTCTAAAACCTTTATTAGTTCATTTTTCAATAAAAGAGTGTTCTTTATTTTTTTTTTTTTAATGGTATAATTTTATTTATCATAATAAGGGAATTCGAGTAATGAAATACTTTAATTTAAATTTAAATTTTCATGAAAATAAACTTCAACGGAAAATTCATTAAAATCGTCCCTAGTTCATTTGTTAAAGGGATACCTAAATGTCCCCAAATTTATTACCTTATCTGCCATGCCAGTTTAATTCGTTTAGCATCGATTTACAAGATTTTTTTTTTTTTTTTTAAACGATGACATTTATCTTTTACATTATATCATCTATGGCAAAAAGCTAAGTCTAAATATGCTTAGCCTAAGATATGTTTATTCTATTTACTTATTTTTTTATTAACTTTTATTTTATTTGTTTAAAATCACGGATAAAATTTTATTTCATTTTTCTCAGTACATTGCTGTAATTGTGACGTCATATTTTCTGTTAAATTAAACTTTTTTTTTTTTTTTTTTTTTTTTTTTTTTAATCAGATTATTATATTGTTTAAAAACACGATTAAAATTTTATTATATTTTCAGTGATGTTTTTTATTATATTTTGCACGTGACATAAGCATCAGATTATGAATTTTTCCAATGAAAGCTATAGAAATTGTTCATCACAAATGTCGAAAAATCCCTTTTTAACTTGTAACTTTTAAGCAATTGAAGTTATCGAAAAAGTTTAAATACAAAAGTTGTTGTTTAGGGAAAGGCGGTAATTCGTCTGATTAGAAGTATTTTCCTATTTTCAATATTAAAGTAATTATGGGCAAATGAAAATTTCCACCCTCCACCATTTCCACCCCCTTTGAGCTGGATACCCCATCTACGAACTCGACCGAGATTTTTACTGTCCTAACAACATATCCCGAGCTGGTTAAATAAAAATTACTCCAGTTATCGTGTTCACAACTTAACATGGGAAAAAGCGTTATACATATATATATATATATATATATATATATATATATATATATATATATATAAACTTTTGAACGGAGGGGGGTTTTGGGTTCTAGAGGTCATGGTCGGTGAAGATATGAAGAAATTTTCCGGAAGTCGTGTCATGAGAACCATTGCAATAGGTAGATCTCCTATAAGGAATCTACCTAAAATGTACTGTCACCGTGTTCTGAGCTATCCTGAAAGTTTCAAATGTCTAGCTAGTCGGGAAATTAGTGAAAAATCGATTGAAAGCTTTGTACTGGTAACGCTGCCGAAGGCAGCAGGAACCCAAAACAGTTCACTAAAAGTATTTAAAAAATGCATTTTCGTCGTGTTATGAACTATTCTGAAAGTTTCAAATGTCTAGCTAGTCGGATAGTTAGTTAAATAAATTTTCTGTCGAATCATATAAACGCTACCGAAGGCAGTAGGGACCTGAAACAGTTGACTAAAAGTATTTAAAAAATGTATTGTCACCGTGTTCTGAGAGCTGTCCTGAAAGTTCAAATGTCTAGCTAGTCGGGAAGTTAGTTAAAAATCGATTGCAAGATTTGTACTGGACAAACAAAACAAACAAAAATCGAAGTTAATAAAAACATGGTAAAAATGTCTTTACAAATTCAAATTAGAATTTTTTGGAACGATAACCATTAAGTAATGCTCCAATTCGTAACTCATAATAAAACCAACTATTTTTTCAAAAGTTAAAATAGTAAAGCAAGAAGCTTTATAGGTTAGAACAAAAAATATTTACAGGGGCAGTTAATACTCACCATTATGCAATTAGGTTTCCCTACAGCCCATAGATTTACTTTTTTATCATCTCCTCCCGTAACCATAACACGGCCAGATTTGCGCCCAAATGCCAAACAATTGACATTTGACGTATGTGCAGCTAATTCCTCTGAAAATAAAAATATACACATTAATTTACGTAAAGAGAAAAACAATTTTCACAAAAAGTAACAATAGTAAACAGAGAAATTAATTCAGTTACGATTGTGTGAGTTACGATCGATTGATTACGCTAAGATTCTAAGCCTATGGGTGGCATTCTCTCTGCGGGGTATCTTTCTAAGGGTCCTGACAAAGTTCGTATTTACACGAGATTGGGAGGAAGCCGCGGAAAACTCTGAATGACTAGGCAGACGAGTGAGACCTAGAAGCTCATTTGGGAAACATTTTTAGATTTTGAGTAGTTTTCTTAATACATTCTGTACTTATTTTTTAATGTATTCACACACACAAAAAGATTTTAGGTTTAATTCTTTACCTATTAGTGATAAGTGGGCAATGTGCATCATAAAAACATTTTAAAACTAGTATGTTGTGGTCACCACAAGACTTTCTATATTTTCCTATATAAATTCACTCAGTAACATTAAAAATAATAATAATAATACGATTATTATTATTTTTTTTTTTTTTTTTTTTTTTTTTTTTGTTAAAAGTAAAAAAAAATCGATAACTTTGTTTTAAATTATCACATATTTATAGTTCAACCATTCGTTTTAAAGGTATTGAAGAGACCTTTCGAAAGATACCCATCTTGAAAATTAACCCCCCCCCCCTCGGTGGTACTTCCCACCAAGGGGGGTGTGATGTAAATAATTCATTTACCTTTTATGTTTCCATATTTTAAATTAATTTTATTAATATTTTTAATTTTCATAACAACAGAAGTTACTTAGTGAGGATCAAAGAACCTCATGGCGTACATTGCGTTCTGGCCACTAACCCTTTTTATTCTTTGGGTCAAAAGGTCAAATATATATATATCCAAATAATTTTATTTACATAAGAGAAAAGAGGAATCAATTTACTTATTGGCTAGAATGCTGTAAAAAGAAAAATGCATACAAAAATAATGTTTGTAAGAAAACTAATCTGCTGCATCAAAATTAATCAATTTTATTTTCCAAACCACACTAGTAATTCCAAATTAAGTAGGATATAAAAATTAATGGTTTTTAAAATTTGAATAAGTATTCATATAAACTAATATATATATATTTATTATTAATAAGTAGGCACTCTCTCTCCAAATGATAAAATGGTCATTATTTTAAAACAGAAGCAAAACAAATCTTTCTCACCCCATGTTCTTCTCTTGAGAGCTGCTGAAACCCAACTAAATTTAAAACTGCCAGAATAACAGAAGGTGGAGTCAGAACCATCACCCTATTGGTTCTCAGCATGGTGTGATATGACATCACCACTAGGAAAGAAGAACCAATTTTTCTCCTGTGTGTGTGTTGCAGTAAAGCAAACACAACAGGGTGAGTTGAGCCAGCTGAGAGAAACAATGCATTTAAGTGCAGAAAACGATCTTATTTAACATTTAAAAAGAAGTGATGTTTTTAACATCACATTACCCCTAACGACCATTAAAAAAATTTGGAAGACTAAACATGTGAATGGAGAGTGCATACCTACATTTACATGAAGGATTACAAATTTTTTTTTTTTTTTTTTTTTTTTTACTTACATGTGAAAAAAAAATATCCATATTGACTACATAATATTATAGGAACGGCCATTAAAGGCATGAATGTAACAAAGCAAATTTTTAAGCAACTGAAAGGTCTTACAATACTCTTAACAACATGCACTTGATAAAAAAATTTGGAAATTTTGAGAACAATGTACATGTGACACAAAATCTGAACCAAACACAATACAAAATCGATAAGTAAAGCTGAAACAATAAAATTCCGACAAACAACCCAATATCAACGCCTACCCTGGTAGGTGATCAATTCTACCAAAATAGGCGAGGAATACACCATTTCATCAAAAACAATACTATTTCAGCACTGTGGTTACAGACATTCTCAAATAAAAGATTTTATTGATACAAAAGTGGTCAGTGACATATCTAACAATATATATTAGGATATTGACAACTAATAAAATATATCTATAAATGCAAACAGACACAGCTTTTATCAACAAGTGACATGAGTAAAAAAAAATATTGATACCTTTTAAAGAAAATAGTATTATAACAGAAATATTGAAAAGCATGTTAATTGCTGTAAAATTTGCTTTCTTATAAATTTGTAAAAATAATTAGTTAACGAGAATAAAAAAATGTATGACATGACAAAAGAATTTCAGTGGATGTGCAATATCAACAAAAATATTTAACCAATAGTCTTGATATTAAATACCATCTACCGATTAATCAATGTATAAGTATACACATGAAAGAACAACTATACTAAATAAATGTCAAAGAAATCTTGTTAACAACTGATAAAACAAAATCAGTTATATTTCAGTATAAAATATTTACAGATGACCTCTTGAAGCATTATTATGAAGGAGAAAAAAAAATCAAAATAAGTATCAATACAAATGTCAAAATAATCTTACAGATAAATATTACATTACGGAAAAGGCATTCCAAGTACTCGAGTATAATATTCGAATAAGATTTTTTAAAATTTTATCATTACCATTATTATTATTATTATTATTTAAAGAATATACATATTATAAATGGAAATAATAAATGTGAGTGGCTACTGAGGCCACCAAGTTAGATTACTAAACAAAATCAAAAATGCACTTAATATAAACGTCAAATAATATTCAAATAAACATACTATCAGATATAACCAAAACAAAACTGCAATGTCAATAATCACAATAAACAAAAAATTTTATCAAACATTATACACATTTATATACATATCATGTGTGGATTGTGTATTAATTTGATTGTGTAATAGTGTGGATGTAGTGTATACTTGTGTTGTATAAGTGATGTCTGTGTCTGTGTCTGTGAAAATGGTGTGGAAGCTTCCAGAAATTGTATTTAATAACCCAATATATTTATAAACATGACAATGTGTAGGAATTAATATATGAAAAGAAAGAAGAAAAATTATGTATACACATATAAATATGCAAGTTTCCGATACATATAACACACACATACTGTACATTTTGAGCAGTAAATAATTATAGTATAGTTATCAAATTTAACAAATAAGACAATATATAAAATAAATCAGCATAACAGAAGATTTATATTCATATTAACTACAATACATACTGCACTAAGTTTTTGTAGATATTCAACATTTGCCACAGGAGAAAAAAAATATATATATAACTACACAATATATAATAGGACAATATACAAAATACAACTTATCAAATATACCTGTACCAACTCATACTTGTTTACAACAGGCAACTTTGGTGAATGAATTGCTTATCAAGTCCCCTAAAAAAAAAACTTAAAAAAAAAAACATGTTAAAAGAACATTTGTGAAAATGGAAACAAAAAAAACAAAAAACAAAAATTAAGTTTTGCATCTTGGTCTAAGATCATAATGAGACTGCGGTTGAACAATCCCAGCTGGTTGACCTGTCAGAATTGTTTGTGGAATGAGATGTTGCTTTCTTTTATGCGCCAGGATGACACGGTCTATGTTAATAGTGAATGGTTCAGCCCCTTCATTTTCGAATTCTCTGACAGAGAGTAACACGTCAGATATTACTTTTTGAACTGAATATGGGCCTATGAATCTTGGTTTAAATGTATCTTTGGTTTTTATAAAGACCATATCATTTTCTTTGAATTTCCGGAGAACTGCTTTTTTATGTTGTCTAGTATTACGTTGGTTTTGGTAAAACTTCATGTTATGATGCACTTGCCTAAAGATCTGTTTCATTGATTCCATGTATTTATGGTATTCATATGGAAATTCCAGTGTTTCTAACTGAGGAGCTTCAAACAAGTCAAAGATGCTTGTTATTGACCTGCCAAAATGCAGAAAGGCTGGAGAATATCCAGTTGAAGAATGAACGGTGGTGTTATACAGGTTCTTGTGTATCATCAAAGCCTGATGAAAATCAAATCCTTCCTTGGTAAGAGTGGAAATTGAGGATTTAATGCTGGTATTAATTCTTTCTGATGAGCCTTGTGTTTGCGGGTGTCCTGATGATGAATGGGAGATTGTAATTTTCAATGTCTGTGCCAAGTTGTTAAAGATGTTTGCTGTGAACTGTGGGCCTAAGTCTGAGAGTATCGCAGAGGGTCGACCAAAGGTAGTAATGTATCCCGTAATGGCTTTAACTACAGCTTGTGCTGTTGCATTTTTTACTGGTACCAATTCAATATGTTTAGAAAAATGATCGAGGAATGTTAACACATGGAAGCCATTGGAGAAAGGACCCAAAAAGTCCATGGAAACTAACATACTCGGCGCAGAAGGAACAAACATTTCCTGTAGTGGAGCAGGTGGAATTCTGTGCGGTTTATATTGAATACATAATGTACAGGACAAAACAAAGTTTTTTACATCTTCAAATAATCCTGTCCAATAAAAGTGTTTAAGTATTCTTCTGTATGTATTTCTAATTCCAAAGTGAGGCATGTGACAAATTTTTAATACTTTAGGTTTTAACTTCTGTGGTACTACAATTTTTGTTTTTGGAGAGTTTTCAGGCTGGTGAAACTTTCGTTTGATCATTAACAGACCAGTGTCCGGATGGACAAAATAATTTTTATATTTAGGAGAAGGTTTCTCCGAAGTGATATCGACAATAATTTTTAGCAGAAAGTCATCTTCTCTTTGCTCTTTAAAAAAACATTCTTCCGAGATTTCCATCATAAGATTATCTGCGTCAGAGCTGTTTAAGGAACGACTGAGTGGAGCAGCATCGTTGCTTAACAACTGAGGTAAGGAAGAACGATGAGGCTCTGATGAGGTGAGTGACTTATCAGATTTTTGTGTGACATTGAAATGATGGAGTTCAATTGTTGGAGAAGCTGAAGAAATGGGTAAATTGTTAGCCTCTTTAATTAATTCTGGGTTTGAGTTAAGATCTTGAGTGTATGCAGAAAAGTCTTCTCTTGAAAAATAGTCTGCCAAAACATTTGTTTTACCTTTTACATATCTGAATGTGTATTGATAGTTTGATAATTCAATTAGCCATTTAGTAGTTAGATCAGCAGGAGAGGAAATTTTCTTATAGTGTTCGAGTGGTCTGCTATCGCTGAGAATGGTGAAAGGTCGGTTGAAAAGGAAAAATTTAAATGCACTGACTGACTTAGCTATGGCCATCAGCTCAAGCTTGATGGCTGAATATCGCTGTTCTGATTTAGATAGTGTTTTACTAAAGTAACTAACCGGAAGCAGAATGCCTTCCTTTTCTTGTAGAAGAACCCCTGAAATAGCAATTTTGCTAGCATCTGTATTAAGAAAAAATTGTTTTGACCAATCGGGTAAAGAAAGAAAAGGTTTAGAGAAAAAAACTTTCTGTATTTGTTTAAAGACTTCAGCATGTTCCTCTGTCCATTTAAATGTAGTTTTCGGAGATGTTAATTTTATCAAAGGATCAATTAATCGCGAGTAGCAGGGAATGAGTTTTCTGTAGAATCCACACAATCCTATAAATCTTTTTAGTTGTTTTCTGGTTGCTGGGATAGGAAATTGAGTAATTTTTGTAATGTTGGAAGAAATAGGATGTATTTTCTGATTTTGGATGCTGAAACCGAGATATTCAATAGATGACTGATGGAATTTACATTTCTTTGGAGACAATGTCAGATTGTACTTTTGTAGAGTAGCTAAAAGTGTTTGTAATTTTTCTGTTGTTTCCTGGAAAGAGTCACTTCCTATAATAATGTCATCCTGGTAAGCATATATGCCTGAACAATTGCACTCTTGTATAATTGTGTCAATAAGCATTTGGAATGTTGATGCGGCTGATCTCAGCCCAAACATTAATCTTTTAAATGAATAAGTTCCCCATTGTGTAGTAAATGAGAGACGTCGTCTGTATTCTTTAGGTAATGAAATTTGATGATACGCTGAGGGAAAGTCTAATGTTGTAAAATATTTAAATTTTGAGATGTTATTTATTATCGTATCAATTCTTGGAAGAGGATAAGTGGAGCATCGAATCATAGAGTTGATTAACCTTAAATCTAGGGCCAGTCTAAAGGAAGGTTTATCCTCCTTAGACACAGCTTTCTTTTTAACCATGAGCATTGGGCATGCCCATTCAGAGATATTTCTCTCAATGATCCCTGCATCCAGTAATTTGTCAAGTTGATCTTTTGCCTCTTCTTGAATAGCTTGTGGAATAGGAAAAGGGTAAGTTTTTAAGGGAATATCTGAAATGAATTTTATATGTGGAGTGATATGATCGGTGTGTCCAATCGACTTTAGTGAACATGAAAATACAGAGTTAAATTTCTGAAGAATATCTTGCATTATTACCCTTTCTGTAGGTTTTAAATGCTGAATAGAAAAATTATTTACATTAAATTCTTTCTGTCTTAAGGATAAAACTTCTGGTGTAGCCTTAATTAGATTACACATGTGATCAGGTGTATTTGTTGCAAGATCCAAGGAATTTTCTTCTATTTTATCTATCTCTGAAATGTATCCGCAAACGGTATTTTTATTTATATGCAGTTTCTTGCTCGAATTATTATACATAGGAATAAAAAATTGAATTAATTCTTGTTTAGTAGAATTTTCCTTGATATGTTGTACCTCCATAAGAGAAGGATAGGACACAAGTGGACAATGCTTGTTAGACGATGTAAACATTACTAACTGATTTTCTGGAATAAGCGTGGACCGCACAGGCACATATATAGTATCCTGTGGATCAATCATAATCTTCTGGTTAAGCCAACATTTTTTATAAGAGGGTAAGTTCTCTTTATGAACATCAATTTTAGATTTTTTATATCCAGTTTGGGGAAAATCCATATGAGTAGCTATCTTATGTGATGCCCGATTCATATCAGATTCAGATGATAGAAGACTGCACGAGGGTACAGTGTCTAGAATATCTAAAGCATTTTCATTAATTTGTATTTTGTTATTGTGTAAATTGATAACTACGTGATGGGACTTTAAAAAATCAAAGCCAAGTATACCAATAAATTTAGATTCAGTTGGTATTTCAATAAGAAAAAGGTGTGTTTGTAAAAAGTTTTCCCTATTTTAAAGGAAATGCAAACACATCCGTCACATTGGACTATAGAGTTTACTGTAGATATCTTGACTCTTGAAGCAATTCTTTTGTAATATAATTTGTTTTGATTTTGTAAGAAGTAATGTTTTGAGAGTAATGACACAGAAGCTCCTGAGTCGAGAAGAAAATTCTCTAATGTTTTGTTTAACAGTAATTGTATGATGGGGAGATTGGGCAGATCATTGTCTGTGTGTAACAAGAATTCCAGTGAATTAACTAATATGCAGTCTCCATTTTCCTCCACACTCGGGGACGTTACCAGTACAGGAGATGTTGTCTGTATCGCAACAGATTTGACTTTGCGTTCTAATGACAAAGGGAACTTTGCCTGTGTGTCTGGAGATCTCAGA
This sequence comes from Salticus scenicus, assembly GCA_963930645.1. Classification (NCBI taxonomy): domain Eukaryota; kingdom Metazoa; phylum Arthropoda; class Arachnida; order Araneae; family Salticidae; genus Salticus; species Salticus scenicus. The sequence goes on along the minus strand of OZ005650.1, from coordinate 222,386,118 downwards.
ATGATTTCATTGTTATTTACAAAAAAATTATTAGGTAGATTAGAATATGTTGAGTTAGTCTGTGAAAAGTTGTTATGGTAATTGACTTTATTCAAACCTGACCTATATGAGGAACTCTTTGTATTTAGGAGTTTAGTGTCACTTCTACCATTCTCCACTTCTAGTCATTGTGAATGACTACTTTTGGTTTGAGGGGAGTTGGATTTAAATGTTTTAGGGGCCCTGGCTCTCCGTGACATGTCTCTATAAGGTCTAGAGAAAGATTGCCCATTACGATATCTGTGAGAAAACTTATTATTTTGTAATTTTCTGAGTGCAAAGCACCTCTGAGCAGAATGTCCAGGTCTTTCACACCATTGGCATTGAATCGTGTGCGAACCTTTATTTTGTGGAAATTTATTGTATGGCCGCTTGCTATAAGATGAATTGTTAATCTTAGTCAAATTGTTTTCTGAGTTTGTACCTATCACTTCACTATCTATTTTATGATTGAAGTTCTGAATAGTAGCAAAAGATGTTCCTGGTAAGACAGGGTTTACTTGCAAGTTATAAATTTCCTGGAATTTTTCGAGACATTCCACCATCTGATAAAAGGTTGTGGCTTTTTGTGATAGTAGATGAATTCTAAAGTGGGGCGGAATGAGATCATTGAATTTTGCGATTAGTAGTTGTTCAAGGGCTTTTTCTTCCATATCAGGAAAACGTTTTCTCACTAAATTTTCAAGCTTATTAGCAAAAATATTAATATTGACATCGGACTCAAACTTAAATTCGTTAAATTGTTGTGCTATTGCAGTTGCCGACTCTACCTTAAAATATTTCTTAAATATATTAAATAACTCTTTTGTATTTTTGGCTTTTTGGCAAGCTGGGGAGGAGACATAAAACTTAAGAGCAGTATCTGCCAATTTTGATTTCACAAAAGCCAAAGCATGGGATTCTTCCCATTTGCTGTTCTCAATTTTAAATTTCACTTGTTCAATAAAAAAATCCAATAAATGAGGGTCTCCAGAAAATGGCGTTACTAAAGTTTTGAATGGTAAACCTCTTGTCAATCCTTTGTTAGAAGCCATTATTTTTTGTATATATATGAAACTAGTATATTGGTTTAAAAAAAAAACAACACAGATGTATGAAGCTTGTTATTTACATTTCTTGATTTTTACATGTGTTGATGGCTATTTGCATATAATAAATTCACGTAGTTGAGGAGAGAGAGAGATACCTACAATTTTTTTTTTTTTTTTTAAGCCAACAATACAAAGTTCTGTTGACTATTATTTATTTAATCAGTTATTCAAAATATATTGAACCAAAAAAAAAATTTTCATTTGTACAAAGTTCCAGCATATCACAATTTTTGAAACAGGGAATTGTCTTATAGGTCACTTGGTATATATTCAATCACAAAAAAAAAATGTTATTGGTTATGTATGACTTTAAAAATAATTTCAGTAATTCTAGCAATAAAAATAAAATGACTTATTCAAAATAAACAATCTCTACAGTACCATTTATTCTTAAGAACAATAATTAAGTATTCCTTTCATTTTCCTTTTATTTCTCAATCTTTTCTCATCTGATCACAATTTGACACAACCGGCACCAAATGTGATGTAAATATTTCATTTACCTTTTATGTTTCCATATTTTAAATTAATTTTATTAATATTTTTAATTTTCATAACAACAGAAGTTACTTAGTGAGGATCAAAGAACCTCATGGCGTACATTGCGTTCTGGCCACTAACCCTTTTTATTCTTTGGGTCAAAAGGTCAAATATATATATATCCAAATAATTTTATTTACATAAGAGAAAAGAGGAATCAATTTACTTATTGGCTAGAATGCTGTAAAAAGAAAAATGCATACAAAAATAATGTTTGTAAGAAAACTAATATGCTGCATCAAAATTAATCAATTTTATTTTCCAAACCACACTAGTAATTCCAAATTAATTAGGATATAAAAATTAATGGTTTTTAAAATTTGAATAAGTATTCATATAAACTAATATATATATATTTATTATTAATAAGTAGGCACTCTCTCTCCAAATGATAAAATGGTCATTATTTTAAAACAGAAGCAAAACAAATCTTTCTCACCCCATGTTCTTCTCTTGAGAGCTGCTGAAACCCAACTAAATTTAAAACTGCCAGAATAACAGAAGGTGGAGTCAGAACCATCACCCTATTGGTTCTCAGCATGGTGTGATATGACATCACCACTAGGAAAGAAGAACCAATTTTTCTCCTGTGTGTGTGTTGCAGTAAAGCAAACACAACAGGGTGAGTTGAGCCAGCTGAGAGAAACAATGCATTTAAGTGCAGAAAACGATCTTATTTAACATTTAAAAAGAAGTGATGTTTTTAACATCACAGGGGGGGGGGGGGAAGCGATGTCCCCACATGCACATTTATTTTTCCCTAATTAATCACTACTGTTATCAATAATTCATTTAATTTTACAATCACAGGTCAAGAATAACTCTCATTAAGTACATTTATACGAAATTTTGTCCTATACTGCCATGTTAAAAATTTAGAAAAAATACGATCACAGCGCCACCTGTTGAGCGATTGATCCCCAAATCTAATCAGCACCAGTTTATGTCAGGGGCCAACTAAATACCAAGTTTGGTTAAATTTCGTTAAAAAAAATTTTCGTTAAAAGTAAAAAAAATCGATAACTTTGTTTTAAATTATCACAGATTTATAGTTCAACGATTCATTTTAAAGGTATTGACGAGACCTTTCGAAAGATACCCATCTTGGAAAGATACTCCCCTCGAGGGGGGACTTCCCCCCCAGGGGGGGGTGGCGAGGCTCCTACACATACATAAATTTTCCCAGTTGACTATCTGTATTATAAATAATTCTTGTAAATTTCATAATGATTACTAAAAAATAACTCTCTTTATGCCAGGGTTGGCAAACTGGGCCCAGCCCAGAAAAACCCACCCGGGTTTTTCTGGGCGGGCCCACCAACAAAAACCCGCTGGGTTTTTGCAAATAAGTGGGTTTTTGTTAAAAATTATTTATAGTTCACAAATCCCATCAATAAAGTATAGAAAACGCCTTACCTTTTAAGAATAAACTCTTATTTTTATTTTCTAGAAAATAGTATTAAACATAAAAAGTAACTACTGTTATAAATATAATAAAAGCAAGTCTATCTTCTATAATTGGTTCAATTTTCCTTTTCCTGTAAAACTGAACGATATTTTTGTTTAACAGCAGACATAAATGTTGTCCAGAATCAATATTTAACTAATTAAATTGTTTAGTTTTAAAACTTTATAATTATTTTATTTTAATTTTAGTAGCAACATAATTATAAATCTAATAAAATTTTCTTCTATAACCATTTCAACTATAAACTAGTTCGCATAGGTGGACACTGCTCAGTTCCCCATCATATTTATATTCTCATAAACTTCTAGTGGGAGACATATTATAATCATGTTAAAAGAAATGAATTTGACCAAAGCTTGATAGAGTGACAGAATGAAATCCCCGCCTAATAGGCTATCCACCGTTCACTTCGATATATTTATCTTATTCTAATCTATTAATTTATTTTATCAGGGTCAATTCCATTGTTCAGTTTTCGTGCTATTGTTTCCAATGCAATAATCCTCAAAATTCAAATTTATGTGAAAAATTTACAATTTCGCTATGTTGATAAAATCGTAAATTACGAATAATTTACGAAATATTCCTTTTAGAATATTTGTATTCAATCATGTTCAAACCAATATCATAAATATAATTTTGAAGTTGTCTAATGTATTTATGAACCTCAAAATGGAAGTTTATGCTCAATTTTGCCTTATTCTGCCATTTTAAGTAAATCGTAAATTCCAAATAACTTACGAATTTTTTTAATTGGAAAAATCATAGTCTATGATATTCATGCCAGTATCCAAAATAATATTTAAAAAGTTTTTTGACCTCTTTACGATGAAAATATCACTCAAGATTGACGTTTATGTGAAATTTTGCTCTATTCTGCCATGTTAAGAAATTCGTAATTTTCCAATAACTTACGAAATTTTTATATTGGAAAATTCATAGTTATTGATATTCATGCCAGTGTCCTAAATAATATTTCAAAAGTAGTCTGACATCTTTACGATGAAAATATCTCTCAAAATTAACGTATATGTGAAATTTTGCCCTATACTGCCATGTTAAGAAATTCGTAAATTTCCAATAACTTGCGAAATTTTCAAAGTAGCATATTTATAGCTAATGATGTTCATTCCAGCATCAAAACTGATATTTTAAAACTGGTCCGACATTTTTACAGTAAAAAGTTTCCATTTAATGCAAGTTTAAGTGAAATTTTGTCCTATTCTCCCATGTTAAGAAAATCGTAATTTTCTCATAACTTACGAAGTTTTTTAATTCGAATGTTGCAAATGAATAAGGTTCTTGCCAGTATCGAAAGTAATATTTTAAAACTGATCTGACCTCTCTGCGATCATTTGTTCGTGAGATATCGTGTTAACAGACTAACAAACTAACGGACTAACACACTAACGGACTGACACACTGACACACTAACAGACACCCTACAGACAGACACCATACAAATTTTGTCATTTTCGGATTCCTCACACCTGAAAACGTATAAAAAAGTCAAAAAACCGAGATCGAAATTTTTCACGATTACCTAAGTTCCCCATACCTATAGTATGATGGGGAACTAAAAAAAAAAATAAAGAAAAAGAAGGAAAAGGATAAATCAGTGCAACTTATTTTTATAATTGAAACTAGTTGGCATAGTTGGACTCTGCTCAGTTCCCCATCATATATATGTTCTCATAAATTTCTAGTACAGGACATTCTCTTAACATGATTATCATGTTAAGAGAAATGAATTTGACCAAACGCTTGATTGACACAGTGACAGAATGAAATCCCCGCCTAATAGGATATCCACCATTCACTTCGATATATTTATCTTATCGTAATCTATTAATTTATTTTATTAGGGTCAATTTTGTAGTTTCATTTTCATACTACTAATTCCAATTCAACAATCCTCAAAATGCATATTTATATGGGATATCGCCCCCATTTTGCTATGTTGATAAAATCTTAAATTACGAATAACTTGCAAAATTTTCCTTTTAGAATATTTGTAGTCAATCATGTTCAAACAAGTATCATAAATGTTATTTTGAAGTTGTCTGATGTATTTATGATCCTCAAAATGGACGTTTATGCTCAATTTTGCCATTTTAAGTAAATCTTAAATTCCAAATAATTTATGAATTTTTTAAATTGGAAAATTCATACTCTATGATATTCATGCCAGTATCCTAAATAACATTTCAAAAGTGGTCTGACATCTTTACGGTGAAAATATCCCTCAAAATTGAGATTTATGTGAAATTTTGCCCTATTCTGCCATGTTAAGAAATTCGTAAATTCCAAATAACTTGCGAAATTTTCAAAGTAGTATGTTTCTAGTTATTGATGTTCATTCTCAGGGTGGCTAGCAGTCAGGGAAAATCCAAGAATCAGGGAAAAGTCAGGGATTTTAGAAATTCTGGAAAAGTCAGGGAATAGTCAGGGAATTTCCTTTAAAGTCAGGGAATTTTATCAAGTTTTGTGAAAATAGCTATATTAATCATTAAATTATTAATGATATTTTAAATCGATATTTTTTTGCTAATGTCGTGAAATTTTCATCGAAAATAAACAGTGAGAGACAGGGAAAAATGGAGGAAAATCTCGAAAAATAGTCAGGGAATTTGAAAAGGTTTAGATGCTAGCCACCCTGATTCTGACATCAAAACTCATATTTTAAAACTGGTCTCACATTTTTTCATTAAAAATTTTCCTTTTAATGCACGTTTAAGTGAAATTTTGCCCTATTCTCTCACGTTAAGAAAAGCGTAAATTTTTAATAACTTACGAAGTTTTTTTAAACCGAGGTCAAAAAATTTCACGATTACCTAAGTTTCTCATACCTATAACATGAGGGGAACTAAAAAATTTAAATAATATGTATTGTACTTAAGAAATTAAATTATTTTATCAGTTATTGTCATTAAGAATATTTATTTTGAATAAGCATACATTAGAATAAAATATAGCTTAATCTTACTAATTAACACTATTTTAATATTAGAATCAAACCAATTTTTATTTCTGAGATAAATATTAGATTAATTATTAATTTGTAGTTTATTATAATTAGGTGTATTATAACTAATATGCTAAATAACACATATCTAACATTACAATGCAAATGTATTCAAGCAAAAACCCACAAAAGCCCAGAAAAACCCAAGTGGGTTGGGTTTTTCTAGAAAAACCCGGGTTTTTGCCAACCCTGCTTTATGCACATTTATACAAAATTTTGTCCTATATCCCCATGATAAATATTTAAAAAAAGCGGGATGGCAACGCAACCTGTAAAACAATTTTTACCAAGAGTTGATCTAATTTATGCCAAGGTGTAACTACATACCACTTTATATGAAATTCTGTGCAGTAGTTTCTGAGATACAGTTGCCACAAAATTTTATCAGACACAGACATACTAACAGACAGACATTCTCTAAAAATGGTCAAATTGTGTTCTACAGATCTCAAAACGCGTAAATCCATCAAAAACCCGAGGTCGAAAATTTTTACGAATCCAATACATTCTTCTATTGAATATAGAAGAAAGTAAAAAGGTACGAAATAAAACCACATTAACATAAATTTCTTTCCATTCATTTTCAAAAAAGTTTCACTTTTAAAATTTTTATGCAATCCCTCTAGACGAACAGCGGCCAATACCAAATCTCGCCGACAGCCGTGGCCCATGTTATTCCATGGGAAATCTTGTTTCCATAATTACTCATTACCTAATGATTTTTTTTTTTTTTTTTTTTTTTTTTTTTCAAATTCCGTTTTTACATTCAGAAAATTCATAACTATTGGATAAGTACTTATTTTCCAAAAATTGATTTATTATTATTATTTTTTTTTTTTTCCCTTTTTTTAGTATTTCATTTTGCGGCTAAAAAATGAGAAAAATGCACTTAGTCAAAATTTAAATGTACTTAGTCAAAATTTAAATGTAACTAGTTGGCATAGGTGGACTCTGCTCAGTTCTCATAAATTTCTAGTGCGAGACATATTATAATCATGTTAAAAGAAATGAATTTGGCCAAAGCTTGATACAGTGACAGAATGAAATCCCCGCCTAACAGGCTATCCACCGTTCACTTCGATATATTTATCTTATTCTAATCTATTAATTTATTTTATCAGGGTCAATTCCGTTGTTTAGTTTTCATGCTACTGTTTCCAATGCAATAATCCTCAAAATTCATATTTATATGAAAAATTTACAATTTCGCTAGGTTGAAAAAATCGTAAATTACGAATAATTTACGAAATTTTCCTATTAGAATATTTGTACTTAATTATGTTTAAACAAATATCATAAATGTAATTTTGAAGTTGTCTAATGTATTTATGATCCTCCAAATGGAAGTTTATGCTCATTTTTGCCTTATTCTGACATGTTAAGAAATCGTAAATTCTAAATAACTTACGAATTTTTTAAACTGGAAAAATCATAGTCTATGATATTCATGCCAGTATCCTAAATAATATTTCGAAAGTGGTTTGACATCTTTACGATGAAAATATCCCTCAAGATTGACGTTTGTGTGAAATTTTGCTCTATTCTGCCATGTTAAGAAATTCGTAATTTTCCAATAACTTACGAAATTTTTATATTGGAAAATTCATAGTCATTAATATTCATGCCAGTGTTCTAAATAATATTTCAAAAGTAGTCTGACATCCTTACGATGAAAATACCTATAAAAATTGACGTTTAAGTGAAATTTTGCCCTATTTCTGCCATGTTAAGAAATTCGTAAATTTCCAATAACTTGAGAAATTTCCAAAGTAGCATATTTATAGTCATTGGTGTTCATTCCGGCATCAAAACCGATATTTTAAAACTGGTCTGACATTTTTACAGTAAAAAGTTTCCATTTAATGCACGTTTAAGTGAATTTTTGTCCTGTATCGTAGATCGTAAATTTAGTAGTCGTAAATCGTAGAAGAAAATCGTAAATTTCTCATAACTTACGAAGTTTTTCAATTCGAATGTTGCAAATGAATAGGGTTCTTGCCAGTATCGAAAGTAATATTTTACAACTGATCTGACCTCTCTGCGATCATTTTTACTTTCTTCTATATGTAATATAGAGAAAGTATTGGATTCGCGAAAATTTTCGAAGTCCACTTTTTGATGGATTTACATGTTTTGGGATATGGAGAACACGAATTAATAGTTTTTAGAAAATGTCTGTCTGTCTGTCTGTCTGTATCATTTTTTTGTGGACGCTGTATCTCACGAACCAATGAATGAAATTTAACCAAACTTGGTATTTAGTTGCACCCTGACATAAACTGGTGCTGATTAGATTTTGGGATCAATCGCTCAATAGGTGGCGTTGTGATCGCATTTTATGCAAATTTTTAACATGGCAGCATAGGACAAAATTCCGTATAAATGGGCATAGAGAGAGTTATTTTACACTTGTGATTGTAAAATTAATATGAATTATTGATAATAGTAGTAGTTAGCTAGGAAAAAAATTTTGTGCATGGGGGGGCATCGGTTCCCCCCCCCCGGGGGGGAAAATCCCCCCCCGGGGAAGTAAATTTTCAAGATGGGTATCTTTCGAAAGGTCTCGTTGATAATAGTAATAGTTAACTTGGAAAAAATTTTTGTGCATGTGGGGGCATCGGTTGCCCCCCCCCACCAGGAGGGGGAAGTTCTCACCCGGGGGGGCAAAGTTTCAAGATGGGTATCTTTCGAAAGATCTCGTCAATACCTTTAAAACGAATGGTTGAAAGATAAATCTGTGATAATTTAAACCAAAGTTATCGATTTTTTTTACTTTTAACAAAAAAAAACTTAGAAAAATATCGCAATTTTTTTTTTTTTTTTTTTTTTTAACGAAATTTAACCAAACTTGGTATTTAGTTGGTCCCCGACATAAACTGGTGCTGACTTATGTTTGGGGATCAATAGCTCAACAGGTGGCGCTGTGATAGCATTTTATCTAAATTTTTAACATGGCAGCATAGGACAAAAATTCGTATAAATGTGCATAATTAGAGTTGTTTTAAACTTGTGATTGTAAAATTAATATGAATTATTGATAATAGTAGTATGTAACTAGGAAAAAAATTTTCTGCATGGGGGGCATCGCTTCCCCCCCTGGGGGGGAAGTACCCCCCCCGGGGGAGATAAATTTTCAAGATGGGTATCTTTCGAAAGGTCTCGTCAATACCTTTAAAACGAATGGTTGAATTATAAATCTGTGATAATTTAAAACAAAGTTATCGATTTTTTTCACTTTTAACAAAAAAAAAAAAAAAAAAAACTTTGAAAAAAAAAATCGTACTTTTTTTTTTTTTTTATATTGTTACTGATTGAATATGTATAGGTAAATATAGAAGAAAGTCTTGTGGTGGCCACAACATACTAGTTTTGTGAGATATCGTGTTAACAGACTAACAAACTAACGGACTAACACACTAACAGACACCATACAAATTTTGTCATTTTCGGATTCCTCACACCTGAAAACGTATAAAAAAGTCAAAAAACCTAGGTCGAAATTTTTCACAATTACCTAAGTTCCCCATACCTATAGTATGATGGGGATCTAAAAATTAAAAAAAATAATTTTTTTGAAAACTAACACTAATTTAACGGATATGAATTTTCTGAATGTGAAAACGGAATTAAAAAAAAATATATATATATTATTAGTTAGTGAGTGATTGTGGTAACAAATTTTCCCATAGAATAACATGGGCGACGGCTTTTCGCAGGATTAGGTATTGCCCCTTCTTGAGCAACGACATCGTTATTTAAAAATAAAAAAATAAAATAAGGCAGACATGTATGAGCGAGTCATACTTAATTGAAATTGAACTCTGTGGGGAGGGACCATACATCAAAATAGAAATGTAAGTTTGTGACATATTATAAAATTGTGACGTATTATAAAAAGATAAAGTATGACTATATTTACATTTAAACCATTTTGCATCAAGGATAGATTCACGATCCAGTCAGGTATTCTTAAAGAATTTTTTTTACATAGAATTCCAATTTTTATTTAAAATTTAAAATTAAAAAATAAAATAAAATGCTCCGAAAGTAAGAAGTTGAATTTGTTTTACGTTGTATTAGGGGGTTATATGGCAGATGCGTACATGACATTTGCGTACAAGCTGAAATTAGTGACACTTGCGTACAAGTCCAGGTGTACCAAATGTTACAGATCTGTTTTCGAAAAATCAAGTGGCATTTCCGTACAAAATTTGTTTCGCTGTATTTTTCGTTTGTAACACAAAGGGGTTGTATCCATATATTAAACTTGAAGATAAATACTCTTATATAAATACGTGAATTTTCTCTTATACATGTAGTCTTACGACTGACAAAGTTATGAGCTTAACGCATATAAAAGTTGCAAGCTATAATAGCTGCAGTTATTTTCTAGAAATCGCATATAATTATTTATTCACTGAGTCAAGATCAATAAAGGTCCTTATCAATGCTATTAAGGTCTTTAAAAATATTTTTATTTCTTAAACACTTTTTTACTTTTTAACAAGTATGAATTTTTTTGTCTCCAATAAAGGAAAAAAAAGTTAAAAAAAATCCCTTTTCGGCGAGCTTAAAGGCAAAGGTAGATTCCTTTATGTTGTATGGAATTACAATTTCAACTTGCAATTATAGCATTAACATTAACATTAGTTAACATTAGACAATTTGGGCACCATTAAATTTCAATGTTAATTGTAACGAATTTAGTAAATTGTATGATTTGGCGAGATTTTGGCGACAAAATTTGCGACTTAGCAATGAAATTTGTGATTTGGCGGCAAAATTTGATAGCTAACGACGAAATTTTTGACTTGGTGATGAAATTCGTTAATTCACGACATTATTTGACGAGCTTGGCGATGGAGAATTGCAGCTTTGGCGTCATTATATTTTCTTCTCACGCGAAAACCTCATATCTCTTCACAGGCCAGCATCTTGTTTCCAACAATATAAAAAGTCAAAGAAAGCTGTAACGTATTATTCTCAATTTCAATCGTAAATTTTAAATTCTTCCTAAACCGGCGTTCTAAACTATTCACCACAAACTATATTTTTATTATGACTGACGTATTATTTTAAATTTTATAATTTTAAATGATTAATTAAAGCGGTTACCATGCTTTTTATTTTTTATAAAAAGCATAATTATAAACTTAAGGAATTAAAGCTATAGAAAAAGTCGGCTTCATCACGAAAAATCACTTTTTAACTTGTAACTTCTAAGCAATTGAAGCTATCGAAAAAGTTTAAATTCAAAAATTGTTTGTTAGGCTAAGGCGGTAATTCGCCTGATTTGCAGTTTTTTCTTATTTTCAATATTTAAGAAATCCCGGCAAGCTTAAAGGCAAAGGTAGATTTCTTTACGTTAATGTTACAAAAGTAAAGAAATATTATATATGCATTAACACATACTTAGTCAATGGCTTTGTTCCCACACATTGCATTATTTACGTCGCTATTCTGTTTTTAAGAAATTTAATTATCAACTACTACTATTGATTCTACTTAAAATTTTAGGCTGGATTTATTGGTCAGTAAATGATTCAATTTTTTAAAATCCAAGTTCATAACCATTCAACAAATAGAAGCCATAAAAATATACAATTTGGTGACAAAACTTGCGATTTAGCAACGAAATTTGTGATTTGGCGGCAAAATTTGATAGTTGACGACGAAATTTGTTATTTGATGACAAAATTTGGCGAGCGTGGCGATGAAAAATGGCAGCTTTGACGTCATTATATTTTCTTCCCACGCAAACACCTCATATCTCTTCACAGAACAATGTCTTGTTTCCACAAGATAAAAAATTAAAGGAAGGCTGTAACGTATTACTCTCAATTTCAATCGTAAATTTTAAATTCTTGCGTAAATCGGCGCTCTAAACTATTTACTACAAACGACATTTTTACCAAGACTAACGTATTATTATAATTATTATAATTTTATATTTTTAAATGATTAATTAAACCTGTTACCATGGTTTTTATATTTTCAGTGATCTTTTTTATTATCGTTTGCACGTGACGTAAACATCAGATTATAAATGTAAGCAATTAAAACTATAAAAAAAGTCGGTTTCATCACGAAAAATCACTTTTTAACTTGTAACTTTTAAGCAATTGAAGCTATCGAAAAAGTTTAAATACAAAAGTTGTTCTTTAGGATAAGGCGGTAATTTGCCTGATTTGAAGTATTTTCCTATTTTCAATATTAAAGAAATTATGGGCAAATGAAAATTTCCACCCCCCACCATTTCCACCCCCTTTGAGCCGGATGCCCCATCTACGAACTCGACCGAGATTTTTACTGTCCTGACAACATATCCGAAGATGGTTAAATTTAAATAAAAATTACTCCAGTTATCGTGTTCACAACTTAACATGGGAAAAAGCGTTATACATATATATATATATATATATACCTATATATATATATATATACCTATATATATATATATATACCTATATATATATATATATATATATATATATATATATATATATATAAACTTTTGAACGGAGGGTGGTTTTGGGTTCTAGGGGTCATGATCGGTGAAGATATGAAGAAATTTTCCAGAAGTCGTGTCATGAGAACCATTGCAATAGGTAGATCTCCTATAAGGAATCTACCTAAAAGATCTCTCTTCTTTATCAATAACGAATTGAATCATATTCCAATTCCTGAAATTATTTGTCGTTCACCTATATGCCTCTCTTTCTCTCCCCCCCCCCCTCAAAAAAAAAGTGTTTAAAAATGAAAAAAATCTGGTGTGAAACAACCACATGACTTCCATTACCCGCTATTACATGTATTATATGCATTTTTGAGAGATAATGTGATCAGAAAACATAAAAGTGACCTAAAGAGAAAATCGTTAGAGCCGTTTTTGAGATACCAACTTTTACAAAAAATCAATTATTGACCGGAAAACAATAATTACATACACAAGCATATTTAAAAGTGAGTTAAAATGGCGAGTTTGAAAAATATCCGTACAACCGTTTTTAAAGGAACGCCTTTGCGAGGCCTGAAATTGAGCTATTTATACAGGACGTCTATCAATTTTCCTGAACTAACCAACTATATCATTCGAAAGGACATCTAATAGAGTGTTTATGTAGCAAGTTTGAAGAAAATCGTTAGAGCCGTTTTTGAGATACGGACTTACAGTCCCACTTCCGGTTTCCGATGTCCCACTTCCGGTTTTTTCAATTTTCACCAAAATTTGGAAATTTCATCTGTACACCAGACGTATTTCAATTCTAAAGTTTCGTAGCTCTATCTTTATTAGTTTCTGAGCTATAATAGCCAGAAGATTCTCCACACACACACACACACACACACACACACACACACACACACACACACACACACACACACACTGACCAATTGCCAAAAACCACTTTTTTGGACTCAGGGACCTTAAAACGTGTAAATCAGGTGAAAACCCAATATCGAATTTTCAGACCGAATACAATACTTCCATTACCTACGGTAGTAGGTTAATGGAAGTAAAAATCGATAACTTTATTTTAAATTATAGCAGATCGATCGTTTTAAAGGTATTGGCGAGCTCTTTTGAAAGATACCCATCATGAAACTTTACTCCCCTCGAGGGTGGACTTCCCCCCCAGGGGGTGAGGCGGGGCTCCTACATACACAAATTTTTTTTCCCAGTTGACTATCTCTATTACAAAAAACATATATTTGTTTCATTTGGTTTAGTGCAGTCCAACGAAAAGCTTTCTGTAACATTCCTATATGATATACATTTAGAATACCGAGTTTGGGATTTTTGCTACTATTTGTTCTTGAGATATGCTGATAACACAGATAGACAGACACACAGACCATTCGCTAAAAACATGATTTTCGTATTCAGGGGACCACAGAACATGTAGATACAACAAAAACGCACGTTCGAAAATTTGACCCTAAAACAATACTTTCTCGACCCTATGGGTAAGAGAAAGTAAAAAGAAAAGAAAAAGAAGGAAAGAATAGAAAGAAAGAAAAAGGTTTTAATGTTTGCATCATATGGATACAACCCTTCATGCAACGATCCTCAAATAAAGCGAAAGAAATGTTGTACGCAAGTGCCACTAGATTTTTTGAAAACACACCTGTAATATTTAAACCACCTAGACATGTACGCAAGTGCCACTGTTTTCAGCTTGTACGCAAATGTCATGTACGCATCTGTCACAACACCGTATTGGGGCTACGCAATGAGTAAATGGCGACGGTCTGTGATTCACCCTCAGGGATGGTCTGGAAATGTGCCATCAAAATTTTGATCTCCGCGGAGGGTATTACGAAAGTACGTAATTTTCAAATATAACTAATCGTCTGTGAATTAGTTTGTTAATAAGTTGTTTCAAAAAACATGTTATATGTTTTTTAAAACAACTTATTAACAAACTAATTCATAGACGATTTCTTTTTCTTTCAATCCCTATATATATAAATGGCTAAGAGATTTTTGAGTCTGTCTGTGTGTTGATGCAAGTTGCCACCAACTTTTCATACTTTAGTTAATTTTAAAATATCTAATTGTCCGATCGATAAGTTAATTAAACCGACGGATTCAGAAAAGAAATGCCCCTTTCATTTGGTACCTTATTTGTAACGAATTTTTTATTAATTTTTTTTAATTAATTAAAATGATGATAATGATTAAAATGAAGCAGGAACTGTATAGATTTTGGTGAATGTAAGTATGTATTATAGTTTTTTTTAGGGTTTAGGGCACTTAGTTTTTTTAGGGACACAAAGAAATAATCTATATCATTACGGATTATGGGCCCAAATTTTTTGAAGTGCGATAGCGTCTAAACGCCTTATTCGATTGAACTGAAAATTTATACATATATTATAGATCACCGTCGCACAAATTATACAGATTTTGGTGAGTCTAGCCGTTATAGATTTTTACAGGGACACAACGAAAAACTCTATAATTATAATCTATGGGCTCAAATTCTTTAAAGTGCAATAGCTAAAATTAAACAATGGGGAAAAATACGCCTCATTATATTTTTCACTTTTATTATTTAACGACTTGTCTTACTTTCACTTATTCATACAACCGTTAATTACTTAATGCTCGGAAAGTCGAGTGGAGTCACTCCAGATTTTTTAATACAGCTGTGCAGGACGAAATTTAGGGTAAAGTACACAGTAAGAATTATTTTTAATGAAACATTATGAAAACTGATTTTATAGCGATAGCGAAACAGTAAAAGCAAGATTGTCTTGTTTTTTGCCTCCAAGATAGTAGCATGTGATTTGCACCTGAAGAAGAAACGCCCTGTCCTTCCGAAACAAGTAGTGTTTTCATTAATTTTATAATGTGTGAAGACGTTTTTAAGTTTAAATATTGATTGTACACCAGTTCTTTAATTTAGAAAAAAATGTGATTTATAAAAATGTCTCTCCTAATACGCAATGTCTAGCATTTTTTGGGTGTCCCGGTACACAAACCAGTTGTACAGAGCCTATCAATGCCATTTTAAATAAGGAAAACATGGTGAACTTAATAAAATAAATAATTTTAAAGAAATTCTGAAAATATCTACGGACGCACGTGACGGGCAAACGGACAGATAGACAGACGGACAATCAGACATACAGATACACTAATTCAAATCATATTCACACTTAAAAATTGTTGGAAAGTGTTAAATCTATAATATCGTCTAATCATACTATATTCTAGAGAAAACATTCTTTTTTGCATATAAACACCACATTTCAATTTTATTAAGATTTTTGCAAAGTAAAGACATTAAAATATGGCTAAAAAAAATTCATCTCGCAAAACACAATGCTTTGGAATGCTTTCAGGTGTCCCTGAACACTAAGCAGTGGTAGAGTTTATTTCATTTTCAATAGGAAACATCTGATAATGAACTTGAATAACATATTTCAATTTCCTTAAGATTTGTGTAAAATTTTTAAAATATGGTTTGGAGAACCATTCATACAAAGCAATGCTTGTAATAACTTTCGGGTGTCCCTGTACACAAACCAGTACTAGTATTTACTCCACTTTTAATAATGAACATCCTATAGTGAAGTTGAATAACCTGTATCAGTTTCGAGAAATTCCATGATTATTTACGGGAGTTTGAGCATGGAAAGGAAGACACGTTTTTTACACATATCTCTAAATCTAATCAAAATTTTGAAATATTCGATAGATAAAATTTTAAGCTAAGTACAGACCTAAAACCCTGCCAAGAATTGAGTTCTGTCCAGACGTTCTCACGTGATACTCGGAACAAAAATAGCGTTACAGAGACACACATAACGACACACACAAAAAATTTTCTGAAGTCATATTAGGCTTTCACGATGTGTGAAACGCGAAACTATCGCAACATTTTTTGATTTTGAGAAACTTAGAGACAAAAGTCTGATTTTATATTAATAAAGATTCTCATATAAAAGAATATGTATAATTAAAAGAAGCACCGTAATCATATCGCAACAGGCAAGATATATGACCCAACACATACACACAAAAATGCAATTTTGAGTTTATGTTATGTGTATGAAGTAGCCCAACGCGTCATTTCTCTATCTGCAAAGTATCCACTTGAGAGGCCTTGTCAGTTTTTCTTTTTCTTATATATATATATATATATATATATATATATATATATATATAAACTAGTCAATGCTTTGTTGATTTTTCTTGTTACTGGTTACTGCTTTTTCAGTAGTGTCCCTTTTCTTGCCAGGGTGTGATATGCTACAGTTACGATACACTTAAAGCATTAATTTTTTTACAGAGGGATCCCAAACATTATATATTTTGTTTAAGTTTTAACTGATCTTTTTGTCTCCGAGAAAATTTTTTCGATGAAAAATATAAACATTATTATTATTTTATTTATTACGTCTGAATTTTTACCAAGAGTAAACCATGAAGTACTTCTTTAGATATTTGATAAAACGTCTAATTTCGGAAAGTGTGCCTTCACTTATATTTAAGACAATAAATATTATATACATAAATTAATTTCATGCGAAACTAGACACAAAGACCATCATACTTTTCAATTTATTCAATTACTTTTAATTTTTCTTGATAGAAATCATATCAAACTAGTATGTTGTGGTTACAACAAGATTTTCTTCTACGTTTTTCTATACAAATTCACTCAGTACAAATAATTTATTAAAACTATTTATTAAAATTATCTGCTATGATGAATGCAGACGATTTTCATCTTGGGGAAAACTAACACTACCCAAAGAAAGACAGTTATTCTCATCAATAACATCTTAAAAATACGTTTTCAAGTTTTCACAATGGTTATCTCACATATCACGTTTCGTAGAGTTATATGCCATAGAAGTCGAGTTATCGCCATCACGTTCTCGGGGAAAATTGCAGTGCAGCAGCAACACTTATTGGTCGAAAAGCATACAAACTGAATCAGCATGTCTCATAATGACCTTCTCACGTATCAAGTTTTGTTTGATTATATGCAATAGAACTTGAGATGTCTTCCCTTAAATTGCGGAAATCACCGTATAGTAGCGCAACCTGTTGAGTGAGTGGCACCAAAAGTTAACAAGTTCTAATTTATATCAAGATGCATCAACGTATAAAATTACATGCAATTTTGTGCAGTAGTTTCTGAGATATAGCCTTCCCTTAGTAAATTTCAAAAATCGCTGTATAGCAGCGCCACTTATTGGCCGATAAGCGCCTAAACTGAATCAGCATAATGTTTCATAATGACCTTCTCACATATGAAGTTTTGTTTGGTTATATGCAATAGAACCTGAGATATAGCGTTCCCTTAAACTGTGGAAATCGCTGTACAGCAGAGCCACCTGTCGAGCAGTTGACACGAAAAGTTGATACACTAATTTAGGCCAAGATGCATCCACATATAAATTTACATGCAATTTTAAGCCATAGTTCTTGAGATACAGTCGCAACAAAATTTTTGGCACACACAGACATTTTCTAACTAGTATGATGTGGCCACCACAAGCCTTTCTTCTATATAATTTTACAAAAAATTCATGCAATACAATATATATATATATATATACACACACATACACATACATAAACGGCTAAGAGATTTCCTTGGACTCTGTTTGTCTGTGTGTGGACGCAAGTTGCCACCAAATTTTCATACTTTAGTTAATTTAAAAAACCTAATTGTCAGGTCGATACGCTGTTTAATCCGACGGATTTAGAAAAATCGCCCCTTTTATTTGGTACCTTATTTGTAACGGATTTTTGATTAGATTTTTTAAAATTAATTAAAATATGAAAATAACCTGGTAATAGCTTAAACGTTTAAACTTTTAATTGTTCCAAAAGAATTTTTTTTTTCCAGTATAAAATGAAATATATGCTTTTACGGGAAAAATAAAAAATTATAAAATATTAAATTTTCTCATGCATATGAAAAAACTAGTATGTTGTGGCCAGCCTTCTATATTTTCCTATACAAATTCAGTAAAAAAAATTTATTAAAATTATTAATTAAAAAATATATATCTTCCATGATGATGCAATTTCCCCGTTAGAAAAGTAGTATAACAATAAATATCCAAAAAGAAGTTTTTTTTTTTTTTTTTTTTTTTTTTTTTTTTTTGTTAAAAATGGAAAAAAAAAAAAAAAAAAAAAAAATCGATAACTTTATTTTAAATTATCGCAGATCGATGGTTCAACCGTTCGTTTTAAAGGTATTGGCGAGATCTTTTGAAAGATACCCAACATGAAAATTTACTCCCCTCGAAGGGAGACTTCCTCCCCAGGGGGGAAGGCGAGGCTCCTACATACACAATTTTTTTTTCCCAGTTGAGCATCTCTATTAAAAATAATTCTTTTACATTTCAAAATGATTATTAAAAAATAATTCTCTTTATGCACATTATACAAAATTTTTTCCTATACCACCATGTTAAAAATTTAGAAAAAGCGGGATGGCAACGCAAAATTTTGGACAATTTTACCAAAAGTTGATAGGCATTAATTTATGTCACAGCGTAACTACATACCAATTTGTATGAAATTCTGTGCAGTAGTAAATGAGATACAGTTGCCACAAAATTTTGTCACACACACACACAGACATTTTCTAAAAATGGTCAAATCGTGTTCTACAGATCTCAAAGCACGTAAATCCATCAAAAACTCAAAGTGGAAAATTTTTACGAATCTATTAAAAGTAAAAATGATTTCATTAACAAACTTTGATCTATTGGCACGCAAGCAGCATCTGTCCCCATTCCCCCCCCTCCCCCCGGAGGGGAAGCGATTCTTTCACATGCATAAACTTTTTTTCCTAGTTTACTACTACTATTGTCCTTCATATTAATTTTAAAATCACACATTAAAAATAACTCTCATTATGTACATTTATACGAAATTTTGTCCTATACTGCCATGTTAAAAATTTAGAAAAAATAGGATCACAGCGCCACCTGTTGAGCGAATGATCAACAAATCTAATCAGCACCAGTTTATGTCAGGGTCCAACTAAATACCAAGTTCGGTTAAATTTCGTTAGTTGGTTCGTGAGATAGAGCGTTCACAAAATTTGTGATACACACACAGACATTTTCTAAAAACAATCTAATCATGTTCAGAACATCCCAAAAGGTGTAAATCCATCGAAAACTGAAGTTCAGAAATTTTTACGAATCCAATACTTTCTCTATATATACACACATAGAAGAAAGTAAAAACGGTTAAATCGTGTTCGGGAACTCGCAAAACGTGTCAATCCATCGAAAACCGGAAGTCGAAATTTTTTACGAATCCAATACTTCTTCTATTGAATATAGAAAAAAGTAATAATATAACACATTATCTATAAAGAATTTTTGTTATACTATTAATTAAAAAATCTGGAGTGACTCCATTCGACTTTTCAAACATTAAGTAATTAACGGTTGTATAAATAAAGTAAGAGAAGTCGTTAAATAAATTCGAAAACTATAAAGGGATATTTAAGTATTTTTCTCCACGTAGTATGTTAATTTAACGCTACTACCAGGGTTACGGACCCGCCCACATACCCAAAAAACCCTCCCGGGTTTTTACTTTCTCTGACCCGTAAGGTAGAGAAAGTATTATTTTTGGGTCAAAATTTTGAAAGCGAGTTTTTGTTATATTTACACGTTTTAAGGTCCCTTGAATCCGAAAATCATATTTTTAGCGGTTTGTGTGAATGTGTGTGTCTGTTATCACCATATCTCAAGAACAAATGGTAGCAGAAAGTTCAAACTTGGTATTCTAAATGAGTATGATATATGGATGCTACACTTTTCGTTGAGATGAAGCAAATGGTTCATGTACAGGGACACCCAAGAGAATTCAAATGCATTACGTGTATGAGGAAGATTGCAGGTAAATAGAGTTTAACATCTACAGACTGTGCTAAACCAAATGAAACGAATATATATATATTATATACGTAAAAACACGTTTCGTGTAGAATATGGTATAGAAATCATTTACTGTTCATTTACAGGGCTACACAAAAGAACTAGATTATAGTACGACTATACTTGAAAATTGATGGAAATTAATTCAGGTTGTGTCGTGTTATTAATATAGGATTATATTTATGTGCACCATGTGGTCTGTACATAATCATTAAAAGATATACAGGGCTACAAATATTTAAGCGATAACATTCTTTTTTGTTGTTGGATGTGCTTTACTATAATATTTTCCATTTCCAGGAAAGCTGTTCAGGAATCAAATTTAATTCCTCATAGACATATGGTAAATAACGTATTTTTTTAAGCTAGATTTTCATTACTTTTTTTTTTTTTTTTTCTATATTTAGACGTTTTGATGCTTCCTGAATACCGAAGTCATGTTTCTAACGTTTGACTTTTATCTGTGTCTGTTAGAATAAATTAAAAACAAATAATTTCAGGCGAACCAAATGTTGTATTTTGAAGTTAATGTGCTTGTTACTAGAAAAGTTTGATCAAGATTGATAAGTTTCAAGGAATGTTGTTGTGAAAGTTGTCTCAATAATTTTAAATGAACTTTTGAATTTAATAACAGATTCGAATTCTATATAAATGTAGGTACAGTAGTGAGGGGGGCACACAGAATTACTTGTCAAATAAAGCTACTCCGAAGCCTAATTTGAATTGTTTTTATATTGGTTTGCAAAACAGTACTCATTATCTTACCCCTTAATCTCCAATCTGTACTTAGAGTATTAAATTTCAGGGTAAGAGAAAGTCGTGTGAATGACACACCAGATAATATTTTTTGGTTTACCCACTTGAAAGAAGCCAGTGGGTTTTATTAGTTTTTTAAATCTTCCACTTTTTTTTCTTTTTTTAATAATTTCAATTTTAATGTAAGAAAAATTTCTTTAATTTCAACCATCTTATCTGCAATATCTCTTTCGAACAGAACATTTTTGAAAAAAGAAAGGTAACATTAAATGAAAAGAATTGAAAGTCATTTTCGTATTTGTAAATCACGATGTTAAAAAAAAAAAAAAAAAAAAAAAAAAAAGAGTTATAATTTGCTTAAAATTTTAAGGATTTAATAACAAATAATTAAACATAACTAACAAACATAATATATTGATCTTGTGTGGTTCAATACAGGCAAAAAATGGGGTACTTTTGATGCCCCCCTCACAAACTTCAAATTCATAAAAACAGCATTTTAAAAAGATTTAGTTTTATAAAAATTATCTTTCTATAAATATTTTCTGTCTTTCCAGAATTATTTTTAATGATTACCTATAACTTGATTCAATGAAACACTATTAACTTGATAACAAGCATTTATATACAAAGACTAATAAATTGGAAGGTGTTATATGATTTATTACTATTTTCCCACAAAAATGGGCCTCAAAAGTTAAAACCTGGATCGACTCCTGACATGTAAGTGTAGAACGCAAGCAATGATAGATAACTTTGTTTGTATTCCTTTATTAAATAAGTTTTCAAACATGAATACAATATTTCAGTATCAGTATTAACAAATAGTTAAAAATTTATTTTTTTAGATACTTTTTTGTTTTTTTACTTTACCCATATAAAAATATGTAATTACTAGCAGACCCGGCCACGCGTTGCTGCGGCTAAATAATACGTTGATAATTTGATAAGGTATATAGTATTTCCCCACAAATGGTTTTGGCGATTTTTTTTTTTTTTTTTTTTTTTTTTTTTTTTTGGCGCCTTTTTGAATGATAACGAAGTCGTTCTGAATTCTTTGCAATAAAATATGGTAACCCGCATGCTTTTATTTTAGATTTATGATTTAGCTTATGATTTTATCATTTATGATTTTTAGATTTATGATTTAGCCATAATCGCCAAATCCAGTTGTGGGGAAATACTATAGTTGTTACCCACAACTATAACTTATAACTTCAGTAATTATATTCGGATAATTATAACTTCAGTATATCCCCACAGCTGAATTTGGCGATTTTTCTTTGGCGCCGTTTTTAACGATAACGATGCCGCTCTGGACTGTTTGTGATATAATATGGCAGCCTATATGTTGTTTATTTTGGATTTATTATTTTATGTTTTTGATTTATGGGAACAACTATAGTATTTCCCCTCAGCTAGATTTGGCGATTTTTCGTTGGCGATTATGGCTAAATCATAAATCTAAAAATCATAAATCATATAACATAAATGATAAAATCGTAAGCTAAATCATAAATCATAAAATCATAAATCCAAAATAAATAGCATGCAGGCTGCCATATTATATCGCAAACAATCCAGAACGACATCGTTATCGTTCAAATCGGCGCCAAAGAAATATCGCCAAATTCAGCTGAGGGGAAATACTATAGTTGTACCGTTAAAATTTTAATAGTAAATTCAAGCTAATCAAGAAGGAAAGCTTTGAGGATTAAGATAAGAAAATTGCAAGATTTTAAGATCGCATTCTCAGCAATAAATATGAGTCAAAATTTAATGCAAAATACATATATAAATCACAAATTTAATCAGGAACGTTAAATTGGTAAGTTATTAAAGAAAAAGTAAAGAAAAATAAGAGAAATAATTAAAGTTTCGAACATTGATCATATAGATTAGCGTTACAAAACAAATAAACAGACTTAAACTCTTCCAGACTTTTAAATAAGTTTTAAATTAAGTTTTAAAATTTAATGTTAAATAAAACAGACTTTTAAATAAGTTTTAAAATATTGAAATGGTTATTTTTTTATTTAGAACGTTACGTATAGATGACAAATTTCTTAAAGAAAACGAAGTGATACAGATTAGAATAATGCAACAAAAATTGAAAAACCAAGGTTATGTCGTAAATAAATTTTTAACACACGTGTCACGTGAAATAAATTGTAGCATATACATAATGTATCTGATATAAGATATTAACATGTTGCAGCGGAATAAATTTCCTATCTATCATCCTTGGCGGAAAAAAAAATAATATCGCCAAATTATCTGGCGCACACATTTAATTCCTTTCAAAAATCATGGTTATTTTAACAACTTATATTAAGAGAGTAATGAATAATATGAAACAATATTTCGCACAATACCTATTACGAAAATATACGTCTAGCTTGTATATTTTCGTGTTACGTTTTTGATCGCCAAATACAAAAACTTCAAGGACGACAGAGCTTTGAAATTTAAAATTAAAATGTTGTCAATTTGACAGCAAAATAACTCAATCTAACGTATGCACATGATAAATAATACATATCTATACAAAAATATGGGGATTAAAATCCGGAAATAATTTTCCTCGTTTTTTAATAATTTTTTACAAAAAATACAATGGGCGATTAACATAAATCTTTTTCTTGATTTCACAGACGGTCAGTGACGTCACACTTCACTTGTGTATAACTACATACTTTATCAATGCGAATAAAATCTTTAAATTGATTATGACGTCAATTTTCGTGTGATGTATAATTTAACTTTTTATAATTTTTTAACGTTCACGTTTGATTAAATGTATTTACTTTTATGTCGAAAGAAAATGAACTCGTATTTTTTCTTTTTGGCAACAATTAAACTTATGGAACTCACAGATATTTTGGAGCAACTGTAACAAAGGTCTATAATTAACAAATAATTGCAATAAAACAATATTGTGACAATAAATTGAGATAAAAACTATCCTATCTCTCAAGTTGGACCAAACTGCACACAGTGTGCAAAAATTCATTAAAATCGGTTCCTTAGTTTAGGAGTTTATCGCGAACAAACATCGTGACACGTAATTTATATATATATACAGATTTGTAATGTGAAAATCGTACATGGAAGGATTAAAATATCTTCCTTTTTACTTTCCGAACACTATAGTGAGGAAAGTATTGTAATCATGTCAAAAATCCGAATTTGAGATTTTGATGTTTCTATACGTTTCGAGGTCCCCTGAGTCCGTTTCCACTATTTTTGCGATGATGTATGTATGTGTGTGTATGTCTCTGAGTGAACACGCTAGCGTCTAAACGCTTTGTTCGAATAAGCTGAAAGTTGGTACGTATATTGTAAGTCACCATAGTAAGAACCCTATAGATTTTGATGAACCTAGCACTTAGTTTTATTACAGGGACACAAAGAAAAATTCTTTATTATTATGGCCTATGGGACCAAAATCTTAAAAGCGCGATAGCATCTAAACGCCTTGGTCAATTGAGCAAAACAATTTTACACATATTATAGGTCACAGATACTCAATCTGTATAGATTTTGGAGAATCTAGCACTTATAGTTTTTTTTACAGGGACACAAAGAAAAATTCTTTATCATTATGACCTATGGGGCCAAATTTTTAAAAGTGTGATAGCGTCTAAACGCCTTATTAATCTGAGCAAAAATTTTTTACACATGTTATAGGTCACAGTTGCACCAACTGTATAGATTTTGGTGAATCTAGCGTTTATAGGTTTTTATAGGGACACAACGAAAAATTCTTTATCATTATGATCTTGCGGGCTCAAAGTTCAGTAGCATTAAATAAAACATCTTGTAATATATGGAGAAAAATACTCAAACACTCTATTATGGTTTTCTCTCTTTGGTTTGTTTAACAAACCCTCTTTCTTTACTTTATCTACAAAACTGTTAATTACTCAATGTTCGGAAAGTCGAGTGGAGTCACTCCAGATTTTTTTCACTAGTTTTAATTTTAAGTAAACTAACTTAGAGGACTCTCTACTTGTCCTCCCCGGGAGCCAAAGTCAATGTTATTATATGGACAATTTTGCCCATTATAACTCTTTCACTAATACATATTTTTAAATTCCGTTTTCTTATTCCAGAAAATTCCCAAATATTAAAGAATTTATCGCTTTCTAAAAATTGATTTTTTAAATTTTTAATATTTTATTTAGAGGTTGGAAAAGGTGAATTTTTGCGTTTTTGAGCTTAAAAATGAATCTTAAAAATTTAAAAAATCAATTTTTAGAAAGCGATAAATTGTTTAATATTTGTGAATTTTATGAATAAGAAAACAGAATTTAAAAATATGTATTAGTTAATGAGTCATAACGGGGCAAAATTCCCCATAGAATAACACTGACTTCTCTTTCGGATACGATATGTAGAAAGTCCCCTTAATAATAAAAAACTAAAATTAAATTCAAAATTGTAATAAAACACTGAATAGAATGAAATAAGAGTTCATTTAACTTTTATTCCTCATTCCAGGTCGCGCTCATTAACCTAATCTAGTTTTCCGTGTTTTCTCTGAAACTCGTGTAAATACATACAGGCAATGACCCCTTAGAAAGACCCGCACGGAGTGCATTCCACCTATAAGCGTAGTCAATTGGCATTAAACCCTAGAACCAACCAGCTTTTATTCTTCAATTTAGACCGAACCAAACATTAAGAATATGAAGGTCATTTAATTTTTAATTATAAATAATTGCTATTATTTTATAAGTTTTCTTTCAGTCCAAAACTGTTCTCTTTTGAAATAAACTTAAAATTCAAACCCAATAATGTTATTTTAGGTTTAATAAAAAAAAATAATAATAATAAAATAAAATAAACAGACCCCCCCCCCCAAAAAAAAAAAAAAAAATGCCGGTCAGGCTAAAAAGAAAAAAAAAAAACGAAAAAAAAAAAAAAAAACGGGTTTTTTAAAACCTTGGCTACTACACTTCAAAGAATTTGAACTCACAGATAATACGATAATTATAAAGAATATTTCGTTGTGTTTCTGTAAAAGTCTGTAAGTGCAATATTCACAAAAATCTATACAGCTTGTACGACAGTGATCTATAACATGTATATGAATTTTCATTTTAATCAGATAAGGCATTTAGACACTATCGCACTTTAAATAATTCAGCTCATAAGCCATAATGATAAACAATTTTTCGTTGTGTCCCCGTAAAAAAACGACACACGCTAGATTCTCCAAAATTTATTCATTTCGTATGATATGCTATTTTATAATATGTATATAAATTTTCAGCTAATTTGAAAATGTCGTTTCGACTCCGTCGCGTATTAAATAATTTGAGCCCATAGACCATAATGATAAAGAATTTTTCTTTGCGTCTCTTGAAAAAAAAAAAAAAAAAAAAAAAAAAAAAATCTGGAGTGACTCCTCCACTTGACTTTCGGAACATTGTGTGTAATTAACGGTTTTGTAAATAAAGTAAAGTAAGAAGAGTTGTTAATAAACAAAAGAGAGAAAATTATAATAGTGTGTTTGAGTATTTTTCTCCAAATAGTACACAATGTTTCATTTAACGCTATTGAACTTTGAGCCCATAGATCATAATGTAATGATAAAGAATTTTTCGTTGTGTCCCTGTAAAAACCTATAAGTGCACGATTCACCAAAATGCTTATAGTTAGTGCAATAGCAACTCACAATATTCATATAAATTTTCAGCTCAGTTGAATAAGGCGTTCAGACGCTATCGCACTTTTAAAAATTTGGTCCCATAGGCCATAATGATAAAGAATTTTTCTTTGTCCCCGTAAAAAAACTAAGTGCTAAATTCACCAAAAACTATACAGTTCGTGCAGCTGTGACCTAAAATATGTGTGTGTATAGTATACATATATATATATATTGTGTGTGTGTGTGTTCTGTTTAATAAGGCGTTTAGACGCTATCATACTTTTAAAAATTTGGCCCCATAGGCTGTAAGGATAAAGAATTTTTCTTGGTGTCTCTGTAAAAAAAAAAAAACTATGCTAGATCCACCAAAATCAATGGGGTTTGTGCTACGGTGATTTGCAACATACGTACCAACTTTCAGCTCATTCGAACAAAGCGTTTAGACGCTACCGTGTTCACTCTCTTACTCAAACACACACACATCATCGTAAAAATAGCAAAAATGAACTCAGGAGACCTTAACGCGTAAAGATGCGCCAAAACCCAAAGTCGACTTTTTGTCATGATTACAATACTATCCTTACATAGTATGTTCGGAAAATAGAAAGAAAATTTAAATTTAAAATTAAGTAAACAAAAAATAAATCTAAAATTTTTTACACATGTCATGTCCGTCACACTATTCAATTTTAAAGCTTTTTACTTTCCGAACACTTAAGTGAGAAAAGTATTGTAATCATGTAAAAAATCCAAACTTGATGAGATTTTGGTGTTTCTACACGTTTTGAGGTCCCCTGAATTTATATTTACTATTTTTACGATGATGTGTGTGTGTATGTGAGTGAACACGATAGCATCTAAACGCTATCATGTTCACTCACGTGATGCTCATTCAGTTCAAATGAGCTGAAATTTCGTACGCATGTTATAGGTCCCCATAGCACGAACCCTATTGATTCTGGTGAATCTAGCTCTTATAATTTTTTTTTACAGGAACACACACACACAAAAAAATTCTTTAAATTTTTTAAAGTGCGATAGCGTCTAAATGTCTCATTCGACTGAGCTGAAAATTTATACACATGTTATGAGTCACTGTCGCACGAACTGTACAAATTTTGGTGAATCTAGCATTTATAGTTTTTTTTACAGGGATACAAAGAATAATTCTTTATTGTTATGGTCTGTATAGGCCCAAATTCTTTGAACTGCGATAGCGTCTGAACAGCTTTTTCTATTGAGCTGAAAATTTATACACATGCTATAAGTCACTGTTGCATGAAGTGAATAAATTTTGGTGAATCTAGCACGTATACTTCTTTTACAGGGATACAACGAAAAATTCTTTATCATTATGCCCTATGGGCTCAAATTCTTTAAAGTGCGATAACGCCTAAACGCCATATCGGATTGAGTTAAAAATTTATATACATGTTATAGATCACCATACCACTAACTATATCTATTTGGGGCCATGTAGCACTCATACTTTTTTAGATGAACACAAAGAGATATTCTTTATCATTGTGCCTTATGGGCTCAAATTATTTAAAATGCAAAAGCGACTAAACACCTCATTCGATTGAGTTGAAAATTTACATACATATTACAGGTCACCTTCGCACAAGCTGTATAAATTTAGGTGAGTCTAGTACTTATAGATTTTTACAGGGACACAACGAAAATTTCTTTATCATTATGGTCTATGGGCCCAAATTTTTTAAAGTTCGACAGCGTCTAAACGCTATATCCGATTAAGCTGAAAATTTATATGCATGCTATAGATCACCTCGAAACGAGCTGTATCAATTTTGTAGAATGCAGCACTTATAGTCTTTTTACAGTGACACAAATAAAAATTATTTATCATTGTGGCTTATGGGCTCAAATTATTTAAAGTGCGATAGCGTCTGAAAGCCTCATTCAATTAAGCTGAAAATTTATATAATTGTTATAGGTGACGGTCGCACGAACTGTATAGATTTTAGTGAGTCAAGCATTCAGGAACACAACGAAAATTTCTTTTTATCATCATGATCTATGCTCAAAATATTTGAAGGGTAATAGCGTTAATTTAAAGAACATACTACATAGAGAAAAATGCTTATATACCTTATTATAACTTTCTTTTTTGTTAATTTAATGACATCTCTTACTTTTTTTTTTATGCAATCATTAATTACTTAATGTTCGGAAAGTCGAGTGAACTCACTCCAGATTTTTTAAATTAGATTCGGATGAAAGTCCTGTTTATATGTTTAAATTAAATTCTCTGAACTTCAAAAGAGTCTCAGTTTAGAGCAATTCAGCAACTGAGTGATAAAAATGAGTCACTATGTCTGTCACACTACATTTTCACCTTATTAAATGTAAATTATTTTTCTAAAATTAAAAGTTTTGTATTATT
The DNA here is from genome assembly GCA_963930645.1 of Salticus scenicus. NCBI lineage: Eukaryota > Metazoa > Arthropoda > Arachnida > Araneae > Salticidae > Salticus > Salticus scenicus. The sequence continues at coordinate 222,356,706 of OZ005650.1, read as the reverse complement.
TATAAGCAAGAGACAGATATAGCGGTACACCAAAATTCATTAAGATAAATTAATATTTAGTACTTAAAATTAGACAGAAAGCTATCTGATGTCTAGTCTCTGTCAAATAAAATTAACCTATGGCAGAAGACAAATTCAAGTATCGCTTAAAAAACTCTTATAATAAACAAAGTTTGGTCATCCAATTTCACTGACTGCTTTCTTTCTAACTCATTAACACAAAAACAGACAGCCTTGGAAAACCAAATAAGGTTTACTCTTTGAATGCAGTTCTAATTCCATAGATATTCCCAATTCCCACTGCAGTTTCACAAGGAACATATTACGCTGACCTGCTGAAATTTGCCAGTCCAGCTTTCCTTGTAAAAAGAAGAATGTGGTGGTTGTCTAGTTAGACTGATTCTGATTATTCTCCTGCCTTTCGGAATCCCAGGAGGGATTAACTTTTAAATACTTTTACATACGGCTTCCCAAAAATACAACTTTTATTAAGGTTCAGATTTCATCGAAATCGGTTCACCTGCTAACATAATGGCCACTTCGGAATTCAGGGTCGATCTAAGTTTTAATTTTTGGAACCCCTTCTTTTGTGAAACATTATTTATTTATTTATTTGTGAATATATATTATGTATATTATAAAAGATCCAATTTCGGCGGTTTAAAGTAAATATTGAAATGTATTTTTATATTTAATATCAAACTAATACTGTTTCATTGGAACAAGTATATGATGTAATTTCTAATTTCATATAATGCTAAAAAAAGAGAAGGAAAAGTGAAAATTTTTATAAATGGATAAGTTTTATAAAACCGAATTTTGTAAAAAGCCCCCCCCCCTTAAAAAAAAAACTGTGAACACATTCTGCGTAAGGAAACTGTTGTAATCATGAAAAAATCCAAATGTGAGATTTTGCTGTTTCTATACTTTTTGAAGTCAACAAAAACAATTTTAAATGTTTGAAATTCCGTAATGAATCACTCACCAAAAAATAACTTACAAATTATATATGAAGCTTTTAATTTTTGATATAAATACACTAAATATCAAGAGCAGTTATCTATGGAAATAATGAGAAGTGTGCCTGTCTCTGTGTGTATCTGTGCTCTGACTACTGGACCGCAGAGCTAAACTTGACATATGGGTACCTTGCAGGTATGCACGCCATCAAGATTTTTTTCAAATTTGATTTTTTTTTTTTTTTTTCCCCGATTTTATCTATTGACTTTGTTTCATTTTCTAAAATTTGTTCCTCCATCCCAATCATCTGCGTATCTTAGCAACAACTATTACCCTATTTATTTTTAACACTTTTCAACCTTGTTGGAAATTGTTAATGACTTTGGTTTGTCTGTCTGTCTGCACTCTAACTCCAGTAAATGTTTTTGAAATTTCTTGAAACTGATATATGTTAATATTTAAGTTCATTATCGGATGTTACCGGATGTTAAAATGGAGTGAATGCCTCTACTAGTTTATGTACAGGGACGCCCGTAAAAAGTATTCCAAAGCATTGTGTTCTATGAGAGTTATTTCTAAAAACCACATTTTAATACCTTTACTTTTGACAAATCTTAATGAAATTAAAACATGTTATGTTATTCCGTTGGATGTTTTCTACTGAAAATGAAGTAAATACCACCACTGATTTGTGTACAGGGACACCCAAAAGTATGCTACTACTCAAAAGTGTGCTGCTATTTTGGAGGCAAAAGCAAGACTCAAAGTCTTGCTTTTGCCTCCAAGGTAGTTTTTCATATTTAATTTCATTCGATAAAATTAAATATGAAAATGAAAACAAAGAAATAGCTTTTTACGTAGGAATGACAAAAGAGAAAAATCAAAAACAGAATAAAAGAACATGAAAATGATATAAAATACAGTAAAATAACGACAGCTTTAACAAAAATAATTTTAAACACCATAAATCAAATATACCCAGATATTAAATTCACTCTTGAAGAAGAAAATAATAAACAACTGAATTTTTTAGACGTCACCATCAACTGCCATACTAATAAAATAACCACCCAAGTTTACAGAAAACCCAATAGCAGCAATGTAAATAATCCATAAAAATAGTAAAACACCCTTTAAATATAAAATTAATGCTATTCAAGCCCATATCAACCGTGCTATTACAATTTGTAAAGACCCTAAAATCCTTAAAAACGAAATAAAAAATATCACACAATTCACCCAAAAAGCAGGTTATTCAAATACATTAATAGACAATTTATTCAAAAAAAAATTAAAATGTTTAAATCAAATTAATAATTTCCAAAAGCCACAATTCAAATACACCACTTCAATTCCTTATGATCGCGGAGTTTCAAGTAAAATTAAAAAAGTTGCAATAAAACACAATATAAACGTACCTATCAAGCCAAACCCCAATATATTTCAGCTAATTAGAAGCGATAAAGATAAAATAGACCCTTTAGAAACCGCGGGAATATATAAAATACCATATACTAATAGTCAAGGTAAAGAAATGTGTTACATAGGAAAAACAAAAATTAAAATGCGTATTAAGGAACATAGCCACGATATAACCAACGAGATATATAAAGTAGAGTGATAAATGGTAACCCTTGAGAAGATCCAAGATGAGTCATGTGACATGCTCTCCTTGCACCTGCATATTCGGTGGTTCCCTTTGTAACAGCTTATTTTCAGTAAATTTCAATGGCAACGGTTTGGAGATTGTTCTTCGCAGCCAATGTTTTTGTTTACTTATGTAGTTTAATATTCTTTTGTTCTAAATCATTTTGATTTTGATTTTACTTCTTTTTTATTTCGTGTAGTTGAACTTTAACCGACAAAATGCTTAAAAATACATTTTTAAAATTTTGAAGGAAGGATTATATCATATAAATCATTATTTTACCTCACTTTAAATCCTTACTATATCTGAGTCCATTATATATTTCGGCGACCAGTCGGTGCCATCATCAGAAATACTCGGCAGAATGATTCGCAGGTGTTAATTTTAGGCAGTTTGTTTATCCATTGCAGCTTCCCTCTTGCTCTCTTCACTTCGCTATCTTCTCTGTACAACTGTTGCCACTAACTGTGTTATTAGTTGTTAGTATTTCGATTGCTTCTCTTTTGAGAGCATAGTGGTGAGAGTTATAGGGGGCTATTTTTTGAAAATTAATGGAGTCAATGTTAATTGGATTAGTATTGTTAGTTCTTGAGAAAGCTGTAGAGTGTCTATTGTATTTCAAATCTGTAATATGCTCTGAGATAGTCTTTTATTTTTCTTTTTGTCATGCCAATATATGAATCGCAGGTCATATATTGGCATGACAAAAAGAAAAATAAAAGACCGTATCTCAGAGCATATTACAGATTTAAAATACAATAGACACTCTACAGCTTTCTCAAGAACTAACAATACTAATCCAATTAACATTGACTCCATTAATTTTCAAAAAATAGCCCCCTATAACTCTCACCACTATGCTCTCAAAAGAGAAGCAATCGAAATACTAACAACTAATAACACAGTTAATGACATCGAACATAGCTTAATTCCACCTGAGTGGCAACAGTTGTACAGAGAAGATAAGCGAAGTGAAGAAAGCAAGAGGGAAGCTGCAATGGATAAACAAACTGCCTAAAATTAACACATGCGAATCATTCTGCCGAGTATTTCTGATGATGGCACCGACTGGTCGCTGAAATATATAATGGACTCGGATATAGTAAGGATTTAAAGTGAGGTAAAATAATGATTTATATGCTTAAAAATAGTTGAAAAATTATTATTTGTTGTTAAATTTAGCTCTTTAAAAGTTTAAATTTTCTTTTAGAAACACTTTTTAACTTTGTTGGGAAACGATGAAAAAAAAGGTATCTTATTACTTATTAAAATGTGAAATGTGTGTAAAATTATTTTAAAAACCAATTTATTTCGGTCATAGGACTGTCATGTTACCTTATAATAATGATAATTTGCTGAATTGATATTTTAAATGCCAAAATCGCGATAAAGGGCCAAACACAGCAACCTATTGGAGCATGTCACATGATTCATCTTGAACCACGGAAAGCTAATCGCACATACGCAACGAAAAGGATATCATCCCCCAAAACTCCACCGCAGGCATATACAAAATAGACTTCGAACATATTAACGGTGAAAAGGCGAGCTACATTGGCATGACGAAACGACGGATAAACGAACGCGAAAAAGAGCACCGTGCAGATCTAAAATATGGTAAATCCTCCTCAGCCTTTTCCACTACCCACAATAATAACCCAATTAATACTAACTCAATAAACATTAAAAAAAATAGCACCTTATAACACCTATAACTACGCTTTAAAAAGGGAGGCCATCGAAATTATAACTAACTCAAAAACCGTTAATGACAGAGAGCATTATTCAATTCCGCCTGAATGGCAACAGCTACTGGAAGAAATCGCAGAGAAGTGAACGAACTACGGCGCCAAAATAACAACATTTTGCAACTAAGGAACGACGTCTAGGTTGTGATCAGCACTGATGATGGTTACGATTGTAACCGAAATTAATTTGCTGTTCCTTTGTAAGGATGTTTTTTAAGGTATTTTTAATATTGATATTAAATATAGCCCTTATATTAAAATTTTATAAATTGAAAGCTAATCCTTCATCCATTGAATCAGCACTCTAATTTATATATCTCGTTGGATATAACCACCGGAAAAATAACTACTGCACTAACTCAGGTAAACAAAAACGATGTGGTTAACATTAACTTCGAGCAAGTAAAGAAGTTGGCCAATTATCATAACCACGGTTTTGCTGCTATCAAAGAATCTGTAGAAATTTTATCAAGTTTTAACAATTGCAATGGCAACGATGGGGCTCTACTCAACCAGCAATGGCAACAAGTTTTTAAAAGAGAGGAAGGAGGCATGAAACAGCAGTTTCGAACAACTTCAAGCACCATACCATCGAAGACCAAGCTGGGGCGCCCCAAGCGAAACTAGTCCGAAATAACATGAAGAAATTAAAAGGTTGTATATTTTGAACTTTAAAAAATAAGCAGATTTAGATATAAATATTGATTTTAAAAATACCAGAAAATTAGCTAACTTTAACAATTATAAATATGCTGCTCTGCATGAAAATAACAAAATTTTGGCCAATGATTGTGCATGTAATGACAAACAGACCAATCAGCTAATAGATCGAAGATGACGCTACATGATGAAGAGAAGGAGTGAAGCCTAGCTATTCACACACGACAAGAATTTCCTGAAAATGGCCGGGTGCCCAGCTGAATGAGCTTATGGAGTAAGCGAAGTAGACAATTTTGATTATTTTAATTAAACCACATTGTTCAAAACTTAGAATTTTACATTGTTCAATCAGGATTAATTTCTTACCTTTTTCTATTTTCACAAATACTGAAATTTCTACCTCTTTTCACCTATGTGATTACTAATTTGTAAAAGCAACACCGCAAACAACAATAAAAATACTGGAGATAATAAATAAAATCATTTTTTGTTGTAACATGTTATAAAAAAATTAATAATTAAAACTATATTTTTTTCTTTTTCTGCATATGTTTAAACTTTCATAAAATTCAAACAAGCGGTGGCAAAAACAATTATATTTTTCTTTTGGTTTTAATATTTTTCCCAGCACTATAGTACGGGAATCATACTACTTTCGTCCTATTCGTAGGGCCTTTTAGTGGCTGAGATTTTTCTGTGCTGCAAGCTGGCAGATGGAAAGTGTTGGGTTCGATCCCAGGTTGTGCTCATCAATCTAGTAGTTAGGAATTTTCCATGGTTTTCTCCAAAATTTACATAAATACGCACAAGGACCCTCTTAGAAAGACCCCAACAGAGGGCATACCAGTTATAGGCCTAGGACCTAATGCAGTCAATCGGCCTCAAGCCACACAATAAACCAACCTGATTGTGTGTACAATATTGCATATTGAAAGCAATAGACTTTGGGGGCTTATAGGACAAAAAATATAAAATAATAATAAGGTGTGTCACTCACACGACTTTTTCTTACCCTGAAATTTTCTACTATAAATACAGATTGGAGATTAACAGGTAAGATAACGAGTACTGTTATGTAGACTTATGTTAAAACAATTCAAATTAGGCTTCAAAAAAGCTTTATTTGACAAATAATTCTGTGTGAGGGGCCTACTGGCCCCCCTCAACCCGCTATTTCATTATTGTACTTACATTTATATAGAATTCAAATCTGTAATTCAAAAGTTCATTTTAAATTATCCAGACAACTTTCACATGCAACATTCCTTGAAAACTTATCAATCTTGATCAAACTTTTCTAGTAACAAACGTATTAACTTTAAAATGAGCATTTGGATCACCTGAAATTATTTGTTTTTAATTTACTCTAAGAGACACATACAAAGATCAAATGTTAAAAACTTGACTTTGGTATTGAGGAAGCCTCAAAATGTGTAAACATACAAAAAATCAAATGATGAATATTTAACTAATAAAAAATATAATTTACTATATAGCTATTAGGAATTAATTTCAATTCCTGAGCAGCTTTCCTGGACATGGTAATATATTATAGTACCTAAAGCATTTTCACTAACAATAAAAAAGAATGTTATTGGCAGCCCTGTCTATCATCTGAAGATTATGTACATACCACATGGTGTGCACAAACATAATCCTATATTAACCCCTTCCGTTCCAGGCTAGCTGTAGTGTAACTGCCTGAAATACCAGATTATAATTTTGAAATAGTATCGTATACTTTCTTTGGACGTATGCACGTACGTCCATGGTATTAATGGCCATTAACACTAGGACGTACGCACGTACGTCCCTGGAGTGGAAGGGGTTAATAACACACAGCACAACTTGAAATACACTTTCATCAATTTTCAAGCATTGTCAAACCATAATCTAGTTCTTTTGTGTAGCCCTTGTAAACGAACAGTGATAGACTTCCATACTATATTCTACATGAAACATGGTTTTATGCATACAAAAAATATATATTCATTTTATTTGGTTTAGTGCAGTCTATAGATGTTAAACTCTATTTACCTGCAATATCCCCCATAGATGTAATGTATTTGAATCAGGGTTGGCAAGTTTCTTCCGAGGTGGAAAAAACCGCAGAAAAAAAACAGCTGGAAGAAACAGGTTTCATCCAAGTGGAAGAAACTGCTTTTCTTTGAAATTTGTTTTATAAGTTTTAACTTTATAAGATACAATGAATGCATTTTTCAAATTAACAGTCTTAAGTAAATTTAATTATATCTGTAAAAAATTTATTATTAATTATAGATTATGTATGCTAAAATGGGATTTTTTACCCGATCAGAAATGATTTTTTTAGGGGGCACGAAGGGTCAGGGAAGGAATACGGGCGTGCAGCATGTGTATCCGTTAACTTGTGCGCGTGCAGCCAACACCACCTGTAATAATGCCTCCGAGCTGAGCTCTACGTCACGGAAGATCGGCCGATTTCATCCAATCCCCACGATCCAACATGTATCATAGAAAGTGTTGATTGGATAAAATCGGCCGATCTTCCATGACGTAGAGCTCAGCCCGGAGGCATTATTACAGGAGGTGTTGGTGCAGCACGCACATGACTGCGCTGCCGAAGACAGTGGGGACCCGGTCCAATTTTGTACCCGATGAGAAATTATTTTTTAAATGTTCTTAAGAATAAAAATTCGACTTGAGAAGGAATATGTGCGCGCAGCGCACGTATACCTTCACACGTGTGCGCGCATGGATCTGCGTTGCTGAAGGCAGTGGAGACCTGTTGTCAGTTTTTACTCGATCAGAAATTATTATTATTTTTTTTTATGTGGCACAAAAGGTCACGGAAGGAATACGCGTGCACAGCGTGCACGGGACTGCGCTGCCGAAGGCAGTGGGGACCCGGGCCGACTTTTTACCCAATCATAAATGTTTTTTTTTTTTTTCTTAACACTAAAAGTTACTGTTAGTGATTCATTAATTTTAGTGATTCATTTGAAAATACTGACCCGCTAGCAGGCGAATCTCGCTAGTTATGTATGCTAAAATGAGATTTTTAGCAAAGAACAGATCATACACCAATATATTCAAGATCCGTTAAAGAAATCAAATCTACTTTGAGCAGTATAAAGTTCTACATTTAAACAAAGTTATTTCTTTAACTGATAGTTAAATAGCATGTATCACTTTTCTACTTTCTGATAGAAGAGCTTTTAACCAACATCTAGATAGTCAATTAAGTTGGCAAGTACAAGATAATTACTGTACTACAAAATGTCATACAAGTCCTCATTTATTTTTATTTTATTTTATCGCACTGCAATATAGTATAACCAAAAGTTTTTTAGCAATTGAATATTGCAATTGGTTTTTCAACTTAGAACAGATAAATTCAAAAAATTAAAAAATAATTTTAACAGGGTGGCTACAGAAATTCAGAAAAAAAGTTCCCTGATTTTTCCATGACTAATTTTGACAAATTTCCATGATTTCCGTTACCTATTATATACATTCCATAATTCTGTGTATATCACACTCTTGTGTAACATGCTCGCTAAACCACTGCAATTCAAAAAACTATACTGATTGAAAAAATATATCTCAATCTCTTTATTTTTTTTCTTTGTTCACTTATGAAAAGGAAAATAAAATGAAAAATTCAAAAATTTGGAGAAATTAACAAAATTAAAAAAATATGACTCATTTTAACTGCACAACATTAACATCAAGATATAAAATTATTCCTCATGTTGCTGCAGTAAAAATATTTATTTATTCTAATGTTAACTTGGCGAGATTCAACTAGAAAACAGCCAACCCTGTGCAATCATGATTAAGATAACACTTGTTTAGCAATCTGTCAGTCATGCTTGCTGGGCAAAACTGAAAATTTCCATGATTTTGGGGTGTTTTTACAAAATTCCCTGATATTTCCAGATTGATAAAGTACCCTGATTTTTCCATGATTTCCCGATTTTCCCTGATTGTCGCCACCCTGTTTAAGTACTGAGTACCTTGTAGGAGAGTTTAAAAGAATTTTTACATATTCGTATATAGTTCATTGGTTTACCAGCTTAGAATTAAGTACAAAAGATTGTATTCTAAAAAAATAGTGAACAAATATTTCAGCTAAAAATTACATTAACAGTTATCACTTATACTATTTGAACATCTGATAATATGTGGTAGTATCCCATGCAAAAAGTTGTTAAAACATTAGTCTCTTAAAATAAACATTGAAATATAAATGCTAGTACATATAAAAAATAGTAGTTATGTATAATAATTATGATTTTTTTTTTCTAATTTTGTATGTCACATAGTATCATTAAGTATAAAATTATGTATTTTCACATTTAAAAAAATCTGGAGTGACTCCACTCGACTTTCCGAACATTGAGTAATTAACAGTTTTGTAGATAAAGTAAAGAAAGAGGAGTTGTTAAACAAACAAAAGAGAGAAAACCATAATAGAGTGTTTGAGTATTTTTCTCCATCTATTACACGATGTTTTATTTAACGCTACTGAACTTTGAGCCCATAGATCATAATGATAAAGAATTTTTCGTTGTGTCCCTGTAAAAACCTATAAATGCTCAATTCACCAAAATGCTTATAGTTAGTGCAACAGTGATTTATAATACTCATATAAATTTTCAGCTCAATTCAATAAGGTGTTTAGATGCTATCGTACTTTTAAAAATTTAGTTTCATAGGCCATAATGATAAAGAATTTTTCTTTGTGTCCCTGTAAAAAAACTAAGTGCTAGATTCACCAAAGTCTATACAGTTAGTTAAACTGTGATCTATAACATGTGTACAAATTTTTTGCTCAGATTAATAAGGCGTTTAGACGCTATCACACTTTTAAAAATTTGGCCCCATAGGCATAATGATAAAGAATTTTTCTTTGTGTCCCTGTAAAAAAACTATAAGTGCTAGATTCTCCAAAATCTATACAGATTGAGTATTTGTGACCTATAATATGTGTATAAATTTTTTGCTCAATTGAATAAGGCGTTTAGATGCTATCGCACTTTTAAGATTTTGCTCCCATAGGCCATAATGATAAAGAATTTTTCTTTGTGTCCCTGTAAAAAAACTATAAGTGCTAGATTCACCAAAATCTATAGGGTTCGTACTATGGTGACTTACAATATGCGTACCAACTTTCAGGTTAATTGAACAAAGCGTTTAGATGCTAGCGTGTTCACTCACAGACATACACACATACACACACACATACATACATCATCATAAAATAGTGAAAACGGACTCAGGGGACCTCAAAACGTATAGAAACATCAAAATCTCGAATTCGGATTTTTGACATGATTACAATACTTTCCTCACTATAGTGTTCGGAAAGTAAAAATTGTGGGGATATTTTTATTTTTTGTTACAGAAATACTAGAAAGTAGTTAAAAAAAGAATAAAAAATACCCGCATCAGTAGAAATTTGAGGTTTGTTATTAAATAACTTATTTTTCCAAAAATAATATTTTTAACATTTTAATTAAATAATAATTTAGCTTTGATATATTATATATATAGTTAATGTATTTTAATTTTGAACATCTATTTTATGTTCTGTTGATTTCTTTCAGTTTTTTTCCCACTGTCCTGGAAGAAACTAGAAACCCAACCCTGATCAATCAGTAAGTTAATTTAACATACAAATAAATGAGGTGCTTTGTGTGACTGCACTTGCACGCTCTCGGGCACAAATATAGGATTTATACAAATTAATATTTTAATAAAAAATTCAAAATAAAAATATGTTGTTGGGAAATATATGTATAACCACAAAAAACATTCGTTATTTAAAATCCGGCTGAAATAGCACTCATAGCATATTGTATTACCAGGCATACTGGTGTGAAATTGCTGTCACTTCATTTGTAGTAGACAGAATACATTAAATAAAATATAAAAAGTAACACAGCAATAAACACTACATGTATAGTACACAAAGTGTTGCTTTTATGTAGTTGTGACTTAATATAAAAGTCTACTTTGATATTTTTCGATTCTCTTAGTTTCAAAACTGTTATGCAATAAGCACACAAATTGAAGTTCACGGATAAGGCGTCACAAGCACCAGAGACAACGACCTGAAATGTTGCTGTGGGAGAAATCTCTGATGAAGGCAGCGAGGACCCAGAGAAAAATTTTTGTAACAATTTCAATGTATTTTCTTGTTCATTTCCTATTTGTAAAGCAGTATAAAAATGGTGATTCTTTCTTTAAAATTCATTTAAATATAGTGACCAGCGAAGCAGGCAAAGCCTGCTATAAGTATATATATATATATAAATGTATGTAGCAGGGTTGGCAAGTTTCTAACAAGGTGGAAAAAATCAGTCAGAAGAAATAGGTTTCTTCCAAGTGGAAGAAATGGAAAAAACTGTTTTTCTTTAACATTTATTATATAAATTGCAATTAACACATTTTTCAAATTAATAACCTTAAGTAAATTTAATTACACCTATAAAAATTTAATTATTAATTATGTATGCTAAATTAATAATTACATGAGATTTTTAGCCAAGATCATATCACATACCAAAACACTCAAAATCCATTAACCCTCGCTTTCCCAAGATAAAGGCATTACTGTAGAAAAACTGCTTTCAGGTGCCGCTTGGCACGTTTGGTGAAAATCATCAGCACTGTGCCTTTTTTGTATCATTTAGAACAAATCGTCGTGCAGCATTCTACTGGTTATGTTTTCTATCTCTGGTGAATTAGCGCCTTTTTTGAATGAGGCGGGCTTAACTAAATTTCAACTACAAAATGGGGTCAAAATGACCCCATCTTGGGAAAGCGAGGGTTAAAGAAATAGATTTCAATTTAACCTAACCAGTATAAAGTTTTATTATTTAAACAATGTTATTTCTTTAACTGGTAATTAAATAGTATGTATCACTTCCCTCCTTTCTGATAGAAGACATTTAGTTAATTAAGGGAACAAGTACATATGATAATTACTGTACAACAAAATGTCATCATATCCTCATTTTCTTTATATTGCAGTGCAACACAGTATAAACAAAAGTTTTGCAGCAGTTGAATACTGAATTTGGTTTCTTAACTTAGAAAAGATAAACGAAAAATGTGAAAAAAAAAAAAAAACCCTGAATAGCTTATAGAGGAGTTTAAAAGTATTTTGATGCATACATGTATAATTCACGGGTTTACCAGCTTAGAGTTCATACAAATGATTGCGCAGTTGAACCTCGTTAAACAAACATGAATCTCAAAGGGGATAAAAAATTTGTTTATGTTATCAATAGTTCATGCTATCAGTAACTATCCTTCATATAACTAAAGCAGTCTTCTAATCTTCATTTTTATGGGGATTGTGGAAACAGTTCATGTTAAAAGTAATTCACATTAACAGTGTTCAAGTTAACAAGGTTTGACTATTCTTAAAAAAAAAAAAAAAAAAAAAAAAAAAGTGGACAAATATTTTGGTTAAAAATTTTATAAACTATGATTACTTGTACTATTTGAGCATATGATAATGTGCGATCTATGCAAAAAGTTTTAAAAACATTAGTCTCTTAAAATAAGCATTGAAATGTGAATGCCAGTACACATAAGAATTAGTAGCTAATATGTATAATTACATTTTTTTTTTCTAATTTAATATATTGAATAATACTCTTTGCGTATAAAATTATGTATTTTTATATTAAAAATATTTTTTGGAATTTTTTTTTTTTTTTTTCTCCCGAAAATGGTAGAAATAGTCAAAAAAAAAAAAAAATAAATAAATAAAAACACCCTACCCTTACAGTAGTAAAATCCCCTCACCTGTAGATATTTAAGGTTTGTTATTAAATAACTCATTTTTCAAAAATATTTTCAATATTAATTAAATAATAGTTTAGATTTTATAGTATATTATGTTCCGAGTTTAATTCTTTTATATAGGGTAATTAATATATTTTAATCTGGAACATGATTGAGTTACTAGCAAACCCGTGCGAAATATTCGCACTTTATTTCTTTTCTTATTTACCTTTAAAATTTGAAACTCATAAAATGTTATACCAATTTCACCACCGAATTAAAATTTTAATTTACCAAAAGCCGAATTATTATTAAATCCAAATTAATATTGTACAATAGTGAAACCAAAATCATTCAAAGAAAGGTTTCCATATAAAATTTATAATTCACGACCCAATTTTTATACTTCCACAGGCAGTACAGTTTTAATATAGGACTCCCACGACACCTTTTAAATTTTTGTCATCATTTTGACGATGATTTTTCATTAATATTTATTTATTTTTTAAATAAATAAATAAAATAAACTAATTCCTACTTTGATTATATTTTTTATGATTGTGTTGTTTAGTCAATTTATAACACAAAAGTTCTGTATATATCCTTAAAATATTGCTAGGATTAAAATGAGGCTTGCAAAGATTCTGAAGAAACAACTATTAAAAATACATTTTTTCATAAAATAATCTCATCAGACAAATGTCGTCATTTTTTCTTATGAGTCCATTGAGCTAAAGTCTGTGTGCTTAAATATTGTCCATGTATAAATGTTTTGTTATCATTGCGTATCGTTTCAACAAAAAATAATTGCAACTGGTCCACGTTAGAGAAATATATAGATTATCACTCATTATACACTTTTACTTTCTTTTAAATTCAATAGAAGAAAGTATTAAGTTCATAAAAATTTTCAATTTGCAGTTTTTCAATGAATTTACACATTTTGAAAGGTTCAGAATACAATGTAACTATTTTTAAAAAATGTTTATCAGTGTCTGTGTGAAAAAAAATTTCTGCCAACTCTAACTAGAGAACTAAAGCACAGAATTTGATAAAAAGTTATATGTAATTGCACTGCACCTTCACATAAATTAGTGCCAATTATCTCTGTGCAAATCTTCAGGTGGCACTGTCATCCTCTTTTTTATAATTTTTAATATTGGAAATATAGAACAAAATTTCATGCATAAATGTACACCAATCACAATTGTTTTTAACCAGTCATTGTAAAATAAATTATTATTTAGAAGTTATATTAGTAATAGAAAACTAGGAAAATAATTATGCATTATGTAAGAGCTTCGTTTCCTCCCTGGAAAGGAAGTATCCCCTGGGGAGGATTTAAATTTTCAATATAAGTATTTTTCAAAAGAATTCCTGTATACCTTTAAAACAAATGGTTGAACTATAGATCTGTGATATGATAATTTGAAGCAAAGTTGTCGATTTCTTTTATTAAAATAAATTAAAATTTTCCTAAATGTTATTTGTAGGGTACAAAACTGACTTTCTTTTTTAATTCAGTGTTAAACTACTCTGAGATGAAAGTGCTCTGCAATTCACTATGGAAAATATTTTGAATTGTGTCAATTTGCATGGGAAAGATAAAAAAGTTTTGTGATAGCCACAATATACTAATTTGTAACTAAATTCAAAGAGATATGTTTATAAAATTATTTTGATTTTAAAATTGAAATTGGCTGATTCCAATTGAGCTTTGTAAAAATTATATTCAAACGACAAATTCATTAAATAAACAGTTTAACAATAATTAAGTTAATTTTGTGACTTTTTTTGGGAGGAGGCATAGCAAGTGATGCATTAAAAATAATGCTCCTATTTGACTATGCATGTGCGTGCCAGTGTCTCCCAACTCACTCCAAATACAATTGTGGGGAATCATATTAAAACGCTGTGTGCTCTGGGCCTGAGTGGCCTATCTATACCTATGTGAATCCCAACATACAACGATGGAAAATATTTTATCAACTTAATATATAATTATTCATGTGTTTCATCCAAAATAAAATTTTTAAATATCTTTAAAAGTGATTATTAAACCTCTGACTTTTCTTTTTTTTTTTTTTTGGAAGGGGGAGTGATAATGGATTTAAAATAATGATACATAGCTAAGCTCCTTTTTCAGGATTACAAATATCATATTTTGAAATAAGCTAAATGTATAATCAAATGTTGTTATCCAGAGCTAAAGTTCTTAAACATTGATTTCAAAATATTTTTTTCGCCTTCCAATAAACATTAAGATCTTATAGATATGCACAGGGACGTATCCAGAGGGGGGGCTCTGGGGGCTCGAGCCCCCCCCGAAATTTTCTGAGATTACTTTTTTCATGTTCTACTGACCAGAAAAAAAAAAAAAAAAAAATGTAAAAAAAAAATGAATTTTTTCTCCACAATATCTTTTTTGTGTTGTTAATTTGTTTGCTTGTGAAACCTTATTTATCAGCAATTTTCTGTCTTGTAAAGTCCAAATTACCGAAATGCATATTAGCTTTTTGTAAAAAATACTAAAAAGAGAACTTTATGGTACTTATTGTTGAACACTGTAATGTGTCCCCTTTCTTTTAACACTTCTCTTGCCAGAAATAGCGTTTTAATTCCTTGTGAGACAAAAGATTCGTCATTAACAATGATCACAGTTGCATACGGAACTTCTGGTTTTGTCAGTTATGCACGTAGTATACCTTCCATTCCGTAGTATACCTTCCTTCCTTCATTCCTTTCTAAGGCTCCCTGAGTTCGACAAACATCTGAAGAGATCTAAGACGGTCGTAAAACAAAAGTGGGTGTGAGCTGCGATGCAAGTAGAATAAGTGGCTGTGATATCTACTGCTCTGACAGGCCTTAAAAAACCAACACGTTATGTAAACTTCTTTGTTAAGATTGTCACAAAGCAGACATATCTGTGACTGATGTAGAACGCGATGATGGGCCATCGTTTCACTGTTCACTTTCCAAACGATAACCAATAATGACGTGCAGCCACAGTTGAAGATACGCTGTGCCACATGAGACACCTGGTTGATACACATCCTGGGTACATATAGAAATGCTAGACAGTTCGATACGTACGCCATGCCAGAAGATTTTCAGCAACTACAATGCGTATAACCATGGCCCCAGGGTCTGTAGAAGACACGATAAACAGTAAGCCATATAAGAAGACCTCAATGTTTTCGCTAAACATAGACATGTAATATGCCTAGGTTTAGTGGACGCTAGCAGACAGGTCCTCAAGTTTCCGATAATATGATCTGAAGCAAGCAATATTATCTAACTAGAAAACCACATGTATATATTATTTTCTTCTACATACAAAACAAGAGAAAAAAGTATTAGATTCGGAAACTTTTAGACCAGTTTTCAATGTATTTACATGTTTTTAGATGCATTGAACACCATAAGACAATTTTTGGAAACTTAGATATATTTTTTTAAATTATATTTTTGGGTATATCGCCCAGCAGATAGCGTAGCTGCACTAGATTTCCCTTTTTACGGAAAAGATATATCTCGGCTGTATTAAAAAGAAGCTATATCTAAAAAAAAAAAAAACGAAAAGTATTTGAAACATGGTTGTGCATGGCACATAAATTATGCACCGTACCACTGAATTACGACGTCAGCCAGTTTTTGGTATGTCAAATTTGAATGGACTTAACATTGCACTAAAGCTAGTAGAATTCATTTCTAGGGTAATCCGGAATCGTACCATCACAATTTAAAACCTCCACGGAGAAGATGTTTCCCCAATTTCAGTATACCTGAGCTATTATATTTACAAAACATGGAGGACACAATGGATTTTACGTGCAACTGACACCATTAATCTGCATGACAATAGTTGGATGGCTCCAGTATCGATCACTCAATCCTTCAATTACTAGCTCGACTCCTTATTAACCAGACTACCATGAGTCCAGTTTTTGGTGATTTTCTCTGTTTGTCAGTGGTTTACAACCAGGGTTGGGTTTTTGACGTCAAAAAGTGGTTTTTGACATGACAAAGGTTTAAACACGGTTTAAACCGTCAAAAACCTGTCATAAACCTCTATACCGTCAAAAACCTGTATTGTCAAAATTCAACATCTATAAATGAGCTAAAATCTGGTTAGAAATAGGATTTAGTAATATTTGCCATATACAAGTGAATATCTAAATATTATGCTGTTTATAAATTAAGAAATCTGAAAACAATTTGTAGATAATTTATAAAAAATTAGGTAAATATACTGGTTTATAATCTAAGAAATATATACAAAGTATGCATACAGTTATATTTTGTATGTTTATGTTTATTTATATTAATATTAATATTTATGAAATTCTAAAATTCCGAAGTTACTTATGAATTTTCACAAGACATGAAAACACAGGAATACTGGATTTTTTTTTTTTTTTTTTTCTTTTTAAGTAAAACATAATATATGTGGACAGTAAATTAATATGAATTTGAAAATAATTATATTTATAATCTACATTTATTATACTTATCATTTATTAATGAATTTTTATCTGTTTATTATTATTGATTGATTGTATAAATATTTGTACCTGTTTATAGCTTGGACTATTGGTGTTCGGTGTTTTGGGAGTAAGGCTGATTGACTACTCTAGTATCTTAGACCAAAGGGGTATTGCCCTCCGTGTGGGTCTGTCTACAGGGTCCTAGTCCGTATTTATACAAGTTTCGGAGAAAAACAAAAACTCTGAATGGCTAGGCCAACGAGTACGCCCCTTTTTTTTTTAACACACTTGACATTGTGAGTTTTTCAGCTTTTCTTACCATGCTATTTCTATGGGGTTTTTAGCCTTTTTTCCTCTCTTTTTCTATATTCTAAAGTGGCGGTGGTACACACCTCACACACCCTACACCTCACGTTTACCAGCTTTGAGCGTAGTACCACGTGGCTGCTGGTGGGCCCTACAGCTAAGACTAATAATTTTTTTAAAAATCTGTACGGGTAAATATTACATTTATTATAATTTATACATGTCCAGAAAGCATTCATATTTCTCGTGTTTCACGGTAATTAGGTATATGAATTTCAGACACAATTCAAGCTTTTTTAACATTCAGAATTATTACTTTTTCTTAAAAACTTGCAATATCAGCAGTCATTAAGAAAAAAAAAAGTTATATTTTTCTATAAAATATTTAAATACAAAATATTAGGCTATTCATTTTTATTTTACTGGTTAAATACATAATACTAAAAGCACAATACTAAAAAAATTGAACTATACAATGTTGTATTGCAAATAAAATGATTTGTCAATCAAAATGATCTATCAATGATATATAAATCATAAATTTTTAGAAGCCTAAAGTTTTGTTTTTATATTAATCAAAATGTTATAATAATGTTTCTCCAAAAACATTAATATGTATTATGTTTACCTTTTAAAACATACTGATAAATAATATCTTATTGAAAACAACTATATTTTTAAGGTATCGCATAACTAAGTTTAACACGTGCTATATCAAGCATAGTTATAAATAAATTTCATAATAATACATAAAAGTATCACAGCATATTTTGAATGAACATAGAAATAATTCATAGTAAAATTTTAAAAGCCTAAAGTTTTGTTTTTTATATTAATCAAAATGTTGTAACAATGTGTTTTTCAAAGAACATCATTCTATTTACTTTTCAAAAAACCCTTATGAACTATATTTTATTAAGCTAATTTTTCATATGACAATTAAATTATAAATATAGGTTTTTGACAGTTTTTGACATTTTTGACAAGGTGGTTTTTGACATGACGGTTTTAACCATGGTTTAAACCGTCAAAAACTGTCACGTGTCAAAAACCTGCCAACCCTGTTTACAACATCACGGATTAAAGAACTCTCTAGCAGAGACTTATACATTTTAAAGGACTAGTTCCATCAGTTTTAGACCCAAGGCACTTTTTAGAATTATTATTATCTTTAAATCTTTTCTTGCCATTTCCGATTTTAGGAACATTAATTCCATTGTTTACCGACATGTGGCGTTGTAACTGATCTTATTTATAGCACATAACCATTTTACTATGCCTAGATACGAAGCTTAAGGTAATAACTTATATTTTCCCTAAAGTTAAGGTGATTGGGGGGGGGGGGGGGGGGTACAAACTTTAGCGCACACGCTCTAGTGAAAGTTGGGCCCCCTCCGAAATTTTTTTCTGGATACGCCCTTGGATATGCATAACTCTTGGGTTATTTATAGTATTTCCGGCCGATGTGTTTTATCATACATGAATATGGTCAAACTAAATGCTGTCTTAAGGTCTATTTAAGAAAACATATTTGTTACATTTGGAAACAAGAAACCAACAAATCAGCCATTTCTAAGTTTTGCTGGGAAAATATAAATTTAATAAAGCTAAAATAATTTGCAGTACCCAAATCTACACTGAAATTCAATTATTCCTTTAAAGCTTTTTACATTTACAAGAATTTTAAAAACATTGTTAATTGTGATTTCGTTGCATCCTTATGCCCGACTATTTGAAAATTTACATTCAATCTGCACTATCTTAATTTGTTTTCTACATTTTTCATGACTAATATTTCTCAATTTACAATTGGCTAATCCCCCAGATTCTGGTTAATTCTATTGGTTGATTACACTTGTGAAATCAGATTTCTTTCTTATATATAGGAGCATTTTCAGCGTTCCTTGATGACAGCATGCTAAATGCTCTTGAAACAGCTGCCTGCTAGTTTATTATTTACTTTGGCATTCAAGACATTGTTTATTATTCCAGTGTTTACATAAAACTTAGACTTTTAAAAACATATTTTTAAAATCTTAGAAGTAGATACTACTACATGCTGCAATATTTACATGTTGGCTATCATGTTAAAACAGTTACAAATACATCCAGACTTAATATTAAACAGGCCCTAATTAATGCCAGGGCATACGGGGCAGTTGCCCTGGGTCCCCCCTCTGGAAGGGGACCCACAACAGGCATAAGCAGAAATTTTGCAACCTAAAGACCTCTTATGCCACGGCATGCCCCCCCCCCAAAAAAAAATAAACTTGCCCCGGGGCTCGAGATAGTCTAAGTCGGGCCCTGATATTAAATCAAGATTTTGTTTATCAGACATAATTTCAAGGATGCAAACAGTAAAAGTAATTATTTTATAAACATTTTTCAAAGTGTGCGACTTAACAATATTATAATAATATCCATGTTTTATAAAACTTACTATCAGATAAAAAGCTGTCCCCACATCAATTATCACTTCATTAAAAAAAGAAATACTCAAAAGAAACGTACAATTTAAATAATCAAAAATAACATTATTGTTGATGTCTAATAAAACTAAACTGCATTGAAATACAGAGAAAAACTAGTAAATATAATAAAAGCAATTCCTGAATATTAGAAAAAAAAAAAGAAAACACTGAAGTTATAAATTATATTTTCAAAACTAAACAACTTAAATGTTGATACAAATAACATTAAAATGAATGTTTACATTACATTCATATATACATCCCAACCTTTTTCACTCAAAAGCAATAAAGAAATAGATACATAATTAAATAACTGAAATAGCACTGGATTGGTTTTTAAAGACACTAAATATATAGAAAAATGATGAATATAATGAAAGCAATTCCTAAATATTAGGAAAAAGACAAAGGAGATGCTGAAGTTATCAATTAGTGATTTCAAAATTACGCTTAAATGTTTATGCAAATTACCGTGATATGAATAAGGAAGGGAAAAAAATTCATCTAATGAAGACTTATTTAAAATGTGTAAATTAGGTAAATGCACAAAACAATTTCATCTTCAAATAAGCACAAAATTAATGCAATAAAAGTGATTCAGATTAGATCTTATACTAGCTTTATTTCTCCATAAAATAAAATTTCATTTTAATTTATTTTGTGTCTTCCCAACTCAATAAACACATTCCGACATAATACCGTGCTAACATTTTGCATTAATTGTTTTACTATCCTGTTAAAAGATCTATTTCTATAGAAAACTCTCAATGCACACTTCAGAAAGATCCTCCTTAAATTTTAAAAGTAAAAAAAAATAATCATGATTCTAAACAGAAATTCAGAGATATCCCTTAGACAAGAAGCAAAATTATTTCATATACACATGTCCAATAGGTACATCTTTCGTCCAGATTTTTACAGTTTTAAAACCAGCTATTATGGGAAATAATAATAAGCTACAATGCAAAACCTTGATAAAAACGTCCTATATGTAAATATATATTGATATTAAATTAATTTATTAATAGGTCATAACTGTTTGACAAATGAAAAAGGTGAAATGACAAAGTATTAAATGTTTATTAAATTAACAGTAGATTAAAATGTAATTAATATTAAAATAATACAACTAAAAAGCATTAATCCTTACAAATCCATTTATAAAACAATAGAAACATTAGATGAAATGATAATTCTAAAATGTAGATCTTTTCAAATAATCACAGAGTAATAATTTTATTTATGTACGTAAAAATTTATATTTAGAGCATATTATTGTAAACAAATAAAAACAATCTACAAATATAAATGGAAAATACACATTCTACATTCATATTATAACAAATATATGTATTTACTTACGTAATTTCCAATGCTTTTTTGCCGAAAAAGACATTTTTATAAACACTGATGACAGACTTTTAAAATCCACACAATATAGACACTAACACTTCAAGCCACAGATATAAACAAATTGAATATACAGATTTTTAGTTTATTTTTCATATTGATAGCTTGATCGTGAGAAGACACTACGATCCTAGAAAATACTAATGAAATTTCAGCCGCACTTATCTTTTTTTAAAAGGCTTAATTGATAAATAGGATTTATTAATTTTTATTTATACATAGTCATCTTCTGAAATTTTGTTCCACACACACACACACAATTTTAATTTTTTACAATTCAAAATTTCTCGAGAATAAATAAACTCCAATGAGATGAACACAAAATTTAAATCCCACAGTGTTAAATCCCACTACAGCTCTGGAGGTAAACAATATTTCAACTGAAATCCTGAAATGAAGAAGAGAAGAGGGAGAGGGGCGGTTAGAGCTGGAGCGATTAAAAAAGGAGTCGTATCCAACCGCCAGTTATGAGTTTCGTTTGAAAAATAATCCTCATATTATAGTTGACCAAGTGTCCACTAGAGGACAAAGCATGCAAGCAAAGTAATGACGTCACTGGCCGTCCGTGGGGCCAGGTAAAAGTTTTTCTATGTTAATTCCATTTTTTGTAAAAAAATATTAAAAATTAAGGGAAATTATCTCCCAATTTTAATTCCCATATTTGGATATAGTTATATACACTGAGCTGAAGAACAGCTCAGTGGTTATACAAGGAAAGGGACGTGACGTCACGCGCAGTCAAGTTATGGATAGAGTGGCAAAACTAGAACTCCTACATTATCATATAGGAGTCTTAGGCAAAACATTGGCATTTCCACCAATACGGGTTGGTCTTTTGCCACTCGAGAGTGGCAAAGATTGATTGACGGAACGTTTGTATGTAAACATGCCTTTTCCGTATATAAGTTACTGACTACATGTGTTAGATTGAGTTATTTTCGCTGTAAAATTGATAAAATTTGAATTTTAAATTTCAAAACTCCAGAAAAAAAAAATAGCTAACTTCCATATTTGATTGAAAATATACACATTTCATTTCAAAGGGTGATATTTACACAATAAATATCCAACTAATATACTAATTAAAAGAAAAATTATAAATATTCTATCATAATTTGAAGTCAAATTTGTTTTCAAATGTCTAAATAAAGTATCTATCCTTTCTGATGCTTTACGTGGTTATTACAGGAAAACTAATAGTCATTCATATCAGATAGATCAGTTTTAGATTTCGGAAATTGGTGTATCAAATAAAAAAAAAACCTACTTTTTTTTTTTTTTTTTTTTAATTCCTTGCTATGTAAACTCTTATGGCTCTACATTTTCATACGTTTACCGCAAACGTGTATTAACTTTCTCGACTTACTGTAAAATTTTTAGTTGCCTATTTCATTAGCTCAATTCTATGTCTTCTGATCACATTATCTTCAAAAAATGCATATAATACGTGTAATAGTGGATAATGGAAGTCGTGTGGTTGTTCCACACCAGATTTTTTATTATTTGATTAAATTAGCTGACATTCTTAAAAATTAGTTTTAAAATTTTTTGAATCAAAGTTAAAAAATACTAGACAAAATAGCTTTAGCATGGAAATAATGCAAATTTTTTTATACAAACCTTTGAAGTCATTCTTACTTCACACACAAAACACAAAGCATGCCTTTCATCAGTTAACCTGACTGGTGGCCAAAAGGTTCTGATCTCGAAAATGGTAAACGGGAAGTCCCGATTTCGTATCCATGTCGCGCTCGTCAGCCTAGCCTAGACGTTCGGAGTTTTCTTCGAAATTCCCTCAAATATGGGATAGGACCCCTTACAAATATCCTTACGGAGTACGTTCTACACAGGCTTTGGACCCTGGAGATGTCAGCCTTAAACGATACACCACACCACCCATTCTTTATTAAAATAAATTTCGTTCCAGATAAAGCATAATTTGCATGAAAAATAAATGCATATATACTGTAAATGTATTGATTATTTTATATGGAAAAAATTTATTTATCCAAATGAATTTCTTTATTTCTTTATCTTTTTTTTTTCCATATTTCTCAGGTTTTTAGTTCAAAGATTTAAAAATCTTGCATTCTGAAAGAATAAAATTCTGCACTAAATACGAGCACTAGCAAAAATACCTATACAAAAAAAAAGCACATTTAACACTGTTTTGTTACATAAATCCTTGCCGAATCATGTTCTTAGACTGACTAAGACAGGATTCGACAAGGATTTATTTAACATAACTGCATTAAGTGTACTTTTTTTACATAGGAATTTTTGCTAATGCTCGGATACTTCTGCTGCCGACTGTATTTGCAAAAAAATTGCAAAATTTACATCATCGAAGTTGCAAGCGTTCCGTTTGTATGTAACCCTTAGCTTCCCGGATGGTGCTGCGATCGAATATTTTTGCTCAAATCGAAGAGTTGATTGTCTTGTCTTTTCCCAGTTTCGTCTGCGCAATAACGTGATCTAAGCACATAATTAACCAATAGGATGGGAGTTCTTCGAGCAATAAACTCGATCGCACTGACGCACTGACCTTAATTTTAAGGCACTGATTTGCTGGTCGCTTTCCACATTATGTATTCAAGGCACTGTAGCTTAGTAGCTGACGCTTGTAGTGCTCTCTCTATGTGCGCCACAGAAACGTTTTACGTTCATACGAGGCACTGGGGCCTCCTGACACTTTTCTGTTATGTATTAAAATTAACTGTTTAATTATGTTTTAACTATATCGTAAGTACTATGTAAAATTTAATTTAAGTTTTCATTAAAATTAATTTAAAACTAAAGAAAAGGAAAATACAACACATATCATGGTTTTACATTGATCCGCGTTTGTAATGATCGATAGATGGCGTTTTTTCAACTGAAGTTGTTAGTAAATATAATAGCCACGTGTATTTATTATTGTTCTTTCTCCGCCATTACATCATGGAAAATCGATTGCATAATAGGATGCAATGAAAATAATTGCGCTTTATTATTTAATAATTTCACTGTATTTTAACTGCATCTATATGTTATCTTACAACAAAGGTACATTAAAAAAAATAAATAAATGGATGAAAATAAAGGTACAACTATAGAGTTGGTCCATAACTGGATTTGCCGATTTTCCTTTGGCACCGTTTTGAACGATAACGATGCCTTTCTGGATTCTTTGTAATACAATACGCTTTTGTTTACGCTTGGAATCCATCGCAACCATTTGCAAAAACGGCATTTCGTCATAATTACCAAAGAAAAATCACCAAATGCACTTGTGGACCTATACTGTAGTTGTTCCATGACACCATGAAATGTGATCGTTTTGCTTTTGCTCGTTGGCGAAGGAAACGATCAGCTTTATCTAAAATATTTTATAATTAAAACAAAATTAAACGTATTATTACTTGTGAAATCCTCAGGTGTGAAATGTTTCGAACAAACAGTCATTCTTGAAGATACTTCTTTCCCAATTCGTAAACGTCTAATCCATTCAGACTTTCTACTAACTAAAGCTTTTTTTACATTACCGGAGGCAACTGGAATTTAAAATTTGTCATTTGGAAACAAATGGAAGCTTAATTCCGGATTTCTTGATCCATTGGAGTTAAGACTACTATATAACAGGCTGAATCATACGCCGCCATTTGTACGTCAAGTCCGTCTTTGTTAAACTTAAGATTACTATATAATAGTCTTATAAAGTCTCATATAATAATCTTATATGGTAGTCCGTCACTGCTAAACCTAAGACTATTATATAATAGTCTTATATAGTTGTCATGTATGCAAGGTAGACCGAGAGACGATACGATTCGTTTTACATACACGCAAAGAACATTTATTAGCATTAAGATACACAGGCACAAACGCACATAACAACAACTACACCGAACATGTACAATACGAAACTATGGAATTCAAAAAAGGTAAACAAAGCACGCGCGCGTCACACAGCTTGGAAGGTTCTCTAATCTGGCTGTTGCCAGATACATAACAATAGTCTCATATAATAGTCATATACAGGGCCCGACTTAGACTACCTGGAGCCCCGGGGCAAACCTATTCTGGGGGGCCCCCTTGTAGTGATATAAGAGGTCTTTAGGTTGCAGAATTTCTGCATTCGCCTGTAGGGGGGGCCTTTCCAGAAGGGGGGCCCAGGGCATTTGCCCCGTATACCCTGCCGTAAGTCAGGGCCTGGTCATATACAATAGTCTTAGGTATGGCAATGACGGACTTGACGGACAAATGGCGGCGAATGATTCAGTCTGTTATATAGTAGTCTTAATTGGAGTTACACTGTGGCACACAGCAGCATGTGATATCCTTTTTGCCGGATTTATTCATCCTATCGAATATACAGCAGCAGCAAGCAATGGCGTCTCGATGAAAGCGTGAAAGCTATCCGTTCAGTGGTATTGTTATTTCATCTTAGCCCACCAGAGGGTGAGCATTTCCTTACAATCGCGGATAAGTAATTTTTTTCATTTCGTCCTTCATTGTTATATTTTTTAGTAAAAAAATAAATAATTTATTTCATTTGGGGTTACATACAAACGGAACGCTTGCAATTTCGATGACGTAATTTTTGCAAGTTTTTTGAAAATACAGTCAGCAGCAAAAGTAACAGAGCACTAGCGAAAATTTCTATGTAAAAAAAGTACGCTTAATGCAGATTTGTTAAATAAATTCTTGCCGAATCATGTTCTTAGTCAGTCTTAGAACATGATTCGACAAGGATTTATTTAACAAAACAGTTTTAAGTGGTCTTTTTTCACATAGGAATTTTTGCTAGTGTTCGGATACTTTTGCTGCCGACTGCAGTCATACATTTGGAACGCCTGCAAACGGCTTTGCAACTGGAAGTGTTTCATTTGTATGTACTCCTTGACCTAAATGAACAAACTTAATATAAATACATATAATTTATATTAAAATAAATATAATAATTTTAATATTTCAATACATTTTACTCACAAAAAATAAAATAAAATCTGGTTTTCATTTTGATTTGTTTAAACTAAGGTGACCAAACGTCTTCGAATCATGAGGACAGTCCTCGAATTTTGACCAATGTCCTCAGCAATTTGAAAATCATTTGAGGACAAATGTACTGGAATTTACAAATTTGTCTTCAAATTAAAGCATAATTTAGCTCTGTCCTCGAATGGCCCTTTAATTTGCGGACGCTGCGATGATTTGTCCTCAAATTAGGTTTCAAAAATTTGGTCGCCTTATTTTTGGAAATAGAAACTGCGAACATTTTGCAAAATGCTAACTTATTGTTTGCAAATTGAGCTGAATTCGGGCATATTGACTATGATTCGCATTTTGCATGTGCTTTCTTTTGTTATCAGTAAACAACTCAACATTTGCTTAAAGCTGTCTGCTCTCCCGTTTATGTTTACTTTTTCATTTCTTGTGGATTCAAAATTATTTGAATTATGAAATATGGTTTCTAAAAATTTATTTTCAAATTTACTGCGTGTAAAAACTCGTTGTTTATTTTTCTTGAACCGACCTGTAAGCTATGTGCAAGGTCAATCTCCAGAACCTAATACCAGAGAATATTTTTATTATATCGATCATCAAGGGATGGTCTGTATAACATTAAATAAATTGATATTTATTTTATCTAAATGCTGACTTAATTAATTATATTATGTAATTTATATTTTCGATTTTAATAAAAACTCATAATTGCACAGATATTTTTTTCTAATCTACCTAACATAGATGTAAAACTAGAATTAAACTGAGTTCTATCCCAATATAAGGAATTGGCGATTTTTGGTAGTGTAATCTACGCAACTCGTAAAGTTTTCCTTAAATGTACATTATGAGGTTTATTTATTTTTTGTAATGAAGGCTGAAATCTAATTACTGCATTCATCATCTTTAATTCTTTTAAACTTTCCTAAATCATAAATCTTAGAAAAAATTTTCTGGTAAAAGTAATTAAGATTAAATATTTTTAACATGATTTGTGAAAGGTAATTCATTGCAGAAGCCGATCCAAGCAAAAATTGGGACTCTTTTGCAGCTCCTTCACAAAATTCAAATTTATAAAAATTGCCCTTTCACAAAATTTCATTTTATAAATGATCGCCTGTACTTGGTCCAATGAAACACTGTTAGCTTGGTATTAAACGAGTAATTGTATAGAGTTACCGCTGAAATGAAAATTTTGCACAATACTTTTTCGCATTTTTTTCCACAAAAAATAGGCCCCAAAACATAAAACCTGGATTCACGCTGCATTGTTACTATAGAGAAATCAACTTTGATCTTAGTTTTTATTAATTTTAATCCATCTTTGCTGATTAAAATTACATAAACTATTAAAATTTTATCTGTGGAATTTGTATTGTTATTTATATGCAAATTTAATTTCTGTTTCTTCCCCCCTCCAACACGTAATTTTATGTTAATTGAGTTTTTACTAAGTAATATTAAATTCACTTCAACATTATTCCATTGTTTGTTTCTGATTTCATGTAAATACTCCAAATTTTATTGAATGGTCTTCCCTGACTTAGAAAATGGTACAATCTTTTTTTTTTTTTTTATCCAATTTATAAAAATTGTTAAGTAACTTGTTGAATTATTTTGCATTGAAATCACCTAATCAAAATATAAATAAATACTACAATAAATAAAACTTATTATAAATAAATAATAATAATAATAAAGTTAAAATAAATAGATCTCCTTATTGCACATAAATTCCTTTTTATATTTTTCAAGGAAAAAAAAAAATAAAACAAGATTTATTTAAAATGAAAGCATAGCAGAATTAAATTATCTTGAAACATATTGTTTTTATATATTTATTTCTATTTCATTTTAGCTTTTCTTGGATGATTCAAGAATAAAAAACTTCACATCCTGTTTTAAAGGTAGGTCTTTGAGATTATCATCTATTGAAATACTTATTTGCTATCAGATTTCTTAATTAAAAAGAAGAAACTAGAGTGATCATCTGAGCTTTCGAACATTTAATAGTTGTCAGGCATTTAAAAAAATTTGTATCTGAAAATAATTTATATAAATATTTCTTTAAATGTTACGATTAAATTTTGTTGAAATGATACGATTGTAAAGTTAAAGTAATTAATAAAATATGCAAGGATAAAAAAATATTTATACATGTTGACAATATTATTTATACAACACGACAATATTTAAGCATACAGACTCTGTTCAATAACATAACTAGAAAAATGATGACATTTATCAGATGAGATCATTTTATAGCAAAATGTATTTTTTAAAGTTGCATCTTTACAATCTTTGTAAAGCTGCATTTCAAACCTGGCAATTAGATGTAAACAGAATATGAACTATTGTTATAAATTGACTAAAAAATGCAATAATCAAAAGTATAATCAAAATAGCTACTAAGTTCATTTAAGAAGAAATTATGTCAAAGCAAAATGGGCCTCTGTACATATGTTGTAAATAAGTAGAAAAAATATGTATAAAATTTTCATAAAAAAAAAAAAAAAAATTATAATAATAATAATAAGTAAATAAATAAAATAAACTAATTGTCAAAGCAGAAAAGAGTAATTTCGTTGAATTCTAAGAGATTTTTTAAGCTCTCTTTTGACATTTTGAAAGGATGGCTGTTTCAGTTTGACAATTTTAGGGAGTACATAACATTTTTGATGGATTTTTGTAATCTTTTCCAGTGGCGGCTCGTGGCAGGAGCTGCAGAGCTGCAGCCCCCCCAGAAATATTCGAAAAAATTATTTTATCAACTTTCAAAATATTTTGAAAATAAATATTTTGAATATATTGTATAGTATTATGCATATAGAAAAGCAGATTACTTCGTTATCATGAAAAATTATTAAAAAGCTGAGAAAAGTTAACCATTTTTAAACGTAATAGCACCTCGAAAATTCGTAAAGGGACTGCTCATTAATGCAGCTTCCGAAAAAAGGGATTTCTTTAGGGAAAGAACAGTTACAACCGCCCCTACTCGTTTTCCCTACCAGTTTCGACCATTTGGTTGGAGCTGCATCCGCTGCAGCACCGATCTGATTAGGGATTTCGGTATTGCTGGAAAAGAACAATTTTCCTTTGTAATCTACGTTTTTTCTTCACAGTTTTTAATGCGGTAATCGCTGTGTTTGATGATTATTTATGTATGAGAAGTTAAAAATTTTAGCATGAAGGTTATTCACGATTATATGAGAAAATAGAAGTCATTTTTATTTATTTTTCAAACAGATTTTTATTTTATATTACATGGAAATTTCGCACGGTTTTTCGGTTTCTTGGTTTGCCAATGGCAGAAACGTTGAATAGACAGAATCTCAATTTTTATATAAATTTTGCCTTAAACATAATATTTACAATTTACCAAGTGTTTAATCGCTTTGTTGATAAGGTTATTATTATAATTATTATTATTTTTATTTTATTTTTTTCACTTGTATTTTTGTCACTAATGTTTTTCTATTTTGATGAGAAATATTAGCAGTCGAACCTTTCTTAAAAACACGAGATTACTAAATTTTTAATTTCTGACATTTTCATAGAACGAAGTTTGAAAGCATTTATAACTTTGTTTCATCTCTCTTTCTATTTGAGTGAGAACTTTCAGAAATATGCTCGGAAATTTAAGCATTTTAATATCCGTTCTTTAGATTGACCACACTATTTTTCCTATACACTTCTTTTACGGGAACACAAAACATCCAGAATGCACTGCTGGTTTGGATAATATTTCAAACCAAATTAAACTGATATATACTATTCAAGCCTTTTTAAATATATCTAAAGAAAATAGTGTTTTAATATTTGTAGATTTTTTTTTTTTTTTAATGCACGGCAATACAGAAGATGTGCAGCAAACAGGGTGTGATTGTGTGTAGGATTTTTTCCTGATTTCAGGAATTTTTACATAATATAATTCCTGATTTCAGGAATTTTTTGAGTGACTGTTAAGAGAAAATTGTTATGTAATAGAAATTTAAGTATAACATTTGTAATTGTCTAGTATTTTTTTAGATTTTCAGCAATTTTACATGTGTTTTATTGGTTACAGTCATGAAAATTATTTCTATTTTTCTTTTCGTGTCTGTTCTTGTCGGTCTATTTTTCTTTTCATGTAATTTCGGGATTTTTGAAGTAGGGTGACAATCAGCCCTGAGCAAATTTTGGAAATTCATTTTTAATTATACTAAGGTTTCATATTTAAATGAAATTTTAGTTTACTGTACATGTGTGTAAAGTTCGCATTAAAAAAAACAAAAAAAAAAACAATAAAATGTTCGTAATCTTAGACAAGCATTTCATAATCTATGTGATGTGCAAGATTTTACGTCAATGTTAACTCTTTTAATTAATATTTCAAAGGATGTTCTAAATAAATTAATGAAACGCATCATTATAATTGCACTTTTAAGATGCGAGCATTACATTACTATAATGTTTTGAGGTCTCCTGTCCTGAGCTCATTTTTGCTATTTTTACAGTGTTATATGTATGGTGTGAGTAAGTGTATAAATGTGAGTGAATATCATAACATCTAAATGCTTGGTTCGATTGAACTGAAATCTGGTAGGTATGTGAAAGGTCACCATCAAACGAGCTGTATAGAATTTGATGGATGTGTGACTTATAGTTCTGTTACAAGGACACAAAGAACAATTCCTTATCATTTTGATTAATGGACTTAAATTTATGAAGTGCGATTGCGCCTAAATGTTTTATCCAATTGAGCTAAAAATTGGTAGGTAGGTTATAGGTAATCGTCACACAATTTGTATAGTTTTGATGAGTACAGGACTTATACATTTTTGTACAGAGACACAAAAAGAAATTCTTTATCATTATGGACTATAGATTCGAATTATTTGCAGTTATTATCGCAAGAACTGCACAGATCTACATAAGTACGTAATCAAACTATTTATTATTATTTTTGTATAAATCTTTGTGTGTATCTTTTTAATGAGCAAAATTTGATTTACAATCATGTATGTATACTTCGTACTTCGTACCATATTGGAGAAAATAATAGCATGCAGATGAAAAATATTTTGTTTGGGGAAAATTGATTATCATTAATAACTAAAGTTAACAAAATAAAATTTCCAGATTTTTTTTTTTTTTCTTTGTAACGAATGTCCAATAATATAAAATTTTAAATCTATGCTGTATCCTGTATTGCTCTGCTTCTTGCTCAGTCTGCGCATATAAAACCCGAAGACCCCGATTAAAACAGATTATTTAGAAAATCATTTTCGCTTTTTTCTCAAATCTTACATAGACATGCAGCTATGCAGCCCCCCTGTAAAGGAATCTCACGAGCCGCTACTGATCTTTTCTGAAAAGATTTTGCCCACTGGTATCCTACTGCTAAAAAAATAATGGTGGATTTATATCTGATTTTTTTTTAGATATAAAATGTTTTATTTGAAAAAAAAAAAAAAAAATTATATTGCAAATACTTTTGAAAATAGTAGTAGAAATCCAAAAGAAAAAAAGAAGGCTTTCCAACGCTGTCTCTAAAGCTATTATTATATAAAGTGATAAGTATTGCAGCAATTCCAAGTAACGCAGTATTGAGAGCTCTACCCCTCATTTAGGGTTGAAAGGGGTGGAAGAATGACATCAACATTCGTACCATTTTATTGGTTCATACAGACAACAAAAGGTTTACTACTGACAGTGTTGTTTCAGTGAGGAAAGCTTACTTGATTTTGGGCAGTTTTTTTCTCCCAATACTTTAACATAGGTACATAGGATTGCTTGAAGTTGCTTCGAAATATTGCTTCATGTAATAAGGGCTTTATGGTGAAATCAGAGAGTTAGTTACTACTATAGTATGGTTTGAAAGTTCATGTGCATAATAAAAAAAAATGTTTTGGATCTTAAAAAAAAAAAAAAAATTAAAAATATTAAAATTCCATATCTTTCTAAACAAATTACATGATTGGAAACGGAAAAGGAACAACTTTTTTGATTCTGAAGATTTTTTGTGTACTTCTTGGGACATTGCAATAGGTTCTCAGTTTTCAAATGTAAATTTCTTTCCAGGATGTTTCCAAAATAAAGTGAGGGATTTTTTTTTTTTTTAATTCAGATTTGTGATTTCGATCAGAAAAATAACTATGAGGAGCAGCTATTTGCAAATTGGCAACGTAATACAATTATTAGGGTGACGTTTTTAATTAAAAGCTTCATTAATTAAGATGTTAGAAATTTTAGACCAAGCAATGAATGTTCTTTTGAATACTCTGCAAATGCCAGGACTTTTCATAACCCTCTCATTTGTGAGGAGATAGTACCACAGGACAGGCACACTAAATGAACAATGGTGGCAGAAACTTTTTTCTCTTAGAAAAAAGAGATTAACCAAATGTCTTATAATAATAATAATAATAATAATAATAATAAACAGCAAATTTTGTAAAGATATTGTTGACAGAATGAGTTGAATTTCAAATTTTCTCAAAAAGAAGCAGTTTGATAATAGGTTTTATCAAAATTTTTATTTTGAATCAATATACACTATATTATCATTAATTGATTTAGCATTCAAAAGAAACTGTCAAGTAACAAGATGAGTTTAGCTGTAATTTAACAGTTTTTAAATCTGAAATATTCTCATATAATTTATATACTACTAATCAAATTTTCAATACCTAAACAATGCACTACTTTTGAAAATTGACTACACACATTCTATTTTAGATTTTTGTTAAAAAACTTTAGAAATTGTCCTACAACCTAATGGGTGTGAATGACATGTTAGACTGCATTTATTTCACTGAAAATATTGTTCTGAAGGCAAATACAGGATATAACAAGTCAAAGAAAAAATATTGTTTGGAGTAACCCTGTAAAAAATAATGTCAGAAATGCATTGTAGCAGCAGCATATGGTTATAATGCTTCTCTTAATTATTTATGTTCATTTGTATATGAATAAGCATGTGTGTTCAATGGAATATAAAGATTCTTAGAAAAAATATATATATATAAATTTTGTATATGTTTCTAAAATACAAAGTTTTTAGTTCAGTGCAATACCATTTTGACATACAACTGTAGAGACAACATATTGTAACCAAAATATAAAAGTATTCAATATTTGATGAAATATAAATGTTTTTACTAAATAATGTTTAGGTGTGCAAAGACTAACAAAATTTCCTTTGTACAGTTTATTAGTCTCTAATAAAGAACCCAAGTTAACATCGGAAAGATACAGAAATAGACTAAGAGCTAGTGACCGCCAGACATACATAATAGTATGAAAGCTCATATTTTTCATGTGTGTTTACACTGTAGTAGGTAATTACGTTTAGATGAAACATGAGTAAGGGGAGGTTTGTTAGATATTAAGTTTTCAAAGTACATATGAAAGCTGATTTTTATATGTTCAAATAGATGTCATTCCTAACTCCGATCCACTGTTACCAGATACATGCATTGGAGGGTTAAATCAGCCAGACACTTTTTGTGTTGATATTATGTTGTAGTATGAAAGCTGATTTTTGTCTGTGATCATCTGGGCAACATTACTAACTCCAATCGAATGCTGCCAGACACTTGCGCCGGAGGGTTAACTCAGCCGGACACCTTTTAGGTCTCAAAATTTCAGTTGAAGTTATGTTATATTATGAAAGCTGATTTTTTTTTTTGATCATCTGGGTAACATTCCTAAATCCGATCGACCACTGCCAAACATGGTTGCTGGGGGGGTTAACTTAGCCAGACACATTTTAGGTCGCAAAGTTTGGGTAGAAGTTACGTTAATAGTATGAAAGCTCATTTTTTTATATGATCATCTGGATAGCCATAGCATTCTTAATTCCGATCGACCTCTGGCAGACACATTCGCCGGGGGATTTAACTCAGCCAGACACTTTTTAGGTCAAAGTTATGTTATAAAAACTGATTATATATGTTCAAATAAATGTCATTCCTAACCCTGATCCACTGTTGCTAGACACGTGCGTTGGGGTTACCGGGGGGTTAACTCAGCCAGACATTTTTATGTTGCAAAATTTTGTTGAAGTTACGTTGTAGCGTGAAAGCTTATTTTCTTACATGATCAACTAGATAGTTTTATATCAGTTGTTGGTATTAGTGTTTTCCACACAGAATATTTATAGGAGAGTACCTACATACCTAATATAATTTTCAGAAAAATCATAAATAAAATCACTGGAAATTTTTAAATCCTTTTCTTTTTTCAATAAAAGAGATTTAAATCTCTGATATTTTCATTACAGTTTCAATTTTAGAAAATAATTTTTTCCTCTGAAAGTTAAAAATTCTTACAATTAAATTATTGTTAAATCAAATATTTTATAAAATCTGATGTAATTAAATTACCATATTATCCTATATAACAAAAATTCCATAGTTAATAAATGTATCTACAAAATAAATAAAATGTTCATTTTATGAATGAAAATATCTAAAAAAATATATAATTTGGCTTTCAAAAATTTGTATCTTTAAAAGATGTTTTTGATTTAGATCAATAAATTGCACAGCCACCAATCTGCTGAACAGCTATCGATGAATGAGAGGCTTAACTTTCTTTAAATTCTCTCAAATATACATCTAAATATGAGATTTTAAGCATATGTTTCATCACAAAAAGTTACTTTTTTTTAAAGATTTTTTTTAAGAAAATGTTCATTTTAAGTGTATTAGATTAAATTTTTATGGTCGAAATCTGCAGCAGCCAAATTTATGCTTATTAATTCTAATCTGAGTTGACTAATAATAATCTAATAGCGCACATCATTATTATATCGTATGGACAAAATTTAATCGTAACTGGTCCACGTTAGAGAAATATTATATATACAGATATTATAGCTGTTATTGGTATTATATATATTATCGTTAATAGGGTTTATTTATGAAACCAATAAGAAATTTGTTTTTTAAATGTATTGTAACTGACAAAATTTAACGTAGATGTTAAATTGTTAATATATATATTAACATAAATACTGTTTTATATATGTATATATATAATACTGTTTTGTTTTTTATTTGTTAATCTTCACAAAATAAATATACTGTATGTATGCCCACTAGTGTATTAACTCTATTGTATTTTGAAGTTTTTTACATATGATGGTTGCTTCAGAATCTATAAAAAATCAAGACTACTCTATAACTATTTTTATTAATTCCTTATAATGTGCAAAATTTGTTACATTTAATCTATGAAACAGACAAAATATTAACGAATATAGATTACGCATATGGTCAAGATAGAATGATTTTCTGATGCGAAATTCTTGAGATGACAATTTTTACTTTCTTCTATATGTAATATAGAGAAAGTATTGGATTCGCGAAAATTTTCAACCTCCGTTTTTTGACGGATCTACACGTTTTGGGATATCCTGAACACGAATTGATAGTTAAATTCACGAAACAAGAAGTAAAATTATAACTAAATTAATTAAAATCCTTACATTCTTCTTGAGTTGAGCCTTAGCACTTTCGGGAAGGGGCCCCTCCCATCATCAGAGGCAGCACGCTGGTGACTTGCTCAGTTGTGTTGACACATAACTCAAGAAGAATGTAAGGTTTTTAATTAATTTAGTTACGAATTGATAGTTTTTAAAAAATGTCTGTCTGTCTGTCTGTGGTTTCTTGTTTTCACCGTATCTCACGAACCAATGAATGAAATTCAACCAAACTTGGTATATAATTGGACACTGGTGGGGCATTGTGTTGATTAGATTTGGGGATCAATCGCCCAGCAGGTGGCGCTGTAATCACATTTTATGTAAACTTTCAAAATGGCAGTATAGGACAAAATTTCGTATTTTTCACCATATCTCACGAACCAATGAATGAAATTGAACCAAACTTGGTATATAGTTGGACCCTGACATGGAATGGTGCTGATTAGATTTTGGGATCAATCGCCCAGCAGATGGCGCTGTGATCGCATTTTATGTAAACTTTTAACATGGCAGTATAGGACAAAATTTCGTATAAATGTACATAATGAGCGTTATTTTAAACTTGTGATTGTAAAATTAATATGAATTATTGATAATAGTAGTAGTTAACTAGGAAAAAAATTTTGTGCATGTGGGGGCACCGGTTCCCCCTCTAGTGGGGAAGTAAATTTTCAAGATGGGTATCTTTCAAAAGGTCTCGTTGATAATAGTAATAATTAACTAGGAAAAAAATTTTGTGCATGTGGGGGCACCGGTTCCCCCCACGCTGGGGGGGAAGTAACCCCCCCCCCCCCCCGGGTCAATTTTCAAGATGGGTATCTTTCGAAAGATCTCGTCAATACCTTTAAAACGAATGGTTGAACTATAAATCTGTGATAATTTAAAACAAAGTTATCGATTTTTTTTACTTTTAACAACAACAACAAAAAAAAAAAATCGTATTTTTTTTTTTTTTTTTTTTTTAAATATTGTTATTGATTGAATATGTATATAGGAAAATATAGAAGAAAGTCTTGTGGTGGCCACAACATACTAGTTTATTTTTAAAATAAATTGAATCTTAGAATTTGAAAATATATTTTTTCTTCGATATTTCTTGAAAAATATACAATCACGTTATAGTTTACTATAGCCAATGAAATAAAAAATATTTTTTTCCATTTTAAAATAGAAATGGCATTATAAAAAATATAACAATCTCAATCATTTTCGTTTTTTTTTTTTTTTTTTTTAAATCTTTTATATGCAACAATTAAATTGTTAAATTGCAAATTCGTTTAAAATGTCATTAAAATAGATATTAAAAATATATCATCTCATAAGAATATGTATATATTTTTAAATATTAGGCTCCGTTCATCGAAGTTAGGAAAGCTACCAAGTTGATTATATTAATAAATCAGCTTTCATACTATGATGTAATTTCAAAACAAATTTTGCGACCTAAAAAGTGTCTGGCTGAGTCAACTCAGCTGCGCATGTGTCTGGCAACAGACGATCAGAATTAGGAATGTTACCCAGATGATCATATAAAAAAATCAGCTTTCATACTATAATGCAACTTTGACCCAGATTTTCTGACGTAAAAGTGTCTGGTAGCAGTTGATCGGAGTTACAGGGGTGATTGTGACTCTAAGGTAAAACCCCTGAAAATTAGAGCCTCAAATTAAAAAAAAACCCAAAATATCACATAATACTTAAACTTTTTAGGCCAGAAGCCCTCAATCCTTTTACATTTCATTCAACAGTCATTGGTGAGGGAATGTGCAGCTACTGTTAGTCCGAGGACCGGAGCACCAGGAGGTAGAAGTCTGTCTTGGCTCCTTCACCTACTGATATTTAGCTGGGCATAATGGAATGGCCTTCACACCTTGGGTGGCCCTACCAGGAGTACCCAATGTAATTCGCCCATTCTGCCCAGGAACACCCTTCCGCCACGATGAGGTAAACAGTAGGACTTTGGGAGGAATGCATGGGCTCTAAGGAGGATCTTTTTACCAATCCTCTTCTGGTCTTAGACTTCCTAACAGTCAACAAACTTGTGGATCTTGTCTGACTCCGTCAGACAAGGAGGATAAGCAACAACAACAACATTTCATTCACATATCACCTGAATAACAAATGAACAACCAATGAAAGCAAAAAATAACTTTATAGGAAATATGAAAATACAGATGGGTTGAGTAAAAACCCTGAACACAAACACCCCTGGAATTAGGAATGTTACCTAGATGTTCATTTACAAAAATCAGTTTTCATAGTATGATGTAACTTTGACCCAAAAAGTATCTGACTGAGTTAACCTCCCGGCGCATGTGTATGACAACGGTGGATCGGATTTAAGAATGGCATCTATTTGAACATATTTAAAAATCAGCTTTCATACTATAATGTAACTTCAACCCAAATTTTGCAAACTAAAAAGTGTCTGGCTAAGTTAACTTCCCGGCGCACGTGTCTGGCAGCAGTCGATTGGAGTTAGGAATGTTATCTAGTTGAACATATAAATGAATCAGTTTTCATACTATAACTTTTTTGACACTATTTTTTTGTACATTGGAAACTTAATATCTGGCATCCCCCTCCCCCCCTACTGAAGTTTCTAAACAAAGTCATCCAAACGCAATTACCTACTACAGTGTAAACACACATGAAAAATATCAGCTTTCATACTATTTCGTGTGTCTGGCAGTTGCTAGCTCTAACAGATTTTATTGCTGGAATGAGTAAAATTTGTACTCTCAGAAAGACACAAAATGACAAAGGATTTTTGGTTTATCCAAATTTTTATTTTGAATTGGTTATTAAAAATTTAATGTACATACATTTACTTAAAATAAAAATTTAGGTAAAACACCTTATCATTAGCATTTTTTAGTTATTTCATACTAAAAGTAATAATTTTATATAAAACATACTTTGAAAATAGTTGCTTTTTAATCCTATAGAAATAACATGAGCGATCTAAAATATGACTGCCCTAAAACAATATTTTTAATGAATTAAAATAACTAAATTTGCAAATTTGAATCAAAAGCTAATCTTTTGTTGTATATATGCATGTGCATAAATTCTTGATTTGATTTTGGTTTCTAAAATTCATATTAAGAGCGAACAATACTTAATCTCACCAGCAGTCATTGCCCATGTTTTTCTATTTAAAAAATTGTTTCCACAATCACTCATTATTTAATGTATTTTTTTAAATTCTGTTTTCACAATCAGAAAATTCACAACCATTAAAATAGTACTCATTTTTCAAATATTGATTTTTTACATTTTTAATATTTTATTTTTAAGCTAAAATATAACTATGTATATTTTTTAACTAGAAAATAAAATATTAATGTAAAAATCATTTTTTCAAAAACAAGTACCAATTTAACGAATATATCATTTCCTGAATTTGAAATTAAAAAAAAAAAAAAAAAAAAAAGGTTTTGGGTAATTTTGGAGACAAATTTCCCCATAGAATAACATAATCCTTAACTGGCGGTGAGATGAGGTATGACCTCTCTTAATGTGTAATCCCAAGCAGTGTGGATTTGAAACCATAATTTTATACATAAATACAATATAAATCAATGTTTTCAATAGCATTTATCGTACTTATTTCTGAAGAAAAAATGGACAACTAAAAATAATTCTTACATGATGAATTTCTAAAAATTTTGAATACAATTATGTCTTGGTCTTGAACAATAACAAAGTTGAATTATTCATAAGGTACATATTGTTGCATGACTGTATTTCTATCAAATTTTAATTACAAAAAATAAAACTTAACAAAATTAATTAATCTAATAACAGCAAATCAAAAAAATTATTTCCATAGTTGAATGAAAGTATTTATATAATAATATAATGCAAAAAATACCAAAATGTTCCAAAATACTAAAAGGAAAAAAGACATTGCGGTTTTTTATGTGACGTTCCACTGATTTCAATATTAAAACAAGAAATTTTAAAAAATGAAACTGCATCGGAGATTGTTCTTAAAAATTCATTGTCAGTTAGAAATTTTGGTTGCCAGTGGCAACTTAGTGGCTGTATTTATTAAACCTTGGATATACCTACAATAAAAGATCTTTATAACTCAATTGTATGTAATGCAATTCTCTATATAATGTACGACTTCTCATACATAAACAATGAATTTTACAGTTAAAAAGCACTTGCATTCCCACATTGTGAAAAACTGTTACACATTAGTAAATTTTAGTTTTCTTTATCACTTTAATTAGTTGAGGATTTTTAATGAAAAAATTGCTATTATTAAATAATTTGTTTTTGAAAATGAATATTATAATGAATTAATAATCAGTCTTTGCTTACCTAAAGATTGATGTTTTTAAATGAACCTACTTTCAAATTTGCTAAATCAGAAATAGTGGAGAAATGTAATGATAAATAGCCAATAATAAAAAAATGATTACTATTTAAAATTTAACTGTGTTTTTATGAAAATAATATATATTGACTAACGAAATGCAATTTAAACTTAATTATGTATGGAAATTAACTTCAACAGAAATTCATTAAAATTGTTGCTGTCTTATTTGTCAAAGGGGTAGTATCTAAATACTCCAAATTTATTACTTTTTTTTTTTTTTTTAACTCTACTTGAATCTGATCTTGATAACGGAAAGGTGCCCTAATTTTTTTTTTTTTAAATTATTTATAGTATATTTAATATTATTGTTTATCATAATCATTTTGATCTTTTTTTTTTTTTTTTTTTAAGTTTTCCACAGCTAAATATTTTTACCATAATTTGGCAGTTTATAGTGGTGGTCAAGAAAGAAAACCACCAAATCACCAATTGGTGGTCTTTACATAGAATTACATCTAATCTTTTATTATTATTGATTAGGCTTGCCCTGATCATATTCTTCAGTGCCTAGGACTTTTCTAGGCAGGATCTTACTGATACTGATTTTTTTTTCTTCTTCAAATTATGAGTCCCCCCCCCCCCCCCGCCCCGCCCAATGCATTGTTGCCATTGTGATGCCATTTTGTTCCTGCTAAATCATTCTTCTTCCATTATTTTTTTCATTTCTTCAAAACAAGAATAAAATTTTATTTTCTTTATTTCAATAAATTGTTTTAGTAGTGGCATTAGTTTCAGGAAACTTGGCTTTTATTATTGAACTATGTTTATAAAGTAAACTTAACTATAAAATTTATAATTCATCCAACTTCTGTTCCAAGCTCTATGGAATGTAATTTAAAAATACCCTACGCTGTTTTGATATTTTTCAGACATACTTGACCATGTTAACAACTTAGTTGAATAATTAGTGACATGTAACCTAAAATAACACACACTCTTATGTTTTTTAGGTTTATGTTATAAAGATCTTGTTATGTAACATAGGTATACTATCAAAATATCATACGTATATAGCTTTATTTATTTTTTATTTCAGATAAGAAATTTTTAGAATTTTTCTTCAGAAGATTGAGGATTAATAAAACTGGAAAATATGAGAAGGAATTTCCATTTTATTCTCCTTGTGGACGGGAAAGAAATTATATAAGATGTGATGATTTGCCAATTGTTTTTACACACTTAATAGAATGCAAAAACCATGAAAATAAGATTGAGGATTATTTATCATATGCTCATACAGGTGATTTGCTAAAAGTGAAATTTGAACCTGATAAAATATGTATGCATCCTGTAAGTGGAAGAGTATATCATCCTGGACCAGAGGCAACAGGTGGTGTTGGATTAATAAAATCATCCCTTGCAATACAGTTAAGCCAGAATTTTGTGTACAAAAACGCAACTAATACTGAAGAAACACCAGCGTTTTTTACATGGAAAGATAAAAAGTACATTGTAAGTAATGAAGTACTGAAAAAAATGGAAGATATCCCCAATGGAGAAATCA
Organism: Salticus scenicus; assembly: GCA_963930645.1. Classification (NCBI taxonomy): domain Eukaryota; kingdom Metazoa; phylum Arthropoda; class Arachnida; order Araneae; family Salticidae; genus Salticus; species Salticus scenicus. The sequence goes on along the minus strand of OZ005650.1, from coordinate 222,314,879 downwards.
GTAATAAGATGAACTAATTTTTTATTTTTTAATGTATGCTCTGTCTGTGATATATATTTAAATAAATAATTATATGCTATTACAATAATTCAGATTTTAAGAACACTGCTTAATTATGCAGATAACAATCTTGAATAAAAATTTAAATTTTATCTTATCTATGTTTTTACTTTTTAAAATGCCATAAATGAATTAATATACATGTATCTATGATAAGGTGATCATATTTTCAGATGCTGATTACCTGATTTGAGGACAAATTAATGCATTGTCCTCAAATTACGAGTAAATTTAGAGAAAATTGAAATACATTTGAGGACTTAATAGAAAAACTTTTATATGCATTATTCGAAATAAATTACCTTTTTATGTAAAAAATTGTTCAAATTTAGGAATATTTATCCAAACTAATTCATAGTAGTAATAAAAATATAATCTATATAGTTCTTATTTACATTATATTTGTAATGATGTGAGATAATAGCAATAAAACTTTCTTTTTAGATATGAATCATAGAAACACCAAAATTATTCCCTAATTATTGGGACTCACTACCTTGAATCACCTTGTCAAAGTTGGAGGAAAATAACGATTTTGAGATTTTTATACTTAAACCCTCCTCACATCTCAAAGTACACTCTGCAAATTTTCAGAAAGGTATTCATGTTGATGTTGGAACACTTGTTTTCTATTTTGTTCCTTTAAATCAAATATCAAATCTTTAAGCTCTTATCGTAGTTTGTGTTTTACAGATATTTGATGTTTTCAAAATGCTCAGGCTTTGTGTCTCTAGAAATTGCTGGAAAGTTTTTTTAATGTATATTTTATCATATGAAAGAGATTTAAGAATAGGATTTCCTTTTTTTTTTTCTGAAAAATTCATACGTGTATTTATGTAACTTTTTCAAGCATGATTGTGGTTTAAATTTTTTTGCCCCAGAAACTAATAACGTTAAACAAAGTCCTATCTTCAATATATTACTATTGACATTATATATATATATATATATATATATATAAAAAATGAGTAGCATTTTAAAAATTAGTTGGTAAAATACAACTTTTTAAAATTTATAAATATTTATATACTATATTGATTCTTTCTTTTTTTTTTTTTTTTTTTTTTTTTTTGAGACAGAGAAATGCCAAGTTTTTTCAACCATTTGACTGTCGCTGACAATATATCCATTTAATGAAGTATTGTCTTTTCAACAATAGACTTATAATTCAAAATTAAGTAATTATTGATTTTTAAGTTGTTTTTGAAATTCAAAGGTTATAAATAATAGTCATAAGGTTTATCTTCAGGTGCCTAGTAACCTTTTTATTCTCAAGTTTAAATAAGCATTATTTAAGTGTACAGTAAAAACATCATAGTTTTGCCTTTTTCAAAAATGATCGGAGGGTTACATATTGAATAAAAATATAAGAAAACCTCTTATAAGCTCTTATTTTTTATGAAGACACTTGAGGCATTGATGAAAGTAGTTAGGTAAAAAGAATGGAATAGTGATGTTTCAAGAACCTCCACTCACTCTGCCATGCGTCTTTTGAAATAAGCAAACAAAAAACAATCCTAACTGAAAGACAATTTAAGTACCATAATTTAGAATAGAAATGGTGCATGTGCATACCAAATATCAAGCCAAAAATGAAAAGAAAATATAAAAGGCAAACATAACGTAAATGCCACACATGGCGTAATCACTGCAGTAAAGCAAATGTTACTATTTTCAATTAGCAAAAAATATCAATGTTGCACATATTGATTGTAAATATAGACAAGTGACATTCATTAAAAGTTAGAGAAAGTTCCCTAAAAGACATCTCTACTCAAGGATCGCCCCATTTTACAGTCAGTTTTTCAGGGTATCAAAATTTTTTTTCTATGACTTTAGTACTAATTTAAAACCATTAAAGGCCTGTGTAGAAATGTGTACTTCTCTAACTGGTTATACAATTTGAGATAGCAGTTTTTCACCTTAACTTGAATTGGTCATTGTCCACTTTATAATTTAAGTAATATCTATGTGTGTAATAACAGTGTGTGAGTAGTGAAAAGAAGCAAATGATAAGGTTTCATATTTTTCAATGTGCATACTTAGAGATGAAGTTCAAATTTTGAAAAGTAAATTTTTACCATTCCTTAGCTAATAAAGTTATACGCAATGGCTCCTAAATAAGCAACTTAACTTTGAATAAATAAATAAGCAAAACTCAGCTTTAAACTTTAATTGCAGAATCACTGGAAAAAGAAACACACCATCACACCCAGCTGCCACAGACTGATATTGTTGCGTAATTTGATGTGATGTGAAGATAATAATAAAGACACTCGTTCTTTCACTCACAAAACAAAACTATATTAAACATAATCACAGATTTAAATGCGTTGACAACATAAGGTGCGATAAATCATTGCGGTTTAGTAATAAACAATAATAATGCGTAAAGTAATAACTGCGAAAATAAGAATGCGAAAGATAGCATGCAAGCTACCGTGCGAATGGAAAAAAGAATAAACTGTTCATTGCGATTGAATATTTAACATAAACAATATAATGCGAAAATAATAACGTAAAGTAATCATTGCGAATAATGCGAAAGATAGCATGCAAGCTACCGTGCGGATGTAAAAGAATAAACTGTTCTTTTTGGTTTCTGTTCGAGTAGAGTTGAGATGTTCGTACCCGTTGAACAGAAAAAAGTAAAGTTGAGATGAAACAGTTAAATCGAAAGTGTCATTGAGTGCGGAGTTCGATTACGTTATGAATCGAATATGACTGTATGGTGGAAATCGAACATGACTCCCACCCTATCAGGGCGCTAGTCCTGATATAAAAGAAGAACAGCAATTGGCCAGGATAAAGGTGAGCAGCTGTGGTCTGTGATAATCAACAATTCTCCTTCCTTGATATTTGTTGCAGGATGTTGCCATCGGTTCTTGAGATTCCTGCTACAGGATAATGGTTCATCTGCAAGTGAAAGCATGACATCACCTGTAAGAAAATGTGATGAGGTGAGAACATTAATAGAACATAAGTGAGCAATATGTTTCTCTTGTATAATAGGGTCGCTCAATTTGTGTTTAGACGGCAATATTACCGGCTGCTTTTCGTTAAATGATAATTGAGCATTTTGTAAGCGACCTCCCACCCGTAACAGACCGTTCTGGTCAATGAATGGATGTAGAGAGTGTAAAGGACTTTTTCTAGACAAAATGTTTTGATTCTTGATGTGTTTTAAGTCTTCGTGAAAGTATTTATTTTGTACCCATCGAATGATGGTCTCTTCGGCTTGTTTAGCTTCCCTACATGTAAGAGGGGAGTAAGAATCATCTGTTGAGACATGAACTTTACTTGCTGACTTGCAGTTATTTATGAATCTTAGGCAATATGCCAGAATGCGTTTGATTTTAAAAAATGAAGAAAATTTATTGAATAGTTGATCATAAAGATCATTAGATGTATCAATATGGTAAGACAAAATGGGATCAGTTTTCTTTTCAGCCGAAATTTGATCCTCGATTTCCTTAGACTTAGGCGCATCATTAGGCCAATGTGTAGGATCCAAAAGTAGCCAACTTGGGCCATTCCACCACAAGTTGCATTCAGGTAAACTTTTAGGATCTATGCCCCGAGAAGCGATATCAGCGGGGTTTTCTTTAGATGGAACGTGTCTCCAATGTTTTGTGGGAAGAACATCTAATATTTGTGACGTTCTATTTGCAACAAAAGTTTTCCACTTACGTGGATGTGCGGATAACCAAGAAAGAACAACTGTTGAATCTGTCCATGCGTAAATGTCAAAATTATAATTTTCTAATATTTTTATGACTGAAGAAAATAACTTAGATAATAGATAAGCACCACAAAGTTCCAATTTAGGAACGGAAATTTGCTTGATAGGAGCTACTTTAGTTTTGGCAACTAAGAGTGAGACTTTTGATTTGTTATCATGAGTCTGTCGACAATAGATTGCAGCGGCATAAGCATGTGTTGACGCATCACTGAAACCATGTAATTCAAATGTACTATCGGATGAAAGCGTGACGCATCTAGGAACAGAAAATTGGCTAATTTTATTGAATGAATTCTCATATTTAATGAGCTCCTCTTCAAATTGTTGCGGAATAGGAGAATCCCAGTCTCCTTTTGTTAGCCATAGCTTTTGATAAAATATTTTTAACACTACTGTACAAGGTGAAATTAACCCTAGAGGGTCAAAAATGCGTGCGGATTCAGACAAAATGCGTCTTTTTGTTAGTGGTGGTTTGAGAGTAAGTGCGGTTTTGAAAATAAATGTATCTGCTAAAGAGTTCCAGTAAAGCCCTAGAACTTTAGAACTTTCATTGTTGTTTGGTATTATTTTAAAGTCTGTATCTGTGATGCAATTTTCTCGAAATTCCGCAAGGAATTCATTCGAATTGGAATTCCACTTTCTCAAATGAAACCCATGTTCTTCCAAAACATTAGCAGTTTCCTTAGCAATTGATATTGCGCTATTAACTGAGTTTGAACCAGATATCAAGTCATCCATATATATATCTTTTAACAAAGTACGCGAGACGTGTGTTTTTTTATTATAATCTAGAGCGATTTGCTTAATGCACCTAGTGGCCAAAAAGGATGCTGGAGCAAGGCCATATGTAACAGTCTTCAATTTATATTCCTTTATTTCCTCATTGGGGTTGTATCTCCAAAGGATTTTTTGATAATTTTGATCGTCCTCAGAAATTAAAACCTGGCGGTACATTTTCTCCACGTCTGCAGAAAAAACTATCTCCGGTAATCGAAAATTAAGTAAGATCTCAAAAATGTCTCGTTGTAATTTAGGGCCAACACCTAAAACTGAATTTAATGATTTACCATCAGAAGTTTTACAGGAACCGTCAAAAACGACTCTTAATTTAGTGGTAGTGCTAGAAGGTTTAATAACTGCGTGATGAGGTAGGAAATATTGTTCCCTTTGAGAAATATTTAGTGAATTCTGAGTAATTACCTCCATGTGTCCTAATTGTTCGTATTCATATAAAAAATCTTTATATTGTTGTTCGAATTCCGGATTTTCAGAAAATTTCCTCTCCATTGCATATAATCGGGAAAGTGCAGCGGGTTTTGTATTGCATAATTCAGATTTGCATTTATAAAATGGTAGTTTCACCACAAAACGGCCTTCTGGATTAATTGAATAATTTTCCTGAAAATGTGACTCCACAAACTGTTCCTCGGGTGAAAGTAACTTTTCACTTGGATTAAAAACTTCTTCTAATTCCCAAAAACGTTTTAACTCACTGTCAATATTAGTTTCGTAAATATGTAAATTTGAAATCGAATTAGATTTTGTCTGAGATTCAGGTAATTTTCCGGATACGAGAAAACCAAAAATTGAATTTTGAGCAATTAAACCATTCTCAGTACAAATTGTTTGACCAGGAAGTAAAATAGAAAAAAAATAATCAGATCCCAAAATCATATCAATTTTACTTGGAATTTCAAATTTGGGATCGGCCAGTTGCATATTTTTTAAATGCGAAAAATGTTCCTTGTTTATTTTCTCTGGTGGCAATGGAGCTGTTAATTTATCTAATATAAAAACTCGCATGGATAACTTGACATCGGAATCGTGAATGGAAATTAAATTAATGTCTGTATAACCTTTAGTTATTGCAATCTTTGAATTTGCTAACCCTTTGACGGGAAATCTTGCATTTTTTCTCTCATAACCTAAAATACTCATACATGATTCAGTGATAAAAGAACTTTCAGAGCCTGAATCGCATAAAATTTTTAGCACATGTCTCTGACCCATTGAATCATAAATATAAGCGCTAGCTGTAGGAAGTAAAGCGAAAGATGTTTGTATAGAATGGTTATGAGTACTTGTTTGGAATTGAGATATGCCAGATGGCTCTGTACGATTCTCAGAGTTTTCAAAATTATTACCAGCAGATGAAGCCGAAGCTGTATAAGTTTTCAAATTATTATCGCATATACTAGAATGATGTTTTTCATTACAAAAATGACAAGTGTAAGTGGAATTACATTGAGCGATAGAGTGTTTATTAGATAAACAATTGCTGCATAATGAGTTCTTTCTAACAAATTGTTTTCTATCCTTAACAGGAAGTTCTTTAAATTTAAAGCATTTGAACAAGAAATGATTATTGTTTTTACATAAAATGCATTTGTAATTAACGTTAGAATGAAACTTAGATAACTTAAATTGTTTATCCTTATTTTGTTTATACTCATTCTCTTTACTCTCATTTTCATTACATAATTCCATAGATGCACATTTATCATTAATAAATTGTAAAAAGATCTCTAAAGTTGGAAAATCAATTTTTGCGGAATATTGTGCCCATTCTTCACGTGATTTATGGTCAAGTTTTTGTAATAAAATATAAATTAACCATACATCTCTTTCAGTAGCTTTAGTGTCAATAGTTTTTAATCCCCTAATTACTTCATCCGAAGTATCTGCTATCTTACGTAAGTTATATGCAGTAGCATGACTTACAGTTGGTTGATCCATAAAGGTTTTAATAAGTGCAGAAATAATTTGTTTTTTCTTATCATACCTAGTAAGTAATTTTTCCCAGGCTTCTAGATAACTATTCTCAGATATTGGAATGTGTTTAATAATAGAAGCCGGTTCGTCTTTTAATAAACCCTTTAGGTATTGAAATTTTTGTACATTACATAAATTAACATTTTCATGAACTAATGATAGATACAAATCCTTAAAAGACATCCAATCTTTATAATTTCCAGAAAACGGACAAATATTTAATTTAGGCAACCGAAAATTACTGTATATAGCATTTGTATTAATGGGGGGATTTTGAAAATTTAAAATATTTGTTTGCATGTTTACAGATAAATTTTCAAGTTTTTGTTGAAGCTTGGCTTTGGTTTCATAATATTTCAATTCAAATTCTTCTATTTCTGAAATTTCATCAGGTAATTCAGAATCGGCTTTATCAAAATCAGAATAAATAATTTCAATCTTTTCAAGTTTATTTAAGAGATCATGTTTTTGAAAAATTTGATTTTCATTATTTATGAAATTCATAATTCTAGTAAGCGCAGATTTCGCTCTGCCTCGATAATGTTTTGCTATTTTTTCAGCATCTTCTAAAGCAACAGTTTCATTACTGTCTTCGTCATTGTTCTTTTTGCTTGCCATTACTACGTAATGGAGTAATGCGAAAAACCAAAGTCAAACTTGTAAAATAGGAAAATAAGTACTTATCTGTTTTATTCCTTAATAGCTGCGCTTGTATATCCAAATTTGTAAGCTAGCGAAAATTCACACATGTTCACCAAAAATCTCGCCGGTGCCTCCAGAAAATGTTGCGTAATTTGATGTGATGTGAAGATAATAATAAAGACACTCGTTCTTTCACTCACAAAACAAAACTATATTAAACATAATCACAGATTTAAATGCGTTGACAACATAAGGTGCGATAAATCATTGCGGTTTAGTAATAAACAATAATAATGCGTAAAGTAATAACTGCGAAAATAAGAATGCGAAAGATAGCATGCAAGCTACCGTGCGAATGGAAAAAAGAATAAACTGTTCATTGCGATTGAATATTTAACATAAACAATATAATGCGAAAATAATAACGTAAAGTAATCATTGCGAATAATGCGAAAGATAGCATGCAAGCTACCGTGCGGATGTAAAAGAATAAACTGTTCTTTTTGGTTTCTGTTCGAGTAGAGTTGAGATGTTCGTACCCGTTGAACAGAAAAAAGTAAAGTTGAGATGAAACAGTTAAATCGAAAGTGTCATTGAGTGCGGAGTTCGATTACGTTATGAATCGAATATGACTGTATGGTGGAAATCGAACAGATATTTTTTACTTTTTTTCTAGTAAATACCACAGCGTTTCTTTCATAAATTATAGTTCTTTTCCAATTTGATTTTTTTTTTTACTTACCTAAAATAACCAAGTAGTAAACATGTAATTGTATTAAAGTATCATTCTATTTAATTACTTAAAAAAAAATCATTTAAATTTTTCCTCTGACAGTTTTTTACCAATACAATTTGTAGTAGTGATATAGTTGCTATTTCAGTCATAATTTCATAAAACAAGTTTCTTTTCAAGATAAATTAAGCAGATCAGAATCTATATATTGATAAGCAGTGCTCAATGATGTTTAATTCACTATTTTGCAGATCCCCAAAGATGTGTAATAATTTTGCATTTGACTACGATTTTTAGGCGAAATAGACAATATTTAAATCTGAAGACTTTTCATGCCCTTGAATTATTCTTTCAATAAGCAAAAACATCAACCATTGTTAATTTCTAACAGGAATGTCAAGATTAGTATGAATATCCATGCTGGATTCTCCTCCCCCTTCCATACAAAAACATAACTACTAACTTGCCAAGAAAAAAGTTAAAGCAAATGACCACTTGATAAAAGAAAAGTTCTGCATTTATTTTTTGATTATTAGATGCTTAGTGGCATTATAATTAGATATTTATTTCATCTAGTGTTAAATGATGATATATGCTTTTTAGTTCTACAATGCTATATAATATCACTCTTATCACCATGGATAATATTTAAATGACTATTGCATATTTGTTGTATAAAACTCATAAAAATTGCTTTGCTTTTGATACAAAATAAAATTCTTTTGAATATTTTTAGACTAGAAAACATTGAATTATTCACATTTAGACATACTTAACAATTAATTACAAATACAACTATAGGGTTAATAACAAAATGGCGACAATTGTTGATTGTTGCAAATCATCAACAAATATCATCGAAAACCACAGATATGTACAACAAATTTGTCACCTATAGAAACCTATTTTTTCAAATTTCTAATTAAAGTAAAAGCTAAAAAACAATTAAAATACTTTCCTTTTATGCTTGTGCAGATATATTTTGACTGTGATCGCGGTGGAATTGTGCTATGCTCTCGGTCATTAACTTCAGTGTTAGTTGTTAGTATTTCAATGGCTTCGCATTTTAGAGCATAATGGTGTGAATTATAGAGGGCTATTTTTTTTTTTATGTTTAGAGTTTAAAGTTAATAGGGTTAGTACGATGTGTTCTAGAAAGAGCGGTGTATTGTTTATTATATTTAAGGTCTGAGAAATGCTTGGCTTCTTGTTCTTTAATTTGTCATTTAGTCTGTTAATGTTGTTTTCAAATGTGAAATTAATTAAAAAAAAAAAAACAGGGGTGTTTTTGAAGTTGATGGGATCTTTTTAATTTCTTAAACATAGGAAGATATTTTTGTTAGGTCTTATTGGGATGTTTATGTCATATTTTGTTCCTTCATATTTAATTTTGTAAACACATCTTACTAACCCTATTAAACTTAACACTCTAAACCAGGCCTGTCTAACCCGAAACACTTGGCTGTCCGCAATGGAAATTTATTATATTCAGGCAGGTTGCACAGGAAATTTATTTTATTCAGGCTAGCCACACAGTATATACGTATCTATGTGATTATATATGTTTGCGAGCATATGAATCATGTATGTAATGTACTTTTTTCGGGAGAAGAGAGGGTGAAGATTTAGAGCAAAATACATGTATATAAAATTTTCATTTATATATTAACAATAGAACCGTCAAAAATTTATGATTGTATATTAATAACCATAATAAAAAAGTATGAATAATAGATTTAACAATATTTTTTTTACAAATGTGTGTTGTTTCTTTATTTAGCAACTGTTTAAAAATATTTTACTTCAAAAATTCTGAAAGGATTTATTAATTTAAGCAAATTTCTCCAAGTATAAATATCGTTAATTTATTCATGGGCCGCGGGTTAGCCACCCCTGTTCTAAAGAAAAACATCTTACTAACCCTATTAACAACTTCAGCTTCCAACTTCAATTCCCTTTGTTTGGAAATCATTGTTAATAGTTCAACAGTCGACTTCAAAGTTATCTATCTTCAAGGTTCCGTACAAGTGCTATTTTTAATCTGCTATACTGTTGCTTCTTTCACACTGTACTCGTTTTTTCTGGCTGATGAAATGTCATGCTTAATTATTTTGACCTGAAACAATTATTGCAATTTATGGTGTTTATTTTCTTGGCTCTTTTAACAATTATTTCTTCCATGAATTTTACTACACATTTATAAAAATCTGTTTGCATAATTTATATATTTAGACTAATTACTGAAATTCATTTTTTCTACCTTTGCAAGAATTGTATAATAAAATAGAAACAGAGCCAATTTGTGTTTAGAATATCTCAAGTAAAATGTTTAAGTAAAAATATATATTAAAAGCGTGCACTTGTCAATCAAATTATATTTTTGGACCAGTGAGTCATAACCTAGGTGTTCTTATTTTCATATCTGCCATGAACTCTTATATAACAGTATTTTCATCCACTGTATACAGGATTTAAACAACACTACAAAAAACCTTTTCACCCAACTTATCCACTGAGTAAAATAAACAGAAACAAGCAAAGTTTCTTTCTTTATTAAACAGACATACTAATCAATTCCCAGGAGTCTATCAATAAAGGAAATATTTCTTATTCTAGAGTGTACTTCAGCTATTAATATTATAAAATACTAAAAGAATTATTAATATATATATATTCTGATTTTTTAAAAAAGCTACATTTTCTACAAAAACAATGGTATTCAAAATGTGCTGAAATTGACAACTAATATTATAACTAGCTCTATCCAAATCTCCATCTCTTAGCTAGACAGTAACCATGCTAAGCATCTAATTACTTTTTTAAAAAGATTATATTACAATTTATAGATTCTTTTGTTAGTTTATTTTTAATTTTCATATTAAAAAAAATAATTTGTAATAGGTTTGCTACTTGTTTACCTACCTCTAATAGGAAGCATCATTAAAATAACTACAGAAATAGTGTTGAAGTTTTGGAAAATATCAAAAGTATAGCCTTAACATTTCTTTCTGATATTGTAATTAATATTTATTTTAACTGTTACCAATTACAATTAATAATTACACAGGAACTGTTATATATTCTAAATGAATTTTATCAATACTAACAAAACATAGTCACATAGTTTATTATAAACTTTATTGCAATTAAAATCAGAATACAGTAAATAAATGACATTTTTAAAATATTAAGCTCAATAAACTATTTACATAAAGAAATGTTATTCACAATAAAAAAAAAAAAAAAAAAATGTGTATTTCATTTATTTTTTATCTTTCTGAAAGTGATTATTAATGATTTTTAACTGTTTCTGAACAGAGTATAAATTGTTATATTTCCACTAGAGAACAAGACACTTGCTTTTGATATAGCCCAATAGGTACAGGTATTTTAGCAGCTAAGCCTGACTTCCATAAAAAAAAATTATTAAAAACAGTTTAACTTGAAATATCTCGATTTTTGAAAATTACTTATAATATTGTCTTACTAGTTATGTGAGATGCAAGTTTATTTATTTTTTAATTATTGGAGAGAAAAGAGGGTATATATTCCTTTTTGTAATCATTACAAAATAAAAGTTACATATTCTCTTTTAAAAGAATTTTTATAGATATTAAAAGTGTCTGTTCAATTGAATGTATAAATAGAATGACAATTAAATGTACTTAAAAAAATCAATTTAAATTTAAAAAATACTCTCCAAATTTATACATCAACAAAATCCAAAATCATTGTTTAATTAGATCTATTTTAAAGACTCTTGGTGAAAATTCTGAAACAAAGTAAAAAAAAAAATCTCTCTCTCCCGAACAGCAAAATAAAAAGAAAGGCAAATTTTGCCCCGGCACTGTTCGTTTACATTAAACAGAGACAAAGGTTGACTAATTGTGATTTGAATGCCAAATGAATAAATGAAGGTCAACACCCTCAACATTTGTCCTGAAACATCACCAGGGTTGCTACACAAATCAGGAGAAAAAAATCCCTGAGTTTTCCCAGTCTCTTTTAGAAGTAAAATAGATGACACGCAATCATGCAGCATTAGAATCTAACATGTTTACAAGTTAATTGAACATATTTAGAGTATATTAATTTTATTAACTTACTATATTTGGGGAAAAAACCGCAATTTATTCATTATAAAGCACTGAAATTTTCAAAAATATTTGATTATAAAAAAATTTTCCTATGTTTTTTTAATAGATTTTAAAATTCCCTGAGTTTTCCACATTTTCCCTGTTCTCCAGGTGCCGTAGCAACCCTGATCATTTTATACCTGCTGTGTTTCCGTGATACTCATTCTGAAAGAGATATAAGTTTAAAAAAAATCTTTTTACATAAGAGATTTTTGGATTTTGTCATATTACACTGCATAAATGAACCAATGAGAAAAACTTACATATGCATACATATAAAGTAGAAAATGAGAAATATTTTTTAAATGTAGTGCAACTTTTTAGATAAATATTTCCTCATTTTTATACAGGTTTTACTGGCCTGAATTCCACAAATTGATTAATTAAAAAGGGGTTATATATACATACATATAATAACAATAATTCATCATTACAATGATCAAACACCAGGAAGACTTAGATTAATCAACATACAACCACATATGGAAGTGAAGCCTTATGCAAGGCAAAAGATTTTAAGACGGTTAATATGAATTGTTTCTGAAACCAAACATGAACAAAGTATAACAGAAAATTATAAAAATAATATCTAGAAGAAGAAGAAGCTATATATAATATAAGAACTGAAAACTGTGTGTAAATGAATTACCAAATCATATAATTATATATTAGGTCGTTGCAAAACTTCGTGCGGTTTTTTATTGCTTTATTTCATAAAAATATATCAAATCAAATGACAATTTTTAATCAAAATACTCTCCATTACTTTCTACAATCTTTGCCCATTTTTCGGGTAACAAATGTATACCACGACGATAGAAGCTCTCGTCTTTGGAGGCAATAAAATGATCCGCGTCCGCACGAACTTTTGCAACGACCTAATATAATGCCATGAGTTTTTCTTTTAATAAAATGACACATGCAGAAGATTTAACATATATTTGTACTACAATATAAATAAATAAATTAAAAAATAAATAACATACAAAAAGTAAAACACTTCATTATCTATGATTCTTTCCTAATACTGGTATAGTTTCTCATGTAGACATAACAAAAGGCAGTACTTTATCAATATCCAATGACACTCCTGAATTGCTGAAATTGTTTATATCAACATGGTTATTTTTTAAACAAAGGTACTTTACTGAAGTGCTTTCTATAATTGCATCATTCCAAAAGTTAACACAAATCTTGAGTTGCCTCAATATTGCTTTACCTTCTCTGTTAAACTAAAAGTTATAACTCAAAACTGTCTAATTTTTCAATTTACATTAATTTTTCTTTAATTTAAAAATGGCACAAACAGTCTACTAATTTACAACTCAAGGCATATTAAAACTACAATAAAGCACCGTTTATACGTCTCTCATTTATATATCTTTTACATTTATACGTCCTTTTAGTGAAGTCCTGATTCATTCCTATTCATTTTAATGTAAAAGTTCTTTGTTTATATGCCCTCAATATCAGTTATATCTCTTTTTCCACTATTTTGAAATTCGCAAAACGTTTCTACCAGTCATTTTTCTGTTCAAAACAAGGTCTAAAATCTGTTCTAAATATCAAATTTGATGAGTATCTGACCTGTGATGCCCATATCATGACTTCAGATTTATTCACAATCGATGAACTAATTGAATAAAAAAAAAATGTCTAATGTTAATTTTAGCGGTGATATGTAGAATGTGAAAAAGTTAATACATCTTTCTTTAAAGGACTGCATTGGAAAGATTCAAACTTATTTTTGTTTGTCAAAACACTAGTAAAAAAACATTTAAGGAACTTAATTCAATTCACAATAGTTCTTAGTACTCACAGACAATCAGCACTTCAGGCAAGTATTAAAATGTTTTTAATATAATTAAATAACTACCTGTGTAAATGTAAATTGTACAATATTAAGTAGATACACAAAATATAATAATTAATACTGAAGATGTGTCCATATAGTATTCAAGGTATGTAATACAAAGCTCAAGATATGAAATATTCATTTAGTACTCAAATCATGCATTAATGGTTGATTTTTTCTAACTTTTTATAGCAAATCTTTTTTTTTTCTTTATTTAATTATCTTCAAATGTAAATTCTATTATAAAGTAATATATTAGTTACTATCGTTAAAAATTTATTAATTAATATTTTTACATAAATTTTATTTCAGTGCCATTAAATTTGAAGTAAACAAAGATTTATTTTTTTAATTTCGATTATACGTCTTTTCATTTATATGTCCTTTCACGCCAATTCCTTGAAAGACATATAAACGGTGCTTTACAGTATTAGAGTACTTCAAATAACAAATGACATATGACAAACAAAACATTGCAAATCCATAGATCAATTTAAATTCTTTTTTATGTATAATTTTATTTAAGAATTTGAAACAATTCTTCATTATTTTACTTAATAATGCATTTGAAAAGCATGATTTTTTTTTTTTTTTTTTTTTTAAGTAAGAACTTACAATGTAAAATTTCACTGTAAAATTATTAAAAAATATTTTTCAGCTTATAAATAACTTCAGTTTACATTTTGTAAGCATTATAAAAATCATACAATGATGGTCAGGAAATATAAGTGAAAATTAAAATAATAACTACAATATTGCATTTTATAATATAATAATAATAAAAAAAATAAACTGTAATTCGACATAGTCATTCAAAAGAAACAAGTAATGTAATATTTGTATGAGAATTATTTTTTTTAGAAAATTTTAATAAGATTATCTTTAAAGATAAAACATTAAATAAAATGATAAAAAGTTTGTTTAAAATTTTAAAATAAAATTTGATTACACATTCTTTCACATAAAACATCTCTATGAAATGAATTATTCATATAAATAAATTCAAATACAGTGCAACAATCAGTTTTTCTTGTCTGAAAATGTCACGTTCCGAAGTAGTAAATGTGTATTTTCTTCATAAAAAAATAGAAACAACTTTTTATACTTGTGATAAAATCACATCATTTTTCGTGATTCTATAATTTCAGTTAACTAGACTGTATGATTGAAATATATTAAAACTGTGTCGGGAAAGATGAAGTCCTATTTAAATGCCCCATCCCCCCTTTTTAAAAAAACAAACATATTTTCAATTACAATTTTTCTTTACAATTAAATCAACAAATATCACAATACAATACATTTTACATAATGTACATTTTCATATAAGTAATAATATCAAAATCAGACTAAGAATTTGATATTAATAAAACAATATGGTAAAATATTTTATATATATATTATATTTATTTACAATTTATAAACAATAAAAATAAAGGAATTAGGGATTTCTTTAGTTTATACTGATTGAAATATTAATACAAACAAATCAGTGTTACCAGATTTTTTGGGGAAAAATAGTACTAGCTTCAGCTCTTGTTCTAATTTATACTGGAAAGGGGGGGGGGGGAGTAATGTTTTGATTTATTAAAGCTTCATTATAATGCACAATGTGGTTTATTTTGTCATAAAAAATCATACATAAGCTGGGCAAAAAAAAAAAAAAAAAAATCAGAGAGGGGTTCAAACATTTGTACATTATGTTGAGTGTGAAAAATAGAAATATAATCACAAAAATTTATAGAAATCTAAAACTTTGGGGGTTGTTAGGAGCTCCCATGTCCTTCTTTGAAAACCTTGGTTGCCGGTGCTGTGTTTGGAATCCACTTGAAATTGCAGGTCCCAATATAATTTGTAATGTGCAAAAAATGACCACAGAGCAACAAATTAAAACAAACTTTCCTATGTTAAAAAAAAATTAAAAACTTAAATAAATAAATAATAATAAAAGAAAAGAAATTTGAAAAAAATAATTTACAAGATTTTTTAAAGTACGACGCTGATATTTAATGTTCAGACCAGCATTGCATAATAGCACATTTTCTCTCCAGGAAATTTTCAGGACAGTCTGAGAAGATGCGCTGTGTGGGGTATTGCATTGATTTATTAATGATACTTTAAAACTAGATTCTTTAGCGAAAATAAAATAATACATGTTTATGTAAAAATTTATTAAAAATCTAAAATTTGTAATAACTGACAAAATTCTCAAAGTAGAATGTTGAAATTCAGCAGTGTTCAGACCAACAGCATAAAAAAATATTTTAGAATTAATCTGACTTCTCTATGATCAGTCATTTTTGCAACTAATATACTGAGAAACCTACAGACTTTTCAATGCAGAACATTCATGATTTTGCAATTTATAGTATTTGCTTCCTAAGTTATTTTTTTATCATTCAACACGAATCTTATAATGCATTTTACTACAAAAGGATAAACATGACCTACTTACATCTACGTTAAATCATGAACAAAAATCATTAGTATGTGCTTTCATTTCTGTTACTTTTAGAACAAGAGTTATGAGTAGTATCCATTCTTTTTTATTTATTATATTAAATACTGCTTAATAATAATTTACATGACACTTTAATCATATATGAAATGAAATGATAATATTGTTTTAAGATATTACGTATGTTTAATAAAATTTTTCTCTAGTTTAAACACAAGGATGTGTGAAAGGTATGACATATGAAGGATGAAAAATGGCATCAAATAAATGTAAAATATGGGGAAAATTTGATTAATGATCTACATAAAAATATTAATTAAAATGTAGAGTTATTTTTTGTAAAATAAATTCATAATACTTAAGAAACTAAACTTTTAAATAGTTACTATCTTTTGATTCAAAATATTGATAAGAAAGAAAGGGGGAAAATATTAAAACATTAGATTAACAATTAGTGAAATGATAAATATTCCATTTATCACTGCTTTGTTAAAGCAATATGCTTTTGTCTTAAACATTTACTGTTGATTATAAATGAACAGATTTTTAACTTTAAAAGAATTTTCTTTTTAATATAAATAGCATGAAATTTTGAACCCAAATTATAAGTATAAAAAATATTTTCTTTAATATAAAAATAATTACATATATACATATTTTTATGACAGTCACGATTTTATAAAAAATATAATAGTAAGTACAACAACTGTAGCCTAAAATAAAATCATTTTGCACCAAAACTTTGTAGGGATTATTTTCGCTCTGGTAACACTGTGCTGAATACTTATATTTTTCCATAAATATGTTAATCAAATCAATATATCCATAAACATTGAATAAAATCCCGATAATTTGCAAAAATGTATGATAGACTAGATATTTGTAAGCAAATGTATGTGTAAGAATCAACCATCAGCAATATGGAAGACAGTCATGACATTGTTTTAGAAAATATTTGCTGTGAACCTGGCTGCATCCAAGATAAACCAGTTTGGGAGTTCTTGGAACTGTCTTGCTCTTTCTGGAAGATATTCATAGAATTTTGATTAAAAATTATAAAACAAGTAAGGAGTATGGAATAATAAGTATGGAAAAAGAAAAGAAAAACTAAAAGTGAAAATGCTTAAATTTTCCAGTATAAAACATAATAGATTATATATAAATTTTTATTAGTTAAAAGCAGACAATATCTAGTTTCGCCAACAGCTGTGGCCTATGTTATTTTATAGGAAAATTTGTTTCCATAATTACTCATTGCCTAATGTATTTTTAAAATTCTGTTTTCACCTTCAGAAAATTCACAATTGTTAAATTAGTTTTCATTTTCCAAAAGTTGATTTTTTAAAATTTAAATTTTGTGTTAAAAAATACAAATTTTCACCAAGTGTATTTTTTTTTACATCTTTTAGCAACAAAATAAAATACTAAAATTAAAAAAAAACAATTTTTGGAAAATAAGTACTAATTTAACGATTATGAATTTTCTGAAAACAGAAAAAAAAAAAAAAAAAAAAAAAAAAACATTAGATTAAGGGTAATTAGATTTTAGGTAATTAGCAATTATGGAAACAAATTTTCCCACAGAATAACATATGTCACAGCTGTCGGCAAAACTAGATATTGTCTGCTCTTAATATTATTTATAATGATTTTTTTTTTTTTTTTTTACTTTTCAAAACAGGTAAATAAAGAAATAGACATACAATTGCATTCAAAATGATTTGTTATTTATATGTCATTTAAATTATGTATATATATATGCTTTGAATTTACTGGTTTTTGAAATAATAACAAGATTTTTGAGATGGCGAATGATCTTTTATTTGAGTTTAGCACACAAATGGTTTTCCATGTTAACTCTCATGATGCAGGAAAATTCACTGAATTAATGTCTTTAGCTTGACATCAATGTCAATCTTAAAACTTTGCATTTATTAATAAATTTCAAATTAACATGACATTTCTTGTCTACAACTGGAGACTTATGACATAAATTTTTTTCTTTAATCTCAATAAATTACACAATCTAAGTTTTTTTTTTTTTTTTTTTTTAATCTTAAAAATTATAGTTAAAAACTGAGTTTTAAAGTTTAAAAAAAAAAAAAAAAAAAAAAAAGTTCCTCGGTCCACTTCTGCTAAATTTTTCCATTGTCATCAGTATTCATAAAGTCTGTAGCTGACTTAGAAGATTTTTAAAATTAATACTCATAAATAATTGGTATCTCTCATTAACCACAAAATCATAAAAAGTTTGAATGAAACTTTACATCCAAATATTACTCTTAGATTTTCACAACTATTTTTTTTTTTTTTTTTTTGTAAACAAGCTTAGCTTGTGGATATTTTTTAAAGAATGCACATTAAGATTATTTAGTTGCATTACATCAAAGTCACTAAAGATCAGATTAACAATGGACCAGATTGCAGCAGATTAAGAATATTTATAAATCAATAAAATTTAACATTGCAGTTTTAAACATGAGGCATAACTGTCGCAGCAATTTTCAAACAATTCCATGTTCCAAGTATTAAGTGAAAAAAAGTTGCCTGAAACCAAGCAACTTCTCCTTGCTGAAGCAACATTGTTGGCAAAAAACTCTGTGTTGCTTCTATGAATAAATGAAATGCTATAAATGCTGACATCACTCATGTGTCATTCTTTCTCTTAATTCATGTGATCACGTTGAGCAGAGGGTGGAGCTCTCACTATCCTGTCACCTAAAATTTCTGAGACTCATGACACTTTGTGTTATAACAGCTTAAGAAATCAAAAACAGACTTTCCAAATTTATAATAGAGGTTTATATACATACCATTTACAGGTCTTAATTATACATATATATATATATATTTTAATTATAGTTTGCTAGATTCACAATAAAACTTTGTAAATGAACACAATATATTGCAGAAACACACAACTGTTTTGAAACAAAGTTTTTACGTCAGACAGAAAAAAGTAAACATGAGTTCAGCACGGAAACAGCAAATACACTCTTGCAGAGTTCCTATTAAAGCATGAGATCGCAAGAATCTTGCACATTTTTTTTATTTTCTCAAGTAAAATTTTTAACATTGAGAGAAATTTGAACACTATTCTGGGGCCAATTTATTAAAATTTTTTGTGCAAAACCAGGTATTTCATAAAAATTAACAAAATTTTCTTTTTAGTATTTTTATGTTCTTTCATTCTTTTTAGAAATCTCACTTTGTTTGTGTAAGAGTGAGAAATTATCACCCAATTTAAAACTCTAATAGAACCCTGACTCTGTTGTTCTCATGCTTATTTTTTTTCCTTCATGAAATATTCAGCTTAATTATTTGAATATGAAATAATTGTAGTGTGTTTTTGCAAATTAAAAAGTTTCTATTTTACATCATTCAATGTATCTTATTACAATCAATTGATTAATTCATGAGTAAATTCATAATGAATAAAAATGTTGCCTAATTATCTGTAATTGAGCTTACAGAGAAAGCCTGCAACAATGTGAAAGTTAGAATAATGAAATAAATTTTTCCTAAAATCACATTAGCAAATTTCTAAGATATGCCAGTTACTTTTCACCTTATTTTAGACAGGCAAACAAAAATTACTCAATTCTATGTAAATATTTAATTTTAACCAGAAAATTTCCAAGGATTAAAAAAGGGCACGATTCTACTGGAAGAGACATGCACATATTTGAAAATTCTAAAAGCTTACTTAGGTTTTATTATTTTATTATGTTTAATATTTTTGTTTTAACAGTTTTAAAGATGAGGAAATTAACTGATCACACAGGTCAATTCTTATTATGTAAGCAACAGTTTTCTTTTTCAAAGAAAAAAAAAAAAAACCTGAGATGTCTCTATGAGTTATTAATGTTAGCAGCTATGCTCAATAGTTTTCTTTATATATTCTCTTTATTTTTTATCCTAATTTTTAGATACATATTTTACTTTATTCTCTCTATATATAAAGTATGTACTAAATTTGTGAGACATTCCGAACCCTGTTTTTGATGGATTTATACATTTTGAGAAGTCCTGAACATGATTTAACCATTTTAGAAAATGTCTGTTTGTGTGTATCAAAAATTTTGTGGAAAAAAACAGTGGATAAAATTTTAAAAACCTGATATTTTATTGGACCTTGACTTAAACTGTGCTGATTGCATTTGGGGATCAATCACTCAACAGGTGAAGTTGTCATCTCATTGTTTCATAATTTTAAATTTTAATATGGCAGTGTAGGACAAATTTCATATAAATGTACACCCAGTGGCAGAAACACCGCGACATAGTCGCAGACACAGAAAAGTGGCTTGCAGACAGTTTTTGTCTGCACTGAGAAAAAAATTTGTCTGCAACTTTCGGATAACAATTCACTTATAAAAATTTCTGTATCAAAACTAAAACTTCTATTATTTATATTGTGTTGTGTCAAACATTGCTATAAAATATTTAATTGAATGAGATGAATGAATACAATTGTTTATACTATATTGTTTTGTAGTAAAATTGTATTCGTGTATTGTTGCACAATATCACCACTGATGTTAAGCCCCCCCCCTCCCCCCATCAGCTTTCAGGCTTTTTGAGTGTGAGCCATTTTCACCCCTAATTACATGCAAATTTTGCAGACAGATTATGAAATTTTAAAAGCCTGTTGCAGACAGCTTCAAAACTTTCTGCCACTGGGAATGTACATAATTAAAATTATTCAACGTGAAATAATTAAAAAAAAAAAAAAAAACTTATAATAATAATAATAGTCTACCAAAAATTTTTTTTGTAAATGTACAGGCATCACTCATTTTCTTATTATGTTTTTCAAAATCTCCCTTATTTCTAAAAATAAAAATTTATGCTTCTTATTTCAAGTAGCATTGATGTTATTATAGATTAAAAAAGGTATGAAATAGACTTTCATTTACCTTAAATGAAAGTAACTTTTTTCTAAAATCTTCATGAATGGAAGGATCCCATGGTGTAAAATGAAATGCATGAGGATCGTCTGTGTTAGGTTTCTCATACAATCTTTCATTACATACACTAATACTTTCGGCAGCTTTCACTTTATATAGTTCTAAATCTTTTTCATACCTATGTAAAATAAAATTCCTAAACATGTATGTGAAAGATTAGCAGCAAAGAATAATACGATGAGATATGCTACAGAGGAAAAAAAAAAAAAAATGTAGAAACATACTTACCTCATAAGAAAGAAGAAACAAGATTATAAAACAATCAAGAAAAAAGATTTCTAAGAAGAGTTAAATTTTATGCCACACAAACTTAAAGACACGTGTATATTCATAAACTTACACACTAAACAGGTTTTTACCAAGAATATTCATTGAATATTAATGGATTAGTACATTTTAATCTTTAATCTTATTTCTAAGCAGGATATCCAATGACAACATACATAACAAAGCCTTGCAAAAACTACCCATGACACCTGAGCTTAAACAGTTAATTTCAAATTTAAGTCTCGGGAGTCAAGAGGAGTCTCACCAGTATAATTCTTCCAAATTGACCATTCAGCATGAAGACATCAAAAACCACTAGACTTTGAAAAGTTTTCAGAAATGACATTATGCATAAGATAAAACATAGGAAATTAAAGGCCATACTACAATCACAAAAAAATATACCAAATATGTTTACAATGTGCATGAATTAATACCACATGTTAACATTTTATTTAAAATAAATCATATTAATTTTCTAAACTTTCCTTCCTTTTAGTATTCTATTAGAGGGATATGAAGATTATCCAAACATGTTTTTTCTCATAATAATAATAATTGCAATGAAAATTGTATTAACTTTTTTTTTTTTTAACTAAACAACTGGCATTACTAACACAAAAAATTACAGCAAATTTTATACTTTTTAGGTTAAAATAAAAAGGAAGAAATGTTAGAGAAGGAGACTACCAATATTGCTAATAGAATTAAAAAGAAATTTAAGGCAATTTATGAACTTCAAATTTTTTACAAATCACTGTGAACAATACCAAAATAAGATATTTTAATAATAATAGTAATTTTTACCGTATTATCCCCCTCCCTTTATTATTACTATTAAAAATATTTTTAAATTATTTTTAATAATAATAATAAATTATAATAATATTATCCATCATGCTTTAAAAATTTTGCATTTGAATTTTACAAATTACATTTTTTGACACACTGAAACACACATGCATTTCACACATTCAAGAATACAAGAATTAACATGCTTTCAAAAAATACATATTGAAAATTATATTGAATGTAAATGAAAAAATATCACATAGGGTAAGTGCACCAGTGATTGACACTTTTAGAGCAATCTCTGATGTTTTTAATGTTTTAGTCATCAGAAAATATTTTTAGAATTCATAAGTTAATATATATGGCATGCAAGACATTCAGAACCACATATATGTTAAAATATATACATTTGATAACAATTTTTTTTTTTTTTTTATGAATTTTTATTTGACACCAACTCAATGTTCCAGTAATTGACACTGCTAGTTTTTCCTTTTATTAATAATTGGCACCCTATGTTCCAGTGTTTGACACTGCTAGTTATTCATTTTACCAGTGATTAGCACCCTATGCTCCAGTGTTTGACATAAAATGTTAAAATTTTTATATGTAAAATATATGATTTTGTTATTTTTGTTATTTATTAATTATTTCGGGATAGATGTCAATTCGGGATAGGAGCACCTACCTTACTAGATTTTTTATACCTAATTTTGAAAGTTAATTTATGATAATTTTAATTTCAATAAGACAAGCAGTTTAAAAATTGATAATGTTGCAAATATATATACATATATTAGAAGTAGGTACTTTTTATTAGCAGGAAAACAAGTTATTTCGATGTTACTGAGCATTAATTTTGACAGACTAATTTACAGAATAGAATCATTTTTGTGTAATTGGGATTCAAATTTTTTTTTTTTTTTTTTAATATGATGAAGTAATATTTTATTGCATCTGCAATAATAAACTTTAATTAGAAAATAAGTGAAATACAAAATTTATATTTAAACAGGGCATATAAATTTGCATATGTTTCAGATTTTGGCGACAGTATCACTTATTTCCCTGTAATGGAAAAGCACTTAGAAGTATATAAAAGAGATTTACTGGCAATCCTTTATTATTACAGCTCTGCAATATTATTGCACAAATAAAAACATATATTCAACAGTAAAACATGCAATAAATCAATATCCAATTTACTCAAAAAACTAAAACTTGTAATGAGGTACCTTCACAAATTCAACTTTCAGCAAAGATATACCTTCACAAAGTCAGTTCTCAGCAATATAACTGCACACTAAAACATCTTAAATAAGCTTCACTCCATCGAACACAGAAAAACACCCTCAATTTGAATATTTACTGGAGGCAATGATAAATATCTAAGTAAACACCTACCTATCTTACATATAAGAAACAACTTAACTCACCCATATATATATTTATTTTTCAACTGTTTCATTTTATTTTTTAAATGTATTTTAAAATAAAAAAAAACTGCTTTACGTATTTTAGTTAATTGTTCTGAAGTATCATTGATTTTCACAAACTTACTTTATGTTTTCACAAATTATTTTATAAATTCACAAACGGGGTACCATTTTTAAAAAGCTGGATTAATCCCTGTATATATATATATATATTTTTTTTTTGTTCATGCATTATTGTTGGAAATTTTAGATTTCAGCTTGATATAAAATTTTTTACTATTAAAGATTTTGTGTAAACACAGTTTAAAACTTATTCAAAAACAATTTGTTTAATTCAAATTGACATATCTTTAAATTACTTAATAAAAAAATAATAAATTTTCAGCTGCACAATTTTTAATATTTTCGGGCATAAGATTTTAGCTTCAAAATGTCATTAATTCATTGATGAAAACCTGAATGTAATATCTTTTAACAATCATAAATTTTAAATTTTAACAACTGATTCTGCAAATTCTGATAAGAAAATACCAAAAAGATATTTCACAAGATGTAATTGTATTAACTTAAAGAAAAAAAAAAAAAAAAAGCAAATTTTTTTTTTTTTTTTTTTTTTTTTTTGGTCTTAAATGTGTACGATTTTAAAATGGAATTTGATTACTCAGCATAATTCAGAATTTACTAAGTCAACAAAGATTACATAAACATTACTATACTTTCATTGACAAAGAAAAAATATTTCATATCAATTAAACAAAAAAAAAAGAAAAAAAAAGAAAGAAAGAAAGAAAAAGAAAAGAAATAGAAAAATTAGTTATATCCCAAATTGAATAAGTAATTATTTTACTCCAGAGCTAAAAATATTGAAAAAGAAATAGTATAGCTGAAGGGAATAAAAGAATCTTAATAGCAAATTATAAACACTGCATATTCACAAACAATTAAATCACATGTTCATGAGAAATGTTAATACAGTGAAACCTCTCTAAAAGAGTCACCTTCCTTTAGGGCTACTTTTTTTCTGGTTCCAAGTTTTCTCTATATGACATAAGAGGATACTTCACCTACTTTGACTGGCAGTCTAGACCCATGGAGAAATTTGATTTTTGACTTATAAATTACTCATTATCTAATTATTTCTTTTAATTCTGTTTTTGCATTTAGAAATTCTAAGGGGGGGGGGATGCTCTTGGTTAATTTTTTGCAATTTACAGTATTAAAACAGAATTTTAAAAATTAATTTTTGAAAAACGAGAAACATTTAAATGTTTGTGAATTTTCTAGTACTTAAAAAAAAAAAAAAAAAAAAAAGACATTAGGTAATGAGTAATTTATAAAACATATTTCTTCATTTAACTCTTTAGAAACAATAAGACTGCAATTTAGAAAAAAAATTAAACTTACAATTCAGCTGCTTCTGAATTTAAAGGAGATTCTGTTTCAATCTTGTAAAAGATTCTTTTGGCATATTGTATAACTTGCCATAAATGATTAACATTTCTTCTGCAATTAAAATAATAAAAATACAATTTTGATATACGGCTTATTACTGCAAGTTTTCTTATTTATTTATTTAGTTAAAATTTACCATACCGCCATTTAGGAAATGCTCTTTTGACATCCAGCTCACCAGTTTCTATATTGATTAATGGGTTGAAAACAGGTGGATCAAATACAAGAATCTGAAAATAAAACTTATCTTATACTTTGACTCAGTATTTTAAAACCAATATTAAACATTTGAAAAAGAACTTACAGGACAGTCACAATCTGGATAGTTATCAGGAACATATAAAGTGAATCTAAATACTCCACCTTGATAAAGGCCTTGTCGAATAAATATAACACCAAACCACTCTAAATTAATAGATAAAAGGGAATTAGGTACAGATTTTAAAAAACTAATAATCATGCATTTATGAACATTAATAAAAATCATGAGATAAATATTAAAGACTTATTATGACATAGTGATTAGTGGAGTTTATGTCAGCATGATAACATAGCAACAACTACCGCCATGTCATCAATAAATATCTTCAAAATTACATAATATACCAATGTGAAATTTATTGGCTAAATTATTTATTATTATTATTATTATTTTTTTGTTTTAATTTCAATACATATTTATAAAAATGGAAACATATTTTTAACATATCAGTGAAAAATACTTTTAGGAATTGAAATCTAATTTATTTACAGCAAGCTTCTAATTCCAAATTTTTTATTTTTGTCTGGTAAATCTTATTAAAAGCTCAATAATGAATGCACTCATGATTTTTCTTTTGTTTGATGAAGGATTATGCTTAATTATTTAGACATGAAACAACTATTGAGTATTTTTTACAATTCATGGTATTTGTTTACCTTCTACATCTTTCAACACCAGTTTTTAAATGTGTTCCACAGTAAGTTGTTAAATACTTATCTTGCAAAATTTAAATTAATTACTAAAAATTAACCTTTTTTTTTTGTAGGAACAAGTATTAAAGAAACAGACACATATAAAATTGGTATTAATTTAGAATATTTTAAAATTAAGGAATCTGTGTTTATAAACATTGATATTTGTTGTAGAAATATGTATAAAAAAATTCATGTTTATCTATCCCTTTATATATTTGGACAGTCAAATCATAACCTAAGTTAGGTTTTTTCAAGACCACTAAATTTTCATTGCTGACATAACCTTAGTGGTCATGTTGTGCATATACAGTCGAATCTCGTCAACGTGAATCTCAAAGGGGGAAAAAAAAGTTCATGTAATCAGTAGTTCATACTATCAGTAACTAATCTTCATAATAACTAAAATAATCTTCATTTTGACGGGCTGTGGAAACACATGACATTTAAAAGAAAGAAAGAAAAATCTGCTATTCTGATAAAATGTAAGATTACAAATAGCAATACAATGTAGCCTGAAAATCCACATTTTAATTATTAAAAAATCATACTAAAAAAAATTAGAAAACAGACTTTGAGAAGCTTCAAAGAAGAAAAAAGTCAAAATGGACAATTAAGCCAAATTTTGTATTTCTTTGATGACCAAAGCTTATCAACAATACACAGACAGACAATATGTCAACACATACATTTTTTTTTTTTTTTTTTTTTTTTTAATTAATATCAATTGAGTTTATTTTACTTATAAACTATCTACATAATTTTCCTTTTCAAGTATACAATATTATTTTCTCTAATATAACCATTTAATTTCTGTTTTTATAAACTAAACCCAATATAGAGTCTTACATAATTTAATCTATACAAGCAAACAATTTTCCTACATAAATAATGAATTCCATAAAACATAAAAGGCAATTTCATTCTTACCTTTAATAATATTAAAAGGATATATACTAAATATTATTGAATAAATGGCTGATTGCCTGACACTTGTAAGAAGACAGAAAAAAACTGAGCATATAATATATACTCAATTTTATTACATCTTAACTTGTTCGCCAGCATCAAAACAGTATATAGAATGTACTGCATCATCTACAAACTTTTGTTAAAAGTTCCTCTCCCCCCCCCCCCACTCATTTTCTCACAATTCCCTTCTTAACTCTTTTCTACTCAACAAATTATCAACATTTTTTTTTTGTATCTGTTTATATAGTTAATGCCCAGTAACGACCATTTCCTGTAATTACTTCATAACTTTATTACTATAAATTCTTCAAAAACAAATGTCAGAGAGAAAAATAAAAATGCACCTTTTTTTTTCTCTCCAATTTTAAATGCAGTGAACGTTTTAATGCAGTCCCTAATTTTTTACTTTGACAAAAACTATTTTGCACAGATATGTTATTTCACAATATAAGAACACTAGTTTGTTTGTGCCTGCCTAGCATTCAATTTTTGCACATGTATTTCCAAATTTATTTCAGTTTGGTGGATTAAATTACTAAACATTGGTTTACAACCATATTTAAAAGACATTATTTTTCATCTTTCCCTCATGATATTTACAGAGTGATAAAGTTGTGATTTCAAAACACCTTAACTTTAAAACTACCGCTCAGAATGACTTGATATTTTATTAGAACAATCTTGAAGCAATGGAATTTTGCTTGAAGAAAAAAAAAAATGTTCGAAAATGTACTATTAATCATCTGTAAGGGGTTTCTAACATTAAACTTCTCTTTTCTTATTACTATCACTGTTTTTGCTGTAAACACATAATCTTGTATTTTTGCTAATAAATTTGTCATAAATCCTTGGAATCTATAGTTTTCTTTCGGTTAACAACATTTCAGTGTTTAACAAATCCATTTAGGCCTTTCCCCTGACATTATACTGATGGTGCCATCTACACATTTGACGTCATTGGCCCATTTTGGAAACTTTTTCCCTTTCCCAAATAAATTTTATTGCCTCACGATTGTTTTAGTAAAAATATCAGTAATTCTGAACAGTAGTTTTAAAGTTAAATAAAGCATTATGAAATCATAAGTTTAATTATAATTACCCTGTATATATTTTGAAGTCTAAGCGTTTCAAAGAAATCAGAAGTGACATCTTTTAATTCAAATTTTATAATTACCTGTTGATTTATTTATTTATATTATTTTCTTCCCACACAGTTTTATATATTTAATTTATTATTAACATTACTATTTTGTCTGATGCATTAAGATTCCACATAGCAATGAAAAGAATTTAAAAATAGAAATTGTATTATTGAAACTTTGTTTCATGGATGAATAAAATCAGGTTAATCAAACTTTGTTTTCTGTTATGATAGCTACTACTATACACTATATTGAAATACATTTTTAAATTAAATCTCTGTAAAAAAAAACAATGAATTTTGTATGTTTCATTTTTTATTTGAATCGATGAACAAATCTTCCAAAATCATGCAAGCTATGGATATATATATATATATGGCAGGCTGGGTGAGTGTTGCCGGCATGAAACTAGTTTAAAACCTCACAGGCAAGTCACAAGTCTTGCCGCCTGCCTCCTTCCTTCCTATCTTGTGTTTCTTAGGTTATTTTTTCATTAATTTTGATAAGTTTATGGTTTTGAGTTGGGATTTGTTGTGTTACTTTATTGATTTGTTTGTTTTGCAGGCTGTTGATTAGTGGATCTGGTTTCTTTACATTAGTGTATTTCATCCACTGATAAATTTCTTTTAAAATACATTTTTAAATTAAATCTCTGTAAAAAAAAACAATGAATTTTGTATGTTTCATTTTTTATTTGAATCAATGAACAAATCTTCCAAAATCATGCAAGCTATGGATATATATATATGGCAGGCTGGGTGAGTGTTGCCGGCGTGAAACTAGTTTAAAACCTCACAGGCAAGTCACAAGTCTTGCCGCCTGCCTCCTTCCTTCCTATCTTGTGTTTCTTAGGTTATTTTTTCATTAATTTTGATAAGTTTATGGTTTTGAGTTGGGATTTGTTGTGTTACTTTATTGATTCGTTTGTTTTGCAGGCTGTTGATTAGTGGATCTGGTTTCTTTACATTAGTGTATTTCATCCACTGATAAATTTCTTTTAAAATCTTATTGGTCATTGGTGTTTCAGTGATCTTGTATCTGTTGCTTGGCTTCTACTATGCTTAATAGATCATCTTTATTATATATACCGGGTGATTCAAAATAGATGTTACAGCGATTATCTCGTAAACTAAGAAAGATAGAAACAAACTTCCAATTACAAAATTAGAGCAAATTAAGAGTAGATTTCAGATATGGAATTTATTTTGTACAAGGGGCTGTATACATATTAAATACGAAATTTAATTTTTATACAGCCCCTCCTATCATGTGACTTATATTTAGAAAAATATTCTCCTCACTGTAACAATCAAAATAAAAAAAAAAATCATCTCTCCAAGTCAAAATCTCGCTGAGTTATTGCAATTTGAAAATGATGACTTACACCACTTTTTTTTCAATTTTGGCATCTATTTTTCAACGCCAACGAGCTCACTTTAGGGGGTTATCTATGAGATGAGAAAAAATTAAAAAAGATCCTTTATTTTAAAACAGCAACTAAAATCGTTCAAACGCGTGAAATCAACAGTTTTAAGAACTTAATGCAAATTTACATTATTTCGTATTGTTAAAAAATTTAATACTTAAATTTCTTAGGGGGGGTCACCTGCAAATTAAAACACGTTAAGAGAGGGAAAAAATTAAAAGACTAGCAAAACCATGTAAAATTTTCGTGCTTTATTTTTACCACTTTCCATCATGGTTGAAAAATTTAATGACTTCGGCTCTTCAACAATTCAGCAAGATTGGAAAGTGTTAATGACTTCGATTTGTCTGTCTGTCCATCCGTCTTTCTGTGTGTCCGCGCTCTAACTCCCGTGAATATTCATAGAATTCCCTGAAACTGATATATGTTACTTGAGTTCACGATCGGATGTTCCTTATAGAAAATGGAGTGAATACCTCTGCTAGCTTGTGCACAGGGACACCCGAAAAGTATTCCAAGGCATTGTGTTCTATGAGAGGTATTTTTATAAACCATATTTTAATACCTTTAATTTATGCATATATTAATAAAATTGAAATACGTTATTATAGTTTTCTATCGGATATTTTCTATAGAAAATGGATTAAACACCATCACTGGTTTGTATACAGGGACACCCGAAAGTATTCCAAAGCATTGCGTTCTATGTGAAGATATTTCTATAAACCAAAATTTAATTACTTTGCATAAATCTTAATGAAGTTGAAATATGTTATTCATATGCACAAAAGGGTGTTTTCAATACTGTACAGTACGATTAGCATTAGATTTACAGGGCACACAAAAATATTCAGTTACGTTAAGGGTTATTATTGAACATTTGCTGGAATTGCATTTTCGTTTACATTAAACATTTTCTAACAATTTTTAACTGTGAATAAGATTTCAATTAGCATTTTTTTTTTTTTTTTCTGACTGTCCATCTGTCTGTCTGCCCGTTCCCAGCGTCTATAAATATTTTGAGAAATGACATATGTTATTCAGGTTTACTATATGATATTCCCTATTTAAAATGGCATTAATTAATTCTCTACAATTGGTTTATGTACAGGAACGCACAAAAAATGCGTTTTGGGACAGATATTCTTATAAGTTACATTTAAATAACTTTATACTGTAAAAATCATAAGGAAATTCATATTTATTGTTAATATTCTAAAATAATGTTTTGTATAGAATATAATATGGTATAGATGTATAATTCTATGTCAAGGGGGTTACCGCCCTTCTCAACCCTTGTTTAATTATAGTGCCTATACTTATCAAAACATAAATCAAGTCTGTTATCAATTTCCTTAAAACTTGGAAACCTTGATCAACTTTTCAAGTGGCAACTAGATATGGAATCCAAAGTATCAAATTCGCATTTCCTGTAGTTATTACTTTCTCATACCCATAAGGTAGAGAAAGTATTGTTTTTGGACCAAATTTTCGAAAGTGTGTTTTTGTTATATTTACACGTTTTGAGGTCCCCTGAATATGAAAATCGTGTTTTTAGCGGTTGGTCTGTGTGTGTGTCTGTGTTATCAGCATATCTCAAGAACAAATAGCAGCAGATATTCCAAACTTGGTATTTTAAATATGTATCATATAGGGATGCTACACTAAACTTTTCATTGAGATGAAGCAAATGGTTCGTGTACAGGGACACTCAAGAATATTCAAATACATTACGTCTATGGGGAAAATTGCAGGTAAGTAGAGTTTAACACCTATAGACTGCACTAAACCAAATGAAATGAATATATGGCTGAATATCACATAAGTGTGCATTTTGGATTTTTTTAAACTTTTTTTTCAAACTTTGTATTTTAATTTGAATTTTTGAAAATAAGTCCGTAAGTGCATCTTAAATAAATTCCGAGTTTGACAGAGATCGAACATAATTTTTTAAAATTTTATTGAAATTTTTCAATAAAAATTTATAATTTTAATTATCTTATAAAATCAAAATTACCATTTAAAATTTTTTTTTTTTTTTGTGGTTCAGATTCATTAAAAAATACAAGACTTAGGCTTTTCTAAAAAGTTCTTCCCATTTTAAAAAATAAAATAAAATAAAAAACCCAAAAATTTTAAATTAAAAAAAAAAAAAAAATAAATAAATAAATTTAAATTTATTTTTTTATAAACATAAATTATATCAATGGGAAATATCATAGACTGCATACCTCTTGACTATAAACTGGAAATAATTAGTTTACTTGCATTAAATTTTTAATTATAGCATTTAAAGATGTCAAAAAATGATGTCACTGAAATGACTGGTTTGTCACTGAAATGACAATGTTTGTCACTGAAACGACTGTTTGTCACTGAAATGACAATATTTGTCAAAATGACTATTTTTCACTGAAATAACATTGTTTGTCAATGCAATAGGACCATATAATATTAAAAATGGAACATATTAGAACAATAGAGAAAAGATTGTGAAGGGAAAAGAAAGAGCAATAATGAGAACTAGTGGTCGCCCAGTGGTCGAAATTCGACCATAATTAATTAAAATTATAAGTTTAAATGTTAATTTATTTCTGGGCACTCTTGAATTAGATATAGTTGGTGCATTATGAGTCATATTCATATGCCACCCAGTATCACCATTTGGAAAAAGTAGTGGATACGCTAAAGGATCTAATGATGAATCCAAAACTGAGATATTTTTAATGATACCATTAACTTTTGAAAATGAAATCATATTTCGTTCAAAAGGTGGCTCACCATCAACTGTACTAAATATTACTGCTACATCAGTTTGAACTGCATCATTGAAACGGCGTAGATCTAAATCATGATTTACTTTAATGAGCATACAAATTTCTTTATTTTGATTTTCAACTCTTTGACAATGATGTTTCATTGCAATGAATGACCGAACAAAAGGATTACTGCGTTCCAATTCGAGAGAAATTTCGCGCATTATGTTGTTGTTACATGTTTGATTAAAACGTTCTTGTAATCTATAATTGATAGCAGTGTCAACATCATAAAAATATAATTGCGCATAACATGGTGAACGACCATGTGTAGCAGTCATTGGACCCGATCTGTGATAAAAAACATCATGTATTTTGAAATGATACACTCCACTTGTAACTGCCTCGGATACTTGAGCTTCTGAGCTAACCATAGCAAATGATGAATTGTATTTGCGAATATTTTCAAAATAATTTTTTGACTTACTTTTTATTGAAGGTTCATTTGAAATAAGTCCATCATACAATGATTTAAAATATTCATTTTGACTTAAGGGCGGTAATATTGCTTTACCCTTATGACAACATGAAGTGAATGCAGTTCTGTCACCTAAAGTGACTTCAGATTCAAAATGTTTCGCATTGCAAAACCTGCATTCCAAATCCATTAATCCACAATCATAACTATAAAAAACTTTTGGAATGACATTTCGTGCACATTTAAATTTATCTGTCAAATTCACTTCTTCATTCTGTATAATATTAACACTATTTGTATTTTCATTACTATTATTATTATGTGTCCGCAAATATAGATTCCTTCTTCTTTGTCTCTCACTCCGACCCGTTAATGTTCTATGTCGAGGCATAATAAAAGTAGAAAAAAACTTTCATCGTCAGTAGAAAAAATCGTTATTTTTTTTTATTTTAGGTTGATTTCTTTAGAAACTGATCTATACAAATTGAATGAGTTGAGTTGAGTTGATTAATTAGTATATATATAATTGTGTTTTTAAAAAATATTAGCATTCTGCGATAACTCTTTCAGATGAAACTGGCTATTTAAAAAATAACTCATTGTTATTAACTTTTATTATTGTTATTAACATATTAACTTTTTATTATTAATTGAAATTTCAAAATTTTGGCAACAGTATAAAAAAATGAAAATGCTAATTTTAATCTGGAAATAAAACCCGATAATATAGGCTTTGAATTGCACCTTTGTCGTTTCACAAATGTTCCAATTTCTCGTCTTTGTCGTTGTATTTTTAAAAAATATTAGCATTCTGCACTTCTTCTCTATATAAACTATAAGTGTGCGAAATTTCATAATCCTCCGTCCGCGCAATTTTCGTAAAAAGGGGTACAAAGTTTTTGCTTCACGTATTAATATATAGATATCAAGCAATTTTATTGCATTAAAATCCTTATAGTTACAAGTTTAATGATTAACTGAATTAAATTCAGAAAAAGCATTTTGAACATTATTAAAATCTTCATCCTGAAGTTTAAAATATCTATTTGAAGCAGGTTCAGGAGAATTCCTAATTTTGCACAGAATATGTGGCACTTGAATTTCATGGACATCCTCTTTGTCAAGCCATGCAAATTATTTTTTCTGCATCTTGCCATAAATAACACAAGTAAAATATTTTGAGTAACATTCTCAATGACACCTTAAAGGGGGCAAAAAAAAAAAAAAATAAAAATAAAAATAAATAAATAAATAAATAAAATTAAATAAATAAATAAAAGTTTGCTTTTTTAATTGTATCTTAATATTAATGTCGTATGTAATTTTTTTATATTTACCTGGATACCGGAAAGTACTTTAAATATTTAAATATAAAGCTTATCCTACACCAACAAATCTTTTAATTCAAAATAAAAAATTATTTAAATCCAGGGCTTACAAAATAGTAAATCTCCAACAAATGTCATTTTCGTGACGTCACAAAAATGACCGTCACGAAAATGACAAATCGTCAATAATTCGTTCTGTACTGAAAAACATGCTTTCACTAAGCCGATATCGTCACATTTTCTTCTTCTGGTCGTCATTCTATATTAAAATAAAACTTTGTTCTAAATTTTATAATAATATTTTTTTATTTTTTATGCATCTCGAAAATGACAAGCAATAAAAGTACGCACAGCATGTAAACAATAAAAATAATGTTAACTCTTACCTGTTTTCAATTTTCTTGAGATTTTTTTTCCCCACATATCGTCAATGTTGATTTCTGATCTTAAACTTTAAAAAAAGTGAATGGTGGCACCATCCCTTGATGATATATGAAGTTATTTTCATGTGTCACGAAAATGACGTGAAGACTTGCATACAAGCATTTTAATTACACATGCATGAAAATTAACGTAATTAAAAAGAAAAAAAAAATGTCCTTTGAAAACAAATAGTTTTTTTTACAAGAATTAACAATTATTATAATTATCATTTTATTTTTTTTAGTAAAAAACATACTTTGTATGTAAACATTTGGTCTTGGAGACAGTCACGAAAATGACGGTTATAAGGTTTAAAATTTTCTAAAAAATACTGAAATTGCTATAAACTCACATTTTATGATTTGATGCTTTTTTAAAAAGGTACTTCTAAATAATAATAATAAAATTTTACAATTTATTTGCTTAAAATTAATAATAAAGACCTGAAACACTAAAATGCACATTTATGTGATATTCAGCCATATATATTTTTATATGCATAAAAACATGCCTCATGTAGAATATGGCAGGGAAATTATTCTCAGTTCATTTACAGGGCTACACAAAATAATTGGATTATAATGCGACAATAGCTGAAAATTGATGGAAGTGCCTTTTAGGTTGTTCCATATATTATTACTATAGGTTTATATTTAGGTGCACTTTGTGGTTTGTACATATTCTTCAAAAGATATACAGGGTTGCAAATATTTAAGCTATAATATTCTTTTTTATTGCTAGTGAAAGTGCTTT
Organism: Salticus scenicus; assembly: GCA_963930645.1. Classification (NCBI taxonomy): domain Eukaryota; kingdom Metazoa; phylum Arthropoda; class Arachnida; order Araneae; family Salticidae; genus Salticus; species Salticus scenicus. The sequence continues at coordinate 222,279,332 of OZ005650.1, read as the reverse complement.
AATATAATATTTTACCATGTCCAGGAAAGCTGCTCAGGAATGGAAATGAATTCCTCATAGACATATGAAAAATAATGTATGTTTTAAAGCTAAATATGCAACGCTTGTGTTTTGTGAATTTACACGTTTTGAGGCTTCCTTATTACCAAAGTCAAGTTTTTTAAAGTTTGATTATTGCCTGCGTCGAATAATTTCAGGAGATTCCCCCCTCACACAGAACTAATTATCATATAATTATCATCTTCCGAAGCCTAATTTGAATTATTTTAACATAGGTTTACATAACAGTACTCATTATGTTACCTCTTAATTTCCAACCTGTATTTAAGGTATTAAATTTCAGGGTAAGAGAAAGTCATGTGAGTGGCACACCAGATTATTTGTTGTTAAATTAGGCTGATAATTCATATATATATACAGATCAACGAATAAAAATTTACCTTTCGTATTCAGGAGGCCTTAAAATGTGATATTATACAGAAAAACAATCGCTCTCCAAAAGCTACTTTGTTTACAGTATGAGTATGAGAAATTAATTTTTCGTTCTGCGTCAGCAGTGTTCTTCGAAAAAAAAAAAAAAAGCAGCAAACGCTTACACCAATTACATTTAATAATAATAAAAAAAAATTTTACCTTAATTTTAGGTAGCCCTGTATATAAACTATATACACATGACTTTGTATACGTAAATTTAGTGTTATATGTAAAATGGGTAACACAAAATGAAATACACTTCCAGCAATTCCCAAGTATAGCTCCAATATATCGAAATACTCTGGGTAACCCTGTAAATGAATGATGAATGGTTGCTATACCACAATCTACATAAAACATGCTTTTATGCGTATAAAAAATTTGTTCTTTTCATTTTGTTTAGGGCAGTCTATACATGTGACACTGTACATATGAGAAATTTCGCTCACAGACGTAATGTATTTGAATTCTTTTGGATGACCCTGTAAACAAACAATTGTCTGATCGTAACGTATACTTTAGTGTAGCACCGTAATATGATACGGATTTAGAATATCGAATTTAGATTTTCTGCTACTATTTGTTCTGGAGATATTCTAATATTACACAGACACACTTACACAAGGAGAGAGAGAGAGAGCGAGACCAACCGCTAAAAACATGATTTTTGAATTCAGAGGCCCTGAAAACGTGCTAATATAACAAAAACTAATTTTCGGAAATTTGACTCAAAAACATTTCTTTCTCTACAACTTGTATATGAGTAAGAGAATGTATATAGAAAAAGAAAAAAAAATGAATTTGAAAATTCCCTTTTAGTACATAAATTATTCATAAATTTTATTTGTTAAATTATCAGTGAGTATTCTCTTGTGTATACACTAGGAGAAAGAGAGACATTACAGATTAAAATAGCCGTCTTCCCTGAATGATTTCTCCCCCCCCCCCCCGAAACGCTGATCAACGTGTGTCATATTACAAAAGCAATAGTAATTACAATTTCTCACTTTTGATACAACCCCTTAAGACTTGGCGAAAAATGCTAGAATTTTCAAATTGCAATAACTCAGCGAGAATTTGACTTAGAGAGATGATTTTTTTTTTATTCTGATTGTTAGAGCGAGGAGAATATTTTTCTAAATATAAGTCATATGATAGGAGGGGCGGTATAAAAATTAAATTTCGCATTTAATATGTATACAGCCCCTTGTACAAATGAATGCCATATCTGAAATCTACTCTTAATTTGCACCAATTTTGTAATTGGAAGTTTGTTTCTATCGTTCTTAGTTTACGAGATAATCCCTGTAACATCTATTTTGAATCACCCGGTATATATAATTTCAATACATTTTTGTGAATTGTAATGAAAGTTTGTCCGTTAAATTATCCTTTTTCATTATTTTATTCAGTTGAAATGCCTGCATGGAAAGCATGAATAAAATTACTTTTTTTTTATTTCAATACATTGTTTTAACTATTACATCATTTTCAGCATTAGTTTAGGGTAACTTGGGCTTTTATAATTAAGTAGACTTATATTACTTAAAACATAATTAATTTACTCTTATATAATAACCATTATTCTATGTAACAACTAATATAAAATTTCTAGACAAAGCGTTTTTTTTTTTTTTTTTTTTTTATTTAAACATAACTGTAATTTTAAAATGAAACCAAATTAGAAGATAACGACAAAATTCCCCCTATTTTGAGTTGTATTTTTTGGACTAACATATTTTCCTTTATTTTTCTTGGGGGAGGGGGGGGGGATATCCTAATAATCAGCACAGACAATACACAGCAAGTATGTGTGCATATATAATCCCAGTTTCTTTCTTAGAATTATTTTTTTTTTAAATAAAACTAATAAAAACTTGTTCAAAATGTTATTTACTTAAAGGTGATCCTGCTGACGGAATAACATAGACACCAGACAAATACTGCTTTTGAAGAAGCATGCTGAAAAAAAAAATATATGTAAGTACTTAGAAAATACAATTACTTAGTGTGATTTTTACAGGTAAGTTCAAGTAAAATATATTAGACAATGAAGTAAATATTTAAGCATTTATGAGGTAATTTTTACTCAACAACAGAATTTTAAACTGATAATTTTGTCAAACTAAATTGGTCTGTAACTATTTATATCTACAGGAAGAAACAGTGGTGAATTTAAATAAACATCAATGATGATAAAAGAAAAAGACTATGTTTTAGAGTAAAAACTATATATATATTTCACAAAACAGTATCAGTGTTAATATAGTATCTAGATAATGCATGAAGGTTGAATTCTTTTCTTTAATCTTTAAAATACATATTTGAAGAGTTTGTTTATTAGTATGCGAAATAATAAAATAAATATTATCTAACCATATTTTGAAGTTTTTGATATTCTTTTTGTAATGAAAAACATTAAAAGAAAGAACACAAATTTTATTCTTTTTCGCCATTAGGTTATTATTATTATTATATTTTTTCATTACATTTGAATGTTTAAACAGATATTTATTATTACTTTCTTCTATATTCAATAGAAGAAAGTATTGGATTCGTAAAAATTTCTGATTTCCGGTTTTCGATGGTTTTATGCATTTTGAGAGGTCTAGAACACGATTTGACCATTTTTAGAAAATGTCTGTCTCTGTGTGTGAGAGAGACAAAAATTTTGTGGTGATTGTATCTCCAGAACTAATGCTCAGAATTAGATATAAATTTATATTTTGATGCACCTTGATCTAAATTAGTGCCTATCAACTTCAGGTGGCAACTACTCAACAGGTGGCGCTGCTACACAGCAATTTTCGTAATTTAAGGGGAGGCTATATCTCAGGTTCTATTACATAAAATCAAACAAAACCTGATATGTGAGAAGGCCCTTATGAGATATTAATCTGATTCAATTTGAATGCTTATCAATCAACAGGTGGCACTGCTATACAGCGATTTCTGAAATTTAAGGGAAAGCTATATCTCAGGAACTACTGCACAGAATTGCATATAAATTTATATGTAGATGCACCTTGCCCTAAATTAGTGCCTGTCAACTTTTGGTGTCACCCACTCAACAGGTGTCACTGCTACACAGCGATTTCTGTAATTTAAGAGAAGGCTGTATCTCAAGTTCAACTGTGTAAAATCAAACAAAACTTGATATGTGAGAAGGCCCTTATGAGACATTAATCTGATTCAATATGAATGCTTATCAGCCAACAGGTGCTGCTGCTATACAGCGATTTCTGCAATTTAAAGGAAGGGTATATCTTAGGACAGAATTGTATATAAATCATATTCAATTATCATATTTAATCATATTCATTGCTATATCACAGAATTGCATATAAATTTACATGTAGATGCACCTTGACCTAAATTAGTGCCTGTCAAATTTTGGTGTCACCCGCTCAACAGGTGGCACTGCTACACAGCGATTTCTGCAATTTAAGGGAAGGCCGTATCTCAGGTTCTACTGCTTATCATCAAACAAAACTTGATATGTAAGAAGATCATGCTGAGACATTATGTTGATTCAGTTTGGATGCTTATCGGAAAATAGATGGTGCTACTATACTACAAAATTTCCTCAATAAAGGGGCAACAACTTCTATGGGATATGACTGTACAAAACTTGATATGTGAGATAACCATTATTAAAATGCATTTTTTAAGATGTTACTTATAAACAATAAAACTGTCTTTCTTTGGATATTTGGTGTTAGTTTTCTCTGACAAGGAGAGGTCACAACACGGAAAATTCAGATCGGGATGAAATTGAGCAGAATTGTAGTATACTATGAAGGTAACAACATATTAAAGCAGAAGCGCACACACTATCCACACAATTTTGAGAAAAAAGCCTTTAAAGCTTCAGTAATCTTTAAGTACAAGTTATTTCGCAAACGAGTCAATGCTCCAGTAGCATACTTGCTACAGCAAACGGCTGCCACTCAGACGACCTGGATTTGATGCTACCTACGTCAAATCTTTTTCCTCTCTCTTTAATTAATTATTTAACTTTTTTTTTCTTGGTTTTTACTTTCTTTTATACCTCAATTCAAATTTTGAAAATTTTAATAATAATTATATATATATATTTTTTAATATATATATATATATATATTATATATATGGAAAGCAGGATTTCAATAGTAATAAAAAAGATGAATTTTTAATTCAGAACAGTGCCATTTACACATACTTAAACTCACAGCAGATTTGCTGCTACTCTTTACATTCAAATCTTTAGAACAACAACCATTTTTAATTATTTTCATCTTGCTCTTTCTCTTTAAAGCATGTGATTGAGATTGTAAAAAAAAAAGGTCAGTCACGTCAAAATGAAATTGAGGAGTTTGTGCTTGTGTTCATCTACTCCCCCAGATTTGGCTTACTTGAATAAATAATCTGAAATTTTTTAAAAAATACAAAGAAAGTAAAACAAATTTAGAATAAAAATGAAATAAAATCAGTTCACGTTGATAGGTATTCAAGACACCATTTAACACAATCATTTGACCAGGGCTTCCTATATTCTGCAGCACTGGATATCTTGTTCGGACCTTTGTGAACACCTATAGTGGTCATTAGGTTTAACGGCAGAAACTCTATATGGACCATGATAATTTTCTTTCAACTTTAAGCCTGAACCAAATTGAGTTCTTTGTACTGCGACTATATCGCATATTTCATTTCGTCAAAATTCTCTGATTCTTTAATTAACTTTACCAGTCTAGCTACTTTTGTATTTGGTGGGATGGTAACATCTAACTCTTTGCACAGTAACAATAAATCACATTTCTTCGCTTTCATTAAACTGGACATTTTTTTGTTTCACAATAAACTAAACTAATCTTTTATTACGATAAAGTAAAATCTGTACTCACAGTTTAGTAGTTAGATTTCTCAACTTCAGTTTAATATACCAACTTAAGGTAAATTCAGTCTTCAATCCCGGGTGAGAGCCCCCATTTGTGGAAAGCAGGATTTCGATAGTAATAAAAAAGATTAATTTTTAATTCAGAACAGTGCCGGATACACATACTAAAACTCACAGTAAATTTGCTGCTACTCTTTACATTCAAATCTTTAGAACCACCACCATTTTTAATTATTTCCATCTCATTCTTTCTCTTTAAAGCATGCGCTTGAGATTGTTTTAAAAAAGGTCATAGTCACGTTAAAATGAAATTCAGGAGTTTGTGCTTGTGTCCATCTACTCCCACATATATATATGAAGGTTTATAATTTTTCTATTTGTAATATTTATAAATTTTCCATAACTCAAAAAATAAATTGTAGCTTTGTTTTAACTATAAAATAAAGTAAAAATAAAGGGAAATTGTAGAATAGTTAGCAGGTATACTTAACCCTTTCATTCCCAATTTTTTCCATCCATAAATCAACAAATCTTTTGCTTAGTCATATATATTTAAAAAGTAAAATATATATAAATAATTTTGAAAAAAATAGAGTAAAAACAGATTACGAATTAATACAGTTAACAAAGTTACTAAGAGATGTTTATTTATACTTAATATACATACTGATACCATTTCAAAACTTAACTTTTCAATAAATAAAAATATCAAAATTTTGAAATATATGTTACAATTAATTAAAAACAAATTATAAATATTAAAATAAAAAATATATTTGAAATAATCAATTCACTTAAATTGCCCACAAAATGAAACTGATTCTGGTATTATGAGAATAGAGTAAAATATTCTTTTATTCATCAATAGGGATAGTGAAACCCTCTAAAATATACTTTTTTTGATAGGAAAATTTATATAGGTTATAATATTGTTCCTTCTGAATCAGTGGGAGTTTTAGATGGTAAGAAAAAATAAAGCCTAAATGTTATGATTCAAATTGGCATCACGGGGAATGAAAGGGTTAAATCTTGGTTTAAGCTTCTTGAGTAGGTTTGATTATGCATAAATTGCATAACCGCTTTTACCTTGTTAATATTAGACAGCAGCTGAAATTTAATTTCATGCACAGAAGGATAAAAAACAAGTCGTCGTCGTCAAAGAAAAAAGTATGCTAATTAACATTTAAAATCAACATTTAACAAGATCATACATTTGGAACATTTTTTAGCCTGTAATAATTTAATAACATCGGAATCCTGTGCTATAATTTTTCAAGAAGCTGTATTGAATGGAGAAATAATTATTTAATTTATTTGGATAGTAATTATATATACATTTAAAATCTTTATTTCTCTGTAATACTTTTATTTTCTGTAATTTAAAAAACAAAGTTTAACATTGTTATAAATATACCTAAAATAAAATGTTTAGATAAATAATTAAAACAAAGCTAAAATTTATTTTTTTAGTTATAGAAATTTATTGTATTTTTAAGTTATGAATATTACAAATAGAAAAATGTATTTATTTTTTATTCAAGAAAATTAAATAATTCAGAAAGACCTGAAACGGGAAAAAGATGCCGCAGGTGCCATAGAGGTCAAGACTCACGGTCGCCACTCGCCACGTGGCGACTTAATATGAAAAAGTGGCGATCAAAATAAATTCGTATGGTCGCCACTTTCTTCCGTGAATTCGCGAAAATATTTCTTCCATTTTTAAAAAAATCGCGGATATTGTTCGTTAAGAAAAAAAAAAAAAAAAAAAGAAATCCCATTTCCAATTGGCGATTGTTTTAATGGGATTTCGATGATGATCGCACCTTCCGACTTCCAATCTTTCTCCATCCACAACATAAATGTCAATATTCATTTAAAACTTGCTTTATGAGATTCTAGAACCTAGAAAGAAGTAGAATTGTTAAATATTTCTTGTTTGTGTAATTATTTTTTGCCTCTCTCCCCCTTTTTTTTTTATTTCCAACTAGCAATCACCGATCAAATGTTCTGCAGTTGTTTCTCAGTCTTTCTTCATCCATAATATAAATGGCAATATTCATTTTAAACTAGCTTTATTACATTCTAGAAGTAGAATTGAGAATTTAATATTTCTTATTAATGTAATTATCTTTGTAATCCCCCCTCCTTTCCCCATTTCTAGATAGTGATAAATGATTAATTCTAGAAACAATAAAGCAACAGAAGAGAAGTGCTCAATAACTTGATGAATATATTTATTTTTTCTCAATTAAATTATATATTTATATTTCATATCTATACCAAATGTGTAAACAGGGGGGAGGGGGGATGAAAAACAGATTTTTAGGTACAAAATTTTTTTCTAAATCAGTTGAAGAAAATTAATGCTCAGTTGATTTCATATGTGTTTAAACTGATAATTAAATACTATATATATAGTATAGGACCCATTATCCGGAATTCCAAAATCCGGAAGACCCGAAATCCAGAATCATTTCAGATTTTTTTTTTTTTTTTTTTTTTTTAATGATTAGAATACATTTTATATCTAAAATCAGGAAAGAAAGAAAATTGCCCTAAAATGAATTATTGAGTGTTTTATTAGGTAGTATTATGAAAATTCAGAAATTAAAACAGAATTTCTTTCTTTCATATGGTCAGGGATGTTTGTGGTCCAGGAAAACCCTGGAATTCACAGCAAGCCACAAAAAAAAAAAAAATCTAATTTATTTTATGATAAATTTCTGGTGATTTTTAACTTCTCACTCAGATCTTAAAAAGAAAGAAAAAAAAAATGGAAATTTTCAAAGAAAAATCATTTTTTTAAAAAATTTTTATTATTATTATTATTATTTTTTTTTTTAGCATTCTGCTCTTATGATTGAGACAGTATTCATGTTTAGCAGCATTAATAAAGAAGCAACCATGCCACTCATGGCAAGTAGCAGTAATGTACATGTTTGTATATATATACGCATTATAGTTATTTTTTTCTTCCTGCTAAATTTAATAGAAAAAAGTATCAGATTTGCAAAAAATCTTGACTTCCAGTTTTTGATTTATTTGCATGTTTTAAGAGCTCTAGAATATAATTCGAATATTTTTTTGAAAAGTCTGTCTGTATGTGAAGTAGTTGTTCCTAGAAGTAAATTAGTACCTGTTAATTACTGAGTTGTGTTTTATAATTGAGGGAAAGCAATAATAGAAAAAGGACCCAAAATCCAGAAAATTCTGAAATCCGGAATTCTTCTGGTCCCGTGGGTTCCGGATAATGGGTCCTATACTGTATATACATATATTAATGTACGTACATAAAAATTTTATTCTATATATGTTTGAAAAATTTGTTTTTCTGATGGTATGAAATTTTTATAAGGTTTTATGTGGATATAAAAGTAACTGCAGTTATATGAAAGAAATTTTTGTGTTAATGAAATAATCCTGAAAATGTTTAAAGTAGATAAAAGCTATATATAACTGTTTAGGTAGTCAATTTATTGAAAGTGATGCTAATAATGTCCATCCAACCAATCATGTTTACAGAAAATTTTCAGCAAATTTCTAATTTTAGCAATCAAATGCCAGTTAATAAAATTAAACCTCTGATAATAGGCTAGTACAGATTCTTTGCCTCCCCACCCCCTCCTCAGACACAAAATAATTTCATTTTCCTCTAATTCTGATCATAATTATTTTCCATTTGCAGATGGAAGTGCCAGACTAGGTGAAATTTATTAAATGAATCAAATTTTTGTATTTCTTTTGCAATGGAACATAAAATAAATATTCTTGTAAAATACAAATTGTGTATGAGAAATCACATTGTCAAATCATATCATTATAGCCTGCTGTTTTCCGTAGAAAAATGCATATATTAGCATACTTGTCAACTTTTCCGGTTTTCCCGGAAGACTTCTGTTTTTTTAATGTATCTTCCTTTCTTTTGGACAGATGATGAAATCTTCCGTTTTTAAAAAAGTCGCGGATATCGTTCATTTTAAAAAGAAAACCTAAATGATCTACGAAAACTCCTGATTCCCAATCTTTCTCCATCCATAACACAAATGTCAATATTAATTTGAAACTTGCTTTATGAGATTCTTGAACATCTAAAGAAATAGAATTGTTAAATATTTCTTGCTGATGTAATTATTTTTTGCTTCCCCCCCCCCTTCATTTATCTCCCCTTCTTTTTCTTTATTTTTTTATTGGCAGAAATACACACATATATTATATATGCACGTTTATTGTATTATTAAATGACTAATAATACAATAGTCATTTAATAATAATGACTATTATTATTAAAATAATACATTAAAGAGCACTATTTCTTAATTTCATTTGTGTTTTTATGCTTTTATGCACACACACTTATATATCATATATATATATATTATGTGTATGAATCCGATGTATAACGACGACGACTCATGAGTGGCCACTGAGTTCCTGATGTCCAGTGGCCACTTCTAAAAATTTTAAGTCTTGACCTCTAAGGCACCACCGAGCGGGAGTTTCATGAAGTCGGATTTTTCAAGGATTGCAAACCAGCTGGTCGCCGAAGGCGGCTAGTTTAAGAATAAATGCTTTTAATCTTTAAAAAAGTGAGTTTATTTTTATTTTATAAGTATGGTGAACATTTTTGTGTTACTTATTTAATATGGTTTCATGTTTAAATTTTAAGGGACACACTTTTTTCATTGAAAGACCCACATTTTTTTCTTTACTGCGAACTCTGACAGATAATATTAACAATATTTTTAGTAGGTGTAGGTATATACTAAAATTCTTAAAAAGGAATGATTGATTTGATAACTAGTATATCAATAGATAGTTTGTAGAAAGATAAGCAAAAAATGTTTGGCTGTGGTGAAGGGTTTGAAATTAAAGAATATAATAGAAAGTTAAATGATTGCTTTAAAATATGATTAAATATAGTGTGTGAATAAGAAGTTTCTACCAGACATCTGTTATACAAACGGCAATATGAGTGCATTTTTTGGGCACGAGTGAAGAAAGGTCAGGTGTTATATTTTGGATAAGGAACAAGAATTGGATGAGGACTCTTTTCTTTATTTTTTTTTTAAACATTTTTTATGGGGGGGCTATTTTTGTAAGTGAAGGTCAGGCAGTAAAAGGTAAAATTAACGGTCGCCACCAGCCACATGGCGACTAAATAAAAAAAGATGGTGATTAAAAATTATGCAACGATCGCCACTAAAGTCGCCACTTTTTGTAATCATTAAAAGATTCTAAAAATCGAGTGACGATAGGTAATTGAAGCCTTGTGATTTCCAATCTTTTTCCATTCATGGCATAAATGTCAATGTTCATTTTAAACTTGCTTTATTATATTCTACAACCTAAAAAGAAGTAGAATTGTTTAATATATCTCACTCATATAATTTTTTGGACCCCCCCTTTCCCTCCCCCTAACTATCTGTGATCACACAGCTTATAGAAAGCTTTATAATTTCTAATCATTCTCCATTTGCCACAAAAATATAAATATCTATTTTAAACTTACTTTATTAGATTCTAGAATCTGTAAAGAAGTAGAATTGTTTAATATCTTTTTCTTTTACTCATAATTCTTGTAATCCCCCCCCCCCCTCCAACGATTGGCAATCACATGCTCCACTGAAGCCTTGTGATTTACAATCTTTCTCCATCCATAACAAAATGTAAATATTCATTTTAAACTTTTTTGATTAGATTCTAGAACCTATAAAGAAGTATACAGATGTATCCCCCCCCCCACACACACACATGTGCGCTCCATTTCAACTAGCAGTTATTGATCGAATGTTCTGCAAAGCACAATCTTTTTCCATTATTATCTCCATAGTATTTAGTGTATATTTAACCCATTTAAGATGTTTGACAAATGTGTGTATCAAAGTTTGATTTGACTTAAATGTGTATTTTTCAAAAATTTTTGTATTTGCTTTCTTTTGAGTAGAAATCTTCCTTTTTCCTTCCCATTTTGAAGTAGAAATCTCCCTATTTTTAAAGCTACAAATTTGGCAGCTAACTAAATTATTTTTAATGAAGCAGCTAAGTTTCCATATCTATATTTTTTAAGAGGAAATATTTTAACTTATTTGAAATAAAATCATTTAAAAAAGTGTGTCTAAAAGGTTGTGATGCAGCTCATTCATTTACTAGAAAATATCAATGTGAACTGTGAATGATAACAGCTTATTTCACTTAAATAAACTGAAAAAAAAAAAAAAAGTACTACTGAATTATCTGAAAGATAAAAACTTTTGCTGTTATTATTACAACCCTAAGCAGATTTTAATTTAGGATGTGCAATTTAGTATTTTTAAAAAGAGCATAATTACAAATTACAATTTCAGTGTCCCTGTGTTAATTTTATTATTATATGTATTTCTTATTTTCATATTTTTCTTGTGGTGATTATACCGCAAAATGGTGACAATGCTTTTCGCAGTCTGAAAGAAATAGTCTTATGTGAAAAGTGGCCACTAACTTAAAAAAGTGGCTACTAATGAAACTGACAGTACCGGCCACTGGCCACTAATGAATTTTCCCAGTTTTGCCCTTTATCAGGCAGGATACAGTACTCCCCTAAAATTGCCTGGGGGCAGCTCTGAAAATACATACTATTCTGATATTAAAGAATATTCCAAGAAGAAAGCACAGTATGCTTGATTTGGCTTGGCGTTGGCATTTCTATCAAGAACTGTCAATGACGGATTGGAGAGCTCTCCAATGGGTGTCTGAGGAAGAATCTTTTTTGAAGCATTGACATTCTGTTTACCAGAAGATTCAACTGTTCTCTATATGAAAAAAAAAAGTTTATAAGGAAAATAAATACAAGAGTCAGTTTAAAAACATATTACAAATAGGCAATGGCTACAAAACAAAACATTATGAATAGATATATAACTACACATAAATATATATCATCTACAGAAATTATTTAAACTTACAAGTAAACTTTCTGCCATAATAGTTTTTCAAGAAATATCAGATAGCATTAAAATTCCACAAAATTCATCTGGATTAAACACTATAAAAAACAAGGGGAAAAAAATTTAGTAAAGCAAAGTTAACATACATTTTCAAATCATAACATCTTAAATATAAATAAGCATAACAATAAGTTACATCTATTACTGATAAAAGAAAGCGTTTGTCTATTTATCTGCATGCAACATACAAATGTGAAACTGTTTTCTAGGTAAAGGAATGCATGCAGATTCCCAACATACCTTTAGTTTTTCGATACTCTAATAAAAATTTAAAAAAAAATTATGTAATTTTTTACCGACATTTTTTTTAGTTGTAATTTCAAGCTGATGCAAATAAAAATAAAATACATGCAACTTCTTATTTATTTACTTCAGGGTTGTAGTGATTTAAATCAATTGATTTAAATCGCTGATTTAAATCAATTGATTTTTTTTGAAAAAAATCACTGATTTAAATCACTTTTTTTAAATACCAAAGTTATTGGCTTTAATGGAATGAAATTGTTTATCTAACTTTAAAAAATGAGATTTTTAATTATTTCTTATGTAAATAATAAAAAAAAAAAGGTTTGTAAAATATAACAAAATATTTCATTAGACAAACTAATATTTCTCATTTCTTAACTTTAGCTTCATCTCTACTAAGCAACATTAATTAAACACAAAAGTAAATTATACCTTAACTTTTTAAAATTATTTTTATACATATTATTATATATTTTAATAATTCATTATATTTTAATTATTTATACAAGTACTGGTGTATGAATTGTAAATATTTAATTAGTATACAATTCATTAATTAATGTTATACATATATTCCAGTTCGCCTTTGCCCACCTTGCGGGTGATATTCCAAAAAGAAAATATTTCCTTGTTTATTTAGCTCTCATACCAGTTTATGTCATTTAACAATGTCTCATATGATATTTTAAAAATAATAGCATATTTTACATTGTAGTGTTTAAAAAGCCCTGAAGACTCCAAAAAGTTTTAAAAGCGTCATAATCTTTTAATTTAACAACATACAATCAGTTGTAGTTCGAGGCTGCTTTCACTGCTTGTTTAATGAATTGTACCCTCTAAATACAGGGGTCTGTCCAGACTTTTCACACAGGGTCATTGTGATATTGTGAAATTTTCTACACATAATTTTGTAAATCTAAATTTAGTGTGAAAATAAAGTTCTTCACAAACTTTTCGGCTAGGGTCTTCTTTTTGTGAAATTGTGAAAAATGTAATTTTGCAAAATAAAATTACAATTAAGGTTTAATTTTTGACAACGACAGTTCAGTTTTATAGAACTAAACTCACACATATGCACAGAAGTCCTTTATAAATTAGAAATTGAGTATCAGCTTTTCGGGAGAAATACAACAAAAACGTCCAATTATTCATGCAGTCTACGTTTGTTCCACTGAAGATTAATTTTGAAAATGAGAGATTTATCAAAGGTCTAAAGAGAAAAATTTTGTGAAGGGTTCTTTTTTAGGCTAAAATAATTTGTGAGTGGTCCTGTTTTATGATAAAAATTTTGTGAAGGGTCCTGTTTTGGGATAAATAATTTTGTGAAGTGTCCTTTTTTAAGATATAAAGTGAAAGGTCCTTTAATGGACCCAGGTTTGCCTCTGAACAGACCCCTGAAATATAAGAAAAGATAAAAGAATAAGTGAAAGTATTAAGACGGTAATGAAAATGTGAATTCTATTAAAGGGTAAAGTATGAAAAAATTTTCTTGATTCAAATGATATTTGTTAAACTTAAGAAAGAATTTTTTAGGATATATTTTTTTCCTCTTTAATTCTCTATTCTTTTTATTTTGATAAGAAACTGAGTAAAAATTTCTTTTTCTTAATCCATTGCTTATGTCATTTTTCCTATTAAATTATCCTTTTCCAAAGTTATTTTATGTGTTCAATACTGTGGGTAAGATTTTACTTTATTTCAATACATTATTGTAGCTACAAAGTCAAAGTTACAATTGAGTGGCTCATACTACCGCATTTATGATTGCCATAAAATTACACTTATTACGAAGATACCATGTTGAATAAAAATATTGGTAATAAATGCCTACATGGATTTTTTCTATGGGAATAGAATACTATTTATATTTTTATAGTTTAAGTAAAATAATTGATAGTGTGTATATTGTGCATATATATATAGACACATATACACATAATAAAATACAAATGCTGTGCAATAATATATGATTACATAATAAAAATCATTAAAATCAAATAAATCTTGATTTAAATCAAAAAAATCCGATTTAAATAAAAAAAAAATCGATTTTTTTGAAAAAAATAAAAAAAATCAACAACCCTGATTTACTTTTAACATAAAAAGAAACATTCTTTACATACAAAATAAATAAATGCTAAACCTGTATCATTAAAAATTTCTGATTAGCTTTAAAATTTTGATTTAATTATCAAATATTTATTTCAATTAATCAAAAACTCTCCTTTTTCTTGATTTTATCATTAGCAAACTAATGTAAAGATATAATGTTTTAAATTAACTGTGTTTCTAATCAGTATAATGAAACTCAAATAATCATTTACAATTCATTAACAACTCGAGACTCAATATCACAGTACTTGGCCATGTTTTTGATTTGCTGAAAATAGTCACCAATTGAAATACATTTATTTAAACATTTCAATTTTTCTTTCTAAATTCATTTAAATATTCTGACCTATAATATGTATATAAATTTTTGCTCAAGAAGGCATTTAGACACTATCGCACTTTTAATAATTTGGTCCTATAGACCATAATGATAAAGAATTATTCTTTGTGTTCCTGGAAAAAAACTATAAGTGCTAGATTCACCAAAATCTATATAGTTCGTGCAACTGAGACCTATAATGTTTGTATAATTTGTTTGCTCAATTTAATAAGGCAGTTAGACGCTATCACCGTGGGCCATAATGATATTTTTTCATGGTGTCCATGTAAAAAAAAAAAAAAAAAAAAACTAAGGACTAAGCTTTACTATACGGCACCCATTGCTTATTACCGTTGCCGATGTTTTGATCGCGTGATATGATGGTGATTCGAGACCCGAATCAGAGTATCGGTACTTTTTTCTGCTGTATCGAAACGTAACATTTACTGATTCACGCATCGCTAATTAGGGGTATCCAGTGATGTTTTTTTTTTTTTGTTTTGTTTTAATGCTCGCGAAGCGAGTAAACAGCAGAAAACAGTGACCGCTGCTCTATGAATTTTTACGCTTTTACTGATTCATGCTCCACGAATTAGTGGCGTCCAGTGATGTTTCTTTTGGTTTTAATGCTCGCGAAGTGAGCAAACAGCAGAAAACCTAGTGACCGCTGTTCTATGAATTTTCATGCTTTTACTGATTCATGCTCCACGAATTAGGGGCGTCCAGTAATGTTTTTTTTTTTGTTTTAATGCTCGCGAAGCCAGCAAACAGCAGAAAACATAGTGAAACATAAAAAAAAATGTTTCATAATAATGAAAAGTATTGTTTCATAACATTTTGATTCGATTCACGACGTTGTGAAACTATTCGCAGTACGGACTCACAAAACGAATCAAAACACCATCATACCACGTGATCAAAACATCGGCAACGGCAATAAGCAATGGGTGCCGTATAGTAAAGCTGTTCCAAACTAAGTGCCATATTCACCAAAGTCAATAAGGTTCGTGCTACGGTGACTTACAACATACGTACCAACTTTCAGCTCATTCGAGCAGTGCGTTCAGAGGCTAGCGTATTTATGCACACACACACATACACAAATCATCGTAAAAATAATGAAATCGGACTCGTTGGGACCTCAAAACGTATAGAAACATCACAATCTCAAATTCGGATTTTTGATATGATTACAATACTTTCCTTACATATGTATGTTCGGAAAGTAAAAATCTACAGAAACCTTTTTAACATTTGAAAATTTAATTTCTTTATTAATTATTGCATAAATCATAGAATTGCAACTCAAAGTAAGATATTTCTTGAATGATATTTAAATTTTTTAAATATCCTTTCAAATAAGGGAGACTGGGAAAATATATGTCATCATTAACATAAATTTGGCGCTAACTCCGAAAGAGTTGTTTAATAATATGAAGATAAACAACATTATAAAAACACAAAAAGGATCGGTAATAGGCTTTTCTTGAAAAAAAAATTCGGGATTAGTTTTTGAAAGAATTTTAACACTGCCTTCTTTCGGCTATAAAAGTTATATATAATTATTCATGTGTAAATAACTACTTTATCACTAACAATGCATTTCTTCTAAGCACAATCCTATTATGCTTACATATGAAATACAATGTTGAAAATACATGAAAATGCTTCAAAAAATAAAAAAGCTTACCAGATAGTTTATAAAAAACCATACGAATTAAATTTTCTATACCGCATACTCCTCAAGTCAAGATCAAGATAAACAAACATAAATGCCAAACAAAAAATAAGTTTGGTTTGGTTTGGTTTGGTTTGATGAGTACATGAGATTTATTGCTTGCCTCTAGGGCCGCTTATATCTCGAATAATCCACACCACAAGGGTTTACAAGTTTTTATTACAAGAACAGATACAAGAACATGAACAAGGACAATACAGACATCCATGCCTTCTCCGGGATTCGAACCCGGGCCCAACTGTGTAGAAGTCAGGGACGCTAACCACTCCACCGTCTGGGCGGCACAAAAAATAAAAAAGTACTCTGGATCAGTGTTGTGGGTGTTGCCAGATTGTTGAAAGTCAATTTCCCCAAACAATTCTCAATTTTCCCCAACTCAAGGGAGTTTCATATGACGTCAGAGTGACTAAGATGGAGGACAATCAACTCCACGTGAAAATAAATAGAAGCCAATTTTAGCACAGTAAGCAAATGGGAGTTGAAAACAGCTAATAGCACCATGGCAACGGCGCATGGCAACCAATGCCGGAGGACAAGCTGTCCACCTTGCCATGCTGTAATCAGCTGTTTGCAACTGCCCTATTTATACTAAAAATATAAACTTTTTTGAAAAAGCTAAAATATATTTAATAAATTTAAGCTCACATTTTTCTCAACATAATGCTTTTATAGAAAAAAATCCCCATTTACAAAAATAACTTTCGATACACTATAGTTTTTGAAAAATTTTAAATCTGGCAATCTGGGTGTGGGTTACTTTCTGAGTTTCCTCACTCTAATCCTTTAGCACATTTACAGTCGCTGGTAAAAAGAATTTAGCGCCGGGACACTCGTAGAATTTTTTAAAGTCTATATTACGGTGTGTCTCGGAAATATTGCATCACCTCATCCAAAGCGACAGTTGCTGTTTGCGTGACCCCATTTCATGGTTGAATGAGATTGGCCTGGAAAGCGACAGCTGCTGCTTGCGTGACCCCAATGAGTCATCACGGGGACCTAGTTCCTTTTGAAAGGGCTTCATGGTTGACCGCTTGCGTGACCCCAATCCCTCCCTTGAACAATGCTTCCTTGTCATCCCGGGGTGACCCATTTATCATGATTGAATGCACAAACTCAATGCCTCATCGACCTGGTTTCCTTTGGAGAGAGGCTTATGAAAGGCTTCATGGTTGAATGCACAAACTCAATGCCCTTTTGAAAGGGCCGTTGAACAATGCCCGTGTGATGGCCAGGTGGTTCCATGCACCTGGTCCCTTTTGAAAGGGCCAATGAGTCATCTCTTTTCAAATGGACATTACCCTGAATCCACACAGAAATTATCCCATAATATTACCTTCAATGTTTATTATATTATTTATTTATTTATTTATTTATTTATTTATTTATTTATTACCGAATCGGTATTAAAAAATGAAAACAATGAGTCACACGATTGCTTCAAATCTCAAATGGACATTGCCCTGAATACATCTGATGTGGAATCCACACAGAAATTATACTCAAAATCCCTTATTTATTTATTTATTTATTTATTATCTATCACCGAATCGGTATTAGAAAATGAAAACAATGAGTCACATGATTGCTTCAAATCTCAAATGGACATTGCCCTGAATACATCTGATGTGGAATCCACACAGAAATTATACTCAAAATCCCTTATTTATTTATTTATTTATTTATTTATTTATTTATTTATTTATTATCTATCACCGAATCGGTATTAGAAAATGAAAACAATGAGTCACATGATTGCTTCAAATCTCAAATGGACATTGCCCTGAATACATCTGATGTGGAATCCACACAGAAATTATCCCACAATATTACCTTCAATGTTTATATATATATATATATATATATATATATATTATTATTATTATTATTATCTTATTATATTATTTATTTATTTATTTATTTATTTATTTATTTATTTATTATTTTTTATCTATTACCGAATCGATATTAGAAAATGAAAACAATGAGTCACATGATTGCTTCAAAACTCAAATGGACATTGCCCTGAATACATCTGATATGGAATCCACATAGAAATTATACTCCAAACCTTCAACATTTAGAGAAATCCTAAAATATAAGTCATCCAACTGAGTGGGAGGTCAAATAAAATTAGAAAACATTTTAAATGTGAACCAGTGTATTATTTTTTTACCCATCATAGATAAAAAGTAGAAAATGTGTTAATATTTTCAATATGTCAGTATCAGAAAATGAAAACAATGAATCACATAATTACTTCAAATCTCAAATCTCTGTCTGATGTGGAATATCGTTATTATCGGCTTCACACAGAAATTTTAAAATATAAAATGTTTAAAGAAATTTTTAAAGAATATGTTTAAAGAAATTTTAAAATATATAAATTACAAATTATATATATATATATATATATAGATATAGATATATATATATATATATATATATATATATATATATATATATATATATATATATATATTACAATATAAAATATTTTTTGATGGACTCACCCTTAAAGTGTATCGAAAACAACCCTCATGATGATTGCGATCTGGTTCTAAAAAAATTTTCTGTGACCTTAAAGATAAACACAGGACTCGTCGAAAAAAGTATTTATTGACAGCATCCAAAATGACATCCAAAATGTTTTTTTAACACATCCAAAATGTTTTTGTCTAAAATGTTTTTTTAACACATCCAAAATGTTTTTTTTGCATACATCTAAAATGTTTTTTTGAACACATCCAAAATGTTTTTGCACACATCTAAAATGTCACATCTAAAATGTTTATTCACACAAAATGTTTTCATCCAAATCACAAAATGTTTTTGCACCCTCCTCAGGAAACAGGGCGTCCGAGATCTCCCTCGGCAAAAAGAGTCTGGCGTGTTCCAGGTCGAACCACAGTGCGTGCTCCACCCGTCCTCGGCCCGTGGGCCATTGCCATCCGAGCACGTCTCGCGTGGATAGCGTAGCGAATCCGTAGACCGTCTTTTCGAGGGTCGGGCTGTCCCTCTGCACGCTGACGAAATCTTTCTCCAGCGTCCCCACGTACAGCAGCGTCCGACTGCGGGCGCAAGCTCGGGCGACGTCCGCGGCCCGCAGAAACAGCCGACCGTCTCGCGTGCGCAGCATCAGGAAAGTGCAGTCGAGCGGGGGATAACCTGTGTAAGAGAGCGCCATGACTGCATCTGATGGTGAGAGAAGTTTCAACTGAGTAAGTTTCAGGGGGGGTGGAGCCAACGGCAGGAAAGGAGGTCAGCCAATGGCTGGGAAGGATCCGCCCACTCCGCCAATGGGAGGAAAGGAGGTCACCCAATGGGGGGAGAAGGAAGTTAACCAATGGCAGGAAAGGAGGTCACCCAACGGCTGGGTCTTCAAAAGTCGCTTCCGACGAAGCCTTCTCTCTCATTCTCACCATGGAAAGAGTCGTGGATATCTTCCCGCAGACGGTTTCGGAGGTGTCGGCGGCTCTCACGCCGCTCTCCACTCCCAACTACAACAATCTGCACGAGGACTCGGATTTGACGCCCTTCATCATCGCCATGACCAGTGCCGACAAAGTCTATTATTATGTTCAGAAGTATAGTCAGCACTATCGGAAGCATTTCGCCGACACGGTGAAAGGCGCCCTCTGCAACCAAGGCGCCCGCGTCAAGCCTTGGACGTATGCCGACAACAAGTTGAAGCGGGTGCCCGACCAGTCCCTGAAACGCAACACGGACGTTCGCACAGGCTTTGTGATGGGTCGGACCTTTCTGGTGAAGAGTGCCTTCACCTTTGGCCACCGCACCGTCAAGCCGGCCACGGGCCACGTTCTCCAGACGCACGTGGCCCCGATCATGTTCCATTTCGTGCGCAGCAAGACTCCCCTCGGCATCCAAGAGAAACACTTTCATGCGAAGCGGGAGTACGACTACAGTGCTCGGAGACTGCAACCGAACCAAACCTATTACTGTGCTTCCGGACTGGAATACGTGCTCTACACCATCCAGAAAACACTGTTCCGAGTGACGGTCGTGCCTGCCCAAGACGAAGAGTGGCTCGCGAAGCAAGGATGGCTGGATCCCCGAAAAACAGAAGCGGCCTCCCGAAAGCGCCGTCGCACGTCGGAGGACGACGCACCCCGCAAAAAGCCCAAGATCAGCTACGATCCGCCGCAGACACCCTACGTGTACGACCCGCAATCGGACGAAGAGGACAAACCTTCGACGTCATCGGGCAAAAGGTCCTACGTTCCGCCGCCCACTCCTTATGTGTACGACCCGCAACCTTCTTCGGACGAAGAGGACAAACCTTCGACCTCCTCGGGTCCGCCGCCCACTCCCTATGTGTACGACCGACAGCCGGACGAGGAGCAAAGGCCTGCTTCCGACTACGAGGACATCAGCAGTCCAGAACCGTCTCCTTCCACTGTGCCTCCTGCAAGTGACCCGTCTCCCTTTGTGGTGCCACCTCCTGTTGTGCTACCTCTTACAAGTGACTCGTCTCCCTTTATGGTGCCACCTCCTTCCACAGTGCCTCCCCTCTCCCCCTTTGTGCTGCCTCCTGCCAGTGACCCTGTGCCTCCTGCCAGTGACCTCTCCCCCTTTGTGATGCCACCACCCCCTGCCCCCCTAGTGATGCCCGACCCCTTGGCGGACTTTGTGAACAGTGTGTCCTTCGAGGATTTAGAGAAGGCGACGTGGTGGGACGAATGGATCGTCTCCGTCGCAGTGCCCCCCACTGGAGGGGTTGTGAGCCCTCCGGCTTCAGTAGAACAGGTCAAATTTTACCAGAGCCTGACGGAACTGAAACATTGGAATACTCATTATCCGCCGCCGCCGATATGCCACGGCGTCCAGTCGAAAGAAGCTCCTCTTGACCTCAGCATGTGTAAACCTATCCATGGGTGAGTCTTTTGTAATCTTGTGTAGATGAAAAATAAATAAGTGGGTAGTTGGAGGTGATCCAACAGCCTAAAAAATATTCTATTGTTGTTTATTATGATTGTCGAATATTTTTTTTTTTTTTTTTTTTTTAATTGGGATTAAAAATCTTGAGATCTCTGACCTATCCAACAGATTATGAAGATTGGGTAATGACCATAAAAACTGTGGCGCCAAATTTTGGTACATGCTATTGCGTTACTCTAGTTGACCAACGCGAGGGTCATTTTGAAAGATAGGGAAAAATTGGAATAGGGCGGTGAAAAAAGTGAGGGGGTGGGCCGACTCGAGATCTTTCCAACGGTGTCCAGATTATGAAGATCGGCCCATTAGACCCCGAGATATAAGCGAAAAACCATAAAAACTGGAAGTTGTGGCGCCAAATTTTGGTACCAATAAAATTCTGAATAGAACTTGAAGAATGCGTGAAAAAGAAGTCCTAGACATACAAAGCAAATAAAAATTGAGATTAGACCCACCAGTAAGTTAAAATGTGTCATGTTCACTATTAAAATTAGCTCCAGTGGGTGCCAAAAGAGCCAAAAATGAAAAAATGCTATTGCGTTACTCTAGTTGAATGAAAATACAGAAAAAGTAACAACCAACGCGAAAATGCTAGGATAATTTTGAAAGATACTGAAATATTGGAATAGGAAAGGCGCCCTCTGGCGGTGAAAAAAGTGAGGTAGCCTACAGGGTGGGCCGACTCGAGATCTTTCCAACGGTGTCCAGATTATGAAGATCGGCCCATTAGACCCCGAGATATAAGCGAAAAACCATAAAAACTGGAAGTTGTGGCGCCAAATTTTGGTACCAATAAAATTCTGAATAGAACTTGAAGAATGCGTGAAAAAGAAGTCCTAGACATACAAAGCAAATAAAAATTGAGATTAGACCCACCAGTAAGTTAAAATGTGTCATGTTCACTATTAAAATTAGCTCCAGTGGGCGCCAAAAGAGCCAAAAATGAAAAAATGCTATTGCGTTACTCTAGTTGAATGAAAATACAGAAAAAGTAACAACCAACGCGAAAATCCTAGGGTCATTTTGAAAGATACTGAAATATTGAAATAGGAAAGGCGCCCTCTGGCGGTGAAAAAAGTGAGGTAGCCTACAGGGTGGGCCGACTCGAGATCTCTCCAACGGTATCCAGATTATGAAGATCGGCCCATTAGACCCCGAGATATAAGCGAAAAACCATAAAAACTGGAAGTTGTCAATAAAACGGCGCCAAATTTTGGTACCAATAAAATTCTGAATAGAACTTGAAGAATGCGTGAAAAAGAAGTCCTAGACATACAAAGCAAATAAAAATTGAGATTAGACCCACCAGTAAGTTAAAATGTGTCATGTTCACTATTAAAATTAGCTCCAGTGGGCGCCAAAAGAGCCAAAAATGAAAAAATGCTATTGCGTTACTCTAGTTGAATGAAAATACAGAAAAAGTAACAACCAACGCGAAAGTGCTAGGGTCATTTTGAAAGATACTGAAATATTGAAATAGGAAAGGCGCCCTCTGGCGGTGAACAAAGTGAGGTAGCCTACAGGGTGGGCCGACTCGAGATCTCTCCAACGGTATCCAGATTATGAAGATCGGCCCATTAGGAGGGGAGATATAAGCGAAAAACCATAAAAACTGGAAGTTGTCAATAAAACGGCGCCAAATTTTGGTACCAATAAAATTCTGAATAGAACTTGAAGAATGCGTGAAAAAGAAGTCCTAGACGTACAAAGCAAATAAAAATTGAGATTAGACCCACCAGTAAGTTAAAATGTGTCATGTTCACTATTAAAATTGGCTCCAGTGGTCGCCAAAACTGCCAAAAATGAAAAAATGCTATTGCGTTACTCTAGTTGAGTGAAAAGACAGAAAAAGTAACAACCAACGCGAAAATGCTAGGGTCATTTTGAAAGATACGGAAAAATTGGAATAAGAAAGGCGCCCTCTGGCGGTGAACAAAGTGAGGTAGCCTACAGGGTGGGGTGACTCGAGATCTATCCAACGGTGTCAAGATTATGAAGATCGGCCCATTAGGAGGGGAGATATGAGCCAAAAATCGTAAACACTGGGACCCCAAACCGTCCAAAAACCTCGTCGCTTAGATTGGACAAGACTTAATAAAAATCTACATAAAACTTTCTCTGTAAACATCTCGTATACTTTGTATTCTATTCTTTTAATATTAATCCTATGATTACATTTTGCTCCACTGCATATATGTTTCACACAAGGGAACTGAAACAGATGGATGACCTACATTACAAAGATGGGTCAGGCCAAAGGGTCAGGCCAGGTGTTCGTTGATGGGGACACAATGGATGACCTACATTCAGGTCAGGCCAGGTGTTCGTCGATGCGTTTACAATGGATGACCTACATTGCAAACATTCAGGCCAGGCCAGGTAATGGGTTTTGCAAGGCCTTCTCT
Organism: Salticus scenicus; assembly: GCA_963930645.1. NCBI lineage: Eukaryota > Metazoa > Arthropoda > Arachnida > Araneae > Salticidae > Salticus > Salticus scenicus. The sequence goes on along the minus strand of OZ005650.1, from coordinate 222,255,223 downwards.
AACTAAGAGTAGCTGACCTACTTTCCAGGCCGTTGAACAGGATTGCTTTGCAAAGGCTCAACATCATTTTATTTCAAACGATTGTGAACAGCGATTCAGGTCAGGCGTCGATGCGTTTACAATGGATGACCTACATTGCAAAGATTCAGGCCAGGCCAGGTGATGGGTTTTGCAAGGCCTTCTCTCACTAGCAGTGGCTGATCTACTTTCCAAAGACCCGGTTCGTTGAACAGGATTGCTTTGCAAAGGCTCAACATCATTTTATTTCAAACGATTGTGAACAGCTCAGGCGTGGATGGGAACAATGGATGACCTACATTGCAAGGCCAGGCCAGGTGATGGGTTTTGCAAGGCCTTCTCTCACTAGCAGTGGCTGACCTACTTTCCAAAGACGTTGAACAGGATTGCTTTGCAAAACGATTTCTCTAAACGGATGACCTACTTTGCAGGGCGCGCCTGGCCAATCGCATCGCTTGTGACGTCACCGACCTCGTGAGGCTGGCTTGGCGTTCCCTGTCGACCGTTCATTGCGCTCCCGGCAGCCATTGAAGGTAAGTGTCTTTTTGTCTTTATGTGGTGAATGTTTTTAGGGTCTTTAAAATGTTTTTAATAAGAAAATGTTTAAACTATAGTGGTTTAAAAAATATTGGTCAATTTTATGTTCTTATTATGTGCTCCCCATCCATTTTAAAAAATTATATGACTCTAGTTTGAAAGGTGTTTTTATAGTTTGACCGCTTTCAACTGAATAAACAAAATCCCCGATTACAAGTTAAATTGTTTGATTAAACTTTTGGAAACTGTAAAATAATAATATGGGCTGGCATTTTTGAAAATAATTGTTATATACTTATTGTAATAACACAAAAGTTTGAAATGTATGGTTCAACTATGGGACCAGAAAGATTTAAATCAAATATGTTCTTGATGAATTTTTCAAAATGGGTCTATTCTCATTTGTATTATGTTGTACACCATCCTTAAAAGGTTGTGAATAATGGTTGAAAGGGATTATGTTTAAACTATAGTTTGAAAGGTTTAAAAAAATATTGGTCAATTTTATGTTCTTATTATGTGCTCCCCATCCATTTTAAAAAATTATATGACTATAGTTTGAAAGGTGTTTTTATAGTTTGACCGCTTTCAACTGAATAAACAAAACCCCCGATTACAAGTTAAATTGTTTGATTAAACTTTTGGAAACTGTAAAATAATAATATGGGCTGGCATTTTTGAAAATAATTGTTATATACTTATTGTAATAACACAAAAGTTTGAAATGTATGGTTCAACTGTGGGACCAGAAAGATTTAAATCAAATATGTTCTTGATGAATTTTTCAAAATGGGTCTATTCTCATTTGTATTATGTTGTACACCATCCTTAAAATGTGAATAATGGTTGAAAGGGATTATGTTTAAACTATAGTTTGAAAGGTTTAAAAAATATTGGTCAATTTTATGTTCTTATTATGTGCTCCCCATCCATTTTAAAAAATTATATGACTAAAGTTTGAAAGGATTGGTCCTTAAAATATATAATGTTTTTATAGTTCAACTGAATAAACAAAACCCCAACTGGGGGCGATTACAAGTAAATTGTTTGATTAAACTTTTTGAAAACTGTAAAATAATAATATGGGAAATAAAAATTTTTCAATTTCCCTGGCATTTTTGAAAACAATTGTTATATACTTATTGTAATAACACAAAAGTTTGAAATGTATGGTTTAACTGTGGGATCAGAAAGATTTAAATCAAATATGTTCTTGATGAATTTTTCAAAATGGGTCTATTCTCATTTGCATTATGTTGTACACCATCCTTAAAAGGTTGTGAATAATGGTTGAAAGGGATTATGTTTTAACTATAGTTGGATATGATTTTGAAAAATTTGAAACTATAGTTTGAAAGGCCATTTTAAAAAATTATATGTGTTTATCTTAAAATGATAGTTTGAAAGGATAAAATGATGTCCTTAAAATATATTATGTTTTCAATAATGAGTTTGAAAGCTTTCAACTGAATACTTTCAACTGAATAAACAAAACATTTGTTACCCTTTGAATAACAACTATAGTTTGAAAGGGTTCACACCACACCCCACCAAATGGGCGAACCATTTAAAAAAATCCTTAAAATGTCAGTTTGAAAAGTGTATTAATGTTTTATAACTATATTAAAATTTTTTCTCATACCTCCGATGCTCACAGCTCCCTGTTCAAATAAATGTGATTTGAAATACCTGTTCCAAATGTCTTGTAAATGTCCATTCCTCTCACGGTCTGTCTCTATCCGTCCATACAGTGTGTACATATATATATATGTAAAAAAAAAAAAAAAAAAAAAAAAAAAAAAAAAATTTTTTTTTTTTTTTTTTTTTTTTTTTTTTTTTTTTTGTCTATATCAGCGACCCGCACTTCAGCACTTGGCGGAGAGGGTCCCAATGTGCATGTCGGAGGCGGCAGAGTCGAGGAAGGATTCTCGGTGGTCATTTCTAGTGGCTACTTCTGGGAACACGTGCTCTGCCCCCCGAGGCATCCACCTACACAGCCCCCCCGGGGACTGCAGAGTCGTGGAAGGCTTCCTGGTGGTCATTTCTAGTGGCTACGTTTGGGAACATGTACTCTGCTTCCCCCCCCCCTCCCCCTCCCGAAAGTCCCCCCCTCCCCCCTCCCCACATTCACACACACTCCACTCGGACCCTTCTGCCAGCTTTAGGTTAGTTTTTTAGTGTGTAAGATACACCGGGCGGTGGAGCTGTCGACATGGATGGTCTACGTTGTTATGCCCGTAGACCCGCAGCTGCCATCTAACACTTCTTTTTTCTTTTTTTGTTTGGACATTAAAGATTGAAAAAGTGTCTCTGTCTCATTTATTCACACCAACACAAACACCCCACATTAGTTTTAGTATTAGTGTTTTAGTGGCCCCGGGGGAACGCCCTTTCACTCTGTGCGAGCAGTCCCTTTCACTGAAGCCCATCGTTGGCTCCTACCTAAGCGGCAGTCTCGTGCAGTACCTAAGAGGCTGATCCCGGAGTGCGAGAGAGCGCGACCTGCCAGTGTTAGGTTAGGTTTAGTGTTTAGTGGTAGTACATCTAGTGAGTAAGTACATCGGGCGGTGGAGCCGAGGATCAGGCTGCCATCTGACACCTCTATTTTTTGTTTTTTGTTTGGACATTAAAAAGTGAAAAAGTGTCTCTGTCTCATTTATTCACACCAACACAAACACCCTCTTAGTGATGTAAGATTAGTTTTAGTGTTTAGCTTTTAGTGTTTAGTTAAGCGCGAGTGTTTAGTTTTTAGTGTTTTAGTTTTTAGTGTTTTAGTTTTTAGAGGCCCCCGGGGGAACGCCCTTTCACTCTGTGCGAGCAGTCCCTTTCACTGAAGCCCATCGTTGGCTCCTACCTAAGTGGCAGTCTCGTGCAGTACCTAAGAGGCCGACCCTGGGGGAGAGAGAGCGCGGCGCAAGAAGCGATCATAGAAGGAGAAAAGGTAAGTCCATTCATTGTTGTTGTGCATAACTGTATGGACAAATGGTTTTCAAAACAAATGATTGTGTGCTTTTCAAAACAAATGTGTGGTTTTAAAAACAATAGTGTCAAATGATTTTAAAAACAAATGTGTGGTTTTCAAAATGACAAATGTGTGGTTTTAAAAAACAATAGTGTGAAATGGTTTTAAAAACAAATGTGTGGTTTTCAAAATGACAAATGTGTGGTTTTAAAAAACAATAGTGTGAAATGGTTTTAAAAACAAATGTGTGGTTTTCAAAATGACAAATGTGTGGTTTTAAAAACAATAGTGTCAAATGATTTTAAAAACAAATGTGTGGTTTTCAAAAACAAATGTGTGGTTTTAAAAACAATGGTGTGTTTTAAAAACAATGGTTTTAAAAACAATGGTGTGACAATGGGGTGACAATGGTGTGTTTTAAAAACAATGGTTTTAAAAACAATGGTGTGACAATGGGGTGACAATGGTGTGTGTCTTTTAAAAATGGTTTTAAAAAACAATGGTGTGACACTCAAATAAGGGTTTGAGGCGACGCCCCCCTGTGTGGGGGCGCCCCGGGTCCCACTGAAAATGAAGGGTGTCACGTGTATGTGGCGGGTGGTGGAGGGAGGCCTCGGGCCGATGGCCCGGGGCCGCGCCACAGAGTGTTGAAGGGTGTCACGTGTATGTGGCGGGTGGTGGAGGGAGGCCTCGGGCCGATGGCCCGGGGCCGCGCCGCATACCACAATTGTGTTTAAAAAATTTTTTAACTTTCATTTTCCTTTAGTGGTTTTGCACAATTCAAACACGCACGACAGGATGAAATAGATAATAATTTGTCTTAGAGAACATCGAAAATTCCCACCAGTCCGTGGGACGGTCGAAAATTTTTAGAGGGTCGTATATCGGGTAAATGCTTGACTTGGATCGATGTGCTTCATGGGAATAGTTTTTGTGGGTTGACGTGTTTGTATAGTCCATTCCATGATACCATAACCAATGCCAATCTAAAATTTTTTTTTTCAATTTCAAAAAAATTTTATCCGAGCTTTCAAGATTGACCACAACGTATTCAAAAATTTTTTTTTTCAATTGCAAAAAAAAATTTATCCGAGCTTTCAAGATTGACCACAAGGCATTCAAAAAGTTTTTTTTTCCAACAATTTTATCCGGCAAGAGAAAAGTTTTTCACCGACTCGCCAAAACTTAAAAAAAAAAAAAAAAAAAAATTTTTTTTTTTTTTTTTTTTTTTTTTTTTTTTTTTTTGACCTGGTTTAAAAAAAAAAAAAAAAAAAAAAAAAAATTTTTTTTTTTTTTTTTTTTTTTTTTTTTTTAAGTAGGTTAAAAAAAAAAAAAAAAAAAAAAAAAATTTTTTTTTTTTTTTTTTTTTTTTTAAGTATGTTAAAAAAAAAAAAAAAAAAAAAATTTTTTTTTTTTTTTTTTTTTTTTTTTTTTTTTTTTAAAGCTTTGGCAAGTCGGTGAAAAACTTTTCTCTTGCTAGATCTCCGAATAAAATTGTTGGGAAAAAAAATTGTTTTGAATGCCTTGTGGTCAATCTTGAAAGCTTTGGTGAGTCGGAATGCGTTGTGGTCAATCTTGAAAGCTTTGGCGAGTCGGATAAAATTTTTTTGAAATTGAAAAAAAAATTTTGAATGCGTTGTGGTCAATCTTGAAAGCTTTGGTGAGTCGGATAAAATTTTTTTGAAATTGAAAAAAAAATTTTGAATGCGTTGTCGTCAATCTTGAAAGCTTTGGTGAGTCGGATAAAAATTTTTTGAAATTGGAAAAAAAAAAAATTTTGAATGCGTTGTCATGACTGACTCGCCGAAGCTTTCAAGATTGATGACAAAGCATTCAAAAAAAATTTTTTTTTCAATTTCAAAAAAATTTTATTCGGAGACCTAGCGAAAGAAAAATTTTTTATCAACTCACCAAAGCTTTCAAGGTTGACCAACACATTCAAAAAAAATTTGAAATTGAAAAAAAAAATTGTTGAATAGTTTGTCAGCGTCGGTGAAAGATTTTTTTATTCTCTCTCAGTCACCGACTCTTTCCTTTTAAGATTTGAAGTAATTGTTTTCATTTTCTGATACCATTTTATTTGAATTCTATCGATTATATACTGAGAATCCAAAATGGTGATATCACATCATTTATATTTTGTTGGATTAAAGGTGAGTATAATTTCTGTGAGGTGTTTTCATTTTCTGATACTATATTGAAAATATTACCATTTCATTTTGCTCACAAAAGTTTTGAAATTATTTATATTATATATAAATTATATATATATATATATATATATATATATATATATATATATATATATATATATATATATATATATATATATATATATTAATTATTGTTATTATTATTATTATATAGCTATTCGATACTAAGTGACATATATAAAATAAAATAAAAGTGTAACACAGATCACCCTAAGATTCAGTAACATTTATATATTAGTTGTCTTAATTTAATTCACTCTTGATTATATCCGATAAACTTTAAGGAATATGTTTTTTATTTTGAATATCCAATATTGGTAAGTAATTGAATGTAAAAAAATGGGACTGGACAAGGTATTGTGGGGGTTACCCCCACAATACCTTGTCCAGTCCCATTTTTTTACTTTAAAAAAACAAACAACTTTAAAAAAAAAACAAACAAACTGTAATAACAATAAAATATTTTTATTTATATACAATTATTTACATTTTTTTATATACAACATTTTTTATATACAACATTTTTTATATACAACATTTTTTATACAACAGGAGAAGAAGAAGAGGGGAGGGCTTTCATTACTTCTCTCATAAAGAGTGTGTGTTCTTTTTTCAATTGTAAATATTGTGTATGCAATCTATTTAATTTAAAATTAAAATCTATGGAGTAATTTAAATTTTTTAAGTCTTTGATATGTTTAGCTGATTGGTTGAATTTTTTAAATGATTTTCGTAATTTTTTTTTAAGTTTTAAAGATAATTTTTTAACTAATGGAAATTTCAGGGAACTTACGGATTTTCTTCCTCTTCTTCTCCTGGAGGGGCCGGGGACTGGTGAGGCGGCCGCAGAGGAAGGACTAGGTGAAATGGCTGCGGGAACTGAGGAGCTGGTGACGGTAGCGGCTGATGAGGAGGCGGTGGCAGAGACTGATGAGGAGGGACCAGAGGCGGTGGCGGTGACAGAGGCGGTGGATGATGAGGGACCAGAGGTGGTGGCGGTGGCAGAGACTGATGAGGAGGTGGCGGTTGCAGAGACTGATGAGGCGGTGGCAGAGGCGGTGGATGAGAGGGCGGCCGCGGCTCGTAAACAGTTCCAAAATTCGGGCTCAAAGCGCGTAGCCCGAAGTTCCCGTAGAGAAATAAACTGGGGGCCAGCAGAGGAAGAGGCGGTGGAAACAGCAGAGGAAGCGGCAGAGGGAGCGGCAGAGGAAACAGCAGAGGGAGCGGCAGAGGACCCTTCGCTGGAGCGCAGCAGTTCCTCCACGCTCGGCAAATCCGGACTGCTGGAGCGGGAGGTGTCCGACGACAACTGTATTTGTTCAGGAATGTTCAACTGCCCCTCCAGTCCTGCATAGTAGAATTCGAACCGGCAGAGGGGGCATTGGGCTTCCGAATAGCTCCGCGCATGATGGAGTAGGCGCCGGACACACGTCGTGTCGAACATGTGTCCGCAGCGAAGGGTAAACCCATTCCAAGAAGAGAGAGACTCGTAACAGATGGAGCACTCCATCTCGACTGACTCGGTAAACGGAAAGCCGCTCTAGACGTTCGCGAGGCCCCGCCTCCGCGTGTCGGGAGGAACCAATGGGAGCGAGTGGACAACGTTTTATTCAGAAAAAAATGATTGACTGGGGATTTTATTTGAGATCAACTTTTTATCCAGATATTAATAAAAAATTATTTATTTATTATTATTATTATTATTATTATTATTATTATTATTATATCTTCACTGGGGATTTTATTTGAGATCAACTTTTTATTCAGAAAAAATTATTTATTTATTTATTATTATTATTATTATTTTATCTTCACTGGGGATTTTATTTGAGATCAACTTTTTATCCATCAAAAAATTATTTATAATTATTATTAATATATATTATGTATATGGATGAATGGGGCCTTTCAAAAGGGTCCCCGTGATGACTCATTGGGGGCAGACAATGAAGCATTGTTCAATGGCCAGGTGCACGAGGGGGGAGGTGCTTTCAAGTATAACGACCAACCTCATTCAACCATGATGTCTTTGGATGAATGGGGCCTTTCAAAAGGGACCAGGTGCATTGAATCCCCGTGATGACTCATTGGCACAACACAATGAACCCTTTCAAAAAGAGTACGATGGCAACAGCTGTTTGGATTGGGGTCACGCAAGCAGCAGATGCCCGCTTTCGGGTATAACGGCCAATCTCATTCAACCATGAAGTAGCTGTTGGATGAATCATTGGGGTGGAGCAATGATGCAATATTTCCGAGGCAATATTGATTATTAATAAACTTTAAAAATTTCTACGAGGGTCCTGGCACCAAATTCTTTTTACAGGTGACTGTATGTATAAAAAGCTTTTGTGTTGTGTACTATATCAAATGCATGAAAAACAAGGTACAGTCGGCTGCAAAATTATTCGAGCACTAGCCAATAATTCCTATGTTTAAAAAGTACACTTAAGACTATTCTGCTAAGTAAATCCTTGTCGAATCATGTTCTTAGACTGATTAAGAACATGACTCGACAAGGATTTATTTAATAAAGCTGTATTAAGTGTACTTTTTTTTGGCAAGGATTATTGCTAGTGCTCGAATAATTTTGCAGCCGACTGTATATCACAGACGCGAATTTGGAAAACGCCTACTCCTCAGAACCTTGGCGAAAAAACATAATCGGGCTTTGGCGAGCGCGAGTCATGATGATAGACGGTAGGGTTGCTCGCATGTCTGATGACAAGCGGACGTCAGAATTCGTATTAGCAATAACAACAGAAATTTGTTCAATAATTTTAAATAAATTTTAGGTGCTTTTGTCTCCTGAATTAGATACAGTCGGTAACAAAAGTCTCCGACACACTAGCAAAAATTCCTATATAAAAAATGTACACTTAATACAGTTTTGTTAAACAAATCCTTGTCAAACCCTGCTTTTAGACTGACTAAGAACAGGATTCAACAAGGATTTATTTAACAAAATTGTATTAAGTGTACTTTTTTTTCACAGGAATTTTTGCTAGTGTTTTTAGACTTTTGTTACCGACTGTACTTTGAAGTATGATTTAAAACATTCATTTTGTAATTGAATAGCTATTTTTATTTTCTAAATAAGTTTCTAAACGTTCCATAGCTAATTGGAAACATCCTACATGTAAAAAAATTGTCGTGTTTATTATGTCGAGATAAACTTGAAAAGAGATTGACGTATATTTATTTTATATTTTGCCTATGTATGAGTTATTATTTCACATATGCATTTAAGTGAATTAGTAATTAATAATGCTGGAATCCAAATGTTTATTTTGTGTGTGTGTGAAGAACTTATTGCAAGGTATGTTCACAACATTCAATGGTTTTATAATTATTAGTTTGATGTCTGTAAGTTGTATAAGTGCCTAGAATTAACATTTCTTTTAGTTTTTTAATTAAAAGATAATATTTTGTACATTATTGCTATAACATATTGAAATATTAGTATCTGATATTATATCCTGATGACTCATCTTATATCAGGTAATTTGTTTAGACATTTGAAAACAAATTTGACTTAAAATTATGATATAATTGTGATCATTCGCCTTTTAATTAGTATATTAGTTAGATGTTTATTTTGTTAAATATCACCGTTTGAAATGAAATTGGTCGAACTGATGATAACATGTAATTATCAGTTCAATCATTTTTATAATGATAATATCGATGAATATATTTATTACACACTACATTTTGAATATTATAGTGAGATATATTTACATAGAATAGATTGCATTATGTAGACTGCTGATTAAGTAGTACACATACATTCTGAGTGAAGTTAATTTGAATTTATAAAAACAAGAATTAATTTTTGTTAATTGTGAATAATAATACAGTTTATGGTATGACTTAGCGTGTTTTTAATAAATCAATAATTTGGCACAATTTTGCTATTATCCTTGGAATTTACAAACCTTTAGGAAAGGAAAGTTTATCAAAGAATGCCATACTCAAAATGGCAGAAAATGAAATTGCATCAAAATACATTTAAAAAAAAATTAAATGCAAAAAATGTATAAAGTACAATTAAAAAAAAAAAAAAAAGTTGAAAAGCTCAAAATTATAAATAACCACAGTTTAAAGAAGATCAAAGAAAAATGAAGGAACAGTGTTTCTTGGAAAGTTCTCTAGTTATGAAGTTTATCCTATGCCAGCTGGACCATTGCTTCAGTGCACAAAATTGATTTTGTGCCTGTAGTGTAGACGTGGGCTTGCTAGCGATTTTTATTAATATCGACATCAGATAGAAGAAGAAAGAGGAGGATAAGCTTATTGAAGACACGGTTCCTTGTGACATGCTGTAAATAAATCTAAAAATAGATCAGCATTGAAATTTGGCATTTGATTTTCTTGTATCCTTTTCAGTTGTTTGCCATTCGAACTTTTGTATGTTTTTTTAACTTTATGGTGTTTGTTTATAAAAATTTTGTTATACTTCATTTATTTTATTTATTTATTTATTATTATTATTTTTTATTTGTAGATAGGGTAAGTGCACCAGTGATTGACACTTTTAGAGCAATCTCTGATGTTTTTAATGTTCTAGTCATCAGAAAATATTTTCAGAAATCTTAAGTTAGTACATATGGCATGAAAGACATTCAGAACCACATATATGTTAAAATATATACATTTTATAACAATTATTTTTTTTATGAATTTTTATTTGACACCCACTCAATGTTCCAGTAATTGACACTGCCAGTTTTTCATTTTATCAGTAATTGGACCCCTATGTTTCATTGTTTGACACTGCTAGTTATTCATTTTATCAGTTATTAGCACCCTGTGCTCCAGTGTTTGACATAAAATGTTAAAATTCTTATACGTAAAATATGATTTTATTATTTTTCTTATTTATTAATTATTTCGGGATAGATGTCATATAGTGGAGCATGCCAATCACTGGAGCACCTACCCTATAGCTTTATCTGACGAATTTGAAATAAGCAATTTCAGTGCATAAATCTATAGTTCCAAAAAATTGCACATTATCCTTAAATATTAAAATATGTATTTATATAGTTACTGTTTAAAAAAGACTGAAGAAGAAAAGAAAGAGCAGTTTTCCTCAGAAAGTTCTCCATTTGTGAAGTCTTTGCATCCTACGCCAGCTGGAATATATCTATAGTGCACAAAATTGTTTTTGTGCCTGTAGATGTGGGCTTGCTAGCTCATTTCATTAACACTGATGTCAGATGGAAGATAAATTATTTAAAACATGAAAATCTGACATTGACAGATTTTAATTTAGTGCCAGAGGCCTACTGCTAAACTTGTTAATATCGACAAATTCTTCTTTAGTTAATTCGTGACGATCTAAATTCCATGATAAAGTTTTCATTAAATCAAACCAATGTGTTTCAGCTGCAGATACTGTAACAAATAACGTTGGAAGTCCAAACTGTCTTATAGCCGCAAAACAACGTTTTTTCTCTTTTTCCCAATGAGGGGGAGGTGTGCCTTGGGGGGGACTCATGTCAAAGGTGTGCCTTGGCGGGGGACTCATGTCAAAGTTGTACCTTGGGGGGACTCATGTCAAAGTTGGGCCTTGGGGGGACTCATGTCAAAGTTGGGTCTGGGGGGGACTCATATCAAAGTTGTACCTTGGGGGGGACTCATGTCAAAGTTGGGCATGGGGGGGGACTCATGTCAAAGTTGTGCCTTGGGGGACTTCATTCAATAAATACCCATTCAATAAACCGACTGAAATAGGCCCTTAGCGACTATTAAGAGTGTATTATAAAAATTCGACAACGCTGTACCGACTGAAATAGGGGTACCTTGGGGGGGACTCATGTCAAAGTTGTGCCTTGGGGGGACTTCATTCAATAAATCCCCATTCAATAAACCGACTGAAATAGGCCCTTAGCACTATTAAGAGTGTATTATAAAAATTCGACAACGCTGTACCGACTGAAATAGGGGTACATTGGGGGGGACTCATGTCAAAGTTGGGCCTGGGGGGGACTCATGTCAAAGTTGTGCCTTGGGGGGACTTCATTATATAAATCCCCATTCAATAAACTGACTGAAATAGGCCCTTAGCACTATTAAGAGTGTATTATAAAAATTCGACAACGCTGGGCCTTGGGGGGACTCATGTCAAAGTTGTGCCTTGGGGGGACTTCATTCAATAAATCCCCATTCAATAAACCGACTGAAATAGGCCTCTAGCACTAATTAAGAGTGACGTATAAAAATTCGACAACGCTGGGCCTTGGGGGGACTCATGTCAAAGTTGGGCCTTGGGGGGGGGACTCATGTCAAAGTTGGGCCTGGGGGGGACTCATGTCAAAGTTGGGCCTTGGGGGGACTCATGTCAAAGTTGTACCTTGGGGGGGGACTCATGTCAAAGTTGTGCCTGGGGGGGGACTCATGTCAAAGTTGTGCCTTGGGGGGACTTCATTCAATAAATCCCCATTCAATAAACCGACTGAAATAGGCTCTTAGCGACTATTAAGAGTGTATTATAAAAATTCGACAACGCTGTACCGACTGAAATAGGGGTACCTTGGGGGGGGGACTCATGTCAAAGTTGGGCCTGGGGGGGACTCATGTCAAAGTTGTGCCTTGGGGGGACTTCATTCAATAAATCCCCATTTAATAAACCGACTGAAATAGGCCCTTAGCACTATTAAGAGTGTATTATAAAAATTCGACAACGCTGTACCGACTGAAATAGGGGTACCTTGGAGGGGACTCATGTCAAAGTTGGAACTGGGGTGGGACTCATGTCAAAGTTGTGCCTTGGGGGGGACTTCATTCAATAAATCCCCATTCAATAAACCGACTGAAATAGGCCTCTAGCACTAATTAAGAGTTACGTATAAAAATTCGACAACGCTGGGCCTTGGGGGACTCATGTCAAAGTTGTACCTCGGGGGGGACTCATGTCAAAGTTGGGCCTGGGGGGGACTCATGTCAAAGTTGGGCCTTGGGGGGACTTCATTCAATAAATCCCCATTCAATAAACAGACTGAAATAGGCCTCTAGCTCTAATTAAGAGTGTATTATAAAAATTCGACAACTGTACCGACTGAAATAGGCCTCTAGCACTAAAAAGGAAGGAAAAGCTTATTGAAGAAAGAAAGTTCATCATGACATGCAGTAAATAAATCTTTTCTTAAAATAGATAAACATTTATTTAATTTTCTTGCATTCTTTTGAATTGTTTGCTATTTGAACTTTTGTATGTTTTTTAATTTTATGGTGTTATTTATTTTGCTATTACTTAATTTTTATGGTAATATTCAATTGTTTCATTCAAATCGAACATAGTTTGATCAATTAGCAACAATTCAGCTTTAGTCCAAAGAAAAAACACATTTTTCATTAATTGGCAACTTTTCGCTTACACTCCCTGACTCAGAATTTTACATATTGCATATAAATTTAATAAGATAAAATTTTTAAAAATGCTCCATGCAAAATAATTTTTAATTCTTCTGCTGAGATCTTAATCATGAGAGACTTGGAGATTTAATCACCACACACCCAAAATTTTACAAATTTCATGAAAATTTTTAAGTTATACTTCATTTTTAACAAATTGTTTTTGAAGACTTAGCCTCATCTAGTAAATTTAAAAATTACAATTTAAGTATAAGTTTATTATTACCGCCAAGAGAGAAAGAAAAAAAAGCATAGCATCCTAAAATGTTTAAAAAGTGAAATATTTGTGGCTGCAGCTATGGGTCTGCTAGCATATTTCACAAATATCATGAAACGGAAGAAAACAGAAGAGAAAATAAGAAAGAACTGGCGTTTTAAAGTAATAAGTACACAACTTTGAATAAACACCATAAAATGCTATAAATTCACAATAATTGTTTTGGATCGAAAGAATACATGACCCTTCATCAGGCGAACAAAGGAAGCACAAGTGCTGCAAGCAAAGTGGCAACACATGTTGCCGCTTTGATATCAGCATTTGTGCTTACCGACAGTGACACGATCTAATTAAAGAGAAAGCAAGAGACAGAAGAAAACATCCACTACCGATGGCATGGACCACGAGGAAGTAAGCTGATGAAGGAGGAAACCCCCTCACAAATTCATACTTCCATAAAGCTGTAATGTAAGGTTTTATTCTTTACAAAAATTTTCAGCAAATCGCTAAAATTGATGCCAAGATCAACATTTGCGTCAGCTACAAACTTGGCAGCCTGACAAGATTAGTAATCGAATTTGGTGACAAATATTGCTTCAGGAGAGCCAGAATTTGTAAACCTTTTCTCAATTTTAACAAAATTATTTGTTTTGGTAAAATGTATCATTTCTCACCACTAATTTTTGCCTACAAGAATAAAAGTAGGTAATTTATACTGAAATGATTTTTATTGAACACTAAGCTGTGTTTAATATTTAAACTTAAAAACTTGTTCACATACCATAAAATTAATAAAACCACTACCAGTTTCAAAAGGACATGGTCTTTCTTTTTCAGGTGCAAAGCACTTGCTATTACCTTGGAGAAAAAAGCAAGACTGGTGGATTTTGTACCTGAAGAAGAAAGGCCATGTCTTTTCGAAACTGGTAATGCTTTCATAATTTTATGGTGTATGAAAAAGTTTTTTTAATTTAAATATTCATTGTACACCAGTTTTTTTAATTTTTGTACTGTCTAAGCTGAGTATTTGCCAATGGTATTTTCTGTAATAAGCCATAGAAAATTCCTGAAAAATTTACAATTGGTGGTATATATAATCTTATCATCAGGACTGTTGTGGTTGGAGCAGCTTTTTTTTTTTTTTTTTCTTTTTTGCTTGTTTTCAGGAATGTTCATGGACTAGAACCTGCATGTTTAGTTACAAGTCAATTACCTCACACAAAAATATCAATGTTTCCATAACCATATGTATATTCCAATAGATGTATAAGGAAGTCGTGGTGTCCACGTCAGATTCTTTTTTTTTTTTTTTTTTTTTTTATGCTAGCTAAGCAAGCATACATGTATGGTACCGTGACCACTGCTATACAGATTTTCATGCAAAATGTGTAAGTTGTATCCAGTGATGTTTTTTTCTCTTTTGGTTTCAATGGTGTTTTTTGCAAAGTGAGTTCATATGCATGGAAGTGATCGCTACTATACAGATTTCTATGCATAGTGAAATAGCTCAATTTTAAATATTTGTTTTATTAATCTTAAAAATAGGCTTCCATATTAAGGAAGTATTAATAAAAAATATGTACAACTGTATTAAAATTTAGCTATAATTTATTAAAATGTATGTACTTGTAACATCGTTAAGGCAATTAATTCGTCATTTAATAAAGATTTTCTTTTTAAAGTTTAAATTATCTATATATTAATAGGCAAGCATAAAATTTGTTGTCCCTTTTTAACATATTAATTATGGGAGTAGAGGGTTGAAAATGGTATCATTCGAAAGGTATGGTTAGCCGGAAGGTGCGAATACAAATATTATTTTCTTACGATGTCAAGAAGGTATTTAAAAATACATTTATTTTTTATGCATTTTCCCCCATTTTTCCCTTTTATACACGTATTCCTTTACATTAAAAAATACCTAAAAGTAGAAAGTTGTTAAATCTGGCAATTTCATAAAGCTCAAATAAAACCATAGACACAGTAATTTGTATAATGTAGCATCACCATACGCAAGCGAAGTGATGACGTCACTGTCTGTCCATGGAGCCATGAAAAAGATTTTCTATGTTAATCATCAATTCGATTTTTTGTAAAAAATTATTAAAAAATAACGGAAATTATCTGCCGATTTTAATTCCAATATTTGGGTATAGTTATATATAAGTTACTGTCTACATGTGTTTGATTGAGTTATTTTTTCTGTAAAATTGATAAAATTTTAATTTAAAATCACAAAACTCCAGAAAAAAAATCTGATGTGGGCACCACATGACTTCCTTATACACTTTTAGAAATATACATAATGCTAAAAAACATTGTCACTGGACCCGAAACATTTGGCTAAAAATATTTAAAAAAAATGCATGCATACGTAAAAAAAAATAAAAAATAAAATTGTGCCTTGAGGGGACTCATGTCAAAGTTGTGCCTTGGGGGGGACTCATGTCAAAGTTGTTCCTTAGGGGGGACTCATGTCAAAGTTGTGCTTTGGGGGGTACTCATGTCAAAGTTGTACCTTGGGGGGGACTCATGTCAAAGTTGTACCTTGGGGGGACTCATGTCAAAGTTGTGCCTTGGGGGGACTCATGTGCCTTGGGGGACTCATGTCAAAGTTGTACCTTGGGGGGGACTCATGTCAAAGCTGTGCCTTGGGGGGGACTCATGTGCCTTGGGGGGGGACTCATGTCAAAGTTGTACCTTGGGGAGGGGACTCATGTCAAAGTTGTGCCTTGGGGGGGACTCATGTCAAAGCTGTGCCTTGGGGGGACTCATGTCAAAGTTGTACCTTGGGGGGGGACTCATGTCAAAGTCGTGCCTTGAGGAGGGGACTCATGTCAAAGTTGTGCCTTGGGGGGACTCATGTCAAAGTTGTGTCTTAGGGGGGGACTCATGTCAAAGTTGTACCTTGGGGGGGACTCATGTCAAAGTTGTGCCTTGAGGGGGACTCATGTCAAAGTTGTACCTTGGGGGGACTCATGTCAAAGCTGTGCCTTGGGGGGGACTCATGTCAAAGTTGTACCTTGGGGAGGGGACTCATGTCAAAGTTGTGCCTTGGGGGGGACTCATGTCAAAGCTGTGCCTTGGGGGGAGTTATGCCAAAGTTGTACCTTGGGGGGGACTCATGTCAAAGTCGTGCCTTGGGGAGGGGACTCATGTCAAAGTTGTGCCTTGGGGGGGACTCATGTCAAAGTTGTGTCTTAGGGGGGACTCATGTCAAAGTTGTGCATTGGGGGGACTCATGTCAAAGTTGTGCCTTGGGGGGGACTCATGTGCCTTGGGGGACTCATGTCAAAGTTGTACCTTGGGGGGGGCCTCATGTCAAAGTTGTGCCTTGAGGGGGACTCGTGTGCCTTGGAGGGGACTCATGTCAAAGTTGTACCTTGGGGAGGGGACTCATGTCAAAGTTGTGCCTTGGGGGGACTCATGTCAATGTTGTACCTTCGGGGGGACTCATGTCAAAGTCGTGCCTTGGGAAGGGGACTCATGTCAAAGTTGTGCCTTGGGGGGGCCTCATGTCAAAGTTGTGCCTTGAGGGGGACTCGTGTGCCTTGGGGGGCACTCATGTCAAAGTTGTGCCTTGGGGGGGACTCATGTCAAAGCTGTGCCTTGGGGGGGCCTCATGTCAAAGTTGTGCCTTGAGGGGGACTCGTGTGCCTTGGGGGGCACTCATGTCAAAGTTGTACCTTGGGGAGGGGACTCATGTCAAAGTTGTGCCTTGGGGGGACTCATGTCAAAGTTGTACCTTCGGGGGGACTCATGTCAAAGTTGTGCCTTGGGGAGGGAATCATGTCAACGTGTTCTGAACTTTTCTGAAAGTTTCAAATGTCTAGCTAGTCGAGAAGTCAGTTAAATTGCAAGATTTGTCCAAACCGTTTTTGAGCTATTACCGTTTTTTGATACATTTTGCCCATTATGAACATAATTTTCCTAAATATCTCCAAAACGGAAAATCATATAAAGTCCAAAAAGGGAGGTGCACAACTAGATGTCATAACAAACCTATGTACCAATTCGCAACTTTCTACGTCCAACCGTTTTTGAGTTATGCGACATACACCCACACACACACACACAGACACACATACATGCAGACGTCACGAAAAATCGTGTAAAGTCGCTTATATCTCTAAAACGAGAGCTCGTGTTAAGACGAAACTTGCAGGTGTGCAACTAGACATCATGACTGTCACACGTATAAATTGGCAACATTCAGCTATCATTCGTTTTCGAGCAATGTGAAATACAAAATCCATTTCGCAAATCGGGATTGTTATACTTCCTTATACTTTGTCTGAGGAAGTAAAAAATGGCAAACTTCCAGTTTTGAATATAAACATAAACATTTCATTTCAAAGAGTGATATTTAAACAATAAATATTCAACTAATATACTAAATAAAAGGAAAATGGATTTGTTACTAACTGCTGCATCTATAAGTAGACGATACGGAAAAAATTACGATTTCCGTTTTTTGCTGAATTTACATGTTTTGAGCTTTCTTTACGTTTCAATTAACTGAAATTGGCTACTTATTTTTTAAAAAATTGTTTTTATTGCTAGCTTTTGTGGGTAGAAGAAGCAAGTACAAGACACATAAAAACTTTTGATTTCCGGTTTTCGATGAATTTACACGTTTTGAGATTTCCTTGCATTTTAATTAAGTGAAATTGACTACTTATTTTTAATTTTTAAAAAGTGGATTTATTACTCTTTCCTCTGCATATATAAGTAGAAAATATAAGATTCAGAAAAGTTTTAGATTTTCGGTTTTCGATAAAGTTACACGTTTTGAAATTTCCCAAACTCAATTCGACAATTTTTGAAAAATATCTTTATTTATTTATTTATTTATTTATTTTTTTTTTTTTTTTTTGTTCAAACACTGTATTTTATGAACCAATCGAATTAATTTAACAGAATTTGATACTTGGTTGGGCCTTGGTTTGACATGGTACCTATTAGCTTCTGGGCTGTATCACACAACAAGGGGCGTTTTCACGTTGCGATTTTCTCTCATTTCAGGAAAGGCTGACATCTACAGAGAGAAATAGTTATATTAAGTAAAACTCTGCTGATTCAGTTAGAGTGAATATCGGCAAACAATTGCCGCAGCTGTGTTGCAATTGCATTCCGTTTAGGACAAGGCAATAACTTTGCTTTGCCTCACTTTGCAAAAAAAAAAATGGTCGATTTTCGACCACTGTGGGCGATACTAGTTAAAATAAATATGGCTGCAATATTGACAAGTAAGTTATACTAGGGTGCCTTGATAGAAAGAATGATAACATACGAAGGACTGTCATTGGCCAAAATTTCTATTTTACTAAATCTATAGAAAAAAAAAAAAAAAAAAAAAAATGATCAGGTGTACTTTGAAAATTAAGTGAATGACAGTAAGTTTTACTCTTTAATTTTTTTTTTTTTTTTAATAGGAAAATGTATTATTTATTACTAAGTACAAACTTTGAATAAACACTATAGAAGCAAACACTCGCAACAATTGTTTCAGGTAAAAAAAAAAAAAAACCTTCATCAGGCAAAAAAAGTACACACGAGTGCTGTAAAAGAAGCAACAACACACTGTTGCAGGTTGCACTGTATTGCCGCTTTGTTACAGCACTCGTGCCTACTTTATTCACTTGATGAAGGGCTAGGTTTTCTTTTGACCCGAAACAACTGTTGGAAGTTCTTGCTTTTATGGTGTTTATTCAAAGTTTTGTAATTATTACTTTTAAACGCCAGTCCTTTGATGCTCTTTTATAATGTACTAGCAGGCTTTGCCTGCTTCGCTGGTCATTATATTGAAATGAATTTTCAAAACGCTATACCATTAATAATTTTAAAAAATCATTGAAATCAGTCAAAATCTAAGTTAAAGTTCTCGCTACCTTCGGTAAAGGTTTTTCCACTTGCCACACTTCACAAAATCCCTTTAAAGTACATGTTGCATACACATACCTAACCAACACATTAAAAATCAGGATCCTGAGATTATTTGAAGCAGCACTATATTTTAAAACGTGTTTTTACCCCCTCCCCGCTCTTAAATGGAAGAAGGAGGAGGGAATTTTGCTAAATAATTTTATATTATGAGTTCGATATATATAACTGACCCACACATCGAAAATCTCCTTCTTAAGATAATTTACTGCAGAGTTTACCCCCACCCCTAAGGGACGGTAGTGTGGAATTTCACAAAATCACTTTGTAGTGTGTGTGGAATATGCATAAGCAGTCCACACATCAAAAATTGCCATTCTAAGATTATTTGGAACAGAGTTACGCATGCAAACATGTTTTTTAATCTCCCCCCCAACCCTCAAGAGGGGAGATGGCCCGGAATTTCAAATAATCCCTTTGAATTTTGTGTGTGTGTTGAATACACATAACCAATCGACATATCAAAAAATCACTTTCATGAGATAATTTCATAGCTGCTGTTTTTAATCTTTTAAATCAAAATTCACATTAGTATTTTTGAATGGAATACGTTATATATATTTTCGACGATTAGTATCACTAAAATCAGCTATAAAATTTTTCCAGTTTAAGTCTCCGCCAAAAACAGTAGACTTGGTATCTATGTAATTTGGAGCAATTACACTTTAAAAGGTGCTTTTGCCCCCTACTCAACACCCTTAAAGGGAGGAAAGGAGAAATTTCACAAAATACCTTCATAGTGCGTGTTGGAAACTCATAACCAGCCCGCACATAAAAAATCACCTAAGATAGTTCGGAGCAGATTTGCACTTGGAAACATGTTTTCTCCTCTCCAACCCCCAAGGGGGAAAATGTGGAATTTTACGAAATCTCTTTGTAGTATATGTCTTGAGAAAGCATAACCAATCGAGATGTTAAAAAATCACTATCCTGAGATAATTTGGAGTGGAGTTACTCTTATAAACATATTTTTGCCTCCCTATCCACCTGCAAAGGAGGGAGGAAGAAATTGCATAAAAATACCTTTACAGTGCGTGTTGGGAAGGCATAAACAACCGAAACATAAAATTAATCTTGCTGAGATAATTTGAAGCAAAGTTATGCTTGGAAACAGGTTTATTGCCCCCCCCCCCCAATTGGGAACTTTCGCAAAATCCCGTTACAATAGGTGTCAGGCATACATAAATAAGCCACACATTAAAATTTGTGATTCTATATATTTCCCGGACAAATTTAGTGCTAAAAGGGGGACTTGAATTTGCCCACTCGTAACTCCTCCCCAAAATCAAAAATTGCAGAAAACCGATAATGATTTTTTGGAAATATCCTCAAGTTGACTCTTAGTGGTTTTCTATATCTTTGTGCTATTATTGGTAGAGTTTAACCCTCGCTTTCCCAAGATGGGATCATTTTGACCCCATTTTGAAGTGAAATTTAGTTAAGCCCGCCTCATTCAAGAAGTGCGCTAATTCGTCAGAGATAGCAAACATAACCAGTGGAATGTTGCAACTTCTAAATTGTACAAAAAGGTGCTGTGCTGGTGATTTTCGCCAAACATGCCAAGCGGCACCTGAAAGCAATTTTTCTGCAGTAACGCCTTGATGTTGGGAAAGCAAGGCTTAATTAAAAAATGCGTATTTTCTAAATTTGCCTCCAAAAATCATTTTTACCCCCTTAAAAATCCGGAATTCCAAAATTGCAGAAAATAATTTTTTTTTTTGTACTCAAGTCTAGTCTATCCCTCTGAAATTTTTTCACCGTGAAGCAATTTGGAGCAGAGTTATGTTTATAAAAATGTTTTTGCTCTCTGATTTTGCAAAATCCCGTCCTAGTGGTCATCAAGGTCCTAAAACCAACGTGCTCACCAAAATTTTCACCTGTATCTCCCATAGAATCGCCACGACTGTGTTGAGTCAGTAATCAGTGAGTTTACTCTTTTATATATATAGATTATTTATTGTTAAAATAAGTTATTTTGGTGGATACATCTCAAATACTTATATCAACATTTTTATTAGATTATATCAGGTATACTTAAAAAAATTAAGTGGATATCCTTAATTACTGTAAATTTTACTTTTTAATTTCATGTTTTCAGATAGCAAAATGTAGCCTTTAGAAGTTATTTTGAGGAATCCATCTAAATTATCACAGATATCAATATTTTTCTTACAGTGAATTATGATTAAGCTTTTAATGAATAACATATATTTCTAAATTAAATATATTTTTATATTTCTTTTATTTTGTAACATTTTCATTAAAAATATTCATTTCATCATTATCATGCGATTATCAGGGGGAAAATATTATGTGCATAAAATGATGAGCAACTAGTGAGTAATGTCAACTTCTAGTGCCAATCTTTGTAATGACAACACCATATGTGCTGAGAAAATGGCTGTGATACTATTTAATCACTTGTATATTAACTATATCAAAGTATCCTAAATTATATGACTAGTTGGCACAGTCTACTGCATCAACATAACTAAAAATTTCTCAATAATAAAAATTTAATTTTCAAATATCTTTTTTTTTTGTCACCATTCAAGTTGTAACAATATAAAAGGCTACAAAAAAGGCCTCTGAATGGAAAATTGTTTGCATGAATATTTAAAAATGAAAGGTTATAATATATATATAGAAAAAATATTAAGATTATATAAATACTTTTAAATGTTTAGACATAGTTCATTTTTACTAAAGCAAGATTATTACTGAAATAAATTGAGTTAAAAATCATTTACATAAAAATAATTAGAAATTTCATTCAAAGGAAGAGATTATAATACATGCAATTAATCATATTATCAATGTAATCAATCTATACCTGCACAAACATTTGAATTAATTCAATTTTTAGAAAGTGAGCCTTATTTATTTATTAATCTAAATAAGTAAATAAAAGAAAATCAATGTGTTGCTATTTTAAAAATTAATCGAGCTTAATAAATAAAACTGTGCATGCTATACTTAATTTCAGAGTTAGGAAAAGAAAAAAAAATCTGCATTAATCATAATTAACATTACCTAACAAACATTTTACTTAATTACTTATGTTTGTAATTACTCAGTAATTACTTAAGTACATCATTACTTTACCAAGGATTAAAATTTTTTTCCCTTAACGAAAACGAGACAGAAAGAAAGAATACTCCAGAAGAAATATGTAAAAGTATAAATTAATTTATTTGAATAAAAATAATTTATATTGAATAAAGAAAATTATTGAATGATAAAGTTAATAAATTGTGGAGAAATTTATTATGATACGTTTACATATCGGTAAAAAAAGTTATCTGTAATAAATTTGTATTTTTATTTAGCACATTTTAAACATAAAAGAAAAAAAAAATTTCTTCTGTAAAATAATCGCCTTTCATTCAATTAAATGTGAAGAAAATTATTTTTTTTTTATAAAACAAAATGTTTTATTTTTATACTACGATAAGAACGCTAGTACGGTGGATGTGAATCGATGATTCATTCATTCTTGATTCATTCTGACAGGTTTGATTCAATCAAAGATTAGTTTCCACATTTCATATTTATCGTCACAAAATGCCGTTTCGCGCCAAGCATCTGTCGCCAAGGTTCTGAGGAGTAGGCATTTTCCAAATTCGCATCACAGACAGCTTAAAGAGCTTGCATCAAACTTGTGATTTCACGCCTGCAAGTTTAATTCAAGCTATATTTCCTTGATTATTCAACATTCAAGCTAAGCGGCAATCTATTCGTATCAAGCAATCACTAATGCCTTGCTACAGCACTTCTAAAATAAATAATTGTTGAAATCATGGAATATAAGAGGAAAAAACAGGATAAATTTTATAATCAGAAGTTGAAAATGTTACTATTCTATTTCTGAAATAGCATCCAGAATCAATGCATTATCATCAGGGCCCGACTATGCTTTTTTAAGACCTGGGGCACTGATGCTATTTGGAGGTCCTCTTCCCTACTCTACAATGCTCGATAAAATTGGCCCTTTCTATATATATATATATACAATACTAGTTAGTTGCAGGGCAACTAAGGCTACTAGTTAGTTGAAGGGCGACTAAAGCGCCCGTTGAAAAATGATCATTTCATTTTATTTATTTCTCACTTCAAATAATTCATTTGCTAGCAAGCCCGTGCGAATTTTTCGCACTTTATTTATCTCTTCGTTACCTTTAAAATTATTATTATTATTTTATAGACGTCATTTTTTGCAATGTCTGAGTATCTTATGACGGCTTAGAGATCTGGATGAGCGCGCAATCACAACGTATGTCACTCGGCGTCTCCAATTGGCTAACTCGTTTCTCCCGCAGGGGACATTCGTTCTTAAACACGCCCATTCTACGAAAGTTCGTAAGATTTAGGAATGAGGCACCGCAATCCTAGCCGATCTCTGTACTCAAAACTACAGTCGGCGTTGGCAGCAAAAGTATCCGAGCACTAGCAAAAATTTCTATATAAAAAAAAGTACACTTAATACTAATACAGTTTTGTTAAATAAAATATAAATCCTTGTCGAACTCTGTTCTTAATCAGTCTAAGAACATGATTCGACAAGGATTCATTTAACAAAACGGTATTAAGAGTAGAGATGCAAGGCTTTCAAAACACCCGGTTTTTTCTCGGAAAAAAAAACCGGTTTTTTCCCTGGAAATTTAAGACAAAATTGGGAATTTTGAAATTTCCCCAAAACTGGGAATTTTGAAATTATGAATATTTTTATAACTTTTTTAATTATTTAGCCTCCGATCTTTAAGTTAACTTCAACTTTAATTCCTACATAGATTTCCTTTTTGTTTCCCTTTCCAGCTAATTCAAGCATCTTCGATGTTTATTCCGAAAACGAAGAAAATAATTAATTATAATTAATGCGGTGCTAACACTAACAGTAAGTTTCTGTCATTATTCATTAATATTATTTTGTTATGTTCTTGAGATATCCTTTCCATTCTTAATGGGAATTAATAACATTTAATTTTTTTTATTCATAATTGGTTTATGAATATACTATGAAACAATTAGAGAATTGGACACTTAAGATTTTAGGGGAGAAAAAAACCCCAACTAAATTCAAGTTTCATTAAACTTAAGTGACGTATTTAAGAAATTAGTTTGTTACCTGATAATTTTTAAATTCTTGTTTTTTTAATTACAACAAACAAAAAAAGAATTTTTAAATTTAATAATTTAATATGTTTTAGGGAAATATATAAGTAATTAGAAAAATTTCTCCACTTGTGTTAGAAATGCAGATTTTTTTTTTTTTTTTTTTTTTTTTTTTTTTTTTTTATATATATGTATATATAGTCCAGGCAACGAAGGCCAAAATTTGACGAATAGAGGAAAAAAATCGTGTAGTTTTGAAATTTTACATACTCATAGCCGAGAGGGTCCTGAACAACATACTAAAAGTCCCCGCCCGTGGGGGGTGAGCGGGGGGCAGGGGGGGCATTTAAGGGGGGCAAGTTTCAGTTTTTATTAAATATCTTAAAAACTATCGCATTTAGAGAAAAAGTGTCAATTACAAAATTAATCTACGTAAAATTTCCTACAAAAATGTATGCTACATTTTGTTTGTACGATCATTAGTTTAGAAGATATAGGGAGATGAAATAACACATTTTCTTGAAAAATTCTTTTTTGCAATAGTAAAATCAACTAAAGTGTGCAATTAAAAGGGTTCTTGTCAAATATTTTCTAATGCAAAAAACAAATATATACATAGGGAATATGCAAGGATAATACAGCATGTTTTGTAAGTTTTAAATAATTTTAAGGCTAGTAGGCGCAAGTGGCGGTTTGAGTAAAAATCTGGATAAGTCCAGTCAAAATAGGAAAAATCGAAAAAAAAAAAAATCGTGTAGTTTTGAAGTTTAACACACTCATAGCCGAGAGGGTCCTGAACAACATACTAAAAGTCCCTGCCCGTGGGGGTGATCGGTGGGGGGGGGCATTTAAGGGGGGCAATTTTCAGTTTTTATTACATATCTTAAAAACTATCGCATTTAGAGAAAAAATGTCAATTACAAAATTAATCTACGCAAAATTTCCTACAAAAATGTATGCTACATTTTGTTTGTACGATCATTAGTTTAGAAGATATAGGGAGATGAAATAACACATTTTCTTGAAAAATTCTTTTTTTGCAATAGTAAAATCAACTAAAGTGTGCAATTAAAAGGGTTCTTGTCAAATATTTTCTAATGTAAAAAACAAATATATACATAGGGAATATGCAAGGATAATACAGCATGTTTTGTAAGTTTTAAATAATTTTAAGGCTAGTAGGCGCAAGTGGCGGTTTGAGTAAAAATCTAGATAACGAAGACCCAAAATCGATCAACATTAAAAAAAAAAAAATCGTGTAGCTTAGAAATTGAGCACAGTTATAAAGTTAAGTGCCCTGAATAACGTACTAAAAGTCCCTAACCATGGGGGGGGGTCATTTAAAGGGGGCACATTTCAGTTTTTATTAAGTATTTTGAAAACTATCGCATTTAGAGAAAAAAAAGTCTCAAAGATATAAGATTTTTTTTAATGTTGATCAGTTTTGGGTCTTCGTTATCTGGATTTTTACCAAAACACCACTTGCGCCTACTAACCTTTTCGGCGTGCGTTTTGCATGCCGATAAATTTTGAGTCAGAAAATATATTTAACTAAAAAACACCAGCCAATTAAATATTAACATTGTTTAATAGAAAATAAAATAAAACGATAAACATTAATTTAGAGATTAGTGAATAAACAAAAACATTTCAAGTACAAACAGGCATTTGCCAGCGACCCAACGGCCGACGATACCAGCGGGAACAGAAGCAGAGCACAGACTGATGCTGAGAGAGACGCGCGAATGTTTCTCCCTCTTGGCAGGTTGCCATATTACAGTTTTTCCGCCAACTGGCAGTAAGGGCAGTTCTTTATCGCTATTTTGGCATAGCGAACCGCTGCACACTCCCTCCGCAGTGTCATTGAAAATGCACGTAACGACGTGGGGGACGAACAGGTCGCCCCATACGGGTCCTCTGTGTAACTGGAACAGTTTGTACATCTGGTGGTGTATTGGCATTCTGAGGAGGAGTGTGGGTCTGTTGTCCTTCACGGGCTGGTTGTGGTTTGGATGGTACAGTAGCACTTTGAGGTGAAGTGGTTGAAAGGTCCATAGCTATAAAAGCAGGTTTGAGACGATCTATAGACACCGTGTGAGAAGTCCCTTTAATTTCGATGTCAAAAGTTTTTTCTCGTCTGAAAATGACCTTGTATGGTCCGTCATATGGTGCTTGGAGAGGTTTACGCACACTATCATGCCGAAGGAACACATGCGAGCACATTTTGAGGTGAGGATGCACAAAAATTGTTTTTTGACCGTGGCAGGAAGTCTGAATAGGACGCACCTTGGCGAAATGGCATTTTAGGTCTTCTACCAGCTGCTTAGGTGAGATATCCACAGGGGTTGGATCGAAGAACTCACCTGGTAGTCGTAAGGATTTACCATACACTAATTCAGCAGTTGTTGATCTCAGATCCTCTTTGAAGACTGAACGGAAACCAAGCAGTAAAACTGGTAATGCTGTAGACCACTGATCAGTGTCGTAGGCTTTCAAGGCTGCCTTTAATGGGCGGTGAAATTCCTCTATTAAGCCATTTGCCTGAGGGTGATATGGTGAAGTTCTAATTCTTTTAATTCCTAGCAGCTGAGCAAGCGATGTAAACAAGGCACTTTCGAATTGCCTGCCTTGATCCGTGGTGATACGGGATGGACATCCGAATCGAGCAATCCACTGAGTAAAAAAGTTTTGTGCGACTGTCTGTGCAGATATATCTGGTATTGGAACTGCTTCTGGCCACCTAGTGTACCTGTCTATCATAGTTAAACAATAGTAATTTCCCTGTGAAGGAGGAAGGGGACCGATAAGGTCGAGGTGTATGTGTTCAAATCTTTGTGATTGGTCTAAAAATTTACCTACAGGGGATTTTGTATGGCGAATTATCTTTGACTTTTGACATGGGATGCAAGTCCTAGCCCACTCGGCACAATCTTTTCGAATGGACTGCCAAACAAATCGGGATCGGATAAGTTTTGAAGTACTGCGGATACTAGGGTGGGATAAATTATGTAAAGATAAAAATACCTTTTTACGGAATAATTGAGGAATGTATGGACGAGCCGTGCCTGTTGACAAATCGCAATAAATATGTGTTTGATTATCTGATAAAAATATTTTTTTTAATTGCAAAGTTTTTGAATTTTTAATTAAATTTTCTAACTCTGGGTCTGTTTGTTGTGCTCGGGCAATTTCCGTATAGTCGATGGGATTTGGCATGCTTATGGAATCTATACGTGAAAGTGCATCTGCTATAATGTTGTCTGAGCCTTTTATGTGCTGAATATCTGTGGTGAATTGGGATATAAAATCCAATTGCCTAGCCTGCCTTGGGGAACATCTATCTGAACGCTGTTGGAAGGCATAAGTTAAGGGCTTATGGTCGGTGAATAAAGAAAATTGTCTCGCTTCGAGCATATGCCTAAAATGTTTGATGGCAGCGTAAGCTGCTAATAACTCTCTGTCATATGCGCTATACTTTTTCTCTGTTTGGGAAAGTTTCCGAGAGAAAAATGCCAAAGGCTGTAATTCCTGTTTTACAATTTGCGACAATGATCCCCCAATTGCAAAATCTGATGCGTCAACTTGTAAAATTAATTCTGCATCTGGCTTGGGATGTGCCAATAAAACTGCAGTTGAGATTAATTGTTTGCATTTTTGGAACTCTTCTTCTGCCTTATCTGACCATTCTAAGTTTGTTTTATCATTTTTCTTAGCCCCTTTTAGAAAAGAAGTTAAATGCACTTGATGTTGTGCTATATTAGGCAAAAATCTACGAAAAAAATTCAAAAATCCCAAAAACCTCTGAAGGTCTTTAACAGTTTTTGGTTGTGGGTAATTTATAATTGGCTCAACCTTGTCCGGCAAAGGTTTGGTACCACTCCTTGTTACTAAATGTCCCAAGAAAGGAATTTCTGATGCGCCGAATATACATTTTGAAATGTTTAAAGCCAGTCCGTATTTATTTAGCCTATCAAGTACAATTCTTAAATGGGCTTTATGTTCCTCTTCCGTAGTGCTAAAAATTAAAATGTCGTCTAAATAAACATAGCAAAATTTAAGATCACCTAGAATCTCATGCATAAATCTTTGGAAAGTCTGTGCTGCCCCACACAGACCAAAATTTAAAAACGGAAATTCAAATAACCCAAATGGGGTGCAAACTGCAGTTTTCTGTATATGATCAGGGTGCACTGGTATATGGAAATAAGCTCGGACAATATCGAGTTTTGAAAAGATAGTTTTTCCATGTAATGCATTAGAAAAATCTTGGATGTGGGGTATGGGATAACGATCCGGCACGGTACGAGAATTTAATCTCCTGTAGTCGCCGACGGGACGGATGTTACCGGAACTTTTTGAAACAACGTGAAGAGGCGACGACCATGGTGATTTAGATGGCCGACAGATGCCTTGATCTATCATATATTGAAATTCTTTTTTTACGGCCTCATATAACTCTGGATTTAATCGTCTCGGTTTACTATGGATTGGTGGGCCGGTTGTCTCAATGTAGTGGACTGTGTTGTGCTTAACAGGTTTTACCCGGGATGATAATTTTGTTAATTCGGGAAATTCCGCTAGAATTTGGTGGTAAACCGAATCGCCAGAAATAAGTTTTACTGAAAAATAATCTGGAGATTTTAAAATTATTCCCGGTTGGGTAAGTTTTGTGACATTATCGATAAGTTTGCGTCGTTTAAGGTCTATTAGGAGATCAAAGTTTTGTAAAAAATCGGCTCCAATTATAGGAATAGGAACATTAGCTATTAAAAATTTCCATGTGAAATTTCGCCTGAGGCCTAGGTCTACATTCATTAGTTTAGATCCGTAAGTATAAATTTTTGAATCATTAGCAGCAAATAATTGCAAGGGATCAGGCTTTACATTTTTTAGATATTTAGGAAGAGGTATACAAGATACATCAGAGCCTGAATCGATCAAAAATTTAAAATTAGATTTTTTATCATAAATGTACAGGCGATATGACTGTGCGACTGCCGTCGACGTATCTCGATCGACAGCCGCTACTGAGAGTTTTCCTGATCGGTAGTAGTAGGGCAATAGGAACAAGGTGATCGGCATTTTTTTGCATTTTTCCCAAACCGTTTGTGATAATAACAAAAATCTCTTTTACCATCACGGGAGCGTCCACGAGAAAAATCGCGGTGTTTGGAACTGTTACGATGAAATGGCACTCTGTATCGATCGCGAGAAAGATGTTCGACTTGTTTACTGAGGGCGGCGATTGCGCCTTTAATTGCGTTAAACTCGCTTAGTGGAGAAATACCCTCAGTGGCTGCTACACTGGACTGCCCGACGGCAAAGACGCTGTTTTCTGGTGGAGAAGTACGGACTTCTGAAATTTTGTCTGCCATTTTGGCTAAATTATCCAGCGATTCGGAGCTAATGGACAAAATAGCTTGTATTTCAGATGGCAGCCTTTGCAACCATAAAGTTTTTAGGAAATCATCATTTATTCCTGAACCCCCTAATTCTCGCATCTTTCGTAGTAAATGGGACGGCTTATCGTCGCCCAAATGAAGTCCGGAAATCAATCGGCGGACCTGCTCTGTTTCTGAAGCAGAAAATTCAGCTATTAATCTAGTTTTTAAAGTTTCATATTTATCTGTAGCGGGTGGGGTAAACAAAATATCCGATACTGTGGATAAGGTTTCGGGATCTATAGAGGCAATAAGATGGTTGTATTTTGTTAAATCCTGGGTAATTTTAGCAAGCGCGAAGTTGCTTTCTACCTGAATGAACCACAGTTTAATGTTAGATTTCCATAAGGGAGGGATTTTTACAGAGACATGCGATACCTGCGACTCTGTACCTGCAGTATTATTTTGTGGGTCTTCACCAGGCATAATGAAAATATCGATTGGAAGGAGAGGTAAAATAAATTTTTAGTCAAAAACTTAGAGGATATCAGCAAACATACCAAGTTTTAAAGTAGATGTAAATAGAAAATTGCGCAAAATTTACAGAAATTATCAAATACGTAGCAATTTACAATATTTAAAACAAATATATATAACGCTTTTTTTTTCTGATATAAAAAGATAATTATAAAAATAATCGACCAATCACAAAGTAATAGAAATAAAATGAACACATACTTTTATTTATGATGAATGGCGCTCCTCCAGGTAGAGATATATAACACGTGCACACGGTTGCCGCGAAGTAAAAAATAAATAGAACCAATAAATAACCCTATATTTTAAATTAATTAATAAATTACCCTCATATTTTAAATTAATTAAGGCTGGATTTCGCTAATTTTGAAAGATTAAAATAGATTGTCCGCGGTCACCAATTCGGCGTGCGTTTTGCATGCCGATAAATTTTGAGTCAGAAAATATATTTAACTAAAAAACACCAGCCAATTAAATATTAACATTGTTTAATAGAAAATAAAATAAAACGATAAACATTAATTTAGAGATTAGTGAATAAACAAAAACATTTCAAGTACAAACAGGCATTTGCCAGCGACCCAACGGCCGACGATACCAGCGGGAACAGAAGCAGAGCACAGACTGATGCTGAGAGAGACGCGCGAATGTTTCTCCCTCTTGGCAGGTTGCCATATTACAGTTTTTCCGCCAACTGGCAGTAAGGGCAGTTCTTTATCGCTATTTTGGCATAGCGAACCGCTGCACCTTAAAATTATTTAAAACGTACAAAACATGCTGTATTATCCTTACACATTCCCTATGCATATATTTGTTTTGTACATTAGAAAATATTTTATCAGAACCCTTTTAATTCCACAATTTAGTTGATTTTACTATTGAAAAAAAAAAAAAAAAAAAAAAAGAATTTTTCAAGAAAATGTGTTATTTCGTTCCCCTATATCTTCTAAACTATTGATCATACAAACAAAATAGAATATACAATTTTTTTAGGAAATTTCACGTAGATTAATTTTGCAATTGAGATTTTTTTTCTCTAAATGTACTTAATAAAAACTGAAATGTGCCCCCTTTAAATGCCCCCCCCCCATGGTTAGGGACTTTTAGTATGTTATTCAGAGCACTTAACTTTATAACTGTGCTCAATTTCTAAGCTACACGATTTTTTTTTTTTTTTTTTTTTTTTAAATGTTGATCGGTTTTGGGTCTTCGTTATCTAGATTTTTACTCAAATCGCCACTTGCGCCTGCTAGCCTTAAAATTATTTAAAACTTACAAAACATGCTGTATTATCCTTGCATATTCCCTATGTATATATTTGTTTTTTACATTAGAAAATATTTGACAAGAACCCTTTTAATTGCACACTTTAGTTGATTTTACTATTGCAAAAAAGAATTTTTCAAGAAAATGTGTTATTTCATCTCCCTATATCTTCTAAACTGATGATCGTAAAAACAAAATGTAATATACATT
The DNA here is from genome assembly GCA_963930645.1 of Salticus scenicus. Taxonomy (NCBI): domain Eukaryota; kingdom Metazoa; phylum Arthropoda; class Arachnida; order Araneae; family Salticidae; genus Salticus; species Salticus scenicus. Next base: position 222,223,408 of record OZ005650.1, on the reverse strand, counting down.
TTTGTAGAAAATTTTGCGTAGATTAATTTTGTAATTGACATTTTTTCTCTAAATGCGATAGTTTTTAAGATATGTAATAAAAACTGAAAATTGCCCCCCTTAAATGCTCCCCTGCCCCCGCTCACCCCCCACGGGCAGGGACTTTTAGTATGTTGTTCAGGACCCTCTCGGCTATGAGTGTGCAAAACTTCAAAACTACACGATTTATTTTTCTATTTTTCCTATTTTGTCTGGACTTATCCAGATTTTTACTCAAACCGCCACTTGCGCCTACTAGCCTTAAAATTATTTAAAACTTACAAAACATGCTGTATTATCCTTGCATATTCCCTATGTATATATTTGTTTTTTACATTAGAAAATATTTGACAAGAACCCTTTTAATTGCACACTTTAGTTGATTTTACTATTGCAAAAAAGAATTTTTCAAGAAAATGTGTTATTTCATCTCCCTATATCTTCTAAACTAATGATCGTACAAACAAAATGTAATACACATTTTTGTAGGAAATTTTACGTAGATTAATTTTGTAATTGACATTTTTTCTCTAAATGCGATAGTTTTTAAGATATTTAATAAAAACTGAAAATTGCCCCCTATAATTGCCCCCCTTGCCCCCCGCTCACCTCCCACGGGCGGGGACTTTTAGTATGTTGTTCAGGACCCCCTCGGCTATGAGTATGCAAAATTTCAAAACTACACGATTTTTTTCTTCTATTTTTCCTATTTTGACTGGACTAATATATATGTATAAAAATCAGGAAAACAATATGTATATAAATTTGTATCAAAAAATTTTCATTGTAGGAAATTAATATCAATTTTTTACAAATTCTAATAAGAAATATTTATGAAAATAACTTGTAAAAGAAATTATATCACTGCAGTAATTGCATAAAATCAGGGCCAGACTTAGACTACCTCGAGCCCCGGGCAAGCTTATTCTGGGGGCCCCCTTGCAGTGGCATAAGAGATCTTTAAGTTGAAAAATTTCTGCTTATGCCTGTTGGGGGCCCAAGGCAACTGCTCCGCATGCCCTGGCGTTAATCAGGGCCTGTATAAAATGCCATCTCTTCTTTCTGAAAACCACTTCATTATTTTAAATAATTCTTTAGTTTTATAAAATAGAAATTCTTAAAGAACCTTAACTATTTCTCTTCTCAAACTACTACAGGATTATGTACATTGCTTTCCTTAATTCTTCAGCTTGTATAATATGGAAATTGTATCCAACATTGCACCGATACATTTATCTTAAGTGCTAATTTAATAAAGAAAGCTTAAGTTTCTTTTCAAATTTTGATTTGGCTGCAGTTCTGAAAAATTGAAAATAAAATGATAAATTAATGTTATAAGCTTATCAGTATATCAAAGTCCTTAAAATTGCCATTTATATTAAGTAAACAACTTATTATATGCTTTAGAGATTTCTAATTTGTTTTTTCCCCCGCAAAATTCCCAAAGTTCCCAGTTTTTTCCCCAAAACTCCCGGTTTTTTTCCCTTGGTTTTAAATTCCCGGGTTTTTTGCATCTCTAATTAAGAGTACTTTTTTTATATAGGGATTTTTGCTAGTGCTCCAATACTTTTGCTGCCGACTGTATAGCTGAAATAAAGGATTATTACCAAAAGACAACGATATCTGTATATTTTTAGTTGTTGATATTCAACTGAAAAATGTTCGAGTATTTTTACCAAAACACAGTTTGGTAGAAAAAATATTTGCTATGTGCATTAGGGTGTATCGAAAAAAAACTTTTTTTTTTTAATATCAAATTTCCAATAGCGTGGAAAAGTTGCCTCCTGCTATTGTTAGTATGTGTGCAAAATTTTATTGATCTGAATTAATATCTTCAGTTGCCTCTGGGGTCGTTTATATAAAAATTCGTTAATTTTATCGTTATTTCATTTTTTTTTTAAATAAGAAATTGGAATCCGTAGTTCCAATAGGGCCGAAAAATTGCCATATGGTATCTTTGGAGTGCGTGCAATTTTTATTGATGTGGATCAAAGTCTTCAGTTGCTTCTACTGGTCACTTATCTGGACAAAGTTGCTCATTTTAATGATTTTCCTTCAACACTTCTAACGACTGTAATTCTTTTATTTATGACTAGCCGCCTTCGGCGACCAGCTGGTTCGCGATCCTGGAAAAGTCCGACTTTACGAAACTCCCGCTTGGTGGCGCCTGCGGCGCCTTTTTCCCGTTTCAGGTCCTACAACAGCTCACTAACATACAGTGAAAATAACTTTATTGAAAAATTTAATCGCAGTAAATTATCGCTCGGTAGCGCCTACGGCGCCCTATTCTCGTTTTAATATCTGAGACAGCCTGTTCGCTCACCGTGTTACGAACTTTCAAAATTCTGATTTTAACAAAGTCCAGCTCGGTGGTGCCTGCGGCGCCTTATCCCCGTTTTAGAACTTACAACAGCGTCCCCCCCCTTCCGTTCCTACTAATCATTTTACACTCGAAAATATCCTCAATCGATTTATCCTGTCTTAATACCTAAATATACCAATTTCAAACGCTGTAACTCATTTTTTTTTTTTTTTTTTTTTTTTGCCCCTTTACCCCCTCCCTAATAATTCTATTCTTTCAAAAATATTCACAATCGAATTATCGGGCATTAAAACCAAATACTACGAAATTTCAACGGCATATCTCAATTCAAATTACTGCAAAATATAAAAGAAAACTTAATCTTTTCCCAATAAATATGTAATTTTTTTGCTTATTCATGTATTTTCATGAAAATTGAACAGTAGCTTTATAATATGCTGTGTAATCCGAATATTAATTCAAATGTAATGTAAATGAAAATTTGAAGAATTTTGAAATTTGTAATTTTTAATTCAACTTCAAGAACATGTGACATTAATGATTTCCAGATCTTTTGCTTCCTATCCAGACAGCGGAGAAAATCGTCTGCTGATAATTTTTTTTTTTTTTTTTTTTTTAAGCAATTAGCCGTTGAATATCGCGGCTCATTTTTCGATCGACATGGTTCGACATTTTAATTAATATCTCCGCAACTAATTAAAATTTTTAAATTCTGTTTTCACTATCCCCTCGGGAAGGCTTCTGAGCACCCGTATGTCAAATTTTATACTTCTGCGTTCAGTAGGGGCTGAACGTATAGATGCTCAGACAGACAGACAGACAGACATCTTCTTTTATTATTATAGACTAGCCGCCTTCGGCGACCAGCTGGTTCGCGATCCCTAAAAAATCCGACTTTACGAAACTTCCGCTCGGTGGCGCCTGCGGCGCCTTTTTCCCGTTTCAGGTCTAATAACAGCTTATTGATATATCGTGAAAATAGCTTATTGAAATCGCAGTAAATTCCCGCTCGGTAGCGCCTTCGGCGCCCTCTTCCCTTTTCAATATCTGAAACAGCCTGTTCGCTCACCATGTTATGGTCTTTCAAATTTCTGACTTTAGCTAAGTCCCGCTCGGTGGCGCCTAATTTGAAATATTGAAATTTTAAAATATTACAGCGCCATCTGGTGGTATAAATTTCTGTAATATATTGTTCAATTCCTAATCAACAAAGCTTTCAAATGATGTATTACTTATGAAATTATTTTAATTAGCAGCTGAGATACAAAAGAAAACCTAATCAGGACACCTTAAAACGTGTAAATCAGGTGAAATCTCGAATTCCACTTTCGATTTGATAATATAAAAGTATTTCAAAATGTCTTTCGAATGAAGTATTAAAAATAATTTAATCATAATTAGAATTTGAAATACACGTATTAGAATATTAGAATAAAATGTTATTTGCAATTAAATGTAAATTAAAATGTATTTTTTTTTTTTCTTTTATTCTGCGAAATTTCTTTCAGTAATCCCCGAAACTTGCATAATTCCGGGCTATATAACGTTAAAATCCTTAGTACGGTATGTGAGCAGAAATTCGAGTTCGAAACTCTGCAAAATATTAAAGAGTAAAGGTGTTCTGGGTATTCCGTTGTTTTCTCCGAAACTCCCGTTCCTTTTCTACATCTTTGCCCCCTTCGCTCTCCCCCCCTTCCTTTCCGCCGATAATAATAATTTTACACTCGAAAATATTCGCCTTGCCTTAAAATCTAAATATACCAACCAATTTCAAACGCAGTAACTCTTTTTTTTTTAATTTTTGCCCCTTTTCCCCCTTCCTCAAGCCCTCCCTAATAATCGTACTCTTTCAAAAATATTCACAATCGAATTATCGGGCATTAAAACCAAATACTACGAAATTTCAATTTAAAATACTGCAAAGTATAAAAGAAAACTTAATCTTTTTCCAATAAATACGTCATTTTTTTTATTTATTCATATATTTTCATGAAAATTGAACAGTAGCTTTATAATATGCTGTCTAGGCCAAATATTAATTCAAATGTAACGTGAATGAAAATTTGAAAAAGGTTGAAAATTGCAATTTTTATCCCCACTATGAAGCACGTGATATCTTAATTGGTTACATTCATTTCCTTTTTTATCGCAGACCGTTGTCTCCATGTGTTTTGTTTCCGATCGAGACAGCTTAGAATTAGAAAATCGTCTGCTGATAGAAAGTTTCTTTTTCTCGGTCATTTTTCCATCGACATGGGTCGACATTTTAATTAATATCTCCGCAACTAATTAAAATTTTTAAATTCTGTTTTCACTATCAACTCGGGAAGGCTTCTGAGCACCCGTATGTCAAATTTTATACTTCTGCGTTCAGTAGGGGCTGAATGTATAGATGCTCAGACAGACAGACAGACATCTTCTTTTATTATTATAGATTATTTCGATTCTTTTTTTTTTTTTTTTTTTTTTGTATGAACAAATTATACATTTGTGCAAGTGTGCAATGCGCAAATTGTTAAAAAAAAAAAAAAAAAAACACGTAAATTTACGGGCCTTCGCCCGTTTAATTTTTACGGTCACGACCGTTTTTTACTTACAAGACGGGCATACCCGTATATTCTGATATGTCTTGATACTTTCCGCTATACCACAAGGTTCTTAGCAGTCTGTTACCGCTTTATATATATATATATATATATATATATATATATATAACTTCATTAATCGTTTGTAGCACATATTTTCAAAGGAATAATACAAAAATTGATTTATATATAGAGTGGTATTCAAAATGATAAATTACGGGCAAAACATAGACTGCTTAGTAGAGACTTTCATAGTAGCTCAGAACCCGAAGACAACACAACACTTCGAAGTCAGATTTTCGAATTTTCGAATAGTTTTCTTTTAATTAGTTAAAATATGGGAAAAAAAAAAAAAAAATAAGCTCCTAATAGCAATAAAAATAGTCATTAAAATATTAGCTATAATTTAATTGTTGCCAAAAAAAATTTACGAGTTCATTTTCTTTCGACATAAAAATAAATACATTTAATTAAACGTGAGCGTTAAAAAATTGTAAAAAGTTAAATTATGCATCAAGCAAAAATTGACGTCATTATCACTTTAAAGATTTTCTACACATTGATAAAGTGCTGATGTAGTTCATGATGCAAATATATGTTGTTCTGAAAGGATTAATATTTTATTTTTAAAACCAACTTTTTTTTAATTATTTAGCCTCCGATCTTTAAATTAACTTCAACTTTAATTCCTACATAGATTTCCTTTTCGTTTCGTGCGTATTCCTGTAACTCTTTAACCAATCACATTAGAACGTCCATCTTTGGAATGTCGATAATAAGGATTTTCTCGCCAAAAAAGTCACCAAGGGCAAAAACTCGCCAAATTTGGCGCCAAATCCATTACCTGCCTAATGGAGCTTTTTAATGCGTTTTAAAGGGAAATTTAAGCTATTTTAACGCGAAAAAGAGCTGGAAATGCAGAAAATTGATAATTTATCAACTTACTAGTTACTAAGCCTCTTTAAAAGAATTTATACAAAAATAAATACAATTACTTACAATTTCGTAACAATACACATTGACAAAGTGCTAATGTAGTTAGTTCTATAGCTATGATTCAACAGAAAATTTAAAAATATGGTTTATAAAAAGTTTTTATCTTGTAATTATTTATTCCCACTTAAATTTAAGCTTTTTTTTTTAAATGTTTATTATTTCAGCTTCAGCATTCGCCCCCATTTAATATATTTTAAGTTAATTTAAATGTTTCGCAGTTAACAAAGATTGTTTTTATATGATCATTGGATTTCAATTTATACATTTATTAACTACTGGCCGCCTTCGGCAACCAGCTGGTTCGCAATCCTTGAAAAATCCGACTTCATGAAACTACCGATCGGTGGCGCCTGTGAAGAAGTTCACACATGTTGTTAACTTTAAATTTAATTTTTAAAAAATCAAAAGCTGAATAATAAATTAATGCATTTTTCTCTATATATTAAAAAAAAGTAACTGTCGCTGGCGTCAATTTTTTTTGTCTGCGACAGCATCTTCTCGCAGAGGGTAAAGTGCTCTGCATCATGAGAGGTATCAGTGTATTCCGACTGCTTCAACGAAGTTATAACTAGAAACGTCGGGTTTATAAAGGTAACCTATTTGCCACCGGAGTGAAAAGTTTCTCTTATGGCGTTTTTTTCTGTGTTTCTGACGTCACTTTCCTCAGGAAAATTAAAACGAGATGAATGGTGTAAATAAAAAAATTGAAAAATTGGCATCTTTGAGGAAGAAAAAAATTATTTAGAATAGCAAAACATGAAAATAACCGATATTTAAAAAATATTGAGTAAAAATTTAATAAAAATGAAATGAAAATTAGTTTATATTTTTAATTTAGTTTATATTATTATTTTATATTATTAGTTATACTATTAGTTTAGTTTATATTATTAGTTTTTATTTTAACGTTAGTCGAAAAAGATTTAGTAATGAATATAATTATTATGTTAAACAACGATTGGTATAGAATTAGAGGTTAAGCCCAGAAATTGGTATAACTTCAGTATAACCCCACAGCTGAATTTGACGATTTTTCTTTGGCGCCGTTTTGAACGATAACGATGTGGTTCTGGACTGTTTGCGATATAATATGGCAGCCTATATGTTGTTTATTTTGGATTCATGATTTTATGTTTTATGATTTATGATTTCGATTATTATTTTATCATTTATCATTTATGATTTTTAGATTTATGATTTAGCCATAATCGCCAACAAAAAATCGCCAAATATCGTTGTGGCGTTATACTGAAGTTGTTCCAAAGATACTTACGTATTAACGCCACCGCGGCTACAGATTAAGTGCCGTCAATCTACACCTAAAATTTTTGCGACAAATCATAAAATAAAACACTTTATTTAAAATCAAAACACTTTCAAAATTCAAAACACTTTATTTAAAACAAAGTAGTCAATCTGATTCGGTGGAAAATGGGCCGATATAGAGTTTAACATAGATTCAAAACTGTCTCTATTATCTTTCACCTGATGCTGTCGCCATATGAACTCTGATAAATAAGATTCCAAAAGATGTCTCGCTGTCCCCCTATGTCTCTTGTGTGCGAACAACAAGATTGCTCTTTATTGGCGCATTAGCTCAACTTCTGCTGCTGTGGCGTTAATACGTAATTACCGAAAAAAATTATAAAATAGAGCAATAATACTACTACTAATAATAATAATAAAATTCGCAACTTATTTTTGTTTTTTAAGCATTGATGTAAAACTTTGCAGAAAACAGAATTTAATTTAATACAACAGTACTTTTTTTTCTTTTTTTTTGTCTATTTTTCCATGTAATGGAAAGAAGTAACTGCATTGCTAAAATATTTTAGTTACACATAATACAGGACCTCACTGGCAGATTTTAAATTTTTCATTTATTTTGACGATGACTTAAATTATCTATCTCAGTTATTCATGTCAAGATTTTTGCGAGAAAAGTCTAAGCTACTACGGTGCCAAATTTAAAATTTCGCCAAGAGGTTGAACTGTACCATTGCTTTAGCACAATTGTTTTTTTTTTCAATTTTATTTTAAATATTTTTTTAACTTAATTCAAGTGAGAAAAAAGGAAGAACATTTTTTATTTAGTCTAAATGTACAAAATATCTCCAGGTAAAATATTATCCGTACTATTAGAAAGAAAATGGCTAAAGTAGTTTTTCCTGTACCATTGATGTCTCTATAAATTAAATTATCCAATATAGTTATATTTCATTCTCCACACGCATTTTTTATTTTCTAAATTCAATATTATATAATATATATGTAAAAAAATCAAGGTGTAATCAGTACATATCCAGAAGATGTAGCCAACAAATATTCAGAAGCTATCATTAACACAAGTTCGGGAGATATCGCCAACAACTATTAAGATGTCATGATCAATATATGCCAGTAGATATCGCCAACAGTAATAATTATTCAGAAGAGATCGCCAACAAGTATTCAGGAGCCATCATGAATATTTATTCAAATTGTCAACAAATATTCAAAAGCCATCCAATTTATGAATGGTGATGGTCTATCTCGAATACTCCAAACCGGCAATTCGTTATTAGAATATAATCAAGGATGAATTTTTCACTTATCAGTAGGTTTCGAAAAATGTGATTTTTTCCCCCCCGATTTAACTTAGTATTAAATATAGTTTAAGAAGTGGTAAAATCAGATATTAACGGGCATCTTGGCAAAGTCATGGCGACAATGCAAAATCGCTATCTGAAAAAAATTGTCCTGTCGTACTACTACTAATGAAATGTTTAAAATAATTGCAATAATCACATAAGATATTTATTTTCAATGGATCCGACTAAATCATATTCTAGGAAAAATCACTTTAAAAAGTTGCATCTTTACTGTTGTAAGCACTATTTTAAATCTTGCTGTACACTGGAAATAAATGCAGAGTGTTACATATTGCCCTAAATTAACTAAAAAAATTCAGTAGTAAAAAATATAGGCATTAGAAAAAATAAGTTCATAATTTCTTTAATCAAGCAATAATACCCGAAAAATTCATCGTCAAACAGTGACAAAAATTTAACAAGTGGATCGTATACTAAAGCTGTAACGCTAAATCATTTAGATGTTAAGAATTTCTCTCTGTTCTAAACAGTTAGTGCTATCGTTGTTTATTTTGTGTGTCTAGCTGTCTAACATATGTTTTTTCTCAAAATAATGGCAAATTGTTATTAAACTGTCGAACGTTAAGACAGATTTTTCACATACTAGAAACGATATAATATTAAATATTGTGTATTTCAATGTGATACCAAATATGGTGGATTTCTATAATATTGTTAAACTTTTCTCTTGTATTATGTATTATTAATATTCCAATTCAATGAAAGGCAAAGTTGAGAATAGTCGGGTAGAATCCAGCAGGGGTTAATGAGAGAAGCAAGTCGGGGTGAGGGAAAGCCTTCCTTGGGGGTTGGTGAGCAGAGCGAGCAGGGGGCAGAGCCCCCTAGTGCATTAAAAAAATTACTTTAAAAAGAGATTAATTAGGTTTCAAATTAGATATTGTATTATTCAAATAATTTGTTCTCAGGCATTTGAGAAAAGAATTGTTTTTAAATCTCATCAGAAATCACACGATTTAAATGACACACACGGCATACACAATGTCAACATTGTCGCGTGATTGCAACTTACTAACTGAATCTCTCGTTATCGCAAATGCTGCGATCACTCATGTAATGACTACAACTACTACTGTCGGTTCGATGTTTCGTTTTCTGAGTTTGTTCTAAATGTATTCTCCGGTATTGTATGAATCGTCAAGTAAATGTTCTATTAGTGTTCTATAGTTTTGTAGTTCTCTCTTAAACTACTTTACATAACACGACATGGTGTCAGGTAGTGTTTTCGATAAAACTTTCTTAAATATTTTCTGCTTTAGAACTCTCCGTACGTAACTTAAAAGTGGACCAGGAAAAAAAGGCTCTGTTGGTGTTAGAATTTAGAATCTTCTCTCAAACAGCTTTATTATGGCTGTAGATTCTACTCAAACTACTCAAATACCTTTAAAGGTTCCTTCGCCATTTAATTTTCAAAACTCAGCGGATTGGCCCGAATGGATACAAGAATTCGAAGACTTTCGATATGCTTCCGGACTCAATGCAAAACCTGAAATAACACAGGTACGAACTCTTCTCTATACTATGGGACGCGAAGCTAGAAAAATACTGGCCTCTTTTGAACTATCAACAGATGACGAAGACAAATATGATATTGTAAAGTCAAAGTTCGATTCTCATTTTGTCATCCGGCATAATGAAGTATACGAGTCGGCGAAATTCAATCTCCGTAAACAGCAAGTCGGCGAAACTGTGGATCAATTTGCCACTTCTCTTTTTAATCTGGCCGAACACTGCAATTTCGGAGCTCTTAAAACTCGTTTAATACGAGATAGATTCGTCGTCGGATTAATTGATAAATCACTTTCAGAAACTCTGCAGTTAGATCCAAAATTAACTCTGGAAATAGCCATTGAAAAGGCACGACAAAAAGAAGCTGTGCAACAACAACAACGAGACCTCCTGCATCTGGATGGACATTCTGAAAGTGCTGTCAACTCTTTGAAAAAGCAAAACCCGAAACGTGACCTGAATGTAAAGTATAAACCAACTACTCATAACTCTCCAAAGATATCTCATAACTCCAAAGGTAAGGGAAATTGTCATTTTTGTGGTGGTAATTTACATTCTCGAACTCAATGTCCGGCAAAAAATGCTTTTTGTAGAGGCTGTAATAAGCGTGGCCATTTTGTTAAGGTGTGATTATCAAAGAAAAATTTCGTTTCTTCAGTGCATGACGAAAATTCGTCCTCAGTGTACACTGTTGGTGGCGTTACCTCGGCGTCAAAAAAACTCTCTGCATGTAAACATTGAATTTAACAACTCTAGTGTGAAATTTAAAGTTGACTCTGGTGCGGCGGTGTCCGTCGTTCATCCCGAAACACCAGGTGTTCCCAGGACTCTGTCGAAAGCTAATGAAATTCTTAAAGGACCAGATGGTTCGAGATTAAAAGTGCGTGGTAAATTCGAAACCATATTGAAGTATAAGGATAATACTTCAAAGCAAACTCTCTTTGTTGTTGAAAATGTGTGCGAACCTCTCCTAGGATACTCGGCACTCACCGAACTTAACGTCATTAAGATAGTCAATTCTGTGGTGAAAAACGACAGAAATCAACAAATTGTAAAAAGATTCCCCTCCTTATTCACTGGTCTGGGAAGAATGAAGGAAGAATACAAAATTGTTTTGGAGCCTGATGCCGTTCCATATAGCGTAAGCGTTGCCAGGCGTGTTCCTATTCCCCTGCGTGGGCGTGTAAAAGCTGAATTGCATCGCATGGAACAAATGGGCGTAATCAGAAGTATCGACAAGCCTACCAAGTGGTGTGCAGGACTCGTTCCGGTGGAAAAGCCTAATGGTGATATCAGAATTTGCGTTGACTTCACAAAGTTAAACAAATTTGTAGTTCGTGAAAGAACTGTCATGCCAGCCATCGAAGAATCTCTCGGTTTGCTCGGTGAAGCAAGCGTGTTCTCCAAACTTGACGCTAACATGGGATTCTTTCAGATTCCCTTGACAAAGGATTCACAGGAAATAACCACATTCATCACTCCCTTTGGTCGCTACTGCTTTACGAGGCTTCCGTTTGGAATCACCTCTGCTCCAGAGCATTTTCAGCAAAGGATGACTAAGATTTTGGAAGGCTTACCAGGTGTCGTCAATCAAACAGATGATACTCTTGTATTTGGTAAAAACCAAGAAGAACATGACAAAAGGCTAACTTTAGTACTGGAAAAGCTAGCTAAATCAGGTGTCACTCTTAATTCCGAAAAATGTATATTCTCTGTTCCTCAAGTGAAATTTCTTGGTCATGTCATTGACAAAGACGGCATTAGACCGGATCCTGCCAAAGTCAGTGCCATCAAAAATCTCTCTCCTCCAAATGATGTCTCTGGTGTTAGACGCATACTTGGTATGGTGAATCATGTAGCAAGATTTCTCCCAAATCTCTCTTCCAAAACGGAATCGCTGAGAGCTCTTTTAAACAAAAATGTTGTGTTTCAGTGGACTAGTGTACATGATGCAGTCTTAAAAGAAATAAAGGACATACTTTTTTCTGACATTTGTCTAGTTAAGTACAATGCCAAGTATGATACTGTCTTGTCTGCAGATGCTTCTTCATTTGGATTAGGGGCTGTTCTGATGCAAAAACAGCCAACAGGTGAAATCCGTGCTGTAGCCTATGCTTCCCGATCACTTACTCCAACAGAAACTCGTTACTTACAAATTGAAAAAGAAGCTCTTGCAGCGACTTGGGCTGCTGAAAGATTTCAACAATATTTGCTTGGGTTGAAATTCGCGCTTGAAACAGATCATAAACCTCTAGTACCACTACTTGAAAAAATGAGCATTGAAGATCTTCCTCCTCGGATCCAAAGATTCAGAATCAGACTAATGCGATTTAATTATGAAATCGTGTATGTTCCTGGAGACAAAATAGCTACTGCTGATACTCTCTCAAGATGTCCTGAAGACGAAATATCCGATCGCAAAGATATGCTGACTGAACAAGACATTGAAGCCTATGTCTCATATGTGATTAAGACCATTCCCTCCTCAAAGGAACGACTTCAAGAGATTAAAGCTGAACTCCTGAAAGATGCCTCTTGCTCGCTGGTCATGGAATACTGCAAAACCGGTTGGCCAAACTACGTAAATCTTCCATCAAATGCATGTCCGTACTGGAAGTTTAAGGACGAACTTACCACCTCTAATGGCCTCTTGTTAAGAAACTCAAGATTAGTCATTCCAAGAGTCTTGCAAAAGGATATTATGTCTAGAATTCATGATGGACACCTCGGCATTCACAAGTGTCGAGAACGTGCCAAACAATCTGTTTGGTGGCCTGGAATTTCTTGCCAGATCAAAGAAATGGTGAACTCCTGCTCCCAGTGCGTAAAGACTAAAATCAATCATTGTGAACCGTTAATTCCCTCCACTCCACCGACACTTCCCTGGGAAAGAGTAGCCGCAGATTTATTTGAACTAAGTGGAAAGAAATATCTTCTGGTAACTGACTATTACTCGAGATATCCTGAAATATGCTCGCTAACCAGTGTTACATCACCAGAAGTCATTGAACAAATGAAGACTATATTTGCCCGTCACGGCATTCCCAATGTTGTCGTCAGTGATAACGGGCCCCAATACAGCTCCATGGAATTCGAAATGTTTGCTCGTGACTACGGATTTAAGCATGTTACAAGCAGTCCCCGATTTCCACAGTCTAATGGAGAAGCTGAACGAATGGTACAGACCATAAAAAGCATCATGCAAAAATCAGATGATCCCCATCTTGGACTTCTGACATATAGAGACACTCCGGGCCCAACAGGAAGTAGTCCAGCCCAACTATGCATGGGTAGAAGGCTTAGAACTCGTCTTCCTGTTTATCCTCCCCTACTGAAGCCAAAGTGGCCAAATCTAAAAGAGCACGTCGAAAACGACAAAAGAGGTAAAGTGAAAGACAAATGTAATTTTGATAAGCGACATTCAGCTCATGAATTGAAACCCTTGAACGTTGGCGACAAAGTGTGGATAAAAGATATGAAAACACCGGCTATTATAAAATCGAAGGCAGGTGCTCCAAGATCATACATCATAGAAACACCTCGAAAAGATGTCGTCAGACGAAATCGTCGGCATCTCGTTCTTGATTACGATCAGCAACCATTTAAAGAAGATATTCCGTGGCTACCTGATGCAGTGTATGATAAAGAAGAAACAGTTCCAGCTGAAAGTCAGTTAGAATCTTCTCCGTCACCAAAATCTCCCATGAAAACTTCCACAAGTACAGATTAAATGCCAGTTGTGGAACCCGAAGTCAAAATGACAAGAAGTGGAAGACTGATTAGAAAACCAGATCGTCTCAACCTCTAGAAACTTTAAAAGACTTGGTTGGGGGGATGTCGTGTGATTGCAACTTACTAACTGAATCTCTCGTTATCGCAAATGCTGCGATCACTCATGTAATGACTACAACTACTACTGTCGGTTCGATGTTTTGTTTTCTGAGTTTGTTCTAAATGTATTCTCCGGTATTGTATGAATCGTCCAGTAAATGTTCTATTAGTGTTCTATAGTTTTGTAGTTCTCTCTTAAACTACTTTACATAACACGACAAACATGAAATGTTAACAGACATCATTCATAGACCTAAATTTTATTCATTTTATAACTGTAAATCTAAAAGTATAAATAAAAACTTTCATATAGTTTTGAACATTAAAAAAGAAAAAAAATTGAAACACAATTTTGTGAAAAGTATTTTACGTATAATACAACATTATACGTATCGTTGTTCTCAGATACACTATCTGAACTTTTATAAATATCAGTTACTTCCGAATCACTCTCAGATGCATTTATTCTAAAATTAGAATCCGAGTCACTTTGTGAAATCTGACTACATAATGTACACAATATTAAAAAGATATTTTACCACAGAGCATAAAACCACCGGCATTCAAAAACTTAACTGACTGAGCTAATATTACAAAATTAGAAATTCTAACTTCTAAACTTTCATTAAATTATTTATTTTAATTTATAATTGTTGCCAAGAAAATTAAACTTTAAATTTTACATCTACTTTTTAAGATGGCACGCGATCGTGTTTTATATAAAAATCAAATCATTAAATTCATATTTTTATTTCATATTATTGCACGCGCACTATTTATTTCCTAATTCAAAATTATTAAAAAAAAACGTTTTCGATATCTCTTGTAACGATACTGATTATTATTAATTTTCTTTTCTTTTTCTTTCAAAAAAAAAAAAAAAAAAAAAAAAAAAAAAGATTTTGATGAAATTCTGACAAAAGCAGAATTTAGTTTAGGACGGAGGACTATTAGTTTTTTTTTTCTTCCCAATTATAACATCGCTTTCAAATTATTCAATTATATTTTCGATAAATTTTAGATTTCGATAAATGTCCAACTATCGAAAAATGATTTCGACAAATGTCCATCTATCGAAAACGACAACGCAAAAATCGCTGTCTGAGACTAATAGGCCCTCAGTCCTAAAAAAAAAATCTAACTTAAATTTCTGACTGAAGTAATAATTCATTTGAAATTGCGCAATATTAATCACTTCAAATTCGCACCTGCTTTTCTGACGACGCAAAGGTGCTTGGCAAAACTAGCCTGTCGAATGCAGGGATAAAGCTTTTTAAACCGATTTTAAAATTCAAAAATTTAACATTAGTTTATGACTGTGAACAAAGCATTGAATTTGGCGTATACTTGGCGATAAACACTGATAACGGAAGCAAATGGTTTCCCTTCTTGGCGGCCAGCGTCCATAAAAGCAAATGAAAAACCCCAACATTCGACCTCTTTTAGTGATAGAGTAAACACGTAGAATAGCTTCTCTCCCTCTCTCTCTCTCTCCTTCGCTTCATCTTTTTAGTAGATCCCCGAAGAGGGCTTGTATTTTATTAATAAGAACCTTAAATGTGCTCTTTTTACATAATGTGACTTTTTTGAGAAATATAGTAAAAAACTTTCGTTTAGTTTTGTCCATCATTTTGTCATACTTGTTGTCCATCATGTATAGACTATAGTTCATACTGAATTCTTTGGTTGTTACTGCGTTGTCCGCAAGTGACTCGAAAATCACAATTCAAAACTAAATGAAAGTTTCTATTATACTTCTCAAAAAAGTCACATTATGTAAAAAGAGCATATTTTAAGTTCTTATTAATAAAATACAAGCCCTCTTCGGGGATCTACTAAAAAGATGAAGCGAAGGAGAGAGAGAGGGGGAGCGAAGCTATTCTACGTGTTTTCTCTATCACTAAAAGATGTCGAATGTTGGGGTTTTTCATTTGCTCTTACGGACGCTGGCCACCAAGAAGGGAAACCATTTGCCTCCGTTATCAGTGTTTATAGCCAAGTATACGCCAAATTCAATGCTTTTTGTACACAGGCATAAACTAATGTTAAATTTTTTGAATTTTCAAAGACGGTTTAAAAAGCATTAACCCTGTATTTGGCAGGCTCGTTTTGCCAAGCGCCTGTGCGTCGTCAGAAAAGCAGGTACGAATTTGAAATGATTAATATTGTGCAATTTCAAATGAATTATTGCTTCTGCTATTTATAAAACCACATTAATTCTGACAATGAGTTTTCTTCTTTAGAAATATTTGAGAACGCTTTTCACATCTATATTTAATGTCAGAAATTTAAGTTACATTTTTCTCTTTTTTTTTTTCTTTTTACTTTATTATCTTACTAGCAGGCTTTGCCCGCTTCGCTGAGCATTATACTTAAATGAGCTGTCAAAATTCCATATCATTATTAAATAACCTGAGTTAAAGTTTCCTCTGTATTCCGTAGAGGTTTTTACCGCTCGCAACGCGAGGAGTCCGGATCCACACTGCCTTCGGAAGCAACTTACCCGCTTCTTACACCCCTTCCTCAGCGGCTAAGTTAGAAGTTTTGCGAAATCTCACCACCAAAGTACATAATGCTTACACCTAATCAACATCCACACACCAAAATTCATCATTCTAAGATAATGTAAGGCGAATTCAAACAGGATAACGTGTTTTAACGCGTGTTTATTGCCCCCCCCCCCAACCTCAAGGGGTAAGGGGGCGAATTTCGTAAAACCCCGTTGCAATAAGTGTAGGATACATATAAACAATTTCCGCACAAAATTTCGTGACCGCAGATCCCATAGATTTCTCATGACAAATTTAGCGCTAAAAGGTGTGTCTCGAATTTGCCCCCTCGTAATTCCCCCCCCCCCCAAAAAAAAAAAAAAAAAAAAATGCGTTTTTGGAAATATCATAAGGAAGTCGCATAGACTTTTTTCAATATATTTGTTCCATTTTTCGTAGAGGTCTACTCAAAAATCAGGAATTTCAATATTTCGCCCCTCTCTTCCCTTAAAAATCGAAAATTCCTAAATGCAGATAACGTATTATTTGTATTCATGTCTAGTCTCCCCATGTGAAATTTCTTTACTGTGAAATAATTAGGAGCCGAGTTATGCTTACAAACGTGTTTTTGTCTTTTGCCTCCACCAGGGTGGGGGGGGGGAAAGAGGAGTAATTTCGGAAAAGTTGATACACTGCTCGACATTGAAAATGCAACACCAAGAAGGAATGATAATAACGGAATGAAATTTGTTGGACACATACATTATAGTAGGAAGAACAATTGATTAAAATTTCTGGAAATTTGGAGTAATATGTACTGAGAAAACAGTACATAAAGCAGCGACCTCTGAGAGCAATAACAGAACATATCTGCCTAGGCATTGAATCGAACAGCGATTGGATGACATGTACGGGTAGAGCACTTTATAAAGCTTCAACACGATGCCACAATTCATCGATCGAAGTTACTGGTGAGTGGTGGGGGGCCAGTCGCTTTTCAATGATTAAACAGTCATTTTCATTGGTGCGAGATCAGGAGAACGCGCTGGCCAGAGCAACAGTCGAACACATTCTGTATCAAAGAAGGTCCGGACAATACAAACAACTTGCGGTCGTGCATTATCTTTCTTAAATTTTGCACTACGGAGGCCTCGAATACAGGGCAGAGGGCGGGCCTTAACTCATCAGAAATTTAATGGCCGCTATTCAGAGTACCCGGAATATGAACATGAAGTAATCGAGACGTGTATTCAATGGGAACCCATAACATCATTACAAATGATGAACAGTATGATGATATCGAATCCCAGCTGGCAATCTGCATTATTCATAATGCCGTTAAATACGGATAAGGCAATCTTGATGTTGTAAACAGGATTGTGATTTGTCTGAAAAGTGACTTCACGCCCTTCCTGCGTCCAGGTTCATCGTTGATCACACATTAATGGCGCCCATATCAGTGATGCAGTTTTGAGGGCAATCAGAATTTTGGTAGCCGCATACTGAGTCACCACCTGGATTGATGGTATGTTGTACCATTGGATACACATCCCGGTCACCTCTTGTTTTCATTCTCGCCACTCTGAATACCAGCCATTACATTTCTGACGAGTTAAGGCCCATAGCTCTGCCCTATGTTCAAGGCCTCCGAAGCGCAACATTTAAGCAGAACAATGCACGACCGCAAGTTGTCCATATTGTCTGGAAATTGATGCCGAATGTGTTCGACTGTTGCTCTAGCCAGCGCGTTCTCCTGATCTCGCACCAATGAAAATGACTGTTTAATCGTTGAAAAGCGACTGGCCCCCCACCACTCACCAGTAACTTCGATCGATGAACTGTGGCATCGTGTTGAAGTTTCATGAAGTGCTCTACCCGTACATGTCTTCCAATCGCTGTTCGATTCAATGCCTAGGCAGATATGTGCTGTTATTGCTCACAGAGGTTGCTGCTTTATGTACTGTTTTCTCAGTACATATTACTCCAAATTTCCTGAAATTTTAATCAATTGTTCTTCCTACTATAATGTATGTGTCCAACAAATTTCATTCCGTTATTATCATTTCTTCTTGATGTTGCATTTTCAATGTCGAGCAGTGTATATATATAATTTTAAGTTGTGTAAAGACCTAAATTCCTGCGAAGCGCCGTTGAATACCGTCCAGCCGTTCTCAAGTGATACACGGACAAACGTGTTTTTGTATTTTGCCCCCAGGGGGGAACGTGGGGGAATTTATGAAAAGTTGATAGATATAATTTTAAGTGGGGTAAAGACCTAAATTTCTGCGAAGCGCCGTTGAATTCTGTCCAGCCGTTCTCAAGTGATACCCGGACTGTTTTTGTGTTTTGTCCCCCACGGGGGAACGTGGAGGAATTTCTGAAAAGTTGATAGATATAATTTTAAGTTGGGAAAAGACCTAAACTGCTGCGAAGCGCCGTTGAATTCCGTCCAGCTGTTCTCAAGTAATACCCGGACAAACGTGTTTTTGTCTTTTGCCCCCCAGGGGGGAATGGGGGGGAATTTCTGAAAAGTTGATAGATATAATTGTAAATTGGGTAAAGACCTAAATTCCTGCGAAGCGCCGTTGAATTCTGTCCAGCCGTTCTCAAGTGATACCCGGACAAACGTTTTTTTTTTGTCTTTTGCCACCCAGGGGGAAAGGGGGGGGGGGAATTTCTGAAAAGTTGATAGATATAATTTTAAGTTGGGTGAAGACCTAAATTCCTGCCAACTGCCGTTGAATAATTTTAAGATATAATTTTAAGTTAGGTAAAGATCTAAGTTTTTGCCAAGTGCCGTTGAATTCCGTCCAGCCGTTCTCAAGTGATGCCCGGACAAAAAATCTGGAGTGACTCCACTCGACTTTCCGAACATTGAGTAATTAACAGTTTTGTAGATAAAGTAAAGAAAGAGGAGTTGTTAAACAAATAAAAGAGAGAAAACCATAATAGAGTGTTTGAGTTGTTTTCTCCATATATTACACGATGTTTTATTTAACGCTACTGAACTTTAAGCCCATAGATCCTAATGATAAATAATTTTTCGTTGTGTCCCTGTAAAAACCTATAAATGCTAGATTCACCAAAAAAGCTTATAGTTAGTGCAACAGTGATTTATAATAAATTTTCAGCTCAATTGAATAAGGCGTTTAGATGCTATCGCACTTTTAAAAATTGGGTCCCATAGGCCATAATGATAAAGAATTTTCTTTGTGTCCCTGTAAAAAAACTGTAAGTGCTAAATTCACCAAAATCTATACAGTTCGTGCAACTGTAACCTATAACATGTGTAGAAATTTTTTGTTCAGATTAAATAAGCGTTTAGACGCTATCGCACTTTTAAAAATTTAGCCCCATAGGCCATAATGATAAAGAATTTTTCTTTGTGCCCCTGTAAAAAAACTGTAAGTGCCAGATTCTCCAAACTTTATACAGATTGAGTAACTGTGACCTATAATATGTGTATAAATATTTTGCTCAATTGAATAAGGCGTTTAGATGCTATTGCACTTTTAAGATTTTGGTCCCATAGACCATAATGATAAAGAATTTTTCTTTGTGTCCCTGTAAAAAAACTATAAGTGCTAGATTCACCAAAATCTATAGGGTTCGTACTATGGTGACTTACAATATACGCACCAACTTTCAGCTTATTCGAACAAAGCGTTTAGACGCTAGCGTGTTCGTTCACTCACAGACACACACACACACACACACATACATACACACACACACACACATACATACAGCATTGTAAAAATAGTGAAAACGGACTCAGGAAACCTTGAAACGTATAGAAACATCAAAATCTCGAATTCGGATTTTTGACATGATTACAATACTTTCCTCACTATAGTGTTCGGAAAGTAAAAAAGCGACATACAGACACGATGACACACACACACAGGCAAAATTTTTTGAAGTCATTTTCGGCTTTCATGGTGTGTGAAACGTGAAGATATCGCAAAATTTTTTGATTCTGACAAATTTACAGACAAAAGTTTGATTTATTAATATAGAGTAAAAGAAATACATTTATATTCAAAACTATATGAGCATTTTTATTTATACTTTTAGATTTACAGTTATAAAATGAATAAAATTTAGGTCTATGAATGATGTCTGTTAACATTTCATGTTGACATTGTGTATGCCGTGTGTGTCATTTAAATTGTGTGATTTCTGATGAGATTTAAAAACAATTCTTTTCTCAAATGCCTAAGAACAAATTATTTGAATAATACAATACCTAATTTGAAACCTAATCTCTTTTTAAAATAATTTTTTTTATGCAAAAATGCATTAATTTATTATACAGCTATGTTTTTCAAAAAATTAAATTTAAAGTTAAAAACATGTGTGAACTTCTTCACAGAGCTTTCGGCGCCATTTTCCCGTTTCAGGTCTTCTGCGTCTTTCGCCCCCCTTTCCGCCCCCTTAATAATTTTACGTCTTCGAAAGCATCCTTATTCGACTTGTAGGCCCCCAAAAAGCTATATACACCAATTTTGAACGGTCTAACTCAATTTCTAATTTGTTGCCTCCCCTTGCCTTTCTTCCCGCCTTTCCTGATAGTTTTACACTTTCGAAAATATCCTCATTCGACTTGTAGGCCCCTTAAACCTATATATACCGAATTTGAACGATCTAACGCAATTTCTAAATTTTTGACCCTCTTTTTTTTTTTTTTTTTTTTTTTTTTTTTTTTTTTTTTTGACTCAGGAGACCTTAAAACGTGTAAATCAGGTGAAATTTCGTTATCGATATCAAATTTTTGGACCGAATACAATACTTCCATTACCTACGGTAGTCGAGTAAAGAAAGTAAAAAGAAAAGTATTTTTTTAGTACCTTCAAATGTGTTTCGTTGCTATGGAAACTCCTATCGTCTTTCGAGAGATAGATTACGCGTTAGAATAAAATTTAATTTGCAAAAAAAAAAAAAAAAAAAAAAAGTAAATTTTTTGTTTATTATCCAAAATTGATGAAATTTGATCTGTAAGTTGATCTTGTGATGTACAGGCTGTATATTAAGTTTTGTGCTCGTGAGAGAAAATTTGAAGAATTTTGAAAATTGCAATTTTTAATCTCACTTCAAAAACATGTGACCTTAATTAATTCCAGATGTTTTCTTTCCGCTCCAGACGGTGGAGACTATCGTTTGCTTTCGTTTAGATTCAAGTGATTTGTTGCCACCTAAAATTCGTACTTTAGTTAATTAAAAAAAATCTAATTGTCGTGCTGAAACTCTGTTTGCACGATAGACCTATTATAAGAGTGAATGGAGCATTCTGTTATTAAGGAAATATAAGTAAAGGTGGCAAAAATGAAACTCATAACTGCTGAAAAAAGGTTATCTTTTCTGACATTTATCGCGTTATTGGCGATTTTTTGTTCTTAATATTATTATTAAAAGATACAACAAGCAAAACTTGTGTAAAACACTACAGGTGCTGAAATTTATTTTTACCTTGTTATTAACACTTTCCAACAAAGTTCAAAAGTGTTTATAACTTCGGTTTTTCTGTATTCGCTTTAACTCTCATAAATTATCATGGACATTTTTCAAATCATATAAGGTATAATATATATAAACTAATTCAATTTAGAGAATTAAATATAGCAATTATAAACATTTTATAAAAATAATTACTTAAACAGAACTAAATAATAAAATATTAAAAAGAATCTTACCTGTGAAATAAAATCCTTATTTTACATAACTTCTAGGGCTTTTAAAGTACATTACATCTAATTACTATTTCTTGCTATAAAATTCTTTTAGGTTGATTTCTTTAGAAATCGGACTGTTGCAATCACTTCGTTTATCTATAATGAAAATTTTGTCATCACGATAACTCCCGAAATAATACTCCAAATCGAACCAAATTTGGACAATGAACTTATCTTATAAATATCTTAGATGAGTTCGTTAACCAGGTTGCTCCGATATTTTGTTTTAAAGTGGCGGCCACTTAAAAATTTCAAACCCACATTGTAATAAGCGTATTTAAGGCCGGATTTTCTTGAATTTTGATGTAAATATAGACCACATTAGAGTCCCAATAAAATTTATTTATGAACTTTATCCACCATTTTTAACAAAGTGGCGGATATCTTAAATTAGGCGGAGCCACTTGAAATCAAGTTACCACTTGAACATTTAACAAGTCCTTCCGGCTCATTCGGAAGGGTAGGTTGATTTCTTTCTCCTTATCAAGTAGCTACCATTTTGAAATATAATGGCAGTTAAAAATTATTAATGGACTCCGTGATAGATAATTGACTTGGTGATATTTGAATGATAAATCCATTTTTCAACTTTGGTTTGAATTGATTAAGTTTTTCAAAAGTTACTGTGATAACAAGACAAATTGGAAACAAGAAGTTGGAACAAGTTGCTCAGTGAACTCATCCAAGATAATTATATGATAAGATCACAGTTCAACTTCGGTTCGAATTGAATCAGAATTTAAAAAGCTATGTTTATAAATTTTCAAGTGGTAGCCTAATTTCAAGTTGTCTCGCTTAGTTTATAACATTCACACTTTGATAAAAATGGCGGATAAATTTCATTAATAAACTTCATTGAGACAGTTATATAATCTATGTATACAACAAAATTCAAACGAATTCGGAATACGCTTTTTACAATTTGAATTTGAAATTTTCAAACGGTCACCACTTGAAAACAAAAGGGCGGAGCAACTTGATTAACAAACTCATCTAAGATATTTATAAGATGAGTTAAGACACTGTCCAAATTTGTTTCGATTTGGAGTATTATTTCGGAAGTTAGCGTGATTTTAAATTTTCAAGTGGTAGCCTGATTTCAAGTGATCCCACTTAACTTAAGATATCTGCCACTTTATTAAAAATGGCGGATAAAGTTCATTAATAAACTTCATTGAGGCAGTTATATAATCTATGTATACATCAAAATTCAAACGAATTCGGAATATGCTTTTTACAATTTGAATTTGAAATTTTCAAATGGTCTCCTCTTGAAAACAAAATGGCGGAGCAACTTGGTTAACAAACTCATCTAAGTTATTTATAAGATGAGTTAAGACACTGTCCAAATTTAGTTCGATTTGGAGTATTATTTCGGAAGTTATAGTGATTTTAAATTTTCATGTGGTAGCCTGATTTCAAGTGGCCCCGCTTAACTTAAGATATCCACCACTTTATTAAAGATAGCTGGTAAAGTTCATTAACAAACTTCATTGAGACACTTATGTAGTCTATATTTACATAAAAATTCAAGGAAATCTTGTTTTAAATACACTTTTTACAATACGGGTTTGAAATATTTGAAATATTCAAGTGGCTACCACTTGAAAACAAAAAGTCGGAGCAACTTGGTTAACGAACTCATCGAAGTTATTTATAAGATCAGTTCGTTTTCCAGATTTCGTTCGATCTGGAGTAATACTTCGGGAGTTATCGTGATGACAAAATTTTCATTATAGATAGATAGATATATATAACTATAGATAAACGAAGTGATTGCAATAGGTCGATTTCTAAAGAAATCTACTTAAAATCACGATAACTTCCAAAATAATGCTCCAAATCGAACCAAATTTGGAGAGTGAATTTTTCTTACCTTATAAATAGAGTCCACTTGAAAATTTCAAATTCACATTGTAAAAAGCGTATTCCGAATTTTTTTTTTAATTTTGATGTATACGTAGACCATATAAGTAGCTCAATCAAGTTTATTAATGAATTTTATCAGCCATCTATACATATCTATATAAAAAAAGAGAAGTGTCTGTGTGTGTGTGTGTCTGCGCTCTGGTGCTCACACTATTGATCGCAGAGCTTCCAAATTTGGCATATAGGTGCCTGGGAACCTGCAGATGTGCACCTCATCGAGATTTTTTCGAATTTCGAATTTGAATTTTTTAAATTAATGTTTTTTCGATTTTAAATATTGGCTTCAATGTTTCATTTTTCATGAATTTATTCTTCGATTGTAATCGTTTGCGTATCTTAGCAACGGCTATTATGCAATTCATTTTTACTTTCTTCTATATGTAATATAGAGAAAGTATTGGATTCGTAAAAATTTTCGACCTCTGGTTTTTGATGGATTTACACGTTTTGAGAGCTGTAGAACACGATTTGACCCTTTTTAGAAAATGTCTGTCTGTCTGTCAGTCTGTGTGTGTGTGTGTGACAAAATTTTGTGGCAACTGTATCTCAGGAACTACTGCACAGAATTTCATACAAATTAGTATGTAGTTGCACCTTGACATAAATTAGTGCCTATCAACTTTTGGTAAAAATTGTCTTACAGGTTGCGTTGCCATCCCGCTTTTTCTAAATTTTTAATATGGTGATATAGGACAAAATTTTGTATAAATGTGCATAAAGAGAATTATTTTTTAGTAATCATTATGAAATTTACAAGAATTATTTATAATAGAGGTAGTCAACTGGGGAAAAAATTTTGTATGCGTAGGAGCCTCGTGAACCCCCCTGGGGGGGAAGTCCCCCCTCGAGGGGAGTAAATTTTCAAGATGGGTATCTTTCGAAAGGTCTCGTCAATACCTTTAAAACGAATGGTTGAACTATAAATCTGTGATAATTTAAAACAAAGTTCTCGATTTTTTTTACTTTTAACAAAAAGTAACTTAGAAAAAAAATCGTATTTTTTTTTTTTTTTTAACGAAATTTAACCAGACTTGGTATTTAGTTGGCCCCTGACATAAACTGGGGCTGATTAGATTTGGGGATCAATCACTCAACAGGTGGTGCTGTGATCGTATTTTTTCTAAATTTTTAACATGGCAGTATAGGACAAAATTTCGTATAAATGTACATAATGGGAGTTATTCTTAACCTGTGATTGTGAAATTAATATGAATTATTGATAATAGTAGTAGTTAATTAGGAAAAAAATCTCGGTCATCGCTTCCCCCCCACCAGGGGAAAGTACCCCCCCGGGGGGGGGTAAATTTTCAACATGGGTATCTTTCGAAAGGTCTCGTCAATATCTTTAAAACGAATGGTTGAACTATAAATATGTGATAATTTAAAACAAAGTTATCGATTTTTTTTTTTTTTTTTTTTTTTTTTTTAACGAAAAAAAACTTTGAAAAAAAAATCTTTTTTTTTTTTTTTTTTTTTTTTTTTTAATATTGTTACTGCGTGAATTTGTATAGGAAAATATAGAAGAAAGTCTTGTGGTGGCCACAGCATACTAGTTTATTTAATACATTCATTTGAAGGCGATTTTCTTTTTTTTTTTAATTTCTTTTATTATTATTATTATATTTATTGAAAATCAAATGGTAATGCAATCCGCGTTTGTAATGATCGATAGAAGGCGCTTTTTCAGTTTTTGTTGTCAGTAAATATTATAGCCACGTGTATCTATTATTGTTCTTTTTGTTATTCTACTTAATATTCGTACTATAATTTCTCCGCCATTACATCATGGAAAATTGATTGCTTTTGGAAAAAAATATTTCAGTTTATTCAAAGTTCGATCGGAAGTAGATTTTTAACTGAAGTTGAACAAATATTAGTTTCAAATCATCTGATTAATTCTTTACTTCCATTAGCCCAAGCAACTGAAATTTTAAATTTGTCATTTAGAAATAAATGGAAGCTTAATTCTGGATTTCTTGATCCTTTGGAGTTACACTGTAGCACACAGCACTATGTGTTATCTTTTTTACCGGATTTATTCATTGTTATTCAATAAATATATGTGATACTAAACATCGGCCAGCAATGGCGGCTTGATGAAAGCCGAATTAAAGCATGGTTATTGTAATTTCACCTTAGCCCACCAGAGGGCGAGCATTTCATTACAATCGCGGATAGAAATAAATTGTTATGTTTATGTATAAGTTTTTTACTATAGCAACTTTTTATTTTTCATTTTTTTAATTAATTCCTTTAAGAGAAAAATCTTTTTATTATTATTATTATTTATAATATTTATTGGGTAAAAAAAAATGGTAGTTTATAGTAGAAAGGATAAACTGATTAAAATTCGTTTTTCATGTATTTAATTCCTTTTAAAAGAAAATCTACATTTTTATTTTATTTTATTGCACTGGTCGGAATCAAATCGTAATATAGTGTAAATAACTGGGGCTTTAAAACACTAAACTAAAATATTCAAAAACTAAAATATGTAATAGTTGCTGAGATACAGTCATCTTTAAAATCGTAGTACTTAATTACAGAAAATCCACAAGTCGTCGATAAATACCCAGATTGAAGTGCACGGGAAAGACCTTTCTGTAGACAGTGGGAAACTGGACCCGATGCAGTACGGGTAGAAAAAAGAGCTGCCTTAGGCAACGGGTATCCAAAGAAGCGAAATCTAAAGCGATTTCAGTGTTTTTTTTTTTTTTTTTTTTTTTAAGTTTTTATTTGTAATGTGATGTAAAAAATAAATACTGATCCAATTTTTTTGAAAATTCATTTAAATATAGTGACCAGCGAAGCGGGCGTAGCCTGCTAGTAATTAAATAAGATGTTTGTGTGTGTGTGTGTCATTGTGTATGTATTTCCAGAGCTTTTTAGGAAAACGGCTGATTGCAGAGCTACACACATTTGCATGGAGGTTCGTAATGACCTCTCCTGATGCACCTCGAAGCCCTATTTTCAAATTTTTGATTAGTTTTCTTTTAATTAATTAAAATGTGAAAATAATAACCTTCTAATTTCTGATAAATTAGCCATTTTAATTTTATCCATAATTTAATTGTTGCCATTTTTTTTTCGACAGAATAAAAAAAAAATGTAAGTTTACTTAAAACGAGGAAAATAAATTAGAAAAATTAGAAAATCTTTATGTATATAAAAGGCAATGTTTGTGTGTGTGTGGACAGCGTATCGCAAAGACGGTAGCTCGGACAGTCACGTGTTTCGACATGAAGGTGCCCTCTGAGGGGTCCTTGTGCACCTCAAAGCCCGATTTTCGAATTTTTGAGTTGTTTACTTTTAATTAATTAAAATATGAAAATATTAACTTCATAATAGCTGCAAAAACAGTCATTAAAAATTTATCCTTAATTTAATTGTTGGCAAAAAAAAAAAAAAAAAAAAAAAAAAAAGAAAATATATTACGAGTTCTTTTTTTTTTTTTTTTTTTTTTTTTCGTCAGGAAAAATATACGTTTACATTCAGTATCACTTTGAAATTTTTATACACATTGATAAAGTGTTAATATAGATTATGGTACTATTATATGTTGTTCTATTTTTTTTTTCTTTAACTATTGTAGATTTTTACTGTCAAGTTGTTATTAAAAAGAAAAAAAAAAAAAAACTGTCCATGACGTCACATTTGACTGCGTAGCGTTTCTTTACTACAATAAACTCTATGAACTATAAATTTATTTTATCAGTTTTATTTATAGATCCTACTGGGCGATTTTTAAATTTTGGCGTTGAAATAAACCGAATGTTTTTCGCCAAGACGTTTAATTTAGAAATAGCCATTTAAAGAAATTAAACCGAAATAGTAGTCACATAAATGATCTATTTTTCTCTGAATAGATACTTTTATAGGGGGGAAAAACATGGAGTTTTAAAAATAGAAAATTTATTTCAAGCACTACATTTCCAGCGTAAAAACCGTTAAAAATATAAACAGAATATGAAAAATTCATACAAATTAGCTAAAAGATATCCGATAAAAGTATCACCAAAATACGATTCCCCCTTTTATACAAGAAATTATATTAAAGAAAAAAATCATCACTATATGGTGACAAAAATTCAAAAGCCGCCAAGGGAGAGATTCAATAAAGTTGTGTAGCACAATAATGTTTACATAGTATTTATTTATTTATTTATATACCAATCACTACGCTAATTTATAATACGAATATACGAGCTGCTGTGTGTGACTGTACCTGCACGCTGTCCGGCAGAAATATTTGTTTAAATTAATCTATACTAGCTGGAACCCGTCGACTTCGACGGTCACTTTATTGACCGTAATGTTTCAAAAATCGTCGTATCATTATTTAAATGTATTTCAAGTTAAAACATCTAATATAATTTACAACATTTCACTTAAAAAAAAAAGAAATTCGGAAAAATGGTTATAAATTGAAATACTATATATGACATCACTTTCTACAAAGTATACTGTCAATGTGACGTCAAACTGACTCCAAATAAAACAGTTGCTATCTTTTATTTTCTGTTTCTTTTAATACTAAGGCTACATGTTAGCTGACCCGCCCGGCGTTGCCCGGACCCATGATAATAACCTTAATTGAACCTTAAATTTGTATGATTTTATATCTTTAACTCGATTTTGTTTGAATTTCTATTTTTAAATAAAGGCATCGCGAAAAAAATAATCAGCTGTAACAAAAAAAATTATCTCGAACAGAACGAAACTCATTCTTGTGACACCGGTGTCTGCGGCAGCACATACGTGAGCCGGTAATAACATAAAAAAAAAAAAATCCCAAAAATTAACCTGCAACCGAAAGAACCCGCCTGGTGTTGGCCGGCCCATGATAATAACCTTAAATGCACCTTAAATTTATATGGTTTTATATATTTAACTCGATTTTGTTTGATTTTCTATTTTTAAATGGAAACATCACAAATAATAATAATAATAATAATCTGTAGCAAAAAAAAAAAAGTACTTCAAACGGAATGGAACTCGGATTCGTATCCCAGTGCCTGTGGCACGTATATGCAGGCCGCTATTAACATGAAAAAATTCTCAAAAATTAACCTTGAACCGAACGAACCTCTGACTCGTGTTACCGCTGCCTGCGGCTGCGGCACCGTATAGCAGTCATGCTACGCAAGCACTGCAAAATCCACTTTCTTCCAACAGGGAGCGCAGTATGTTGTATACGAACATCACCAATCACCTTGAATTTCCAAGACCTTTCAAATAAGGTGTCACATGGTGGTGTCAACTGCAAAATCCTTTAGTTGCACTTTCCACCGCAAGGGGGCGCAGTTTGTTCTGTACGAACATCACCAACGGTGAGGAAATACCAAGACCTATAAAATAAGATATAACATGATAGGGTCTACTACAAAATCACCTAGTTCCATTTTTCACCACCAGGGGCGCACTATATTGTATACAAACATCCCCAATCAACATGAAATTTCAAGACCTCTATCACCAATCGCCTTGGATTTCCAAGACCTTTTAAATAAGGTGTCACATGGTTTTGTCAACTGCCAAATCCTTTAGTTGCACTTTCAACCGCCAGGGGGCGCACTGTGTTCTGTACGAACATCACCAACGGTCAGGAAATACCAAGACCTTTAAAATAAGACGTAACATGATAGGGTCTACAGCAAAATCACTTTGTTCCATTTTTCACCACCAGGGGTCGGACTATACTGTATACAAACATCCCCAATCGACATGAAATTTCAAGACCTTTAAAATGAGGTGCTACATGTGTGGGTCTAGAACGGATTTCCCTCTCAAACTAATTTCCCCCCTTTCCCCTCCCCTCCAAATCTACTTTCCCCCTTTTTTCCCCCTTTAAAATCGAAAATTCCAAATTCGCAGATATTGATTTTTTAGTATTCGACTCTAGTCCCCATATGTACAATTTCTTCCCCGTGAAGTAATTTGAAGCTTAGTTAAGCTCGTAAACGTGTTTTTAACCCGAAACGGGTGGGAAACGGTTTCTCACCCGTTTCCCCCCCTTCGACTTTTTTTTATTTTTCTTTTCTCATAGCACATCTACAGACCAAGATCTTTTTTTAGACACCTCAACCAAATTTTTACACCAAGTAGTTCTCTCAATATAGTGGTTGTCGGAATCGAAAATTTTTGCGATATCTTCACGTTTCACACACCAAGAAAGCCGAAAATGACTTCAGAAAAATTTGCCTGTGTGTGTGTGTGTGTGTGTGTCATCGTGTCTGTATGTCGCTTTTTTTGTCCGGGCATCACTTGAGAACGGCTGGACGAAATTCAACGGCGCTTGGCAGGAATTTAGGTCTTCACCCAACTTAAAATTATATCTATCAACTTTTCAGAAATTCCCCTCCGTTCCCCCCTGGGGGGTAAAAGACTAAAACACGTTTGTCCGGGCATCACTCGAGAACGGCTGGACGGAATTCAACGGCGCTTGGCAGAAACTTAGTTCTTCACCCAACTTAAAATTATATCTATAGAAATTTTCAAAATTATGATTACTGTTTAAATTGTGGGTAAAAAACACCTGCGCATGCGCCATAAATATTTTTTCACTAAAACGCTTTGAATGGAAAAATAAAATATAAAAATAAATTTTTAAATTAAAGGCTTTTTTATTCGCGTGATTCGCACTACAAATTATGAAAAGATTGAAATGAAGTGTTGCAATCTAAATTCCATACTTTAGTTAGTTTTAAAAAATCTAATTGTCGTATCGAAAAACTGTTTACACCCCAGGATTCAGAAAAATCACCCCTTTCACTTGGTACTGAATTTGTAACGATATGATGATATTTCTAATCTGATAGTCTGATATTTCTAATTTATTTTTCCCTTTCTCTGTTTTTCCGTTGCCACTTAAATTTTAAACTTTCGTTATTTTTTAAAAATCTAATTGTCGCATCGAAAAACTGTTTGCACCTCTGGATTCAGAAAAATCACCCCTTTCATTTGGTATCAAATTTATAAATATAGGTCTGATATTTCTAATTTATTTTACCCTTTTTCCGTTTTCAACCCAGATTCGGTGGAAGGTTTTATATTTATATATACGCATTTATATATACTAGTATCGCCCAGTGGTCGAAACTCCACCATTTTTTTTTGCAAAGCGAGGCAAAGCAAAGTTATTGCCTTGGCCTAAACGGAATGCAATTGCAACACAGCTGCGGCAATTGTTTGCCGATATTCACTCTAACTGAATCAGCAGAGTTTTACTTAATATAACTATTTCTCTCTGTAGATGTTAGCCTGTCCTGAAATGAGAGAAAATCGCAACGTGAAAACGCCCCTTGTTGTGTGATACAACCCAGAAGCTAATAGGTACCATGTCAAACCAAGGCCCAACCAAGTATCAAATTCTGTTAAATTAATTCGATTGGTTCATAAAGTACAGAGTTTGAACACAAAAAAAAAAAAAGATATTTTTCAAAAATGGTCGAATTGAGTTCGAGAAATTTCAAAACGTGTAACTTTATCGAAAACCGAAAATCTAAAACTTTTCTGAATCATATATTTTCTACTTATATATGCAGAGGAAAGAATAATAAATCCACTTTTTAAAAAATAAAAATAAGTAGTCAATTTCACTTAATTAAAATGCAAGAAAATCTCAAAACGGGTAAATTCATCGAAAACCGGAAATCAACAGTTTTTATGTATCTTCTACTTGCTTCTTCTACCCACAAAAGCTAGCAATGAAGACACTTTTAAAAAAAATAAGTAGCCAGTTTCAGTTAATTGAAACGTAAAGAAAGCTCAAAACATGCAAATTCAGCAAAAAACGGAAATCGGAATTTTTTCCGTATCGTCTACTTATACATGCAGCAGTTAGTAACAAATCCATTTTCCTTTTATTTTGTATATTAGTTCAATATTTATTGTTTAAATACCACCCTTTGAAATGATATGTTTATGTTTACATTCGAAACTGGAAGTTTGCCATTTTTTTTCTGGAGTTTTGTGATTTAAAATTAAAATTTTATCAATTTTACAGAAAAAATAACTCAATCAAACACATGTAGACAGTAACTTATATATAACTATACCCAAGTATCGGAATTAAAATCGGCAGATAATTTCCGTTATTTTTTAATAATTTTTTACAAAAAATAAAATGGACGATTAACATAGAAAATCTTTTTCATGGCTCCATGGACAGACAGTGACGTCATCACTTCGCTTGCGTATAGTGATGCTACATTATACAAATTACTGTGTCTATGGTTTTATTTGAGCTTTATGAAATTGCCAGATTTAACAACTTTCTATTTTTAGGTATTTTTTAATGCAAAGGAATACGTGTATAAAAGGGAAAAATGGGGGAAAATGCATAAAAAATAAATGTATTTTTAAATACCTTCTTGACATCGTAAGAAAATATTTGCATTCGCACCTTCCGGCTAACCATACCTTTCGAATGATACCATTTTCAACCCTCTACTCCCATAATTAATATGTTAAAAAGGGACTACAAATTTTATGCTTGCCTATTAATATATAGATTTTTATTTTCCAGAAATAAAATGAAATATTTTTAATTTCACGTGAATAATAATAAAAATTAGAGAGAAAAATACCTACAAAAGTTGGTGATTTTTTTTTTTTTTCTTTTTAATCAGGAATTTGTATGTGGATAAATATTTTCATAGAGATATTTGGCATTAGTTTAATACGTTTATTTAATTAAGCAGTACTTTTCTTTCCTGCAGTAAAACAAAATTTTTTGTTGTTACAATTGTAAATGATTATAATTTGGATTTTATTAAGATTTTTTATTTTTATTTTGTAAATATCAAAAAAGAGTTTTTATTTTATTTTACTTATTTTGTGTATGGAACTGCTTTAGTATCGGATCCCTTTGGCAAAATTTGAAATTCGGCACTGAAGTAGCTCGGACGTTTCTCGCCAAGATCTTTAATTGCACAATTGAGATAGCCAATTCAGTACATCGCAAAAATGGCTTAAAATATTTAAAGTCATTCTAAAGCTGTGCTTGCGTAAATTGTTTGTATGCATCCGGCACTTATTGTAACTGTATTTCACGAAATTCGAAATCCACCACTACCCCCTCCCCCTTCTCGGAGTCGGAGGGCAATAAACATGTGTAAAAACATTTTTTTTACGTTTGAATTCGCTTTGAATGATCTTAGAATGGCGACTTTTGGTGTGTGGATATTGATTAAGTGTACGCATTATGTACATTAGTGGGATTTTGCAAAACTTCGAACTCACCCGCTCAGGAAGCTGAAGTAAGAAGTGGAAGTAAGAAGTAAGTTTCTGCCGAAGGCAGTGGGGACCCAGACTCCTCATGTTGAGAGCGAGAAAACCTCTACCAATCACAGCGAGAACTTAGGTTATTAATAAAGATATGGGATTTTTACAACTCATTTAAGTTTAATGTCCAGCGAAGCGGGCAAAGCCTGCTAGTACTTAAATAAATAAATACATAATTATAAGATAAAAAAAAAATATATATATATATATACCATGTTTTTAAATAGCTTAAACTTCTCTTTAAAACGCATTAAAAAGCTCCAATAGGCAGGTAATGGATTTGGCGCCAAATTTGACAACTTTTTGCCCTTGGCGACTCTTTTGGCGACTTTTGGAGAGAAAATTCTTATTATCGATATTCCAAAAATGGACGTTCTAATGTGATTGGTTAAAGAGTTACCGGAAATTTGAATTTAAAAAAAAAAGTTGGTTTTAAAAATAAAATATTAATCCTTTCCGAACAACATATATTTGCATCATGAACTACATTAGCACTTTATCATTGTGTATAAATCTTTAAAATGATAACGACGTCAATTTTTGCCAAATGCATAATTTAACTTTTAACAATTTTTTAACGCTCACGTTTAATTAAATGTATTTATTTTTAGGTCGAAAGAAAATGAACTCGTAAATTTTTTTTGGCAACAATTAAATTATAGTTAATATTTTAATGGCTATTTTTATTGCTATCAGGAGCTTATCATTTTCACATTTTAATTAATTAAAAGAAAACTATTCGAAAATTCGAAAATCTGACTTCGAAGTATTGTGTTGTCACCGGGTTCTGAGCTACTGTGAAAATTTCAAATGTCTAGCTAGTCGGGAAGTTAGTTAAAAATCGATTGCAAGATTTGTCCCTGACAAACACACAAGAATCGAAGTTAATAAAAACATGGTAAAACTAGTATGCTGTGGCCACCACAAGACTTTCTTCTATATTTTCCTATACAAATTCACGCAGTAACAATATTTAAAAAAAAAAAAAAAAAAAAAAAAAAATACGATTTTTTTTTCAAAGTTTTTTTTCGTTAAAAAAAAAAAAAAATCGATAACTTTGTTTTAAATTATCACATATTTATAGTTCAACCATTCGTTTTAAAGATATTGACGAGACCTTTCGAAAGATACCCATCTTGAAAATTTAGCCCCCCCTCCCCCGAGGGGTACTTTCCCCTGGGGGTGGGAAGCGATGACCGAGATTTTTTTCCTAATTAACTACTACTATTATCAATAATTCATATTAATTTCACAATCACAGGTTAAGAATAACTCCCATTATGTACATTTATACGAAATTTTGTCCTATACTGCCATGTTAAAAATTTAGAAAAAATACGATCACAGCACCACCTGTTGAGTGATTGATCCCCAAATCTAATCAGCCCAAGTTTATGTCAGGGGCCAACTAAATACCAAGTCTGGTTAAATTTCGTTTTAAAAAAAAAATTAAAAAAAAAAAAAATACGATTTTTTTTCTAAGTTACTTTTTGTTAAAAGTAAAAAAATCGATAACTTTGTTTTAAATTATCACAGATTTATAGTTCAACCATTCGTTTTAAAGGTATTGACGAGACCTTTCGAAAGATACCCATCTTGAAAATTTACTCCCCTCGAGGGGGGAGTTCCCCCCCAGGGGGGTTCACGAGGCTCCTACGCATACAAAATTTTTTCCCCAGTTGACTACCTCTATTATAAATAATTCTTGTAAATTTCATAATGATTACTAAAAAATAATTCTCTTTATGCACATTTATACAAAATTTTGTCCTATATCACAATGTTAAAAATTTAGAAAAAGCTGGATGGCAACGCAACCTGTAAGACAATTTTTACCAAAAGTTGATAGGCACTAATTTATGTCAAGGTGCAACTACATACTAATTTGTATGAAATTCTGTGCAGTAGTTCCTGAGATACAGTTGCCACAAAATTTTGTCACACACACACACACAGACAGACTGACAGACAGACAGACAGACAGACAGACATTTTCTAAAAAGGGTCAAATCGTGTTCTACAGCTCTCAAAACGTGTAAATCCATCAAAAACCCGAGGTCGAAAATTTTTACGAATCCAATACTTTCTCTATATTACATATAGAAGAAAGTAATAAGAATAAGAATACGTTTAATGGGAAATATATATAACCATAAAAATATTAGTTGTCTAAAATGCGGCAAAACTAGTGCTCACAGCATACTGTTATTAGGGATTAGTTATTTGCCCCACATCATTAGCACTGTTGCAATGAAAGCAGTTTTACAGGCGAAGTGAAAATAAACAGTTCATTCATTCACTTTCAGTTGTGTCAGCATTGGCGACAAACTTGGTGAGTGGGTAACCAAATTTGGTGAGAGGGCAACCAAGTTTGATGAAAAATGGTACTTAAGAATTCCTCAAGTTTCGAAGATCTCCGACACATAGGAGCACAGATCTCGAGCTTTCCGACTCGATGGAATCATCGGGGATGGGATTCTCGATGGAATCATCGCAAAAACTTATAAATAGGAGTGAGTTGATTTATGCGAGAGAGTATGTACCCACTGCGAATCAGAGTTATTCAGGGACCTATTCTGATTGATTGCACTTTAAGGATTGAGCTCTGAGCGAATGAACATTTTTCTTGAGATTGCGAAGATTTATGTTCCGGAGTAACTGATGTTATTTGCTTTATTCTTGTGGAACAAGTGACTGTTTTTCAGAGTATACCAGAACACTCATCGAATAGTGAATTTCGCTATATGAGTAACAGCTTCGAGAATATTCGCTTTAACAACAGTTTTGTTGTATAGATTCGAGAAGCTAAAAATATTTAACATCACTGAGGAGATCCCACACTAAAGCTGTGGCGAAAATTGTCGCCAATCGAAATATATTTACTTAAACGTTTCAATTATTCAATTAAAAAGAAATCATTTTAATATAGTGACCAGCGAAGCGGGCAAAGCCTGCTAGTTTTTAATAAAGTGACGGACATCTTAAGTTAAGCGGGGCCACTTGAAATCAGGCTACCACTTGAAAATTTAAAATCACGATAACTTCCAAAATAGAACTCCAAATCGAACCAAATTTGGACAATGAACCAATCTCATAAATATCTTGAATGAGTTTGTTAACCAAGTTGCTCCACCATTCTATTTTCAAGTGGAGACCACTTGAAAATTTCAAATTCAAATTGTAAAAAAGCCCATTCCGAATTTGTTTGAATTTTGATGTATACATAGACCATATAAGTGTCTCAATCAAGTTTATTAATGAACTTTATCTGCGATTTTTAACAGAGTGGTGAATATCTTAAGTTAAGCGGGACCACTTGAATTCAGCCTACCAATATAAAATTTAAAATCACAATAACTTCCGAAATATTAATCCAAATCGAACCAAATTTGGACAGTGAACTTATCCTATCTTATAAATATCTTGGATAAGTTTTTTAACAAGTTGCTCCGCCATTTTGTTTTCAAGTGGAGACAACTTGAAATTTTCAAATTTACATTGTAAAAAGCGTATTCCGAATTTGTTTGAATTTTGATGCATACGTAGACCATATAAGTATCTCAATCAAGTTAATTAATGAACTTTATCAGCCATTTTTAACAAAGTGGCAGACGTCTTAAGTTAAGCGGCGCCACTTGAAATCAGGCTACCACTTGAAAATTTAAAATCATAACTTCCGAAATAATACCCAAAATCGAACCAAATTTGAACAGTGAACTTATCTTATAAATATATTGGATGAGTTTCTTAACCAATAGCTCCGCCATTTGGTTTTCAAGTGGAGTCCACTTGAAAATGTCAATTCAAATTGTAAAAAAGCGTATTCCGAATTTGTTTGAATTTTGATGTATACATAGACCATATAAGTGTCTCAGTCAAGTTTATTAATGAACTTTTACTGCTCTTTTTAACAAAGTGCGAATGTTATAAACTAAGAAAGACAACTTGAAATTAGGCTACCACTTGAAATTTTATAAACATAACTTTTTAAATTCTGATTCAAATCGAACCAAAGTTGGACAGTGATCTTATTATATAATTATCTCGGATGAGTTCCCTGGGCAACTTGTTCCGACATCTTGTTTCCAAGTTGCGGCCACTTAAAGTCACAATGCTACTTGAGAATGTGCCATCACAATAACTTTTAAAATATTAAACTGGTTTAAACAAAAATTGGATAGCGAACTTATGGTTTAAATATCTTGGATAAGTTTGCTTGATAACTTCATCCGCAGTTTTATTTCCAAGTGGCGGCCACTTGAAAATTTGTCATTATGATAACTTTTTGTTGGTTTAAATGGGTCCACAGAGTAAAAAGCAGAATCTTTTAAACAGTCACAACATTTAATAATATAGAAAAGAAGAATAACATAATGCTGGCCGTTTAGCACAGCTTTCTCGTACAGACTCATATAAACCTCTCTCTCTGAGAAGCGAAGATGCGCTGTTGATTACGTAATACAGTTACGTCACATCTGACGTCATGGCAGGTGTGCGCTCGTTAGCAAATTATACGAGGAAACATGCATTGAAATCCTACATTTCCCCCTTTTTCAATAAATATTTCGAAAATAAAACATATTTATGCATAATAATAGCATATTAAAAATTACAGAAAATTATTTTTATGCAAAAGTTACTTAAAATGAGAAAAGTGTTAGTAAAGAAATAGAATTATAAGCAAATAATTATGGTTAATGTAATAAAATAAAATATGTAAAATATAAGCAGTTAATTTCTTAATGAAAACACAGTTTAAATATTTTTTTTTTAAGTTCATCAGTCCTGAGTATTAAGTCCTATCATATCACAACATTTTTCATGTTTGTATGCATTTAAACTTTTTGTTAAAATATCTGCAGGTTGTTCATCTGATGAAATATATTTAATGTCTATTAGTTTATTATTGTAAACTTCTCGCACAAAATGATGTCGAATGTCAATATGTTTAGTGCGATTGTGATGAACAGGATTTTTTACTAATCTCAGTGCGGACTGATTGTTGCACATGATTGCAGTCGGACTTGATACAATTTCAGGATCCAGTTCTTTTAAGAAATTTCTAACATGAATTGTCTCTTTTGCGGATTCGGACGGAGACATATATTCAGATTCTGTTGTGGATAGAGCAACGGTTCGCTGGTTTCTAGATTCCCAAGAAATAGGTCCACCGGCATACTTAAAGACATAGCTTGTATATGATTTTCTATCATTTATATCCGATGCCATCGGCATCAAAAAATGCTGTTAATGGTTTATTGTCTCTGTAATAAACAATTCCTAAATTTCTACTGCCATTGAGATACCTTAGTATTCTTTTAGCAGCTATCCAGTGAGGTTTTCCTGGATTGTTATTAAACTGACTTAAATAATTTACAGCATGGGTGATATCTGGTCTGGTATAGCAACCGACAGATACATAAGAGAACCAATTAATTGTCTATAAGGAATTTTTGACATGTATGATTTCTCTTCTTCTGTATTTGGACACATTTATTTAGTTAATTTTACACTGTTATCTAAAGGTGTATTTACCACTCTAGAATCTTCCATATTAAATTTATTTAATAAATCTTCAATGTATTTCTTTTGTGTTATAGTGATGCTGTCCCTATCTTGATTAAATTCAATGCCTAAGCAATAATGCAGAAGGCCCATATCTTTCATTTTGAAAGATTCTGCTAATTTATTTCTAATATCAAAATAGTGCTCTTCACTTTTAGTGAGACAAATTAAATCGTCGACATAGACGATTATAATAGCATCAAAAGGATAATTTGAGTAATAGACACATTTGTCGGAATTCAAAAGGTTAAATTTCATTTTTCTCAATTTCTCATCTAATTTCTTAAACCACTGTCTTCCTGACTGTTTAAGACCATACAAAGATTTTTTTAATAAACACACTTTATTTTCATGTATATCATTTTCAAAAAATTAAGGAAGCTCCATAAAAATTTCTTCATGTATATCACCGTTAACATATGCCATAATGAAATCTAACTGGTATGCTGTGAAACCATTTTGAATTGCATACGCAATTGCAGTTCTTATAGAACTTAATCTGGCTACTGGTGAAAAATTTTCCTCAAAATCTATTCCTTGTTTCTGTGAACACCCTTTGGCAACTAATCTGGCCTTAAATTTTTCAATTTGACCATCTGGTTTGAATTTTGTTTTTAAAACCCATTTACACCCAATTACCTTTTTATCTTTTGGTCTATCTACAATTTCCCAAGCGTTTTGCTTAACTAAAGAATCATATTCTAATTTCATCGCGTTCTCCCATTTTTTAGCATAATCTCCATTTAGCGCGTCGATTACGCCGGGATTAATTTCAGTAAATGAGTTATCAGCTAATTGAGAAGTTTCATCTTTATATTTTGTATCTGTAATATATTCCTTACGAGACTTTTGAAAGTTCCAACTTTTAATTTTTTTAGGTCTGCTGGAACCACGTTTAAAAATAGGATTTTTTTTGTCAATCCCTTCCTCCTTGTTTACATTTACCGTCAGCACTCTGCCCCCCTCCACTCACATCTTCCACGTTCCCCCCTTCAGAAAGAGAGGCGCTCGTTTCCCCCCTTTCGAAAAAGAGAAACTTTCTCCGTTGAATTCAGAGGGATGGGAAATCGATCCGCTGCTCCCCCCCCCCCCACTTTGATCGCTGAGGATGTTTTCGCTTTCAGTAGGGAAAAGAGTTTCATTTTTAATATTACAATCATTGCATTTATTCTCAGACGGAAAAATTAATTCTAATTGATCAGTAGTAGCTGAATCATTTGTTTGAAACTCGTCTATAAATCGAACATCACGACTTATGACAATTTTTCTGGCATCCTTATTCCATAATCTGTAAGCGCGTGATTCATTTGAATAGCCAACGAATATATGTTCGTGTGACCTAGCTTCAAACTTCCCTTTTGATTTTTTATTTAGAACAAAACATTTCTGTCCGAAAATTTTAAAATAATCAACAGTTGGTTTATAACCGAAAAACAATTCAAATGGGGTTTTATTTTCTTTAATTCCTTTAGTGGGACACCTGTTTCTTATACATGCAGCGCAATTTACTGCTTCAGCCCAGAATGTATTTGGAAGGTTTGATTGCATTAATAAACACCTCGCCATTTCGCATAATGTACGATTTTGTCTTTCAATTCTAGAATTTTGCTGAGGTGTCATCGGAGATGAATATTCGCGCTTGATACCGCATTCTTCAATATATTTATTGAATTCCTCGCCACAATATTCCAAACCATTATCAGTATGCAGTATTTTAATTTTTTTTCCTAATCGATTTTCGACTGCCGCTTTATATCTCCGGAACGCGTACTTAGCTTCATCTTTTGTTTTTAGAAAATTTACTTTAATGTAACGAGATTTATCATCCAAAAAAGTAATAAAGTAACGTGATCCGCCATGGGATTTAACATTTATAGGGCCACATAAATCAGAATAAACTACTTCTAATAATTCATTACTATGAAATTTGTTTTCTTTACAAAATGGTTTCACAGTTTGTTTAGACTGGATGCATACTTTACAATCTTTTAAAGAATCTTTTTCATTAAAATTTAAATCTCTTAACATATTTTCAGATTTTAATAATTTTAAATCTTTTTCATTTAAATGTCCTAATTTTAAATGCTATTTATGAAAGTTGCTTACCTGAGTTGTTGCAGCTATATCCACCTGCGGCTGAAAAAAAATGTAAATCACCTTTTCTCGTAGCACTTATAATCAGAGAGCCGTCCTGCTCTGTAATTTTCGCACCTTTTTCGGTAAATACAACTCGGCAGTTGTTTGCTGTAGCTTTTGACATTGACATTAAATTGCATTTTAATTTTGGAACGCACAAAACATTTGTTAACTTTAAACTGGTTACACCGTGATTACCGGGAACTTTTAATTTGACTGTTCCAACACCAGTGATCTCCGCTGTTTCATCTACAGCTAATTTTATAGATAAGCCACTTCTGGGTTCGAATTCTGTAAACAAATTCTTGTCATGAGCCATATGCGATGTTGATTC
Source organism: Salticus scenicus (assembly GCA_963930645.1). NCBI lineage: Eukaryota > Metazoa > Arthropoda > Arachnida > Araneae > Salticidae > Salticus > Salticus scenicus. Next base: position 222,182,028 of record OZ005650.1, on the reverse strand, counting down.
ACTGTCGAGACACCATTCGGAATGTTCTTGGAAAGAGTTACTGACTGCCATAGTAAATTCCGTACTGTCTTGAACCATAAAAGATTTTTCTTTGTATTTATTCGATGAAGTGAATTTTCTGTCTGAGATCTTCTTTCGGCATTCTGAGGCTTTATGACCTACTTTTGAACAGTAATTGCATTTGAAGATTGCATAATTTCTCTCTCCATACGTGTTCTTGTTCTGCACAGGCTTTAAGATTTCTCTTTTGTTCTTTTCAGGAAGATTTTTCTTGTGAGTCGTAAAATACGCATTTGACGATTCTTGATGCTTTTTATTTTTTCTTGACTCATATTCTTCCATCATTTTAATTTTTAGAGCTTCAGGCTGCGGCAATTCATCTCTTGCTTCGATAGCGCATCGAAAATTTTCGTACCTGTCAGGAATACTGTATAAGAACAAAACTGATAATAGATCTTCGGCTACTTGAATGTCCATTTCTTTTAGCTTGTTCACTATATCAAAGAAAATATTGAGGTGATCGGACATATTTTCACTATCAGTCATTTTCTTAAAGAGTAGCTGCTTCAATAGGGTGGCTTTCTTTGCCGGTCCTCTCGATTCGTAAACTTCTTTTAATTTATTCCATACTTCATTTGAGGTGGTACAATGTTTAATATGACATAATTCACTTGGAGTAATTGCGAGAATTAAATCGGCTCTTGCTTTACGGTCATTTTCGAGCCATTTTTCTTCGTCTTCGGCGCCTTCATCGGGCTTAATTTTCGTTCCGTTAGCATACGACCAGTGATCATTCTTGATTAAGACAGCTTCTATCTGAAACTTCCATGTGTCAAAATTATTTTTTGATAACTTTTCTATATTTAATATTTGCGACATATTTAATCAGCTATAATAGCTTCGTTATAAAAATAGAATAAAAAATACTTTCGATTTCAGCCCTTAGGCTTAACAGTAAGTCGCACTTTCGTTTTAGCGAATGTTAATTTAAATTTTTAAAAAGTCCGCAGTGAGATGCGTGTCTCTGGGCCCATAACCATTGTTGGTTTAAATGGGTCCATAGAGTAAAAAGCAGAGTCTTTTAAACAGTCACAACATTTAATAATATAGAAAAGAAGAATAACATATTGCTGGCCGTTTAGCACAGCTTTCTCGTACAGACTCATATAAACCTCTCTCTCTGAGAAGCGAAGATGCGCTGTTGATTACGTAATACAGTTACGTCACATCTGACGTCATGACAGGTGTGCGCTCGTTAGCAAATGATATGAGGAAACATGCATTGAAATCCTACACTTTTATAATATTGAATCAATTCACGTCAAATTTAGGTAGTGGATTTATGATTCAAATATCTCAGGTAAGTTCGCTAGGCATCTCACTCCGTTTTTTACTTCCATTACCCTACTACCGTAGGTAATGAAAGTATTGTATTCGGTCTGAAAATTCGATATCGGGTTTTCACCTGATTTACACGTTTTAAGGTCCCCTGAGTCCAAAAAAGTGGTTTTTGGCAATTGGTCAGTGTGTATGTATGTATGTGTGTGTGTGTGTATGTATGCATGTGGAGAATCTTCTGGCTATTATAGCTCAGAAACTAATAAAGACAGAGCTACGAAACTTTAGAATTGAAATACGTCTGGTGTACAGATGAAATTTCCAGATTTTGGTGAAAATTGAAAAACCGGAAGTGGGACATCAGAAACGGGAAGTGGGACCGTAAGTCCGTATCTCAAAAACGGGTCCACGATTTTCTTCAAACTTGCTATATAAACACTCTATTAGATGTCCTTTCGAATGATATAGTTGGTTAGTTCAGGAAAATTGATAGGCGCGTCCTGTATAAATAGCTCAATTTCAGGCCTCGCAAAGGCGTTCCTTTAAAAACGGTTGTACGGATTTTTTTCAAACTCGCCATTTTAACTCACTTTTAAATATGCTTTTGTATGTAATTATTGTTTTCCTGTCAATAATTGAGTTTAACCGGAAGTGAGACATCGGAAACCGGAAGTGGGACCGTAAGTCCGTATCTCAAAAACGGCTCAAACGATTTTCTTCAAACTTGCTATATAAACACTCTATTATATGTCCTTTCGAATGATATAGTTGGTTAGTTCAGGAAATTGATAGGCGTCCTGTATAAATAGCTCAATTTCAGGCCGCGCAAAGGCGTTCCTTTAAAAACGGTTGTACGGATTTTTTTCAAACTCGCCATTTTAACTCACTTTTAAATATGCTTTTGTATGTAATTATTGTTTTCCTGTCAATAATTGAGTTTAACCGGAAGTGGGACATCGGAAACCGGAAGTGAGCCCGTAAGTCCATATCTCAAAAACGGCTCTAACGATTTTCTTCAAATTTGCTATATAAACACTCTATTAGATGCCCTTTCGAATGATATAGTTGGTTAGTTTAGAAAAATTGATAGGCGTCCTGTATAAATAGCTCAATTTCAGGTCTCCCAAGGGCGTTCCTTTAAAATCAGCTAAATGTTTATAATGTGTGTAGTACTGGGTAATGGAAGTCGTGTGGCTGTTACACACCAGATTTTTTTCCCAAGTAGTGACCACTTTAAATCACGGTGCAACTGAAAATATCTTATGATAAGTTTTGAAATACTGATTTAATTTGAACTAAAGTTGGACAATGAACTTATCATACAAATATCTTGGATGATTTCGCTGGGCAATTTGCTTCGCCATTTTGTTTCCAATTTGTAGCCAATTAGACTGCCACTTGAAAATTTGTCATAACAATAACTTTTGAAACATTGCACTGATTCGACTCAAAGTTGGATAGTGGACTTATGCTTCAAATAACTTGGATGAGTTTGCTGGGCAGCTTGCTCCATTGTATTGTTTGCAAGTGGCAACCACTTGAAAATTTCTTATCACGGTAACTTTTGAAATTCTTAATTAATTCAAACCAAAGTTGAAAAATGGATTTATCATTCAAATATCTATGATTTCGGAAGGCAATTTTTTCTGCAATTTTGTTTCAAAGTTGCGTCCTTTTGAACGCTGCCACTTGAGACTTTATTATCGCGATAACTTTTGAAATCCTGAATTTATTCGAACCAAAGTTGGACAGTGGACTTATCTTACAAATACTTTGAATTAGCTCACTGAGCAACTGCTTCTGCTATTTTGATCCAAGTGACGGCCACTTAATTTTTAAGCTATTGTATAGCTTTTATCGCGGGCTTTGAGCGCGGCGACCGAAACGAAAAATTCCGTAACGAAAAAAAAACCTAACACAGTTCGGTAGACTTCGGCTGTACGAAGCTCGCACAGATCGTGACGAGTTTCCCCGAAATCGGACGAATACATAAGCAGCTGTTTGTGAGAAAGTATATAGGTGTATAGGTATCTATCATCTATGTACAACAGTGAATAGCTGTACGCGTAAAATTTGTGTATAAAGTAGATCAGATAAAACTTGAATATCTCCATTCGACTTGCAGGCCTTTAAAACCTATTAAATACCTTTTCTCTATTAAAATTTGTTTTCTTATCGGTCACCACGCTCAAAAAGTGTAACTTGAATTAATATCAAAGAAAAAACTTGAATATCCCCATTCGACTTGCATGGCCTTTAAAACCTATTAAATACCTTTTCTCTATTAAAATTTGTTTTCATATCGGTCACCACGCTCAAAACGTGTAACTTGAATTAATATCAAAGAAAAAAATTGAATATCCCCATTCGACTTCCAGGCCTTTAAAACCTATTAAAATACCTTTTCTCTATTAAAATTTGTTTTCTTATCATTATTGTTATCTTATTCATTAATATCAAAGAAAAACCTTGAATATCCACATTCGACTTGCAGGCCTTTAAAACCTATTAAATACCTTTTCTCTATTAAAATTTGTTTTATATCGGTCACCACGCTGAAAAAGTGTAACTTGAATTAGTATCAAAGAAAAAACTTTAATATCCCCATTCGACTTGCAGGCCTTTAAAACCTATTAAATACCTTTTCTCTATTAAAATTTGTTTTCTTATCGGTCACCACGCTCAAAAAGTGTAACTTGAATTAATATCAAAGAAAAAACTTGAATATCCCCATTCGACTTGCAGGCCTTTAAAACCTATTAAATACCTTTTCTCTATTAAAATTTGTTTTCTTATCGGTCACCACGCTCAAAAAGTGTAACTTGAATTAGTATCAAAGAAAAAACTTGAATATCCCCATTCGACTTGCAGGCCTTTAAAACCTATTAAATACCTTTTCTCTATTAAAATTTGTTTTCTTATCGGTCACCACTCTCAAAAAGTGTAACTTGAATTAATATCAAAGAAAAAACTTGAATATCCCCATTCGACTTGCAGGCCTTTAAAACCTATTAAATACCTTTTCTCTATTAAAATTTGTTTTCTTATCGGTCACCACGCTCAAAAAGTGTAACTTGAATTAATATCAAAGAAAAAACTTGAATATCCCCATTCGACTTGCAGGCCTTTAAAACCTATTAAAATACGTTTTCTGTATTAAAATTTGTTTTCTTATTATTGTTATCTTATTCATTAATATCAAAGAAAAAACTTGAATATCCCCATTCGACTTGCAGGCCTTTAAAACCTATTAAATACCTTTTCTCTATTAAAATTTGTTTTCTTATCGGTCACCACGCTCAAAAAGTGTAACTTGAATTAATATCAAAGAAAAAACTTGAATATCCCCATTCGACTTGCAGACCTTTAAAACCTATTAAATACCTTTTCTCTATTAAAATTTGTTTTCTTATCGGTCACCACGCTCAAAAAGTGTAACTTGAAATTATATCAAAGAAAAAACTTGAATATCCCCATTCGACTTGCAGGCCTTTAAAAACCTATTAAAATACCTTTTCTCAAAAAATAGAGTTAGATCATTCAAATTTGGTACATCGAGGTTTTCGATACCTACAAATCGATTGCGGATATTTTTGATATATTCTCATTGCGGATATATTCTCATTTATTCAATAAAAGAAAAAAAATTGTTTTCTTATCGGTCACCACGCTCAAAAAGTGTAACTTGAATTAATATCAAAGAAAAAACTTGAATTAATATCAAAGAAAAAAATACTGCATAAATAAAATAAATAAATAATTATAATTGCATAAGTTGATAAAAAATGCTATGCAATAGCTTTACCGCGGCAGTCCTCGAGTGCCACACGTATTTTTTTTAACACATTACTTTTGATATTCTGAATTAATTCAAACTAAATTTGTACAGTAGACTTATTTTACAAATGCATTTGATATATTTGTGTGCCATCTTTTTTCCAAGTGCTGGCCACTTTAAAATTTTAAATTCATATAAAAAGGTATTTATGAACCGATTTGCTTAAAACTCCATATGTACACAGCCTGCATAAGTGTTTCTACGAAATCCATTAATAATTTGTAGTCACCATTTTGAAACAAAATGGCAACTACTTGATAAGGAGAACGAAATTAACCTAACCTTCCGAATAAGCCGGAAGGACTTGTTTAAATTCAAAACAACTTAACTTTTAAAATGAAATAAAAATTTTAAAAAGAACTTTCAAAGAAAAAGGAAAAATATCGTCTGCTTAAGAAAAAGCAGAGTTTAGAGCATGACGAGAAAATTTCAATATTGGCTAGTTTGGCTTCCTGTAGTTCAACAGTCACGTGACTTTTTTATCAGTTATCTTTGCCACTGAAAATGATTGCCATTGTCCCGTCCACTTTTATAAAAGGTGTATGGTTTGCACCATGGATATAGTAATATATATAGATGTATCATCCCATGTTATCTAGAAAAAATTTTTGATGCCGAAAAAAAGTTAGTATTGAAAAAAAAAAAAAAAAAAAAAAAAAAAAAAAAATACGTGTGGCACTCGAGGACTGCCGCGGTAAAGCTATTGCATAGCATTTTTTATCAACTTATGCAATTATAATTATTTATTTATTTTATTTATGCAGTATTTTTTTCTTTGATATTAATTCAAGTTTTTTCTTTGATATTAATTCAAGTTACACTTTTTGAGCGTGGTGACAGATAAGAAAACAATTTTTTTTCTTTTATTGAATAAATGAGAATATATCCGCAATGAGAATATATCAAAAATATCCGCAATCGATTTGTAGGTATCGAAAACCTCGATGTACCAAATTTGAATGATCTAACTCTATTTTTTGAGAAAAGGTATTTTAATAGGTTTTTAAAGGCCTGCAAGTCGAATGGGGATATTCAAGTTTTTTCTTTGATATAATTTCAAGTTACACTTTTTGAGCGTGGTGACCGATAAGAAAACAAATTTTAATAGAGAAAAGGTATTTAATAGGTTTTAAAGGCCTGCAAGTCGAATGGGGATATTCAAGTGTTTTCTTTGATATTAATTCAAGTTACACTTTTTGAGCGTGGTGACCGATAAGAAAACAAATTTTAATAGAGAAAAGGTATTTAATAGGTTTTAAAGGCCTGCAAGTCGAATGGGGATATTCAAGTTTTTTCTTTGATATTAATGAATAAGATAACAATAATAAGAAAACAAATTTTAATACAGAAAAGGTATTTTAATAGGTTTTAAAGGCCTGCAAGTCGAATGGGGATATTCAAGTTTTTTCTTTGATATTAATTCAAGTTACACTTTTTGAGCGTGGTGACCGATAAGAAAACAAATTTTAATAGAGAAAAGGTATTTAATAGGTTTTAAAGGCCTGCAAGTCGAATGGGGATATTCAAGTTTTTTCTTTGATATTAATTCAAGTTACACTTTTTGAGCGTGGTGACCGATAAGAAAACAAATTTTAATAGAGAAAAGGTATTTAATAGGTTTTAAAGGCCTGCAAGTCGAATGGGGATATTAAAGTTTTTTCTTTGATACTAATTCAAGTTACACTTTTTGAGCGTGGTGACCGATAAGAAAACAAATTTTAATAGAGAAAAGGTATTTAATAGGTTTTAAAGGCCTGCAAGTCGAATGGGGATATTCAAGTTTTTTCTATGATATTAATGAATAAGATAACAATAATAAGAAAACAAATTTTAATACAAAAAAGTTATTTTAATAGGTTTTAAAGGCCTGCAAGTCGAATGGGGATATTCAAGTTTTTTCTTTGATATTAATTCAAGTTACACTTTTTGAGCGTGGTAACCGATAAGAAAACAAATTTTAATAGAGAAAAGGTATTTAATAGGTTTTAAAGGTCTGCAAGTCGAATGGGGATATTCAAGTTTTTTCTTTGATATTAATTCAAGTTACACTTTTTGAGCGTGGTGACCGATATAAAACAAATTTTAATAGAGAAAAGGTATTTAATAGGTTTTAAAGGCCTGCAAGTCGAATGTGGATATTCAAGGTTTTTCTTTGATATTAATGAATATGATAACAATAATGATAAGATAACAATAATGATAAGAAAACAAATTTTAATAGAGAAAAGGTATATTAATAGGTTTTAAAGGCCTGCAAGTCGAATGGGGATATTCAATTTTTTTCTTTGATATTAATTCAAGTTACACGTTTTGAGCGTGGTGACCGATATAAAACAAATTTTAATAGAGAAAAGGTATTTAATAGGTTTTAAAGGCCTGCAAGTCGAATGTGGATATTCAAGGTTTTTCTTTGATATTAATGAATATGATAACAATAATGATAAGAAAACAATAATGATAAGAAAACAAATTTTAATAGAGAAAAGGTATATTAATAGGTTTTAAAGGCCTGCAAGTCGAATGGGGATATTCAATTTTTTTCTTTGATATTAATTCAAGTTACACGTTTTGAGCGTGGTGACCGATATGAAAACAAATTTTAATAGAGAAAAGGTATTTAATAGGTTTTAAAGGCCATGCAAGTCGAATGGGGATATTCAAGTTTTTTCTTTGATATTAATTCAAGTTACACTTTTTGAGCGTGGTGACCGATATAAAACAAATTTTAATAGAGAAAAAGTATATTAATAGGTTTTAAAGGCCTGCAAGTCGAATGGGGATATTCAATTTTTTTCTTTGATATTAATTCAAGTTACACGTTTTGAGCGTGGTGACCGATATGAAAACAAATTTTAATAGAGAAAAGGTATTTAATAGGTTTTAAAGGCCATGCAAGTCGAATGGGGATATTCAAGTTTTTTCTTTGATATTAATTCAAGTTACACTTTTTGAGTGTGGTGACCGATATAAAACAAATTTTAATAGAGAAAAGGTATTTAATAGGTTTTAAAGGCCTGGAAGTCGAATGTGGATATTCAAGGTTTTTCTTTGATATTAATGAATAAGATAACAATAATGATAAGATAACAATAATGATAAGAAAACAAATTTTAATAGAGAAAAGGTATTTTAATAGGTTTTAAAGGCCTGGAAGTCGAATGGGGATATTCAATTTTTTTCATTGATATTAATTCAAGTTACACTTTTTGAGCATGGTGACCGATAAGAAAACAAATTTTAATAGAGAAAAGGTATTTAATAGGTTTTAAAGGCCTGCAAGTCGAATGGGGATATTGAAGTTTTTTCTTTGATACTAATTCAAGTTACACTTTTTGAGCGTGGTGACCGATAAGAAAACAAATTTTAATAGAGAAAACGTATTTAATAGGTTTTAAAGACCTGCAAGTCGAATGGGGATATTCAAGTTTTTTCTTTGATATTAATGAATAAGATAACAATAATGATAAGATAACAATAATGATAAGAAAACAAATTTTAATAGAGAAAAGGTATTTTAATAGGTTTTAAAGGCCTGCAAGTCGAATGGGAATATTCAAGTTTTTTCTTTGATATTAATTCAAGTTACACTTTTTGAGCGTGGTGACCGATAAGAAAACAAATTTTAATAGAGAAAAGGTATTTAATAGGTTTTAAAGGCCTGCAAGTCGAATGGGGATATTCAAGTTTTTTCTTTGATATTAATTCAAGTTACACTTTTTGAGCGTGGTGACCGATATAAAATAAATTTTAATAGAGAAAAGGTATGTAATAGGTTTTAAATGCCTGCAAGTCGAATGGGGATATTCAAGGTTTTTCTTTGATATTAATGAATAAGATAACAATAATGATAAGAAAACAAATTTTAATAGAGAAAAGGTATTTAATAGGTTTTAAAGGCCTGCAAGTCGAATGGAGATATTCAAGTTTTATCTGATCTACTTTATACACAAATTTTACGCGTACAGCTATTCACTGTTGTACATAGATGATAGATACCTATACACCTATATACTTTCTCACAAACAGCTGCTTATGTATTCGTCCGATTTCGGGGAAACTCGTCACGATCTGTGCGAGCTTCGTACAGCCGAAGTCTACCGAACTGTGTTAGGTTTTTTTTTCGTTACGGAATTTTTCGTTTCGGTCGCCGCGCTCAAAGCCCGCGATAAAAGCTATACAATAGCTTAAAAAGAAATAGAAAAATGAATTTGAAGCTGTATCTGGAGTTTTTCATTCTTCTTTAGTAAATAAATTATTCATAAATTTTATTTACTAAATTATCTGTGTGTATTCCTGTGTGTAATTTACTCGGGGAAAGACAGCCGTTAGAGTGACTTTTCCCGAGAAAAAAGGAATCAATTTTTTCCTCTCACTGATCAATCTATGTCTTATTACTATATCTATGGTTTGCACTTCTGAATTCAGAAAAATCGCCCCTTTCATTTGGTACCGAATTTGTAGAGACTGGATCGATATTTCTAATTTATTTAGCCATTTTTGGCTCCTTAAACGCATCTTAAGCTCAAAATTGACTGGTTTATTACTTGACATAGGTCGACGTTTTAATTAATATCTCGGGAACTAATTAAAAATTTTTCAGGAGCCCCTCGGGAAGGCTCCTGAGCATCCGTATGTCAATTTTTGTACTTCTGAGTTCAATAGGGGCTGAACGTATAGAAGAACAGACAGACAAAAACTTTTCCTTTTATTATTATAGATGCATTCGCCCCGATTTCCTTTAAAACAATAATAGGTAACAGGTAAATGTTGTAAATTTGAAAACGAAAAAACATTAAAACAAAATAAAATAAAATCAATTGCGGTAGTGAATCAACGAATGCTTTGCCAGCTTCGCTGGTCACTATATTTAAAGGGGACTAATGTGCAAGTTGTACATGACGGGACTAAAGTGAAAGTTGTACCTCAAGGGACTAATGTGAAAGTTGTACCTCACGGGACTAATGTGCAAGTTGCACCGAACGAACAAACTATTTCTTTCAACGAAAATGCCTACTAACCCTGGACGATAGGTCTAATATATCGTATCATATTATATATCGTATTTATCGTAATATAACTCAATACTTATTTCGCTTCCTTCTTCGACTCGTTTTAATACGCATTTTTTATATGCATGAGCAGCCCCCGAAAAACAAAAACATTAAATTCATTTTTTTACTTATTTTTATTTCATATTATTTCACGCGCACTTTTTATTTCCTAATTCAAAATTATTAAAAAAACTTTTTCAATATCGCCTGTAACGATACTGATTATTATTAACCTTCTAGCGGGCGCGCTGCTTATACGAACATGAAATGTTTTCACATACACTACTGTAAAATATGTATTTTAAAGTATCTGAATATTTTAATTATACTATAACCATTGAAAGATTAATAAGAACATTCAGTTGGAACTTTTATTCATTAAAACAAAACTGAAAGAATGAAACTGAAAGCGCAAAATCAATATAAAAAAATCAAAGAAACATCGGAATTATAAGTTAATTAATTTTAAAAATATTTAAAATAATAATGTTTAAAACAAAAACAACAAACAATCGTTTTTAGCAGTGAAAAAAAAAAATCAAATATAACAAAACGTTACATGAAAGGTCGCGCGTATTTTTCAAATACAAATAGCAAATATTCAGCTTCATATCATTGTCTCGAGGTTCAAAAGATAACTAAAAATAGATCAATATATACTGAGTGAATAGCCAAAGATAAGTGTTTCAAATGCTCTCTGACTTTAAGATATACAACGAGATTTACCACAAGTGTATCTCTCAGATACGCGCGCCCGTTGGAAGGTTAATTTTCTTTTCTTTTTCTTTCAATAATAATATAAAAAAAAATGATTTTGATGAAATTCTGGCAAAAGCAGAATTTAATTTAGGACGGAGGACTATTAGCCTTTTTTTTTTTTTTTTTTTCTTTTTTCAAATTATAACATCGCTTTCAAATTATTCAATTATATTTTCGATAAATTTTAGATTTCGACAAATGTCCAACTATCGAAATCGACAACGCAAAAATCCCAGATTGAGACTAATAGGCCCTCAGTCCTAAAAAAAATCGAAATCGGGCCATTAAAAGTTAAAATACAGAAAAAAAATATATGAGTGCTACTACACGGCGGATGATGGCGGCTGAAAAGAAGCTTTGATAAGTAGTGCGAGTGTCACACCATACAATATGCATAGATAAATGTATAGAAGTTAAAAAGTATCTTATTCACAAGGTATTAAAAGAAAGAAAATTGAAATCGGATCATTAGGAGTTCAGATACAAAACAATTAGCGCTCCTATATGGCAGCTGCCGGCGGCCATCTTTAATGGTCGCCATCGGGGTATTCTGCACGGATTTTCAAGTGGCTCCCTATCTGGAAATTTATATTTTGGTATGAACTTTGACCACAGAAGGTGGCATATTCCAATCAAAAAGTGCAGCTTTTTAGCTTTTTTTGTCGTGTACCCACTAGGGCTGGATGATATATCGATATATCGTCAAATATCGATATCTACCACAAATCATGATAATCGATATTGATCAACCACATGTCACGATATATCGGCTATGTATAGACTAAGGATGAAACGGATATCCGGTAACTATCCGGTATCCGGCCTATCCGGCTGAGTTTTAAATATCCGGTGGGGTACCGGATATCAGCACACCGGATACGGATATCCGACAATTTCAAGCCGGATATCCGACGGATATCCGAAAGAGAAAATTCAAGCTTAAATCCCATCAGATGAAAATTTTGCGACAATTTTAAAAAATTTTTTAGATCAGTTGTAGCTTGTAAAGGATTTTTTTTTTTTAAGTTGGCTTCGGCGAAAATCGATTTTGGACTCATTAGCAAACAAATTTAGCCAAAAGTAGCTTCAGGTCTAAGAAATATAGAAGCCCTATTTTAATTTTGTACAGAGTTAGCTAGGTTTTTTTTCCCAGAGTGATCTATAACATTCCCCTTAATCTTCCCCATAACAATAAAAAGAGCTGTTCATTGTTGTTCCTGAACAAATGATATTTATTCTCTGCAGTTGCAGTATATATATAACTCTGTTTTCATGTCTTTTGCTAATATGTTGTTAGATTGTTTAGTAATATTGTTAGTCTTGGATGTTAAAGTTGTTAGATTGTTTCGAGAATGAGTCAAATAATGTGCATTGATTGACTAGAACCTGTTTATTTACAATCCAGTTTTCAATACACAATAAAGCTGTTGTTTTTGTGACCATATATTTATACTAGCAGAAACCTGGCATTACTTGCGCCATCTATCTATTCGATTTGGATTTTTTTTAAAACCCTCCAATTTATATAAATTTGCATTTTTGATGGAATATCCTACTAAAGCACCTGAATTTAGAATTCTCTGTTGCGTTGCATAGGTATATCCCCAAAAAATTAAAATTACTTCAAATAAAAGTACATATTTAAATTTTCAGAAACTCTGTACTTTCACTTTCATATTGTTCATAAGAGAAAAAAAATTCAGTTATTTATAGTTTTTGATTTTGTACTGCAGAAAAACTTCACTTAAAGAATTTTAATAACTAATGTAAAATTTTCTTTCTTATCTGTACAGAATATAAAAATATAAAATAAGTAAAAAGTATAAATTTATTTTGAATTATTATTTTCTTCTATATTAAATAGAAGGAAGTATTGGATTCGTGAAAATTTTCAACTTCCAGTTTTCGGTGGATTTATGCATTTTGAGGGAACCAAAACACAATTTGACCATTTTTGGAAAATGTCTATCTGACAAAAATTTTGTGCAGTTCAAGAGTTAATGCACAGAATTTCATATAAATTTATACATAGTTGCATCTTACCAAAAAAAAAATATATATATATATATTCCCGTCAACTTTTGGTGCAAATCACTCAACAGATGCCGCTGCTATACTGTGATTTCTCCCATTTAAAGGAAGACTATATCTCAGCTTATACTGTGTATAATTGAAAAAAATAAACCAAGTGTGTCACAGGGAGGGCTATTATGAAACATGTTCATTCAATTTCTGTGCATGACGGCCAATAGGTGATGCTGCTATGCTGCAATTTTTCCGTGAATGGAGAAGTTATGTCTCAGATTCATTCGTGTATAATTGCTAAAAACTTAGTATGGGAAAGGGTCATTTTTATAAATCATTATGTTGATTCAATTTTGGTGCATATTGGTCGATAGGTGGTTATATTATGTTGCAATTTACTCTGTGAATAGGAAGGCTAAATCTCAACATCTATAAAATTTAAGAGATAAACACGATAAAAATAATGTGAGAATAAAAGTTGGCTTAATTTGGGTGTATATCGACCAACAGGTGGCGCAGCTGTTCCTCACCTTCTGTAATTCTCCGCATGGCTACATCTCAAATTTTTTTGATTAAAATTGCACTAAACTCATTATCTAAAATCTTTATTGTAAGCTATGATTATGTTTCTTCTGCATGTTAAACAGCATGTAGCGTTGTTATATAGAGAGATATAGAAGAAAGTTTTGTGATGGCCATAACATACTAGTTTGAAGCTTTTATTTTATTTTATTTTTTTCTTCTTTCTTTTATGTTTTCTTATAAATGTCTCAAAAGAAAGTATTGGTTTCATAAAAATTTTCAACTTCTGGTTTTTGATGGATTTACACATTTTAAGAAGTCCAGCCAGAACCTGGTTTGACCAATTTAAAAAAAATGTCTGTGTGTGTGTGACAAAAATTCTGTTCAACTGTACCTCCGGAACTACTGCGTACTACAATTACATATAAATTTATGTGTAGTTGCACCATGACATAAATCAGTGCCTACCAACTTTTGGTGCAAATGGCTCAACAGGTGGTGCTGCCATACTGCGATTTCTGCAACTTAGAGGAAGGCTATATCTCAGAAACTACAGCACAGAATTTCATATAAATATATATGTACATGTAACTTGGCATATATTAGTGCCTATGAAATTTAGGGAAGGCTATATTTTAGGTTTTATTTCATGTAACTACACAAAACTTCATGTTGGAAAGGCATTATGAGAAATTATGCTGGTTCAGTTTGGGTGCATGTTGGCCAGTAGGTGGCTCTGCAATACAGAAATTTCCCCCCAAAAGGGGAAGACTATATCTCTTATTCTATTGTGTATAATTGCATAGAACTTGGTATGTGAGAGAACCAGCCATTGTGAAACACTATTGCGATTTATTTTAGGCGTATATCGACCAACAGGTGGCAACACTGCACTACAAGTTATCCAGTGGCTAAGTCAATCCCAACTTCTATGACATATGTGCATGAAACTTGATATATAAGACAACCATTATGAATGCAAATGTTGACCTTATTTATGTGTATATCAGCCGACAGGTGGAGCTTCTATTATGATTTTTCACAAGCGTATATCTCAGCATCTGTTGATTAAAATTCCATAAATTCCTTTTGTAAAATATTTATTGTGAGAAGCTATGGTTAAACTTTTATACGATTTAAACGGTAAGCGGTGCTGTTATATAGAATTATGTAGAAGAAAGTTTTGTGATGGCCACAACATATTAGTTTTCATGTGAAAATAACCCTTCAACTGTGATTATATTAGTAAAATATTTTATTTCATTTTTTTAATAATAGTATTGTAAAAAATATGTAAATAATAAGTTTTAGTTTTATAATTCTGAACAAAACCTATCTTTTTGTGATAGTGCTTTTCACCAAAAATTGCAAGTGTAGGAATGTGTATGTTAGGCTTAAAATTTTATTCTTCATGGCAATATTGCACAAATAAATAGAATATTAAATAAATATGTTTAAATAAATTTTATTTAAAATGTTTTTAAAAGAATAGTATATGAAATATGTTTATATTTTATTGTTTTAAAATAAAGAAAAAGAAAAGAAATATGCAACACAACAAAAAACAAAACTATTGCCGGATATCCGACGGATATCCGGTCCGGATATCCGTATCCGGCAGGCAGAAGAGCTCCGGATATCCGATATCCGGTATCCGGCAAAATCACTATCCGTTTCATCCCTAGTATAGACAATATAATTTCTTATTTTCATCTTTTACCTAACAATAGGGATGAATAAAAATAGAAATTGCATGCATGAAAGATGAAAAGAAGTTTTACATACATAGATTTCATGGTGAGAACAGTTTTTATTTTATTTATTTATTTTTTCAAGGGGAGCGGAGGGGTTGTTGTTACTGTTTTTATCCAATTTTTGTAAATTTGGATATTTTATGAAAAAACTAAAAATGACAGAAAATTACTAATGTTCTAAAAAAGTAGAATTAAATTCTTATTAATTTATGTTCCACATTTTCAGTTTATGGAATGCTAAAAAGGGGGAAAAAAAAACAAACAATAATATTCTTGAAGTCCATTTATCAGAACTTACTACATGTATTTTAATTCATTGTTGAAATATTTAGGTTTGTTGTGCAATGATAATGATTTTATATTTTATCATATATCATTGTTTTAGAAGCAATAAATTTTTTTATTACCCTGCTGCTAAAATTGCCCTTAATAAAGATATATTACTTTGGGGGGAAATTTCAATTCTAACTTAAATGGACTTTTTTAGAAACAAGATTTAAAAAAAAAAAAAAC
Source organism: Salticus scenicus (assembly GCA_963930645.1). Lineage (NCBI taxonomy): Eukaryota > Metazoa > Arthropoda > Arachnida > Araneae > Salticidae > Salticus > Salticus scenicus. Next base: position 222,166,228 of record OZ005650.1, on the reverse strand, counting down.
TATGTTGTGCCTATTAGAATGACAATCTTCCCGTTTTCTCAGAATATTGCTGTACAGCAGTGCCACATTTCGGCAGATATGCACCCAAATTGTATCATCATAATGGCCTTTTCATATATCTAGTTAAATTACACACAATAGAACCTGAGATACAACCTTCACTTATACTGTGGAAATCGCTGTATAGCAACGCCATCTTTACAGCGACAGGCATTAAAAGTTGACAGAAACTAATAAATGTCAAGGTACATCTGCATATAAATTTATATGCAATTCTGTGCAGTAATTACTGAGATATAGCCTCCCCTGAAATTATGAAAATCGCTGTATAGCAGCGCCACCTGTTGGGCAGTTGGCACCAAAAGTTGACAGGAAATCGCTGTATAGCAGTGCCACCTGTTGACCAATCGGCACCAAAAGTGGACAAACACTAATTTATGTTTAGGTGCATTTACATCATAAATTTATATTCAATTTGGTGCAGTAGTATCGTATATATATTCACCACAAAATTTTTGTCACGCCCATTTACTAAAATTGGTCAAACTGTGTTTTGGATCTCTCAAAACGTTGTAAATTCATAGAAAACCGTAAGTCAAAAATTTTTACGAATCCCATACTTTCTTGTATTGAGTATAGAAGAAAGTAAAAAACGGCTTAAGCAAGTTCTGAGCACTAATAAAGAGAAGATTTGTGGGATTTTATATTATCCAAATTTTCTTTGTTGTTGATATTTCGAAGAAAAAATATGATTGAGGGTTAAAATATTTTTATTTTTTCTAATAAAGCAAACCTATAGCAAATCTCATTCCTAAAACAGATAAAAAAAAAAAAACCTTACTTTATAGATCAATTTTTTCCAACGATAGTCACACTTTAATATTGTTTCAATCAAAAAATCTATTCTTTCGTTTCAATCATTAAAGATTTATTTCACAATATTTCACTAAAAACTCAACATCATGTCCATATCGCATTCATAAATGAAATCGAAATATCAAAGTGCTTAATCATCCCCACTACTCATGAGTGAAACGAGTCAGCAATGGCAATACGCTTTAACATCGTAATCATATAATTGATTTCTGATTCCTTAATCGAATAAACTCATACTCACATTCACTCACTCACAGCGGCACGGAAGATATTCATGAATATAATCAGAAACATCACGCTTGCGCAGAATAGCCGATAAACACTCAAGAAGGGAAAATACTCTTTGTTTACTCATGTTACTGACGATGACGATTGCCAGAGATCATGATTGAATATTATGGGACGGCGGCAGGGAACAAGCATGTTAAATTTTTATTGTTTGATTGGACTCATAATTTGATTATTAGAATTGGTGGGAAGATTGTCGATTTTTCGATATCAATGAATAAATGAATGGTAAGTATTGAACTACAATGAATCTTACATAAAGATTAAAGAGAGTAAATTAATAAAAATCTATCATTTTTTATCTGCAATAGTTTTGTTTTTCTTCTAAAAATATTTAAAAAAAGAAAAGGTTTACATGTATATAATTTATTTAATGGTATATTTCCGATGCTAATTAATTAATCTTGTCTAAATTTATTTTATAAATGAAATTTATAAACAGAATTCTTTGTTCTATATAATTATTTAAAAAAATTTTTTTTAGTGATATACATAATTCATGATGCTAATTAATGATTGAATCATTAATGACTATATTAAAACTAGATGAACGATCGAAAATTTCTACAAACCAATCAGTATTTATGGTCTGTTTTTGTTGAAATTCTTTTAAAATAAGCAATATTTTAATATATACTTATTTTTTTTGGTATTTATTAATTTAAAATCTTCAATTTTTAAAATGACAATGAGGCATACTATTGATTCTTTAGAATATTATCATTTGGTATCTAAATCAAAGACTAAAAGTCAGGTTTGGTCCACTTTTGGGATACCTGCCGATAAGCATGGTACTGTTAACACTGATGTGGCAATAATTTGTAAACGCTGCAAAAAATATGTATGTGCAAAAAAAAGGAGTACAACAAATTTACTTTCTCATTTGAAAGTGCACCATCCATTAAAATTTAGTGAGTACACTTCAAAGAAGCTACTGACTCCTGTTATACGTACATACAGTGAAATGAATGATTCTGATAGTTCACCTGTAGAAAGTAGTGTTTATATTTGGTATACTAAATGATCTTTGCCTTAAAATTTTATTACATTGTTTACCAAGCTATGAGTTTAGTCGTAGTTTAACTATGAGTTATTTCGTAGCTTGACAGTCAACGTGTTAAAATATTTTCTGTATTTCTCAGCCTATATTTCAATAAATATGTCAATTTACAGAATTTTGCTTATTTAATAATTATAATTATTTAATAGCTAATTTAATGATTACTATAATGATTTAATAACCATAATATTTTATTTGAATTTGTCGATATATCGATATATCAGAATATCGTGATATGAGGATGATGATATATCATGATATTAAATTCCTGACATCGTCCAGCCCTAGTACCCACCCAAAACCCAACGTGCTATTACGTCATTTCATGATTACATCAAATATCGAATTCGAGTGAGCATTGCGGAAGCTAATTCCGCTTCCATTTATTCTAATTTTCGGAAATACCACACTCGCTTGTTTTTTCATCAGCTTCAAAGAAAGGAAACTATGCAGCAATACAGTGGCATAGCTAGACACAAATCATAGAGGTGGGGCGGGGGGGGGACCAGTAATGCCTAAGTCACGCAGTTCTTATACTGGAGTAAAAAATCAGTTATTGGTAAAGTCGAAATTGGGTTTTTGATATATTTGCACGTTTTGAGGTCACCTGAAACTGAAAATCACGTTTTTAATGGTTGGTCTGCATGTAAGTCTGTTATCAGCATAACTCAATACGATTATATATGGTTATATAGTTCGTGTACAGGAACATCCAAGGAAATTCAATTCTATTATGTTTATGGGAGAAATTTTTGATAGGTACAATTTAACATCTTTGCACTGCACAAAACAAAGTGAAATAAAAATATATTTTTTATTGGAATAAAAGTATATTTAGTCCAGGATATGTTATGAAAATCATTCATCATTCGTTTTTAGTGACACACACAAAAGTTCAGATATATTAGGACCAGAGGTGCAACATTTTAATGTATTCCATAGTATTGTTAGACCTACCTTTTTTCACATTACTTTTTTAGTAGAGTATTTTTCTTCAAAATGCAATTATAGCTTAAGAAGAAGAATATTACTCTTTAAAATGTGACGAAAAAAAAAAAAAAAAAAAAAAAAAAAAGGAGGGTACTAACAATAATCTATAATCCGGAATAAAATAAAATGTCGGCTGCTTTGATTAGGGTGCATTTCAAGTTGTTGTTATGTGTTTTGCATACTATGCTAAATTTAAGTGCGTTATGCATATAATTTATATATACAGTTTAGAGGGTTACACAAAATTAACTAAATACACCTTGTCAATTGAATGTAATTATTGCAAGTGCTTTATTAATTTTTGCCAAGTCCAGAAAAACTGTTTAGGAATAATAACTACTTTCTCATAATCATACGGAGACAAAGTATTGATTTGGATTTCAAATTGATTTTTTGCTATAATTACTTATTTTGCGGCCCCCTTAATACAAAACAGAAAAAAAAAAGTTTTTTGCGTTTGATCTGTGCATATGTGTTTCATAATAAAAACAAATAATTGCAAGCAATTCAAACTGTTTTTACTTCCTTATACAAAGTATAAGGAAGTATAGTAATCCCGATTTGCGAAATGGATTTTGTATTTCACATTGCTCGAAAACGAATGATAGCTGAATGTTGCCAATTTATACGTGTGACAGTCATGATGCCTAGTTGCACACCTGCAAGTTTCGTCTTAACACGAGCTCTCGTTTTAGAGATATAAGCGACTTTACACGATTTTTCGTGACGTCTGTATGTATGTGTGTCTGTGTGTGTGTGTGGGTGGGTGGGTGTATGTCGCATAACTCAAAAACGGTTGGACGTAGAAAGTTGCGAATTGGTACATAGGTTTGTTATAACATCTAGTTGTGCACCTCCCTTTTTGGACTTTATATGATTTTCCGTTTTGGAGATATTTAGGAAAATTATGTTCATAATGGGCAAAATGTATCAAAAAACGGTAATAGCTCAAAAACGGTTTGGACAAATCTTGCAATTTAACTGACTTCTCGACTAGCTAGACATTTGAAACTTTCAGAAAAGTTCAGAACACGTTGACATGATTCCCCCCCCCAAGGCACAACTTTGACATGAGTCCCCCCCCAAGGCACAGCTTTGACATGAGTCCCCCCCCCAAGGCACAACTTTGACATGAGTGCCCCCCAAGGCACACGAGTCCCCCTCAAGGCACAACTTTGACATGAGGCCCCCCCCAAGGCACAACTTTGACATGAGTCCCCTTCCCAAGGCACGACTTTGACATGAGTCCCCCCGAAGGTACAACATTGACATGAGTCCCCCCAAGGCACAACTTTGACATGAGTCCCCTCCCCAAGGTACAACTTTGACATGAGTCCCCTCCCCAAGGTACAACTTTGACATGAGTCCCCCCCAAGGCACAGCTTTGACATGAGGCCCCCCCCCAAGGTACAACTTTGACATGAGTCCCCTCCCCAAGGTACAACTTTGACATGAGTCCCCCCCAAGGCACACGAGTCCCCCTCAAGGCACAACTTTGACATGAGGCCCCCCCCAAGGTACAACTTTGACATGAGTCCCCCAAGGCACATGAGTCCCCCCCAAGGCACAACTTTGACATGAGTCCCCCCCAATGCACAACTTTGACATGAGTCCCCCCCTAAGACACAACTTTAACATGACTCCCCCCCAAGGCACAACTTTGACATGAGTCCCCTCCCCAAGGCACGACTTTGACATGAGTCCCCCCCAAGGTACAACTTTGACATAAGTCCCCCCAAGGCACAGCTTTGACATGAGTCCCCCCCTAAGACACAACTTTGACATGAGTCCCCCCCAAGGCACAACTTTGACATGAGTCCCCTCCCCAAGGCACGACTTTGACATGAGTCCCCCCCAAGGTACAACTTTGACATAAGTCCCCCCAAGGCACAGCTTTGACATGAGTCCCCCCCAAGGCACAACTTTGACATGAGTCTCCTCCCCAAGGTACAACTTTGACATGAGTCCCCCCCAAGGCACAGCTTTGACATGAGTCCCCCCAAGGTACAACTTTGACATGAGTCCCCTCCAAGGCACAACTTTGACATGAGTCCCCTCCCAAGGTACAACTTTGACATGAGTCCCCTCCCCAAGGCACGACTTTGACATGAGGCCCCCCCCAAGGCACAACTTTGACATGAGTCCCCTCAAGGCACAATTTTATTTTTTATTTTTTTTTACGTATGCATGCATTTTTTAAAAATATTTTTAGCCAAATGTTTCGGGTCCAGTGACAATGTTTTTTAGCGTTATGTATATTTCTAAAAGTGTATAAGGAAGTCATGTGGTGCCCACATCAGATTTTTTTTTTTTTTTTTTTTTTTTTAATCATATGAGGTTGCTTTTTGAAAAGTTTGACCAAAATAGGTAATTTTCAAGAAGTGATGTGGGGAAAAACTGTCTGAATAATTTGGATTAAACTTTTATAAACTTTAATAACAGCTTTATTTTTATTTATTTGAGTACAGCTTAGCTAATACATTCAATAAGGGGATTGAGGGAGTCAGTAGCCGCCTCATATAGACAAATGTGTAAAAAAAGAAAAAGAAAAACTCTTTATGAAACTATTTTTAAAGAATATTCATATACAATACGGGTTACCTTACATCTTATTCTGTAATCTGTCTTTAAATTATTCAGATGCAGGGTAAGAGGAAGGGCACGTAAATGTCTCTCCAGATTATTATTGTTATAATTTTATTTTTTTAAATCTCAAACTGATTTTAACAAAAATTGGAATTCAGCTATAAATAGAAATTATAAACTCACAGTCAAACTATCTTTCAATTTGGTTAAAAAGAAAATATTTGAGTGAAAAAATAATAATTAAATTTATTTTTCAAACCGATTACTTTGACATCTGTAAACACCTACTTCATAGTACAGTGTCATCTCATTAGATAAAAGTCGAGTATAGGAGGTTAATTAACGTGGTTACAGGAGTAGAGTAAAAAAAAATAAAATAAAAAAATCGCGAAATTTTGTTTGATTTTAATAAAAATTGCACGTAAATAGTGATAATAAGTTTACAGTCTTAAAATCTCTTGATTCGATTGAAAATTAAGAATTTTAAAAAATTAATATTTATTAAAATTCATGTACAATCATCTTTTTATCAAAACGCCGGAAATACCTCTTTTAAACTGTCATATGACAAAGATTACTGATACTGGTATATAGTTAAAGAAGCTGTAATTTACAGAATATATTTTTGTGCGACCATGTTTTATCTTCGTTCCTTTCTCAACCAGTAATTATTTTAGAGCTTCAAAAGTATTTTCAAGTAAATTCCCCAGCCCTACCTCTAGCTCAATTTCAAAATTTTACTTCGCTTTCACGCTTCTCAGGGCCGGACTATGACTTTTGAAGGCCCTAGGCACAATATCATATGGTGCCCTTTACCCAACTTTCTATGCACATATAGAGTTAAATAATTTTTTCAGTTTATAGTACCTGGTTCAACTTTTATATAATTAATAGATATTTTGAACGATATAGATTGAATTAAATTACATTATGCATCATTAAAAAAAAAAATAATAATAATAATTTCAGGAAGGGGGAAAAAAAAAAAATGAAGGAAAACTTTATTTGTACAAAATGTCAGGTTTACAGTTTAAATATGCAGCGATAGGATTAGGACGGATTTATAACCATAATAATATTGAAACCAGAATAAATGGGTTTTATGTACTACATTATGTGAGCTTTCTAAATTATGGCAACATAGCACATTTCCAAAGTTAAATTATAACTCTGAAAAGCACAAATTCTTTAAAAAACACATGTTTAGTACATTCTTCTGTCTCAGTATCCTGAAAGGGGAGGGATATATGTGTTTATTTCTTATCCTACCGCAAAGAGTAAGTTCTCAGATTTAGCAAGCTATCCTTATGCTAAAATTGTGGTTAAAAAAAAAATAAAAACTAATAATTTAATACTCAACTAATAGTATAAACTTAACTCAAAACTTAAATAGTATAAACTTAACATAAAATATTAATATAAAATAAAAAAATCTAATTGTCCGATCGATAAGCTGTTTAATGCATCGGATTCACAAAAATTTTCACTTTCATTTGGTATCTTATTTGTAACGATACAACTGATATTTCTGATTTATTTTCTAATCTTTCTGATTTATTTTCCTCATTTTAAATAAATGTACGTTTTTTTTTTAATTGTTATTATTCTGTCGAAAAAAAATTGGCAACAATTAAATTATGGATAAAATTTAAATGGCTTATTTATCAGAAATTAGAAGGTTATTATTTTCACATTTTAATTAATTAAGAAAAAACTAATCAAAAATTCGAAAATCTGACTTCGATGTGCACAATGACCCTTCGGGGGGAACCTTTGTGTTAAATGTCGTGACTGTTCGAGCTACCGTTTTCGAGAACAGTGAAATATATATACAAATATTGCTCTCTTAATAGTATAAGATAAAGAGATATAATACTTTGTCGTATATTTTTTGACATCTTACACGGACGTATATCTAAAGAACAAACTTTCATTAAATTATTTATTTTAATTTATAATTGTTGCCAAGAAAATTAAACTTTAAATTTTACATCTACTTTTTAAGATAGCACGCGATCGTGTTTTATATAAAAATCAAATCATTAAATTCATATTTATATTTATTTATTTTTTTTCAAATTATTGCACGCGCACTAGTTATTTCCTAATTCAAAATTATTAAAAAAAAACTTTTTCGATATCGTTTGTAACGATACTGTATAAATTTTCTTTTCTTTTTCTTAAAAAAAAAAAAAAAAAAGATTTTGATGAAAATCTGGCAAAAGCAGAATTTAGTTTAGGACGGAGGGCTATTAGTTTTTCTTTCTTCCCAATTATAACATCGCTTTCAAATTATTCAATTATATTTTCGATAAATTTTAGATTTCGATAAATGTCCAACTATCGAAAATGATTTCGACAAATGTCCAACTATCGAAAACGACAACGCAAAAATCGCTGTCTGAGACTAATAGGCCCTCAGTCCTAAAAGAAAAAAAAAAAAAAAAAAAAATGCATCCATGCTAATGAAGTCTAGATACAGTCGGTAACAAAAGTATCCGAACACCAGTAAAAATTTCTATATAAACTAGTATGTTGTGGTCACCATATGACTTTCTTCTTTATTTTCATATACAAATTCACTCAGTAAAAGGGCCGCGGTAGCCCAGTCGGTAGAGCGCCGGCCTCGTAATTGGAAGATTGCGGGTTCGGTACTCGAGCCGGCCAAAGACCGTCGTGTACACTAATGGTGGCTGGTGCACGTAAAATCTGTCGTGGCCGCAAAGTCCTCCATGTTCCCATCAAAAATTATACCTCTGGGGGTTACCGAAGCGGGAGAGCCATCCCTTCCGTGGAGGATCAAAATTGTGATGGCATGTCTCCGGACCACCTCTAGGGGTGTGTCCCAGACCGTCGCCAATTGCCCATCTGCGCAGCATTAGTGCGACGTAAAACCCAATCACCTAATCACCTCACTCAGTAAAAATAATTCATTAAAATTATTATTTAAAAAAATTATCTTCCATCATAATGCAGACGATTTCCATATTAGAGAAGTTGTATAACACTAAATATCCAAAAACAGTCATTTTTTTGTGAATACTACATTTTTACTTTCCGAACACTATAGTGAGGAAAGTATTGTAATCATGTCAAAAATCCGAATTTGAGATTTTGATGTTTCTATACGATTCGAGGTCCAATGAGTCCGTTTTCTCTATTTTTGCGATGATGTATGTATGTGTGTGTGTATGTGTGTGTGTATGTATGTGTGTATGTATGTGTGTATGTATGTGTGTATGTCTGTGAGTGAACGCGCTAGAGTCTAAACGCTTTGTTCAAAAAACCTGAAAGTTGGTACGTATATTGTAAGTCACAATAGTACGAACCCTATAGATTTTGGTGAATCTAGCACTTATAGTTTTTTTACAGGGACACAAAGAAAAATTCTTTATCATTATGGCCTATGGGAGCAAAATCTTAAAAGTGCGATAGCATCTAAACGCCTTATTCAATTGAACAAAAAATTTATACACATATTATAGGTCACAAATACTCAATCTGTATAGATTTTGGAGAATCTAGCCCTTATAGATTTTTTACAGGGACACAAAGAAAAATTCTTTATCATTATGGCCTATGGGACCAAGTTTTTAAAAGTACGATAGCATCTAAACGCCTTATTCAATTGAGCTGAAAATTTATATGAGTATTATAAATCACTGTTGCACTAACTATAAGCATTTTGGTGAATTATAGGTTTTTACAGGGACACAACGAAAAATTCTTTATCATTATGATCTATGGGCTCAAAGTTCAGTAGCGTTAAATAAAACATCGTGTAATATATGGAGAAAAATACTCAAACACTCTATTATGGTTTTTTCTCTTTTGTTTGTTTAACAACTTCTCTTTCTTTACTTTATCTACAAAGCTGTTAACTACTCAATGTTCGGAAAGTCGAGTGGAGTCACTCCAGATTTTTTTTTTTTTTTTTTTTTTTTTTTTTGTTAAAAATGAAAAAAATTGATAACTTTATTTTAAATTATCGAAGATCTATGGTTCAACCATTCGTTTTAAAGGTATTGGCGAGCTATTTTGAAAGATACCCATCATGAAAATTTACTCCCCTCGAGGGGGGACTTCCCTCCCAGGGTGGGGGGGGGGGGAACGAGGCTCCTACGCATACAAAATTTTTTCCCCAGTTGACTATCTCAATTATAAATAATTCTTGTAAATTTCATAATGATTATTAAAAAATAATTCTCTTTCTGCACATTTATACAAAATTTTGTCCTATACCACCATGTTAAAAATTTAGAAAAAGTGGGATGGCAACGCAACCTGTAAGACAATTTGTACCAAAAGTTGATAGGCACTAATTTATGTCAAGGTGCAACTACATACCAATTTGTATGAAATTCTGAGCAGTAGTTCCTGAGATACAGTTGCCACAAAATTTCGTCACACACACAGACAGACATTTTCTAAGAATGGTCAAATCGTGTTCTACAGCTCTCAAAACGTGTAAATCCATCAAAAACCCGAGGTCGAAAATTTTTACGAATCCAATACTTTCTTCTATTGAATATAGAAGAAAGTAAAAGAAGTAGAGTTAATACTGTTTTGTTAAATAAATCCTTGTCGAAACATGTTCTTAATTTATTTAACAAAACTGTATTAACTCTACTTTTTACTTTCTTCTATATGTAATATAGAGAAAGTATTGGATTCGCGAAAATTTTCGACCTCCGTTTTTTGACGGATCTACACGTTTTGGGATGTCCTGAACACGAATTGATAGTTTTTAGAAAATGTCTGTCTGTCTGTATCATTTTTTTGTGGACGCTGTATCTCACGAACATATGAATGAAATTTAACCAAACTTGGTATTTAGTTGCACCCTGACATGAACTGGTGCCCATTAGATTTGGGGATCAATAGCTCAACAGGTGGCGCTGTAATCGCATTTTATGCAAATTTTTAACATGGCAGCATAGGACAAAATTCCGTATAAATGGGCATAATGAGAGTTATTACTTTCTTCTATATGTAATATAGAGAAAGTATTGGATTCGCGAAAATTTTCGACCTCCGTTTTTTGACGGATCTACACGTTTTGGGGTGTCCTGAACACGAATTGATAGTTTTTAAAAAATGTCTGTCTGTCTGTCTGTCTGTCTGTGGTTTAGTGTTTTCACCGTATCTCACGAACCAATGAATGAAATTCAACCAAACTTGGTATATAGTTGGACCCTGGCGGGGCATTGTGCTGATTAGATTTTGGGATCAATAGCCCATCAGGTGGCGCTGTGATCGCATTTTATGTAAATTTTTAACATGGCAGTATAGGACAAATTTTCGTATTTTTCACCGTATCTCACGAACTAATGAATGAAATTCAACCAAACTTGGTATATAGTTGGAACCTGACGGGGCATGGTGCTGATTAGATTTGGGGATCAATCGTCCAGCAGGTGGCGCTGTGATCGCAAAATTTCGTATGTCACACCGTATCTCACGAACCGATGAATGAAATTGAACCAAAATTGGTGTATAGTTGGACCCTGACATGGAAAGGGTCTGATTAGATTTTGGGATCAATCGCCCGGCAGATGGCGCTGTGATCGCATTTTATGTAAACTTTTAACATGGCAGCATAGGACAAAATTTCGTATAAATGTACATAATGAGCGTTATTTTAAACTTGTGATTGTAAAATTAATATGAATTATTGATAATAGTAGTAGTTAACTGCGAAAAAAATTTTGTGCATGTGGGGGCACCGGTTCCCCCCCTGGGGGGGAAGTACCCCCCCGGGAGGGTAAATTTTCAAGATGGGTATCTTTCGAAAGATCTCGTTAATACCTTTAAAACGAATGGTTGAACTATAAATCTGTGATAATTTGAAACAAAGTTATCGATTTTTTTACTTTTAACAAAAAAAAAAAACAAAAAAAATCGTTTTTTTTTTTTTTTTTGTTAACGAAACTTAACCAAACTTGGTATTTAGTTGGTCCCCGACATAAACTGGTCCTGATTACATTTAGGGATCAATAGCTCAACAGGTGGCGCTGTGATCGCATTTTTTCTAAATTTTTAACATGGCAATATAGGACAAAATTTCGTATAAATGTACATAATGAGCGTTATTTTAAACTTGTGATTGTAAAATTAATATGAATTATTGATAATAGTAGTAGTTAACTACGAAAAAAATTTTGTGCATGTGGGGGCACCGGTTCCCCCCCTGGGGGAGAAGTACCCCCCGGGGGGGGGGTAAATTTTCAAGATGGGTATCTTTCGAAAGATCTCGTCAATAGCTTTAAAACGAATGGTTGAACTATAAATCTGTGATAATTTAAAACAAAGTTATCGATTTTTTTTACTTTTAACAACAACAAAAAAAAAAAAAAAAAAAAAACTTAGAAAAAAAAATCGTAATTTTTTTTTTTTTTTTTTTTTTTAAATATTGTTACTGGTTGAATATGTATTACTTTTAACAAAAAAAAAAAAAATTAGAAAAAAATCGTAATTTTTTTTTTTTTTTTTTTAAATATTGTTACTGATTGAATATTTATATAGGAAAATATAGAAGAAAGTCTTGTGGTGGCCATAACATACTAGTTTTAAACTTGTGATTGTAAAATTAATTTGAATTATTGATGATAGTAGTAGTTAACTAGGAAAAAAAAATTGTGCATGGGGGGGCATCGGTTCCCCCTCTGGGGGGGAAGTACCCCCCCCCCCCACCCCCCGGGGGGTTAAATTTTGAAGATGGGTATCATTCGAAAGATCTCGTCAATACCTTTAAAACGAATGGTTGAACCATAAATCTGTGATAATTTAAAACAAAGTTATCGATTTTTTTTACTTTTAACAAAAAAAAAACTTAGAAAAATAATCGTATTTTTTTTTTTTTTTTTTTTTTTTTTTTTTTAACGAAATTTTACCAAACTTGGTATTTAGTTGGTCCCCGACATAAACTGTTGCTGATTATATTTGGGGATCAATAGCTCAACAGGTGGCGCTGTGATAGCATTTTATCTAAATTTTTAACATGGCAGCATGCATAGGACAAAAATTCGTATAAATGTGCATAATAAGAGTTATTTTACACTTGTGTTTGTAAAATTAATATGAATTATTGATAATAGTAGTACGTAACTAGGAAAAAAATTTTGTGCATGGGGGGCATCGCGAATTCGGAATACGCTTTTTACAATTTGAATTTGAAATTTTCAAACGGTCACCACTTGAAAACAAAAGGGCGGAGCAACTTGATTAACAAACTCATCTAAGATATTTATAAGATGAGTTAAGACACTGTCCAAATTTGTTTCGATTTGGAGTATTATTTCGGAAGTTAGCGTGATTTTAAATTTTCAAGTGGTAGCCTGATTTCAAGTGATCCCACTTAACTTAAGATATCTGCCACTTTATTAAAAATGGCGGATAAAGTTCATTAATAAACTTCATTGAGGCAGTTATATAATCTATGTATACATCAAAATTCAAACGAATTCGGAATATGCTTTTTACAATTTGAATTTGAAATTTTCAAATGGTCTCCTCTTGAAAACAAAATGGCGGAGCAACTTGGTTAACAAACTCATCTAAGTTATTTATAAGATGAGTTAAGACACTGTCCAAATTTAGTTCGATTTGGAGTATTATTTCGGAAGTTATAGTGATTTTAAATTTTCATGTGGTAGCCTGATTTCAAGTGGCCCCGCTTAACTTAAGATATCCACCACTTTATTAAAGATAGCTGGTAAAGTTCATTAACAAACTTCATTGAGACACTTATGTAGTCTATATTTACATAAAAATTCAAGGAAATCTTGTTTTAAATACACTTTTTACAATACGGGTTTGAAATATTTGAAATATTCAAGTGGCTACCACTTGAAAACAAAAAGTCGGAGCAACTTGGTTAACGAACTCATCGAAGTTATTTATAAGATCAGTTCGTTTTCCAGATTTCGTTCGATCTGGAGTAATACTTCGGGAGTTACCGTGATGACAAAATTTTCATTATAGATAGATAGATATATATAACTATAGATAAACGAAGTGATTGCAATAGGTCGATTTCTAAAGAAATCTACTTAAAATCACGATAACTTCCAAAATAATGCTCCAAATCGAACCAAATTTGGAGAGTGAATTTTTCTTACCTTATAAATAGAGTCCACTTGAAAATTTCAAATTCACATTGTAAAAAGCGTATTCCGATTTTTTTTTTTAATTTTGATGTATACGTAGACCATATAAGTAGCTCAATCAAGTTTATTAATGAATTTTATCAGCCATCTATACATATCTATATAAATAAAGAGAAGTGTCTGTGTGTGTGTGTGTCTGCGCTCTGGTGCTCACACTATTGATCGCAGAGCTTCCAAATTTGGCATATAGGTGCCTGGGAACCTGCAGATGTGCACCTCATCGAGATTTTTTCGAATTTCGAATTTGAATTTTTTAAATTAATGTTTTTTCGATTTTAAATATTGGCTTCAATGTTTCATTTTTCATGAATTTATTCTTCGATTGTAATCGTTTGCGTATCTTAGCAACGGCTATTATGCAATTCATTTTTACTTTCTTCTATATGTAATATAGAGAAAGTATTGGATTCGTAAAAATTTTCGACCTCTGGTTTTTGATGGATTTACACGTTTTGAGAGCTGTAGAACACGATTTGACCCTTTTTAGAAAATGTCTGTCTGTCTGTCAGTCTGTGTGTGTGTGTGTGACAAAATTTTGTGGCAACTGTATCTCAGGAACTACTGCACAGAATTTCATACAAATTAGTATGTAGTTGCACCTTGACATAAATTAGTGCCTATCAACTTTTGGTAAAAATTGTCTTACAGGTTGCGTTGCCATCCCGCTTTTTCTAAATTTTTAATATGGTGATATAGGACAAAATTTTGTATAAATGTGCATAAAGAGAATTATTTTTTAGTAATCATTATGAAATTTACAAGAATTATTTATAATAGAGGTAGTCAACTGGGGAAAAAATTTTGTATGCGTAGGAGCCTCGTGAACCCCCCTGGGGGGGAAGTCCCCCCTCGAGGGGAGTAAATTTTGAAGATGGGTATCATTCGAAAGGTCTCGTCAATACCTTTAAAACGAATGGTTGAACTATAAATCTGTGATAATTTAAAACAAAGTTATCGATTTTTTTTATTTTAACCAAAAAAAAAAAAAGGAAAAAAATTCTATTTTTTTTTTTTTAATATTGTTAGTGATTGAATATGTATTAATTTTCACAAAAAAAAAAAAAAAAAAAAAAAAGAAAAGAAAGGAAAAAAAAAAATCATTTTTTTTTTTTTTTTTTTAATATTGTTACTGATTGAATATGTATAGGAAAATATAGAAGAAAGTCTTGTGGTGGCCACAACATACTAGTTTATATGGGAATTTTTGCTAGTGTTCGGATACTTTGTTACCGATTGTACTAATATGAACAAGCGTGAAAAAGAGCAATTTTTTCTTTGCTACTTTTCTTATTTCAAAAACTGCATAGCTATATGTACATTTTTCTGTAGTTTAAATAAAAGTAGAGATAAATTTAAAAACTTCATTTACAGATTTGGTACTCCCAAATTTGCAGCATTGGAGACATGCTTAATCTGGCCCTGACGCTTTTATATTCTTTCCATCTTATCTCGCATATACACTCAATGCTTATAGTTTAAATATCTATAAAATTCGTAGAATTCGCCCAACGTTAAACTCACTCTATTTTTTCTACCATCAGCGGGGGCTGGTTTTAACATTTATGCAGGGGCGTAGCGTGAAAATTTGATTGGGGGGGGGGGAGATCCGAAGTTTGGCGCCCTTTCGTATTCCTCATCTGAAAATGCCACCCACATACTTTCAAGAGTGTTGTCATCTTTGGGATCGAGGGCACAGGCCCTCTCGTCGGTTAATATGTGCCCCCTCCCCCTCTCCTTCGGGCCATATTCCTAAAATCTGCCAAAAAAAAAAAAAAAACTGATTTCCCCCCCCCTCCATTTAGCAGCTTTTTTTTTTTTTTTTTTTTTCCCTTTATTTAGCAGCTTTTTTCTTTTAGCATTCTAAATTTCTTCAGCGAATCTATCATATTAATACGCAGACATGAAATTTCTCTTACATTTTTAGCCTACTTTCAATAAAAGGATGGGCTTACAAGTAGTATCGTTCGAAAGGTATGGTTAATGTGCTTTGCAGAAATATATAAACATATATATATGTGGGATGGCACACTTTTGTAGGCGTTAAACAAAAACTAATACTTATTTACTAATTATAAATTTAATAAAAGATTAAATTGTAATTTACATATATACAGGAAAAACGTTGGTAATTCAGAATGTTACTTTGGTGATGTCCGTCGAAGTATCACTGTTCGTGACATAAATCATTTACGTCTTCACTTTCTAAATACGTCGAAACATGAAACATGAAGTTTATAAACAAGCAAGCGATGCACCCGTCTAGTGTGCACGCTTCGTCGAAAACTCAAAAGAAAAAAAGTCATCGAATACAGTCATTACGTTCCGTCTGAACATCCCGTCGAAAACTGAATGTCGTTCCTTCAGCGGCCGCTCCCAGCCGCGCCAAACAGGAAGTAACGCCATTCCACGTCATCAGTAGGCACTTCCCTCAATATTCCGCTACTGCGTCACATGATCAGCAAACAGAAACTAAACTGCCTTGGATTTCAGGAACGGCAAAGAGAAATCAAATAGCTAGGGTTCTGAGTCATGGGAAAGCCAAGTAAGGGGAGAGAAACAGGATGCCGATCTACCACATTCGGCCATCCTGCATCGGCTGGACCTCCAGGCGATCACACTGAAAAGATACAAACAAAAAAAAAACAAACAAAAGCAACACAAAATAATAACATAAATATTTACAAATTTTTACAAATCTTCAAATATTTTTGTTTTTAAGTTATTCCCCATTTGAGGAATTCAGCTTTTGCAGATGTGTAATAGGAGCCTTCATGGCATCCATTTCTATATTTTTTATCAATATTTTCAATATTATCATTTTCCATTTTTGCTGTTATAAAGTTACAAAAGGAAGTCAATTTTGCGTTTACGGCAACTTGGCCGCCCATGGCATGAGTTTTTGGTGGATGTCTACTCAACTTGCATTTCAATCTATTTTTCTTTCTGACTCTAGAAAGTTGTTTTTTATCATGTGTACTTAAATCTTTACTTTGGGGTTCAAAATTATTTTGGGACTCGAACTCGAGACCCTCCAATCGATCATTTTCAGTCTTAATGCCTTTTAAGGCGTCTGTTGCATCAAGTTCAGTTGAAAAGTCTATGATGGCAGTCTTATATGTAGGGAAAACTTCTAATTTTATTTGTACAGCTTTGGGAAATAATATGGCTATTTCACCAATCGTGGTTTTCAGTGGAAGTGATGGAATGAACAACTTTCCTAAATTAACACTGGCAGTCTCTTCTTTAGGCATATTCTGTCTTTTACACTCGATGGAATCTATCGTCGATGGCTTTTTTCTGGATTTCTTCCTTTTAAGGAGTTTGGAATTTTCGTCAACTTTTTCTTTTAATTTTTTCAACTCTTCGGCTAACTGTGAAATTTTTTTAAGTAGGGCTTGTTTCTTGTCTTTCTTCAAATAAGTGTTTTCTGGATTTGGCGACTTTTTTCGGGAAATATCCGTCTGGCTTCGTCCCTTTCGTCGCGGCTCCTCCTCTTCATCACTATCATCATCTATCTGGAAAATGTTCGTATGACTCTGTTTCTGTCGTCGAGGCTCCTCTTCTTCATCACTGTCATCATTTACACAAATATCATCCTTTAAAAGCATCTTATCGTCATCACTCTCGTCGTTTTCGTCTTTATCGTCATTTTCACTTATGGCTTTTTCGGAAGATTCTAATGGTTTTTTGACAGCATAACAAGGTTGGGGAGTTTTAATTTCACTTTGATATTTATCTACAGGGAGTACTGTTACTAAATTTACCTCTAGAGAATTACACTTATTTTTCACAAAGATACCTTTTTCATTAATTATTGTTTCACTTAACATTAATACATTCATACCGAGGATTACATCATAGGGAATTAAATCATCATGTACAACATAAACATCAGTCTTATTTTTAAAATCATCAACTTTAAGATCGGCGTCGAATGAGCCTAACGGCTTTATTGAACTTTTTCCGATCCCCTTCAAAGTGGTACTTATTAAATTTAATTTATTTACGTTCAACCTATCAAAAGAACTTTTACGCAACAATGTTGCTTCACTTCCTGTATCAATAATTCCAATAAAATTTACATCATTTACTTGTATAATTTTACTCATATTTTGATTTACATTAATACACAGTGCATCAACTTCTGGTTTCGAACCTGGACACTCCGAACTTTTATGCCCGTACTGCTTACACGTAAAACACTTTAGGCCTTTGGCCTTATGAGGGCAATCTCTAGATAAGTGGTTTTTGTCACCACAATTATAACAGAATTTATTTACATTATTTCTAGGACTAAATTTTTCATATACATTATGTTGTACAGTTTTCAATTTTGCATTATAATCTACTTTATCAATTCTATCAAATTTAAATTTACTTTTCTCATTATCTCTTTTATACATTTCATATAACTTAATTTTATCTTTAAATTCACGAATATTTTTTGCTCCATAAAGAAT
Organism: Salticus scenicus; assembly: GCA_963930645.1. Taxonomy (NCBI): domain Eukaryota; kingdom Metazoa; phylum Arthropoda; class Arachnida; order Araneae; family Salticidae; genus Salticus; species Salticus scenicus. The sequence continues at coordinate 222,147,800 of OZ005650.1, read as the reverse complement.
TAGTTTGTTTTCACTTTTGTCATTTATTCCTTGGATCACGTAATGCATTAACGCGGCATCTTCAATGTGCCCGTTTTTTGCTAGTTCGCGCATTTTAAAGAAATACTCTATAACTGTTTCATTTGGCTTCATTTTCTTTTTACACAAAATTTCGTGTAAAGAGGCAGAATTTATTTCGATCTTGAATTCTTCGATAAGAGCATTTTTTAGTTTCTTATACGTTAATAATCCTTTTTCGGATTTTACAAATAACAGAGCATTTCCGCTCAAAGACCTTTTACAGAAAATTATTTTTTGTAGTTCGTTAAGGTTAAACATTTCAGCTAACTCTTCAAATTCATTTAAGAATTCAATTATGTTCTCATGCGGCTCGCCGTTAAATTTTGACATAGAATTTTCAAAATCATTGAAAGAAACAGTTGCACTACGTAATCCAAAATTCACATTATTATTATTACCAATTTCATTATTTTCATAATACCTATTATCATACACTTGGCATTGCACAGAAGAGTCAATTTTTTCGACGTCATTATCACCACTGCTTTCGCTACTCGATTCATCCTGCGAATCTTCCTCATCTGAATTATTCTCGGAACATTCTTGTTTCAACAACTCCGTGTCACACAAATGTAATAATAATCGATCTCGCAGTTCATTCTTGCTCCCATCAAAAGGAACATTTAATACATTACAGATAATAATTAGTTCATTTAATGAAAAATTTTTATCAATTACTTTTTGCTTTTCAAGGTATTTTTCGTCGCCAATGGCGAAAGTGAATCCTTGAAACTTTCTTATTCTGCATCTGTTCCTACGATCGCCGTTCTCATCGAATAAAAACCGATGCAGAATTTTAATTTTACTATAATTCTCTATCTTCAGTGCATTGCCAATTTTGGGTATATCCCCAAGAGAAACCATTTTATAAGAAGATAAAGTGTACGTACCTTTGTAGAGCCGAAACAGCTGTTGTTTTTAATCCTTAAAACCCTCGTTGATCCGTGGTTATATCACAGAATTCGCAGATCCTTCGTTGCTTAAGTTTAAGCTGATTTCACAGGTGTAAACATTTCTGTTGATCACGAAGTATTATCACACACAGCTGTAGTCGGCACTCATTTGTAAAAACACACACAACTAGTTGAATCATGGTTTAAGAATAAAAAAGTTCAGTTCGACAAATGTTTATACAGTTTATATTTTAAACACAGTTCAGTTTATAAACTTATTTTTATCAGTCCAGACGCATCATCATTTTTAGGAATACAGTTCGCAAAAAAAGTTTATAGTTTGTTCAATCAAATTTTAAGTTAAATTAAACCAAAAATTAACGTTCAATCACACTTTCTTTATCTTAAAATTCGCGTTCTATCCAAAATTTAAATTAAAATTAAAATTCGCGTTCTATCCGTTCATGAAGTAGATTTTATTCTTTATCCAGTAGATTTTATTCTTTATCCAGTAGATTTTATTCTTTATCCAGTAGATTTTATTCTTGATCCCGTAGATTTTATTCTTGATCCCGTAGATTTTATTCTTGATCCCACTTCTGAACTTGTGGGATGGCACACTTTTGTAGGCGTTAAACAAAAACTAATACTTATTTACTAATTATAAATTTAATAAAAGATTAAATTGTAATTTACATATATACAGGAAAAACGTTGGTAATTCAGAATGTTACTTTGGTGATGTCCGTCGAAGTAGTACTGTTCGTGACATAAATCATTTACGTCTTCACTTTCTAAATACGTCGAAACATGAAACATGAAGTTTATAAACAAGCAAGCGATGCACCCGTCTAGTGTGCACGCTTCGTCGAAAACTCAAAAGAAAAAAAGTCATCGAATACAGTCATTACGTTCCGTCTGAACATCCCGTCGAAAACTGAATGTCGTTCCTTCAGCGGCCGCTCCCAGCCGCGCCAAACAGGAAGTAACGCCATTCCACGTCATCAGTAGGCACTTCCCTCAATATTCCGCTACTGCGTCACATGATCAGCAAACAGAAACTAAACTGCCTTGGATTTCAGGAACGGCAAAGAGAAATCAAATAGCTAGGGTTCTGAGTCATGGGAAAGCCAAGTAAGGGGAGAGAAACAGGATGCCGATCTACCACATATATTCTCGTATGAGACTAAGCAAAAGTATCTTTCTTAGAACAACCAGAGGATTGGTTTGAGATAAAGTAGAACAATTGAAAAAGATTTTTTCCCCCTTTTCCAACAAGTTAAAAAGATATTACATTATAATTCAGGTAAAACATAAAATTTTCAAAATAAATTTTAAGAAATGTAAGTAGTAACTGTTGCTAAGGAAAGCAACTTTATATTTTTAGAGTGGACCATTGCTAAGGAACTCGACACAATTACCGCATGCCTTTATGTGGAAGAACAAACTAAAAAAAAAAGTCCTGTTATCCAAAATTAAATCTTTTTTGTACAGAAATTTTTTTCTTACTTAGGTGTTGGTTTCGGTGTTTCGGAAAAAGGCTGATTGACTGCTCTAGGGTCCTAGGCCTGAGGGGGAGTGCCTTCTGTGGGGGGTCTTTCTAAGAGGTCCTAGCCCATATTTACGCAAGTTTCTGAGAAAACCATGGACAATTCTGAACGGCTAGGCCAACAAGCGCGACCTGGGATCGTACCCGGCACTTCACGTCTACCAGCTTGACAGAAAGATTGCGGATTCAATAATCGAGCCAATTGAAGACCATCATGAAAGTCAGTCTCTGCTGCACGTAAACTCTGTCGTGGCTGCAATGTCCTCCATGCTCCGTGCAAATAATAACTCTGGGGATACTGAAGCGGGTGAGCCATCCCTTCCGCAGAAGATAAAAATTGTGATGTCTTGTCTTTGGACCGCCACTGGGGCGTTAATCCCAAACCGTCGCTAATTGCCCAATATGTGCCTATTAATGCGACGTTAAATCAGCTTCCTCGTGCTATTTCATGTCAAGAAACACTAGTTAAATTCTATAGACTTATAAATATTTCAAAACCCGTAAGCGATGAAACTAAAATAAAAAATTTGCTTAAAGGATCACTTAGAATCAAAAATTGTTTGTGAGAAATCGTTATACCCAAATCAAACCTCATCTAATTTCGTTTTTATACAAAAGCCATAACGTACAATAAATTGCTTTTTTTTTTTTTCGAGCTAAGGTCTTAAAAAATCGAAATTTAAATTTTTTGGAGGTGAGAAAGCAATTGCGCATACTTACGCATCAGCTGTAAGTATGTGAAATGTAGAAAGGCGCCGCAGTCGCCACAGAGCACGAATTTGCCAAGGTCAGAATTTTCAAGGGTCGTTGCATGGTAAGCGAACATGCTGTTGTAGGTGCCTGAACAGGGAAGGGCGCCGTTCAGCTGGAGTTTGTTGCTAACTTATTCTTAAAGGGTTCTGAAAACGATCAAAATTTTCAACAGTGTTTTGCACGGTAAGCGAACAGACTATTGTAAGTGTTTGAAATGGGAAATCATGCCATAGGCGCCCCCAAATAGGAATTTGTTATGATCAGATTTTTTTAAGTGTTGTGAATACGAAGAGAATTTTCAAGGATTGTTTGCACAGTAGGAAAATAGGCTGTTATACACGTTTAAAAAGGCTGTTTTAGGTGTCTAATTAGTTAAGAGGGCGCCACCTAACGGGAGTTTGCTATAGTCAGACATTTTAATGCCAACTTTTTTTGCTGGTTAGATAACCAGTTGGTCGCCGAAGGCAGCTTCTGATGCATAAAAATCTTAAGTGTTTTTGGTAACTAACGATAATCAACAAAATTATGATCCACTTTTAAATGAACTTCAAGGCGCAAAACAGCACCCCCAGAAACCTCATTATGCCTTTGTAGGTTCCTGAACAGGGAAGGGCGTCACTCAGTTGGAGTTTGCTACTAACTTATTCTTAAAGGGCCCCGAACACGATTAGAATTTTCAATAGTCTTTTGTACGGTAAACGAACAGGCTATTGTAAGTGAACAAAACAGGAAGTCATGCCATATGCGCCCCCAAACAGGAATTTGTTATGATCAGATTTTTTTAAGCGACATGAATACGATGAGAATTTTCAAGGATCGTTTGTACGGTGGGAAACATGCTGTTTTACGCGTTTAATTAGTTTAGAGGGCGCCGTAGGCACCACCTAACGGGAGTCTGCTACAGTCAGACATTTTAACGCAAACTTTTTTTGCTGGTCGGTGAACCAGTTGGTCAGCTTGTGATACATAAAATTCTTAAGTGATTTTGGTAACTAACGATAATTAACAAAATTATTATCCATTTTCAAATGAAATTTAAGTCGCAAAACAGCGCCCTCAGAAACTTCAATATGCCGCCCTATATTTTAAAACATTGGGGGGGGGGAGACTCCCCCCTCTCCCCCCTCAAGCTACGCCCCTGCATTTATGCTAATATCTTCTCTTCGGTTCAGACTAATTCGTAAAAATTTTTGACTTCCGGTTTTCGATGGATTTACACGTTTTGAGAGGTCCAGAACATGATTTGACCATCTCCTTATATTATTAAAATCTTCTCCTTATATTATTAAAATCTGTGCGCATCTGTCTGTCTGTCTGTGAGAAGTGCCTTGTGACCGCTAAAGCTCCGGCGCTAATGGTCGCAGCGCCTCGAAACCGGTGTCGACAGACACAGAATTTCTTCATCTCGACATCGTGATAATTCGCTAAGCGATGCGACCCTAATTAGCAGAGATATTAATTAAAACGTCGACCCATATCTACCGAAAAATGACCCAGAATTCATGGTTAAATGCTTAAAAAGTGACATTTTACGGAAAAAGTGGAAAATAAATTAGAAATATCAGTCGTATCGTTACAAATAATATACCATTGGAAAGGGCTTTTTTTGCTTAATCCGATGGTTTAAACGGCTTATCGATCGGACAATTAGATTTTTTAAAATTAACTAAAGTATGAAAAAAAGGTGGCAACAAATCACAAGAGTTTTATTAATTTCGCAATTTCGGTTACCATGGCGCCGGGCGAAAGAATAAATAGATTTTACTTCCTGCTTTACTGATTTTGTATTGGAAATAAAAATTGCAAATTTCAAAATGCTTCAATTTTCTTCGAATTTATTTCAAACTTGCTACACACTTTTAACATCACAAGACGAAGTTGCAGTTCAAATTTCATCGGGTTTCGAGAATAAATAAAAATGTATAATTTAATTGCAAATTAAATTTTATTCTAATACGCGTATTTCAAATTCTAACTATGATTAAATTATTTTTAATACATCATTCGAAAGATATTTTAAAGTACTTTTATATTATCGAAAGTGGGATTCAAGATTTCGCTTCATTTACACGTTTTGAGGTCTCCTGAATCGCTTTTCTTTTGTACCTCAGCTTCTAATTAAAATAATTTCATAAGTAATACATCATTAGATAGCTTTGTTGATTTGGGATCGAACAGTAGATTACAGAAATTTCTACCGCCAGATGGCGCTGTAATATTTTAAAATTTCAAAATTTCAATTTCTAATTATGATTAAATTATTTTTAATACATCATTCGAAAGATATTTTAAAGTTCTTTTATATTATCGAAAGTTTTAACCAGATTTGCACGTTTTGAGGTTTCCTGATTAGGTTTTCTTTTGCATCTCAGCTAATTCAGTTAGACCGTTCAAAATTGATATATGTAGGTTAATTAGGAAGCGCTAAAAGGGTGGGGGAAGATATAGGCGTGCACCGCGCGCACTGGACAGCGCTGCCGAAGGCAGTGGGGACCCGGTCCGACATTTTAACCGATGATAAATGATTTTTTTTTTCATTTTCTTTTCTTAAGAAAAAAATATGATTTGAGAAGGAATATGTGCGCGTAGCGCGCGTATACCTTCACACGTGCGCGCGCAGCGCGCATGGGTCTGCGCTGCCGAAGGCAGTGGGGACACGGTGTGAGTTTTTACACGATCAGAAATGATTTTTTTAAGGGGCACGAAGGGTCAGGGAAGGAATACGCACGCGCAGCGCGCACGGGTCTGCGCTGCCGTAGGCAGTGAGGACCTTGTCCGACTTTGTACCCGATGAGAAATGCTTTTTTAATTTTCTTTTTTTAAGAATAAAAATTTGATTTGAGAAGGAATATGAGCGCGCAGCGCACGTATACCCTCACACGTGCGCGCGCATCGCGCATGGGTCTGCGCTCCCGAAGGCAGTGGGGACCCGGTGTGAGTTTTTACCCGATCAGAATTCTTTTTTTTTTTTGAGGGGGGGGGGGCACGAAGGGTCAGGGAAGGAATGCGCGCGCGCAGCGCGCACGGGGCAGTGCTGCCGAAGGCAGTGGGGACACGGGCCGACTTTTTACCCAATCAGAAATGATTTTTTTTTTTTAATTTCTTTTCTTAATACTAAAAGTTACTGTTAGTGATTCATTAATTTTAATGACTCATTTGAAAATAATGTTAACTGCTTAGCAGTTTGTAATGTTAACTGCTTAGCAACTGCTTAGCATACACTCCGCATGGAGGATGACCTTGAAGGCAGGTACTGAACCCGAAGGTCATCCTCCATGCGGAGTGTATGAAAACGGAGAATTCAGGTTCTTTTTCATTCTTATAGAACAATTTCGGGTGTAAAAACTGCAAAAGAATCTAAAGTTTCTGATCCATGTATACCCTAATTATTATGAAAATTAATGTCTTAGTATTCTTCTCCACAGTAATGTATCATTTTTATTATAATAAATATTGAAAAGAAAATAATTAAGTGCGCCACATGGCAAATATTAAGTGTTTCGAACAAGGAGGAAAAAGGTGAGTGCTTTTAATTTATTTTTTATTAATTTTTAAAATTAACGATAATTGAAAATTTCAGTTATTTATTTTCACGAGAAAGAGGGTAATTATTATAAATTTCATTAACAGATTGAATTCTAAATATTTTTTTTTCGTATTTATGTTATTTAATACGTTTGGGGTGCGCTGACACCCCATGCCCGTTTTCCTGTTACGTTTCACGGCGCCCGTCCTGCCGGGTTAATCTTTAACCCTAAGTTTTAATTAAAATTAATTATTTCAATAAATTGATTTATCTTTTGCGTCACGCTATCCAAAACTGAAAGTAAAATTTGTGTAAATGTTTTCTTTACGTCACACTACCTCTTTGCGCAAATTTTCACTTAGTTGGGTACTATGATACTATGTTTTGGATAGTGTGATGCAAAAGATAAATCAATTTATTGAAATAAATAATTTTACTTTATAATGCAAACTCAGTGAAAGTATAATTGTTTGACAGTATATTTGAAAATTAAAAGCACTGTTTCAATGTGTAAATATACTTTATTAGACAAAACAAAAGTAATTTTAATGGAATCTAAAAACAAATCTTTTAAAATAACACCGAGGCGCCACTGGAATTTTTATATCATTCCTTTTGAAACTGTTATTTTGAATTTGAAATGTGAATGAAAAAGCATCAGTGAGTGTATTTTATATATCTGTCTGATCTTAAAGCTAAAAATATTACGTTTGCATTATAAATATAAATAAAAGTAAAAAATAAAATGATCAAATAAGAAAATCTATGTATATTTTAACTAATTGCAAAACGTCACTTAAAATTTGATATCATTATTTTTAAGACTCATATTTCAAATTCTTATAGCCATAAAGTAGCGGCGTCAGAAACTTTTAACCCGTTAAGGTTTTTTTTTTTTTTTTTGTGCTGATCAAGAGACTCGATAGAGTCTCAAGTGACGCAAGCGTAATTATACAACGTAATATGAGAATTTGTTTCATCCTACAACATTGAAGATTGTGGGTAGCAACGTTTTTAACGCAGATTGAAAGCAAAAGCCTTTGAGGGTTAAGAAAAAAGGTAAACTTGACCAAAAATAAATAAAAAAATTGCAGCATGATCAATTTTCTAGGATTCTTGATTTACAGCTATTTACCACAAAATTCAACTATTAATCAGAAAACAAAGCAGGAAGCAGGATGCTTGAACTTCCTTTTTTATTCTTGACCTGGTTAGACATCAGAATATACAACAAATACTTCCAAAACAGGCATTTTTTAAATTTTGGAATGAATGTGCTACAACATATAGTGATGTAATTGACATTTTAATTTATTTAATCTATTTTTCTTATGACTTGATTAAATAAGAATAATAACAATAACGCCACCAGTAATTTTAAGGATTTTTTTGCAGTTTCACAAAAAGTGAAAAAATGTTACAGGTGAGTTCATATTTTCTGTATTAAGATACGCACATTGCATAATTGGTTGAACGCTTACTTTACACTTAAATTAATACAATTTTATGCAAATTATTTTTAATTTGTTCTTTCTAATATTTAAGTAAATGAGTATTATGTGTACCTTAATGAATTTACTATGAACTATAAATATCATTTGATTATTTGTTTATTGAATTTATTTACAGCGTGCAATAAAAATATTTTGAAATACTCTAAGAAATTATTTTGAATAAAGAAAATCGCATTTATTCATTATGATAAATAAACCTTTAAAAAAAAAAAAAAAAAAAAAAAAAAAAATTAGATTCACTTAAAAAAAATTTAATTGTAAATGTAATAAATTAATCAGAAAATTAGTAAACTTAAAAGAAAAAATATTGGCATGCTTTTTGACACAATTCATTTATTGAGTCATTCATCACATGTTTTCTAATACTGAAAAATGAAATAAAATAGTTGGCATATGTGGACTCTGCTCAGTTCCTCTTCACATATTTGCTCTCATAAATCTCTACTACAGGACATACTGTATTCATAAAATGAGAAATGAATTTCACCGATTGCTCCACATAGTCGCAAACTGAAATATCACTCCTAGTAGACTACCCACCGCTCATTTCAATACATTTACCTTATCTTATTCTGCTGGTTAATTTTACTAGGGTTATTACGTTTTTTAGTTTTAATGCAGCTTCATGACATAATGCAATCTCCATAATGCAAATTTATGTGAAATATTGCTTTTTTTCTGTCATGTTGAAAAAATTTCAAATTACTCACGAAACTTTATTTTTTTTATTAGAAAATTTATAGGTAATGATGTTTAAGTCAGTATCATAAATAATATTTGAAAAATGTTTTGACATTTTTACGATGAAAATAATCCTCATATAATAGATGTTTATGTAAAATATTGCCCTTTCTGCCATGTTAAGAAAGTCAAAAACTTCGATTGACTTATGAAATTTTCTACGTAGAATTTTCATAGTTAATGATGCTCATGCCAGTATCCTAAATGCTATTTTAAAAGTGGTCTTACATCTTTACGATGAAAATCTCTCTCAGAATTGGTGTTTATCCGAAAATTTGCTCTATTTCGCCGTCTTAAGAAATTCGTAAATTTCGAATAGTTTACAAAGTTTTTAAATTAGAATCTTGAAAATAAATAGGATTATTATTAGTGTCATAAGTGATATTGTAAAACTGGCCTGACCTCTCTGCGATCTTTTGTTTTCAAGATATCTTATACACAAACTAGCAAACTAACACGCTGACACCCTATAAACAGGCACTACACTGATTCCGATTTTTAGATTCCCCAGACTTCAAAACGTGTAAAAACATCAAAAACCTGAGGTCGAAAATTTTCACGAATACCATACCTATATAGTATGATGGGGAACCAAACACAAAAATTATTTCAATTCCTGTTCATTCTCAGTGTCTAAAAAGACTGTATATTACTTAATTTGAAAATTTTGGAAGTGGGTTTATATGCGCATATTACTTATTTTTAGATAAGTGTACTCAAATACAATGCATAGATTTCTTTAAAAAAAAAAAAAAAAAATGAACAATTTTATTCTGAAAGTGAACAGCAATTAAGAGCCATTAAGAAAGCAAAATCACAGCCTGGTCAGAAATATCATAAAAAATAATTTCAATGTCATATTTGTGTGACCCTTGCTACCTTGTGGAATTGTAAATGTGCGCTGACTTCAAAAAGTTTGAAAACCACTGGCTTAAAAAATATTTCACTTTATAATCTTCTTAAATAATTGCTTAAAAAAGTATATATGCAAATGCAACATAATTTGAATTTAAGTACACGAATATTTTTTATAATTATCAAAATAGATTCATGGTAATATGAATTTTAAATTTTACGTATTGTATTAAATTTAAATCTATAGATAAGTATGGTGGATGCGACTTAATGCAAGGCTTATTTGAAGACTTAATAAAGTATATTTTAAAGATTAATCATATATTTGGCTAAACTTTTATGTATTTATTTATTTGTAGCTTCATTTAAATTAAAAATAAAATAAAATTAAGGTTTCAAAGTTACCAAACTTGAAATACATATACAAAAGACCACTTTTATGCCTAATAAAAAAAAAGATTTAAAGGGGAAAAAAATCACAGAAATATATAAAATTTATCGAATAATAGCAATCAATATTGAACTTTGTATAGTATCTAGGATATTTTGAAAAGTTTTTGCTCCCTAATTCGCCAGATAAATTAATTTTATAGAGAACCTATGCATCTAACATGGCTTCATTAAAATGTAAAAATGTAAAGATAAATTCTAGAATAGTGTTCAGATTCCTGCTTTTGATCACTAAAGGGGTGATTATGTAAATTTTGTATTTACAAAACAATCTTTTTTGTGTTCATGTAAATTTTAATAATTATCTATTTACGAAACTGTTTACACCTGTAAACAGTCGGATTTCTATTTAATTCAGTTGCTAAATCCAGCAAAAATTGAACTACACAAAGAGATATTTAAAATAAATAATCTGCTGTATCACACACATGGCTTTCTTTTACTCTGCATTTCACTATTATAAAGATTGTTTGCATATTAACCCGTTAACGCCTGAATTAATTTTGCAAAATATTATTAGCTGATTATTTCACTTCTACATTAATATAGACAACTATAAAATATATTAACTTAAACAATTCGTCTGGTAGTTTTAAATTTAAATCCTATCCTCATTTATTGACGTTTAGTGTTCTAGAAAGGAAACTTCCAGATAGAAAAACTTCGAGATAACAGATTAATTTCCTATTATATGTTGACAAAGATCTCGAAAGTAAAGTATTATAATATCTATTATTATTCAACTTGATTTAAGTTAGTATACCTGCGCAAAAAGCAAATATATGTGCGACGAATGAAAAATCATAAAATGACTATCCAAATTATGAAATAATAATTAATAGTAGGCACATAAAACTTTCAGGGATCATTTAGTGTGATGCTATAAACTGTCACTAAAAAGCAGAAATCATTCCAAGAAACCACAAAAAATATATGTGCCATTTTATTAGCTGTCCTCAAATGAGTACACTGGGCGCTACCTAACGGGTTAAGAGTAAGATAACAAGTATTAAGTACTGCATATGAACTTAATTTAAAAACAATTACATTAGGTAGGTATACGAACACTTATTTTTGACATATAATTCTGACTGAGGAGGGCCATTGCCCTCATTAAGCCCCGTTTAAATATAGTACCAACATTTGCAAAGAATTTAAGACTGTTATTAAATTTTAAAGCTCATTCCAAATTATTTAGCCAACACTTCTTTAAACTTACCAATCTAGATCAAACTGTTCAACTGGCAACCTCATACGAACTTCAAAATACAAATTTGAATTTCCTGAAATTGTTAGTTTTTAAGTTATGCTGATGACATCCTACTTATATACATACACAGATCAACCGCTAAAAATTTGATTTTCACATTAAACGGACTCAAAACGCGATGTTATATAATATACCAGAGCTAAAAATTGAACTTTAAAAGACATTTTGTCTACCGCATAAGTATGATAAATTAATTCTTTATTTATAAGCAGATTTTGTACACATGGTAAAATGTAGTAAAGCACTCCCATCAATTACATTCAATAGAAAAGAATGCTTTTGCTTAATTTTGAGTACACTTGTATACTGTCAATAAGTGATATACACACCATATTGGGTACTTAAATTTAGTCCCATATGAAAGGCACATAATACAACCTGAAATTAATTTTCAGCAATTTCCAAATACAGCCCCGATATATCTTAATGATTTTGAGTAGCCCTATAAATGAATGATCAATGATTTCCACCATCATAAAAACACATGCTTTTATGCATATACATAATATATCATGCTAATTTCATTTTGTTTGGTCCAGCCTACAGATTTTAAACAGTACCTACCAGAAATTTTTCTCTTGGACGTATTTGAATTATCTTTATCTTGGATGTCCCTGTACGTGTACCATTTGCTTGATATCAACGGAAAGTTTAGTGTAGCATCCCTATATGATACAAATTTAGAATACACTGTTAAAAATTTCTGTAAATTTAATGTAAATATTCATCCAGAGTCTCCCTAAATTTACAGTAATTCTTAGTTAAAAGTGAATAATGAAGATTCTCAATCTTTATTCTATATTTTTACCAAGTTTTATTACTTAAATTTTTAATCAAAATTAAAAATGACTGTTTCTACTTTAGAAAAAGTATTCTAAGCCCGAAATATATTCTCACCAATAATTAATTAAATGAATATTAGTTATTAAAATGAATGCATAAAATAAGTTTTTTAACATCTCCGTTTATTTTTCTCTGTAATTTTACGTAAGACTTAAGATAATAGATTACACAGAGTTTTCTGTTGAAATTTTTAACAGTGTACAGAGTTTGGATTTTCTGTTACTCTTTGTTCTTGAGATATGCTGATAACATCAGACACACAGACCAACTGCTAAAAACATAGTTTTTCGGTTTCCGATGAGCTCAAAATGCTTAAATATAACAAAACCCAATTTCGAAAATTTGGCTTAAAAACAATATTTTACTCTTTCAATACAAAGAGAAAGTAAAAAAAAAATCATGTAAAAAGTATTAAATTATAGTTAATTTTATATAAATTATATGCAATTGCTAGAATTATTCTATATATATATGGAATGACTCCACTCGACTTTCCGAACATTTAGTAATTAATGGTTGTTAAAATAAATTTAAATATGAAAAATTGTTAATAAATAATCTAGTGTGTCACTCACACGACTTTCTCTTACTCTGCATTTCAATGCTATAAAGAGACAGATTGCAGATTAAATCGTAAAATAATAGAGTTCAATCTAGTTAAAAAATAAGTTTACGTACAGTTTTATTTGACATGCACCCCCCCCCCCCCCACACACACACACACAAAATCCTCGTTCAATGAAGTGCCTACATTTATTTAAAAAAAAATAAAATTCAAGACTGTTAATTATTTGCCCTCAAACTTGCAAATCTTGATCAAATATTTTAGGTGGCAATCTAATATGAACTTCAAAATACCAAATTTTAATTAATTTCCTGCAGTTATTCATTTTTACGTTAGGTTGATAACAAATACATATACAGAACAACCTCTAAAAATTTGACTTTTGTATTCAGGAGACCTCAAAATATAATATTATACAAAAAACGAGAGTAGGAAATCGAATATAAAAATACGTTGTTTACAGTATAGGCATAAAAAATATTAATTTTCCTATTACGTTGGCATAATAAAACGAAGCAAAACATTTCTATCAATTACATTCAATAGAGAAGAACGTTTGGTAGCAGCTCTGTATATAGTCTTGGGTATCTCTGTATATAGTCTATAAACTATATACACATCATATTATGTACTTAAATTTAATCATAAGAAAAGTACCTAACATAGAACGAAATACACTTCCAGCAAATTCCAAGTACTGTCCCAATATATGCAAATACTTTGGGTAGCTCTGTAAATGAATGATTTCCATACTACAATCTACACAAAAAAATGTTTTTTTTTTTTTGCATACAAGAAAACATGTTCATTCCATTTTGTTTAGGGCAGTCTACACAAATTACACTGTACTTAAAGAGGAAATTTCGCCCATGAATTTTCTTGGATGACCCTGTACACGAACCCTTTGCTTGATCTCAACGAATAGTTTAGTGTAGCATCTGAATATGATATACAGATCTAAAAAACCGAGTGTGGTCTTCCTGCTACTATTTAATTTGAGATATAACAGACACACACATTTACAGAGATTAATTGCTAAAAACATATTTTTCCGATGCAGGGCACCCCAAAACGGTAAATATAAAACAAAATTTCGATTTCGAAAATTTGATCCTAAAACAATACTTTCTCTACTATATGTACGAGTAAGAGAAAGTAAAACGGGGAAAAAATTATAATATGGTGTTTAAGTATTTTACTTCAAGTTGTATCTCATTTAATGAAACCTACTGTACTTAAATTATTTTGTACGTCCTTGTGAAAAAATAAAAATAATGATCTCGCAATATTAAATATTTATTTATATGTTTTAACATTACTAAAGGGAACTTTAAATAGTTTGAGCCCATAGACTGCAATGTACAAAAATTCTTCTTTGTGTAAAGTTAAAAAAAAAAAAAAAAAAAAAAAAAGAACTAAGTCCTGCACTTATCTAAATCTGTACGATTCATGCAATGATAAATTATGGTATACTTACGAATTTATGTCTAAATTGAAAGCAGAGGTAAACGCTAGTAATAAAGATTTTTCTTTTTCTTTCTTTCTTTTTTTTTTGGTGTGTGTGTGTGTGTGTGTCCCTGCAAAATAACTGAACGTTCCTCATTCATCAAAATCCATGCGCCGCGTGCGATGGTAACCTATAAAATATTTTTCAACTTTCAGCTCAATCGAATAAGGTATTTAAAGCTATTGCACTTCAAATAATTTGAGCACATAGGTCATTGATGATAAAGAATTTTTCGTTGTGTCCCAGTAAAAATTTATACAGTTCATGCGACAGTGACCTATAACATGCATATAAATTTAATGCTCAACCGAAAAGGCATTTTGACGCTATCGCATTTTAAATAATTTCAGCCCATAGGCCAAAATGATAAAGAATTTTTCGTTCTATCGCTATATATATATAAACTATAAATGCTAGATTTACCAAAATTTATACAGTTCATGCTACTATGACCTATAGCGTACATACCAACTTTCAGTTCATTCGAGCAAAGTGTTTAGACGGTACCGTGTTCATTTACATACATACATCACTGTAAAAAGAGCAAAAATGAACTCAGAGTTACCTAGAAATATGTAAATGCACTAAAATTTCAAAGTCGAATTTTTGTCATGATTATAATACTTTCCTTATATATGTATGTTCGATAAGTAAAAACAACTTTACACTCGAGAATCACACTACTTCATTATTTTTAAATAAATAAATAAATATATACATATAATTTTAAAACTACAGTGCATAATTAATTATATTCTTCGAATATTTTACTATATTACCCCATTCATTATAACGGAGTACTTTTAGAAGTATAGGCTATAAACGTCTTTAATTAGTTTCTCTTACTCATACATAATACAGAAAATAATGTTTTTGGGTCATATTTTCGAAATCGAGTTTTCGCTATATTTACACTTTTTAAGACCCCTGAATTTCAAAGCAGGTTTATAGCAAAATTGGTCTCTTTCTCTGTATGTTAGTCGATTACGAACATAAACTCAAGAACGAATATTAGTAGAAAGTCTAAATTTGTTATTCTAAATTGGCATTTTATTTTAAATAGGACAAATGGTTCGTCTACAGGCACATAAAATAAAAAAATCAAATACCATTAAGTTTATGGGTGAAATTTGTAAGAGGTACAGTTTAACAAATTTAGAATGCACTAAATAGAATAAAATGATCATACTATATGTTTTATATGCATAAAAGCATGTTTCGTATAGAATATCATAAGAAAACTTGTCACTATTCATTTACAGGACCACACTAGATTTTAAATATACACTACCTACCAATAAGTATTCGGACGCTTTCGAATTTTGACATTTTGTCAAATATCTAGAAAAATTCTTTTGGAATCATCTTGAAACTTTGGTAGCTTAAAGAACACGTTATACCTCATATATTTCAACAAAAGTTGTGTCCTGAAAAGAAAAAGGGGACCAGTAAAAAATTAAACGAAATTCAGAATGTTCTGGATCCCCCTGTAAAAAATAATGCTTGAAATGCATTTGGCTGCAGCATGTGATTAAGAGGAATTTTCTCATTATTTGTATAAATTTTTAAGAGGCTACCATACATGTCCATGGAGACATTAATAGTTTTTTTTTAAACATAAAAAAAACTAGTTGGCATAGGTGGACTCTGCTCAGTTCCCCATCATATTTATGTTCTCATAAATTTCTAGTGCGAGACATATTATAATCATCTTAAAAGAAATGAATATGGCCAAAGCTTGATACAGTGATAGAATGAAATCCCCGCCTAATAGGCTATCCACCGTTCACTTCGATATATTTATCTTATTCTAATCTATTAATTTATTTTATCAGGGTCGATTCCGTTGTTTAGTTTTCATGCTACTGTTTCCAACGCAATAATCCTCAAAATTCATATTTATATGAAAAATTTACAATTTCGCTATGTTGATAAAATCGTAAATTACGAATAATTTACGAAATTTTCCTATTAGAATATTTGTATTCAATCATGTTCAAACAAATATCATAAATGTAATTTTGAAGTTGTCTAATGTATTTATGATCCTCAAAATGGAAGTTTATGCTCAATTTTAACTTATTCTGACATGTGAAGTAAATCGTAAATTCCAAATAACTTACGAATTTTTTAAATTGGAAAAATCATAGTCCATGATATTCATGCCAGTATCCTAAATAATATTTCGAAAGTGGTTTGACATCTTTACGATGAAAATATCCCTCAAGATTCACGTTTATGTGAAATTTTGCTCTATTCTGCCATGTTAAGAAATTCGTAAATTTCCAATAACTTACGAAATTTTTATATTGGAAAATTCATAGTCATTAATATTCATGCCAGTGTCCTAAATAATATTTCAAAAGTAGTCTGACATCTTTACGATGAAAATATCTCTAAAAATTGACGTTTATGTGAAATTTTGCCCTATACTGCCCTGTTAAGAAATTCGTAACTTTTCCAATAACTTGCGAAATTTTCAAAGTAGCATATTTATAGTTACCGATGTTCATTCCGGCATCAAAACTGATATTTTAAAACTGGTCTGACATTTTTACAGTAAAAAGTTTCCATTTAATGCACGTTTAAGTGAATTTTTGTCCTATTCTCCCATGCTAAGAAAATCGTAAATTTCGAATAACTGCTGAATTTTTTTTAATTTGAATGTTGCAAATGAATAGGGTTCTTGCCAGTGTCGAAAGTAATATTTTAAAACTGATCTGACCTCTCTGCGACAATTTGTTCTTGAGATATTGTGTACACAGACTAACAAACTAACGGACTAACACAATAACCCATTAACACACACCCTACAGACAGACACCATACAAATTTTGTCATTTTTGGATTCCTCACACCTGAAAACGTGTAAAAAAGTCAAAAAAACGAGGTCGAAAATTTTCACGATTACCTAAGTTACCCATACCTATAGTATGATGGGGAACTAAATAAATCTACGGTGTTACAGCAAAGTCGTTTTCAGAAAATTCGGCATACTTCATTAGATACCGCATACTGCAATCAGAATGAAAAAATGTTAAATATCTTACGAAATATGAACATTTTCACTAAATAATTTTTATCTACGCATGCGCTAGCTTTTAAAAAATTTCGTTAGCATAATTTAATAGCCAAATGTATTGAGCAACTTATATGAAAATCCAAAACAAACATCGTGTAAATTTAAAGAGTTATGAAAGATAGAATGAACAAAATTTCAGTTTTCTCAAAATAAAAGCTAAACTATAAGGGGTTTTACTCATATTTTATTATGATTCAATCAATGCCCAGTGGTAATACAGTATTTTTGCTGATTGTAAATGAATATTGATAAAACACTCTATCATCTTTTTTTTTTTTTTTTAAGGGGGAGGGGAGGGGAGGAGAACTGAAATTCTGTTCATTCTATCTCTCATAACTCTTTTTTAACTAAATTTACACTATAATTTCTTGAGGTTTTCATATAAGTTGCTCAATACATTTGGCTATTAAATTATGCAAATGAAATTTTTTAAAAGCTAATGCATACATAGATAAAAATTTAGTAAATATGCTCATATTTCGTAAGTTATTTAATATTTCTACATTCTGATTGCAGTATGGTGTGTCTAATGAAGTATGCCAATATTTCTGAAAATGTCTTTGCTCTGGGTCTAATACCCTACGTGTTATAATTAAAAGAAGTGGAATATTTTTTTGCAATGTTTTTAAAATACCCGTTATCTCCACGAATATGTATGGAAGCCTCTTAAAAATTTATACAGATAATGAGAAAATTCCTCATAATCACATGCTACAGCCAAAATGCATTTCAAGCATTACTTTTTACAGGGTGAAGAACATTTTGATTTCCAGAACATTTTGACTTTTTTTTTTTTTTTTTTAAACTTTTATTGGTCCACTTTTCCTTTTCAGAACACAACTTTTACTGAAATATATGAGGTATAACATGTTCTTTACTCTACCAAAGTTTCAATTTTTCTAGATATTTGATAAAATGTCCAAATACTTATTGGCCCCGTGGCAGAAACACGGCGACAATGTCGCAGAAACAGAAATGTTCTTGCAGAAAGATTTTACTTAAGTCAAATAAATTTTACCATTGTGTTAAAAAAAAAGAGAGAGAGAGAGAGAGAGAGAGAAGGAAACTCAAAGAATGGTTTATAAATTGTTCTGCAGAACAAATTTTTGTTTCTGCAGATACGATCGCCTCAATCCTGAATAAGGAGAGGAGATAGAGCGGATGTAACTCACTTGGGTTAGCTTTGATACGGCATGCATTAGCGATTCGTGATATGATTCGGTGTACCTGTTACCGTTAAAACGCGAAATCTGTTAATCTGCAGATTACCTAGCTAATCTGCAGATTAACTAAAATGACCCGTTAAAGTGCGGTATAAAGTGTTTTCCGCATTTTAACTAGGTAATCTGCAGATTAACGGTTTCAGTATCGTTAAAGTTCAAATGTTTGTTTCGAGCCTTAGTTTTTTATACATTCACTATGACGTCAAACAGCCATGTGATACATATACGCGAATGACCTTCAAACATAACTAACACTTTTACCCCTTCACTTCCGCTACGCTATGATGATAAACCGATAAACGGCAAACGCAGAATGTGGAGGATGGAAGCCATGATTAGTTTTATTATTATGACTACACAAAAATTAAAGTAACAAGTAAGTTATAATTGTTTTAATTTTGATTTTATTTCTATCTTTTTTAATTCTGTCAATATAAGTTTGATAAGGGTCCGTATTTTATTAATGAAATTTAATCTTAATTAAAAGCTGTCTCTCGTGAAACTCCATTTTGAATTATGAATGTTAGATTTACATTACAGTAATTATTTCCTTCCGAACTAAAACTATTAAACCATAACTTTTTAAAACTAATTTATTTTAAAATTAATTTAAATAACTATTACTTACTGAAAAAAAAAAAAAAAAAGATGTATTAATTATTAACTTTGAGAAATATTATGGCATTTAATAAATACTTAATATGAAATTTTTGTACATTTTTTAGCATTTTATTACATTTTTTTTTTTTCTCTTTCAGTTTCAAGTTTCCTGTACATATTTTATATATCATAATTATATTTTTATTTATTTATTTTATTTTTTAATTTTGTTCGCTTTTTCAGATAATTTCGTTGTAGTTTATCACATAAAAAGTGTTAAGATATATGTATGCTGCAAAATATAGTTTAATAAAGCATTGAAAACTGTCATTTTAATTTTCATGCATTCTAAAAAATGCTAAAGCAGTTTTAATTATTTGAAGTACTTCTTAAATAATGCTTCTGATTTGTCTAATTTAATATTTCTAGTTATTTTTTATGTAATTTAATGTTTCTAGTATTTAAATAGTAATAGCAATATAAGTTGTTAATATTTTTTTTTTTTTTTTTTTTTAATTGTTAAATATTTTTATTTTGAAAAGAAATCGTTACTGTATTACAATTCTAACATTCATTTATAAAATAGAATTTATTGAAAGCTATTAAAGCTATTATATTTCATATTAAAAATGCATAACATCTTCAAACTTATATTGACAGAATAAAAAAGATGAAATAAATAAAAAATAAAACAAATATAACTTTAAAAGATATAAAAATTAAAACACATACAGATTAAAATTAGTAAAGAAAGAAATAAAAAAGAAAAGAAAACTATTTTTTTCCGAATGAAAAAAACAAATACAACACAGCGTGCTGTAAAATTACAACACCAGATATCCTATTTTCACTTTAACTAGTGCCTAGTAGGTAATGTGCAGATTATCTAGGTAATTCGCAGATTACCTAGGTAATTTGAGAAATAAAACAATTTTCCTCACTTTAACGAATCACCCTAGTTAATGTGCAGATTACCTAGCTAATCTGCAGATTAACTGATTTCTGCACTTTAGCGGTAACATATCCACACTTTTCACTGGTAACCTCTTCACATCGGAACTTCATTTTCGTGTGTCCAAATTTTCTTTTCGCGCCGCGCCTGCCGCTCGTGTCGTGTGTTGTTATTGTATTGCAAAAAGATGTTTTTTCGAAAGAATGTGGCTTTGCGACCATTTTCCGAATTTCATATTTCATGAATTTTCAGATTCATGCATAACAAAATAGCTGCATCCAGTGATTTTTTTTTTTTTTTTTTTAATAAGCGCGTGATTGCTGCTGTACCGATTTTCATACATTTTCTGATTTACGCACGACATATAGCATCTAGTGATTTTTTTCTTTAGTGTATGCGAAGCGTGCGTACGTGCGTGGTAGTACAGTCGGTAACAAAAGTGTTCGAACACTAGCAAAAATTTCTATGTAAAAAAAGTACACTTCATACGGTTTTATTAAATAAATCCTTATCGAATCATGTTCTTACACTGACTAAGAACAGGATGCGACAAGGGTTTATTTAACAAAACCGTATGAAGTGTACTTTTTTTACATAGGAATTTTTGCTAGTGTTCGAACACTTTTTTTTACCGACTGTAAATACACGTATATTTTTAAAAGCTGCATTAATTTTAATGTTTTGTTAAAACTATGCAATACATTTCACAAATATATACAGAAATAAGAGTATGGGGAAATTTGTAACGTCTGTAGTTATACGCAAAATAAAAAATGAAGCTTCAAACCTTGCTTCAAAAAACAGAAAATTAAGAAATTAATCTTAAAAATACTTTACTGATTTTTAGCATTTTATATGTAGTAAAGATCGTAGCAATAAATATTAATGGGTATCTTAAGTTATAAAATGGATAAATTTTCTCATTTGTTTCATTACTAATCATTAATTATTTTAATCGTGATTAAAATTCTTAGCTTTAAATTTTGTTGCTTTAGCATATGAAGTCGTTAAAAAATTAATTTATTTTACAAAAATACTCTTATCGTTAGTTTCTACAGCTTGTTAATTTCATTTTTTAAACATTTGAATCTTTAAAAAATGTTTATTTTTTTAATTAAAATATTACAAGCTAAATAGTTATTTTGAATAAAAATCAAACCAAAATTTTTGTTGATTTTTTTTTTTTTTTTTTTTTTTTTTTTTTTGTAAGCAAAAGGAATTTTATTTAATAGTAGCTGTTTTGAATAAATACTAATTAAACAGCAAATACTTTTACTTATTTACTTATTCGTATAGATATCAATATCAAATATTACTTTTAATTGATTTCTATTTATTTCATTCATCAGTAATCATTATTTTCTATTATAGATTTTATCCATGAACTCTGTTACATTTCCCACTTCAACATTTCCTTAGAAATGAAATATTTCACTTGCCTCAATCTTTATGAAGTTATTTCGCCTATGCTTTGTCTATAATAGTGTTACTTAGATCTTGTATTCTGTTTTACTTTATGCAGTTAAATGATGGTATAATTATACATTCTGAATTCTTTAATGTCAAATCACATTTTTTAGTATTTCAAATACACATGTTTATGCTATTTGTATATAATATAAAAATGAATCTTGTGTATTAGAATAAGCGCATTTGTGTATTTAAATATATATATTTAATATAAAAAAAGTAATGAAAATTTAAAAGTATTTTAACATTTGTTTAATTTAGACATTTCTTGATTTAAATGCCTTAAAAAAATTTGCAGATTATTTTTGATGTGTTACTGCATTTTATGGTTTGAATTCATTGAATATTTTATAAACAATATTGTATATTAATGTGAACAAAAAATCTGAAACAATTAAGATCAATAGATTTATTTTCCCCTTTCTTAAAAAAGAAAAAAAAAAAAAAAAAAAAGTATTTTCTTGCAACAGTGCAGATATGTGCATTTGTGCCTAGTTAAAATTTAAATACATTGGTTATACTGAATATTATTTACTATTTAAAAATAATTTATTTTGAATTCGTAAATGTTAACTTCACAAACTATTCCTGCAGAAAGATTTTTGTGTTGATGCAGAAAGCATAATAAATTTCTGTCACAGGGCTTATTGGTAGGCAGTGTACTACGGCTATATATGGGCATTATTGAATGCGCATTTCAAGTAAATGAGCTTGAAGCATGTGAGCTTCGAGCACGGCGCCAGACATACACACAGATCAAACACTGAAAACGTGATTTTAGCATTCAGGGCGCCGTGCTCGAAGCTCACATGCTTCAAGCTCACAGTAGGGAAATCGTGTCTGAAGCTCACATGGATTAGTATCTCGTGTCCCAAGCTCACAAATATATTTACCCCTTTCCCCCGACTTATCAACTTGACAGGTGGGATTAGATTAGACCGTGGCCGTAGCGCACGTAACTCGTATCTCAAATAGAGCAGGCGCACGTGACGTCACTGCGATAAACATTGACAGATGATTCCGCACTTGCTTTAGAATGTAGGCAAAAGTGGGATAAAACACCATTGCTTAGCGTTACAAGCTTAGCTACATACTTCGATTTCTCCAATATTTTTAAAACGATTTACATTTCTGCTAAGATTAAATCATTGTTATTGCTTGTTTTATAAATAGATAAATATATATGGAGGCTTTTAATTGAAAAATCTGTATTAAAATACTTTTAATACACAAATGAGATATTTCAGCTTTTTAGCTGATTTAAGCTTTTTTGTACATTTAGCTTTTCAGCTTTTTTTTTTTTTTTTTTTTTAGTTTTTTCAACATTTTTTATATTTCTGGTGTGTATTTGTTCTTTCTTTATACATTGAAGATTAAAATAGATATTTATTACTCTAATATAATGCATTTTGTCATTGAAATTCTAGTTGTCTTGCCTTTGTGTACAGTTTCAATTTTTTTATATTTCTGCAAATCTCATCCCTGAATATAAAAATATTTTTTTCTATGGGAGATTATAGAGAAAAAATAATTAAAAGAGTTATTTAATATAAAAATATAATTAAAAATGATTGCCTTTATTAAAAATCAAAATGTTTAATAATAAAATTAATTTGTTCAATAGAACTATTTGAGCTTTTAATTGAAAAATCTATTTCTAAATATTTTCATTAAAGATAAAAAAAAAAAAAAAAAAAAAAAAAATCTAGAAACCTAATTTAACTAATATATATATATATATATAATAACTAAATTAAATTAATTGAGATTGTTTAGTATTATTGTTCCGGCTTTTAATAGAAAAATCTTTACTAAAAAAATTTTTATATTATTAAATATTTATTTTCTATGAACGATAACAATAATAATAAAAAAAACTAGTTAAAAAATCATCCAATAAAATATTCTAATTAAAAAATAACAAGTTATTTATTAAAAATATAATATTTTACAATTAGTTGAAATTACTTAATACTATTTTTTGGACTTTTAATTAAAAGGCCTATTTCAGTAGCCGAGCGGTTCTGCTCTCCAAGCTGATAGATTAGTGTTAGTGTTGATGTCTGGGAATAGGGCCGATTGTCTACCCTAGGGTCCTAGGCCCGAGGGAGAGTGCCTTCCACGGCGGACTTTCTAAGGGGTCCTAGCCCATATTTACGCAAGTTTATGAGAAAACCACGGAAAACTCCGAACGACTAAGCCGACGAGCACGGACCTAGGATCGAACCTGGCATCTCAGGTCTACCAGCTTTGAGCACAGAACCGCTCGGCCGCTCGTGGGCCTTGATAAATTGGAATTGCCGGGTTCCCGCTTGTCAACCTAGAAATTCGGAATTTTCCATGGTTTTCTCTGAAAATCGCATATATACAGGACAGGGCTTCTTAGAAAGAACTCTCATGAAAGGCATTTCAGCCAGGCTTAGGACCTGCATGTTGTCAATGTGTTTTAATGCTTAAACCACAACCCCCAAAATATTTTTAATTCAAAAAGCCTTTTTTTAAAAAACATATAAATGTGATTATATACTAAAAATAATATTAATTAAAAAATCGTTTAAGATTACAATCTAATTAAACATAATTTAATTATTAAGAATATAAATTTAAAATAATTAAATTAATTGAGATTGCTTAATACTGTTGTCTGGGCTTTAAAAGAAAAAACCTAATTCAAAATTCTAAACATAAAAATATTTTTTTCTATAAATTGATCATAGAAAGTAAGTAAGTAACTAAAATTATTTTACTTAAAAAAACTTTAAAAGAAAGAGTAAATCAATTATCTAATAGCTAAATGAATTATCAAAAATATAAATTTTAATAATTATATTAGCTATGATTCCTTATTACATTTTTTTTTTGCTCAAAAGAAAAATTATCTAAAAACACTTTTAATATTAAAAGATTTTATTTTCTGTGAATAATTATGAAAAAAGAAAAAGATAGTTAAGGATCTAATTAAAATTATTTTATTTAAAATATTCTAATAGAAATACTAAATTCATTAATTAATTATCTAAAAACTAAACGTATTATAAATAATAATAATAATCAAATCAGCTTAGATTACTTAATACAATTTTTTCTGCTTTCAATAAAAAAATTTATTTTAAAATACTTTTAATATTAAAATATTATAATTAAGTTAGTTGTAATCGCTGAATAAAATTATTTGAACTTTTAATTAATAAGCCGAGAAGTTCTGTTCTCCAAACTGGTAGACAGGTAGTGCCGGGTTCAATTCGAGGTCATGGTTGTCGAGCCTCATGTTCTCAGTCGGCTTTAACACCCAAACTACCATCACGAAATTATTATTAATATAAAAAGTTATTTTAATCAATGATTATATAAAAAAAATAATTATTAATATATCATAACTAAAAACTAATTTAATTATCAAAAATATTTTTTAATAATTAATTTAGATTACTCAATATCATTTTTTGGGCTTTTAATAGAAAAACTATTTCAATATACTTTGTAATATAAAAAGATATCTTTTGTCATGATTACAGAACAAAGAAATAATTAAAATTATATTATTTAAATAATCTAAAATAAAATTTTACATTAAAATATACACAATTTTACTAATTAAATTAGCCGAGTCTTCTCAAAACTATCCTTTAGTCTATTATTCAAAAAATGCATTTCAAAAGACGTTTACTTAAAAAATATTTTTTTTTTCTATTAATTATCGAAAATATTAAAAAATATGTAATCAAGAATTAATTTAATTATAAAAAACAGAATTTTTCAATAATTAAGATCAGTTGAGTTTTCTTTTTCAATATTCTTTAATTTTTTTTAGCTGTTATTCATTTTTCCTTTGAATTATTATGTATAAAAAAAGTATTTAAAAAAAGTTTCTTTTTTCTTCTTCTTCTTCTTCTTTTTTTTTTTTTTTTTAAGCTTAGTTAAAAAAGGTAATTTAATTTTTTAAAATACACATTTTTAATAATTAAATAGGAAAGATCCCTTGATACTATTATTTAGACTTTTAATAATAATAATAAAACTGTATTTTGTACTAGTTTCTATTAAAAAAAAAAAAAAAAAAAAAAAAAATCATATTACAAGCGAAAAATATTTTATGTTATTTATTCAGACGATAATTCAAACTTAAACAAAGTCATATTTGAGCAAGTGTCTCGTCTATGCCTCAGATTTATTTTTAAATTAATATTCCTATGAAACATACGGACATTTCACTTGAAGAAAGGTACATAGAATTCGAATCAATTCGAGGTCATGGTTGTCGACACTCATGTTCTCAGTCGGCTTTAACACCAAAACTACCATCACGAAATTATTATTAATATAAAAAGTTATTTTAATCAATGATTATATAAAAAAATAATTATTAATATATCATAACTAAAAACTAATTTAATTATCAAAAATATTTTTTTAATAATTAATTTAGATTACTCAATATCATTTTTTGGGCTTTTAATAGAAAAACTATTTCAATATACTTTGTAATATAAAAATATATCTTTTGTCATGATTACAGAACAAAGAAATAATTAAAATTATATTATTTAAATAATCTAAAATAAATTTTTACATTAAAATATATACAATTTTACTAATTGGTGTGGCACTCACACTATTTTAGACTAAAATTTGATAACAATGTATGTTTTCATTAACATTGACTGCCAAATTTATACTCCAATCATAACTTTTGAATTATAACTTACTAATATTTTACCAGAAATCGATTTATCAATATGTTGATAATTTAGGTGGGGGTGTTATTATTATTATTATTATTATTTTATTTATTTATTTATTTTTTGCAGACTGTACCTTCGTATTGTAAGTTCCGATTTCTAGTTAAAAAATACTTACAACAATTAACTTTGATAACAAAGACATTCCACAAATTATGTGTAGTCTTATATATAATCTGTGAATTCTATATAAAACATATATAGTACTTAAGATTGACTTATTAAATAAAACTGCGTTAAATAAATACACGAACAAACATTTCGGGCCATTATTCCTGATATATATTTTTTATCCACCCCCAAAGTATTTTTGTTAAATTTATGTAAATAAGCAGAAAATAATTTTATTTAATAATTTAATTCCTAGTTCCTGCCTTAGTTCAAAAAATAACTCATCAACTGAATTGCGCTTCAAAAACCATCTTCCTCGACCTCCTCCCCTCCCCCCTCTGCTCTTCGGAACGTGTATTCCCAAATTTCACAAGCTCAAGTGATCGATGATGATTAATAGTGTTTTTACCCTCCTCTGTTAAGAGATAAAGGATTTTTAACGGAGAAGAAATTGTCCCTTTATTTTCTTCTTTTAAAACTACAGAAAACCCCTTAACAGGATTTTCAGGTGCGTTGTGCGTTCTTAGAAAAAGGACAACAGATAAGAATTGCCTTGCCACATGCAAGAATTTGTATGAAGGAAGACACGAGTTATTTCTTTAGTTTGAGACCATACACATTTTTCAAGGAAATGGCATAAAACTATATTTAAAAAGACTTAAAATCAAAATATACGTGTTTATGTTTATGTTTATTTTAATTAATTATTTAATTAATTTATTTATATTAAAGATAGTAAATAAATTTTAAAATAAAAGTACTAATTATGATTGCTTAACTTGAACACGAATAAAAATATATTATTAATAAATATTAAACATTAAAGATAGGCATTAATTGCAAAATAACTTTAATAAACAAATATCTGAATCACTGATTTTCTATGGGTATTAAATTTAGCATTACGAATAAAGTTTTTGCTGTTTTTCTCCTTAGAGCGACGTAAAAAGAATAATAATAATAAACATAATCATGAAATTTCTCACAAAATTTAAGATAATTAATATCTGAAGAAATAAGAAATAAGGACTTAAGCAGAAAGTTCGCTAATACTAGAAAAGAGAGAAAAAAAAAAAAAAGATTTATAGTCGATATTCGAATCGTATAAACCAAACAATTTTGTATTATAATCAATAGGAAAGAATTTTAACTATACCTGTACAAAATAGATATATAAAACGTAAAAGACTAATAAATGAAAAATGTAGAAACGGTATTTAACTGCGTATAAATATATGCAGTAATCTTTTTTTTGTTATTGTTGTTTGTTTGTTTCCTTTCAAGACAGACAGGACTAAAAGGCATACATATTAAGACTGAATTCATAGTAACTCTTAAATATTGTTGAAAATGTTTAAAATGCTTAACACGAATGAAAATGCAGTCTTCAGATTTTAACTGCAATCTTTAATAGATCTGAACATTTTTATGCAGCCCTGACAATCTCGAGGTTAACCATACCATATTGTATACAAAGCATTATTATAGTATTACTAGCATTAAATGTTGATTTCTTTATGATTTTTACGGTAGTAAGTTATTTAAATGGGGTTTATAAAAATCTGTTTTAAAACACAATACATTTTTTTTTTTTTTTTTTTTGAGGTTGGGGGGGGGGGGGGCGAGCGGGATGTTTTTGTACACATACCTATGTATAGGACCTATTAACACCATATTAAATAGGGAACATTCCATAGTGAACAGAGTATCGTTATTTAAAATTTTCCAAAGCATTTATAGAATATCGGAACGGACAGTCAGATAGATAGATATACAAATTGCAATCATATTCACACTTAAGAATTGTTAGAAAGGGTTAAGCACGCTTAATGTTTATCGGAAATGCAATTCCAGTCACTTTCCAATAATAGCCCATAATGTAACTGAATATTTTTGTGTGGCCCTACAAATCTAATACGGATCATACTATACTCTATAGAAAATATTTTTGTGTACATATGAATAATACACTTCAATTTTACTACGATATGTGAAAAGTCAAGTTATTAAAATTTGGTGTATAGAAATGCCTCTCATAGAACGGAATGCTTTGGAATACTTTCGGGAATTCTTGTATACAAATCAACGGTGGTATGTACTCCTTTTTTTTTTTTTTTCTTTTTTAAGGAACATCCGATGGTAAACTTGAATAACATATTTCAGTTTCATTAAGATTTGTGAGAAGTAAAATTATTATTATATGATTTTTAGAAATACCTCTCATAGAACACAATGCTTTGGAATGTTTTTAGGTGTCCCTGTAGACAAACCAGTAGAGGTATTCACACCATTTTAAATAAGAAATATCCAATAGTAAAATAAAATAATATATGTCAGTTCAAGAAATTTCATGAATATTTTTGAAAGTTAAAACGCGGACAAAAAGACAGACACAGAGAGACAAACCGAAGTCATTAACACTTTTCAAACTTGTTAGGAAGTATTAAAAGAGAGACAGAGAGAATACATAATCATCTATAATGCTATTTATTTATTTATTTTTAAGAAATGAAATATAGATCTACTATAATCGCACTGTAGGTGTTAAATTAAGGCGAACACAGGCATTAAAATTTTAGTCTCTTATTTTATATGATCGTTATTTCTTCTTTTTATATAAAACTATCAGGCTTCGCTGCTCACTATATTTAAATGAATTTTCAAAAGAGTTGGATTGGTATTCATTTTTTTCATCCCATCATAAATAAAAATTAAAAAATATATATTGAAATCGCTCTAAACCTCGCTTCTGGTACCTGCTGCCTACGGCCTTTTTTTCTCTACCCGCTCTACAGCGGGTCCGGGTTTCCACTGCCTGCAGAAATATCTTTCCAGGATATTTCATTTTGGATATTTATCGACGACAGGTAGATCTGCTATTATTAAAAAGAAAAAAAAAAAAAAAAAAAAAAAAAAAAAAAAAAAAGAAAAACTACGATTTTAAAGGTGACTGTATCTCAACATCTATTAAATATTTTAGTTTTTGAACCGTGTATTTTATAGTTCCGTCTATTTCCACTATATTATCATATCATTCCGAGCAATATAATAAATGAAATAAAAAATATACTTTCTTTTAAAAGAAATTAAATTCATAAAAAATCAGTTTAATGGTTTCTATGATATGTTACGATTTTTTCCGATAAATACTATAAAAAAAAAAAAAAAAAAAAAAAATGAATGAATGAATGAATGAATGAAAAAAGAAAAAAGACAGAGAAAGAAAAAAAAAATATATATATTTTAAAGGAATAATATTTAAAAGTGAAAAATAAAAAGTTCTTATACTATAAAAATTATGCATAAACTGTTATAAATAAGTTTTTAAATTTAAAATTTAATATAATAAATTTTTTCTTCTACTGTATTGCCATTTTATTTTCAATATGTATAATAAATTAAAACAGGTTGGAGATTAAGGGGTAAGATAGTGAGTACTATTATGTAAACCTATGTAAAACAATTCAAATTAGGCTTCGGAAGAGTTTTATATGATAATTAGTTCTGTGTGAGAGGGGCTATGCACCTACATTTATATAGAATTTAATTCTGTTAATAAAATTAAAAGTTTACTTAAAATTATACAGACAATTTTCACACGCAACATACATCGAAACATATCAATCTTGATCAAACTTTTCCGGCAACAAACTTATATTAACTTCAAAATACAACATTTGGATCTCCTAAAATTATTCGTTTTTAAGTTACTCTAAGAGACACAGACAAAGATCAAACGTTAAAAAACTTGACTACGGTAATCAGGAAGCCTCAAAATGTATAAATATACAAAAAACAAGCGATGAATATTTAGCTTAAAACGTATATTATTTACCATATCTCTATGAGGAATTTATTTCAATTCCCGAACAGCTTTCTTGGAAATGGTAAAATATTATTAGTAAAGCACATCTACTAACAAGAAATAACTAGTGTGTTGTGGCCACCACACGACTTTCTTTTATATTTTTTTATACAAATTCGTAAAAATAATTTATTAAAATTATTATTTAAAAAAATTATCTTCCATGATAATGCAGGCGTTTTTCATATTAGAGAAGTAATATAACACTAAATATGCAAAAAAAAAGTTAAATTTATTTATTTATTCTCAATTACATTAAAAAAAAAAAAAAAAGTTAAAAATGAAAAAAATCGATAACTTTATTTTGAATTATCGCAGATCGATGGTTCAACCATTCGTTTTAAAAGAATTGGCGAGCTCTTTTGAAATATATCCATCATGAAAATTTACTCCCCTCGAGGAGGGACTTTCCCCCAGGGGGGGAGGCGAGGCTCCTACATACACAATTTTTTTTCCTAGTTGACTATCTCTATTACAAAATATATATATTCGTTTCATTTTGTTTAGTGCAGTCTATAGATGTTAAACTCTACTTACCTGCATTTCCCCTATAGACGTAATGTATTTGAATACTTTTGAGTGTTCCTGTACACGATCCATTGGCTTCATCTCAACGAAAAGCTTAGTGTAAAATCCCTATATGATACACATTTGGAATACCGAGTTTGGAATTTCTGCTACTATTTGTTCTTGAGATATGCTGATAACAGACAGACACACAGACCATTCGCTAAAAACATGATTTTCGTATTCAGGGGACCTCAGAACTTGTAAGTATAACAAAAACTCACGTTCGAAAATTTGACCCTAAAACAGTACTTTCTCGACCCTATGGGTAAGAGAAAGTAATAAATTGTGCAATGGCCGTTGCTAAGAATGCAGACGATTACAATGGAAGAATAAATTCATGAAAGATTAAACATAAAAGCCAATATTTAAAATTGAAAAAAGAAAAAAAAAGTTCAAATTCGAAAAAATCTCGATGAGGTGCACACCTACAGGGTCCCAGGTACCGATATGACAAGTTTTATAGCTCTGTGATCGGTAGTGTTAGCACCAGAGCGGAGGCAGACACAGACACTTCTCTTTATTTATATAGATAAGCGTCCTTTTGCTGAAAATCAGTATTTATAAATCTTATCTAATAGTATTATTTTAGGGTAATTTTTTAGTTAAATGTTGAATTATCAGAATTCTGGGATTTTCTCTTTTTTTCCGTGTTCGAATTTTCAAGATTTTGTGTATAATGTAGACAAAAAACTACATATTTAAGAACAATTTTCATTCTTATGTAGCTATTAATCTAAACATGTTTAACAAGGCATTGTACAATAGACTTTTAAATTACGCTTTCTAAATTTTCGAATTAATACCGATTGAGAACACTTATGTCCCACGCCTGTTTGTGATGCTCTCATGGAAATCTAGAGGAACTTAAGCCGTATTATGAGCGAGTTTCATAGAAAACCACGGAATAATAGCAGCAATTAGCATCCAATGAAGTTCAATATTGATTGCCCAGGTAAGGCGCTTCAGCAGGCAGTGGTGACCGAGATCCGACATGACATAAGCGACGAAGACGCTGAAAAAATTAGCGGTTATCAGAATCGAGGTTTAAAAACAATTTCTTTCTTTCTTTTTAAGCTATTATCACTTTCTTCTGTATGTATATATAGAAAAAGTATTGGATTCGTGAAACTTTTTGATGTATTTTCATGTTTTGGGATGTCCTGAAGAGGATTTGACTGTTTTTAGAAAATGTTTGTCTGTATCACAAATTTTGTGGATGTTGTATCTCAAGGACCAATGAATAAAATTTAAACAAAGTTTGTATATCTCAGGAACTACTGTACAGAATTACATATAAACTTGTATGTAGGTGCACCTTAACAAAAATTAGTGCATGTCAACTTTTGGTGTGAACCGCTCAACAGGTGGCACTGCTACACAGTGTTTTCTGCAATTACGAGGGAGGCTATATCTCAGGTTCTATTGCGTTTTATCAAAGAAAACTTAGTAAGTGAGAAAACCATTATAAGATATTATGCTTATTCAATTTGAATGCTTATCGACCAACATATTTTGTACTATACAGCGATTTCCGCAATTTAAGGAATGGCTATATCTCAGAAACTACTGCACAGAATTGCACATAAATTTGTATGTAGATAGATGCAGCTTAACAAAAATTAGTGTCCTCAACTTTTGGAGTAAACCGATTAACAGGTGGCGCTGCTACACAGCGATTTCCACAATTTAATGGAAGGCTATGTCTCGGATTCTATTGCGTATCATCAAACATAACTTGATATGTAAGAAGGCCACTATGAGATATTATGTTGACTCAACTTGGATGCTTATCGGTCAATAGGTGGCGCTCCTATGCTGCTAATTTCATCAATAAGTGATGGCTATATCTCAACGTTTGTGGCATGTAACTGTACGAAACTTGATATATGAGATAATCATTATAAAAACGCATTTTTTAAGATGTTATTTATAGGCGATAAAACTGTATTCCGTTGGCTACTTAGTGTTAGATTTCCTTAAGATGAAAAGGATTTGCATTTATCATGTTAAATAATTTTAATAAATAATAGATTTAATAAATTACTCGCACTTAGTGAATTTGTACAGGAAAATATAGAAGAAAGTCTTGTGGTGGCCACAACATACTATTTTTTCTTGCGATTCGGGTTTAGGTCAGGTTGACTAAATTTTTTTCTGCGTGTCGGGTTTTGTTTTCAAGAGGTTGAGAGATTTCAAAACACCTATTAAAAGATTTTATCATAATAAGCAGAAATTTGTTTGGTATAATTTTAACCTCTTTCCCTTACATACAAACAAACAATGACTTTTATTTATATTAAGATTATCGAAAGCAAAATAAAAAATCAATTTATTAAGAACTGCAAATGTACAAATACATTCATTAAAGCACGGGCAAATTCTTTTCTTTTTCTTTTTTTTTTTCTTTTGTGTGCGTGTGTATCTATATATATCTATAATATTAAACCTTTTGAAACATTGTACAAAAGGAAATATAAGTGCTGAAATATATCTCATTAGGAAAGTGAAAATTTAAATAAAAAGAAAAAGAAATAATCAGAATTCAAATAATAAAAACATATAATATACCTAATACGTCTTCATGGGCATCGGTTGATTATTGTATGCAAAATTAGACGAATTTCTGTAAATCTGTTTATATATATAGGGAGGCGTGTGTTATAGTTAATCAACAAAACTTTAGATTTATAGAAGTTTAAATATCTTGAAAGAATTTATAAAGAGATATCAACTTACAGTTCAGTTATTAATACACAATAATTAGTCATGTACGTCTTATTCATTTGAGAAGAAAGAAAGAAAAAAGAGAGAGAGAAAGACAGAAAGAAAGAGAATATTTGTCATTATTTAGTGTAAATGCGCTTAGCTAATCGAACTTAATAAATACATCATATTGAAATAAATAACATACGGTAAAATACTTATACATATATATATTGTATATTGAATAATTTAATTCCTTTGCAACACTCAGCAAATGAAAGATATATATTAGTAAACATAATATTTCTTAAATGCATCGACTAACATTTACCAATACAGGAAACGATCCTCTTTAAAGAATGCGGGGTAAGAAGCAAACGTTTCGGGGGACGTATAGCAAATTATTTTTCGGCTTTTATTGGGTAAAGCTGTTTAAGAAAAGGAAGTCCTTAATGATATTTTTTTGCACCTGGTCAGCTGTCACAACTGTCTAACTGTGCTATATGGGATGTAGCCCTTCGGAAAAAGGGATCAGTCTCTTCCCACCTGTCAAGTTGATGCGTTGGGGAAAGGGGTGAATATATTTGTGCACTTGGAACACGAGATATTGGTGTATGTGAGGTTCAAACACGATTCCTCTAGTGTGAGCTTTAGATACGTGCGCTTGGAGCACAACACCGTATGTCTGTTATCCTTAAAGACAAACAATTGCAGAAAATTCAAATTGGGTATTCTGAAGATCATATCATGTTTGCACTTTAAATGTTTGACCAAGATTGGTAAATTTTAAGGTATTGCATGAGTGAGATTTCACTGAATAATTTCGAATGAATTTTTAAATTTAATAACAACCTTAAATTTTTTTTAAGAATATGGGTACTATGTTCAATTGGAGAGACTGAGGGGGTTAGAGGGAGGAAGGGGTAGTCCCTTAATACAGTAATATATTTTAAATAAAATTGTTTCTGAAACTATTTTCAACTGTTTTTAAAGTAAGTCAATACATAGTACTTGCTATCATACATCTTAATATGCAATCTGTTTTATGGTATTCAAATGCTGGGTATGAGAAAGTCTTCAGAGTGCTACTCCAGATTATTTCTCTAAGATTCACAGCAAAATAAATAATTATAGAAAGTTTTTCATTAGATTTATAATTAATAATACCCATTTATACTACCTGTAGTATCTTGTAGTATTCATCAGACGGCGCTGCAGTTGAAGTAAAGTGAAACAATCAGTTGTAAATAATAAATCTATGTATATGAGGAGCAAACATTCAAACCATGTTTTCTCTCTCCCCCCCCCCCCCAGAAAAAAAAAGAGTTAATGGTTTTCTATGAACTTAACATAAATAATTATAAGATAAATAATCTGGTGTGTCACTCACACGACTTTCTCTTACCCTGAAATTTAATGCTATAAATACAGGTTGGAGTTTTAGAGGTAAGATAACGATGTTATGTGAACCTATGTTAAACAATTCAAATTAGGCTTCGGGAGAGTTTTATATGATAATTAGTTCTGTGTGAGGGGGGCTACCGCCCCCTCAACCCCCCGTTTCATTAACGCACCTACATTTATATAGAATTTAATTCGGTTATTAAAAAATAATTCTGTTTTTAAAAAATAATTTACTAAAATTATTATTTAAAAAAATTATCTTTTATGATAATGCAGACGATTTTCATATTAGAGTAGTAGTATAACACCAAATATCCAAAAAAAGTCCATTTTATTCTCAAAAAAAAAAAAAAAAAAGCGTTTTTATTATTTTTTTTTTTTTTCCCCGTTAAAAGTAAAAAAAATCGATAACTTTGTTTTAAATTATCGCAGATCGATGGTTCAACCATTCGTTTTAAAGGAATTGGCGAGCTCTTTTGAAAGATACCCATCATGAAAATTTACTCCCCTCGAAGGGGGACTTCCCCCCAGGGGGGGGAGGCGAGGCTCCTACATACACAAAAATTTTTTTCCCAGTTAACTATCTCTATTACAAAAAATATATATTCGTTTCATTTGGTTTAGTGCAGTCTATAGACGTTAAACTCTACTTTCCTGCAATTTCCCCCATAGACGTAATGTATCAGAATTCTCTTGATTGTCCCTGTACACGAACCATTTGCCTGATCTTAACGAAAAGCTTACTGTAGCATCCCTATATGATACACATTTAGAATACCAAGTTTGAACTTTCTGCCATAATTAGTTTTTGAGATATGCTGATAACAGACAGACACACAGACCATTTGCTAAAATCATGATTTTCGTATTCAGTGGACCTCAAAACGTGTAAATATAACAAAATCTCGCATTCGAAAATTTGACCCAAAAACAATACTTTCTCTACCTTATGGGTAAGAGAAAGTAAAAACATTTTATAAACCATGTTTTTAAATTTTCTGTTGAATCATAGCTATAGAACTAACTACATTAGCACTTTATCAATGCATATTGTTACGAAATTGTAAATAATTGTATTTATTTTTGTATAAATTATTTCAAAGAGGCTTAGTACGTTGATAAAATTTCAATTTTCTGCATTTCCAGCTCTTTTTACTTTCTCTTACCCATAAGGTAGAGAAAGTATTGTTTTTGGGTCAAATTTTCGAACGCGAGATTTTGTTATATTTACACGTTTTGAGGTCCCCTGAATACGAAAAACATGTTTTTAGCAAATGGTCGGTGTGTCTGTCTGTTATCAGCATATCTCAAGAACAAATTATGGCAGAAAGTTCAAACTTGGTATTCTAAATGTGTATCATATAGGGATGCTACAGTAAGCTTTTCGTTAAGATCAAGCAAATGGTTCGTGTATAGGGACAATCAAGAGAATTCTAATACATTACGTCTATGGGGGAAATTGCAGGTAAGTAGAGTTTAAAGTCTATAGACTGCACTAAAGCAAATGAAACGAATATATATTTTTTGTGATAGAGATAGTTAACTGGAAAATTTTTTTTTGTGTATGTAGGAGCCTCGCCTCCCCCCTGGGGGGGGGGAAGTCCCCCCTCGAGGGGACTAAATTTTCATGATAGGTATCTTTCAAAAGAGCTCGCCAATACCTTTAAAACGAATGGTTGAACCATCGATCTGCGATAATTTAAAACAAAGTTATCGATTTTTTTTTTTTTACTTTTAACGAAAAAAAAAAAAAAAAAAAAACTTAGAAAAAAAAAAAAAAAATCGTAATTTTTTTTTTTTTTTTTTTTTTTTAAATATTGAGAATAAAATGGACTTTTTTTGGATATTTGGTGTTATAATACTTCTCTAATATTTATCGTCTGTATAAATCGTCTGCATTATCACAAAAGATAATTTTTTTAAATAATAATTTTAATAAATTATTTAAAAAAAAAAATTATTTTTTAATAACCGAATTAAATTCTATATAAATGTAGGTGCATTAATGAAACGGGGGGTTGAGGGGGCCCCTCACACAGAACTAATTATCATATAAAACTCTTCAGAAGCCTAATATGAATTGTTTAACACAGGTTTACATAACAGTACTTGTTATCTTACCTTTAAATCTGCAACCTGTATTTATAGTATTTCAGGTTAAGAGAAAGTCGTGTGAGTGACACACCAGATTATTTATGTTAAAATAGCTTAATTTTCCCTTTAAAAAGCTCCAATAGGCAGGTAATGATTTGGCGCCAAATTTGGTGACTTTTTGCCCTTGGCGACTTTTGGTGAG
Source organism: Salticus scenicus (assembly GCA_963930645.1). Classification (NCBI taxonomy): domain Eukaryota; kingdom Metazoa; phylum Arthropoda; class Arachnida; order Araneae; family Salticidae; genus Salticus; species Salticus scenicus. The sequence goes on along the minus strand of OZ005650.1, from coordinate 222,110,259 downwards.
AAAATCCTTATTATTGATATTCCAAAGATGGACGTTCTAATGTGATTGGTTAAAGAGTTACAGAAAATTTGAATTAAAAAAAAAAAGTTATTTTAAAAAATAAAATATTAATCCTTTCAGAACAACATATATTTTCACATTAGCACTTTATCAATGTGTAGAATATCTTTAAAGTGATAATGACGTCAATTTTTGCCAGATGCATAATTTAACTTTTTACAATTTTTTAACGCTCACGTTTAATTAAATGTATTTATTTTTATGTCAAAAGAAAATGCACTCATAAATTTTTTTTGGCAATAATTAAATTATGACTAATATTTTAATGACTATTTTTATTGCTATTAGGAGCTTATTATTTTCATATTTTAATTAATGAAAAGAAAACTATTCAAAAATCTGACTTCGAAGTATTGTGTTGTCACCGTGTTCTGAGCTACTGTGAAAGTGTCAAATGTCTACCTAGCAGGGAAGTTAGTTAAAAGTAGATTGCAAGATTTGTACCGAACAAACAAACAAGAATAGAAGTTAATAAAAACATGGTAATAATAAAATAGCATGTCTACATAGTTCCTAACATCTAGTAATACATCTAAACAAAGGATACTTAGGTTTTAAGTTTAGTTATTTTTTAAATTTGTTAGTTTTTGTGCTATCTGAAAAATTGTATCCAAAGGAGAAAACCTAGTTTGAATATTTGTTCCTCATATACTATGTGTGTTTTTAAAGACTTTTTTTCAGCTACTTTCTCAGTCATAAACCTTCTGCCGAATCCGGGTTAAAAACGGAAAAAGGGGAAAATACATTAGAATATCAGACCTATTGTTACAAATTCGGTACCAAATGAAAGGGGTGATTTTTCTGAATACAGCGGTGCAAACATTTATTCGATACGAAAATTAGATTTTTTAAAAATAACTAAAGAATGAAATTTAGGTGGCAACAACTTTTGTGTAATACATAAAAAAATTAGAAATATCAGCCCTACCGTTACAAATTCGGTACCAAATGAAAGGGGCGATTTTTCTGAATCCAGGGGTGCAAACAGTTTTTTGAGATGACAATCAGATTTTTTAAAATCAACTAAAGTATGAAATTTAAGTGGCAACAAAAAAGTTACACTTTTATTGGAGATTTTTAACACACTTGCCCAATAGGCAATGCAAGATTAATTTTTCTTTTATTATTATTTTTTTAGCTTACAATGTCTGTCATAAACCTTCTGGGTTAAAAACTGGGTTAAAAACAGAAAAAGTTGAAAATAAATTAGAAATATCAGTCCTATCGTTAAAAATTCGGTACCAATAGAAAGGGGCAATTTTTCTGAATCCAGAGGTGCAAACAATTTTTCAACATGACAATTAGATTTTTTTTAAATTAACTGAAGTATGAAATTTAGGTGTCAACACTTCATTTTAGTATTTTTATACCTTTTAATGTGAATCAAGCTAATAGAAAAAGTCTTTAATTTAAATTTTTTAAAATTTTATTTTTATCTAATATTTTAACATCTTTAATAGATGGACGTCAAATCAAGTTTTCTTTTCATTATTGTGATAATACACTCATGTTTGTGAAAATTGCAACACCAAGAAGGAATGGGAATATCAGAATGATATTTAATGGGCACATATATTATAGTAGGAAGAACAATTGATAAAAATTTCAGGAAATTCGGAATAATATGTACTGAGAAAACAGTACATAAAGTAACGACCTCTGTGAGCAATGACAGCACTTATTTGCTTAGGCATTGAATCAAACAGTGATTGGATGACATGGACAGTTAAAGCACTTCATGAAGCTTCAACACAATGCCACAATTCATCAATCGTACTCACTGGTGAGTGGTGGGGGGGGGGGGGGGCAATCACTTTTCAATGATTAAACAGTCACAGGGTTCATACTCATTTTCAGAAAAAAAATTCCCTGAGTTTTCCCTGAGTTAGTTCGCAGAATCAATAATTTTTCCCACATCGACAACTAGTGATGTTTATTTTAATCCACTTCTCCCCCCCCCCCCCTTTCTAAAAATAAATATTAGCAAACTAATTGCCTAGAATGTTTTGGATCTGAATAACTTATTTTAAATTAATTTTAAAATCCTTTTCAGACAAAATAAAATATTAATCAGAATTGGAAATGTGTATATAAGTATACATAACAAACTCTTGGAAACTTAATTTATCTTATATAAAAATTTGCCCTTAAACTAAATGCTTCAAAAAATTTGATTAGGAAATGATTATTAAATGACATTGTGCTTTGTAAGGGTCACTTTCGACCCAAAATGCAAACTGTGGATTTAAGTTTTTATCTGTCCAGTCCATATTAAATGATGTTTTCCAACTCATGATAATAATTACTTTTTAATTATAATTCAATCCATCTCACAAAAAAAAAAAAAAAAAAAAAAAAGAAATAAAATGCCTAAGCTAATAAAATAACTAAGCTAAGCACGTGTACACCGCATCAATAAGACTAAATAACAAACTAAATATTTAAAGCTGCTACCAGATGCCGATTATCGAATGAAAAGAAATTAACCATGGAGAAAAATCAAGCTAATGAATCTCTTAGAAAGAGTAAAGGTGTGTCTAATTTCATGATTGGATTGTTCATATTGCAAAAAATGTGCCCAGTTTTTCATTGGATCAGCATGATGCTAGTAGGCGTGTCTTATCGGATTTCCATAATGAGGTCACGGAAACGCACAAGTACCAGCTTTTTCCAGAGTAGATCCCTGTTTTTCCAGGTTTTGGTGCTTGTTTTGAAAGTTTCCCTGAGATTTTATGACAGATTTTTTCCCCTGAGTTTTCCCTGATTGTCAGGTTCTCCCTGAGGCGTATGAACCCTGAGTCATTTTCACTGATGCGAGATCAGGAGAATGTGCTGGCCAGAGCAGCAGTCGAACACATTCTGCATCAAGGAAGGTCCGGACAATACAGGCAACTTGTGGCCGTGCATTTTCCTGCTTAAGTATTGCGCTTCAGAGGCCTTGAATATAGGGCAGAGCGACGGGACTTAACTCGTCAGAAATGTAATGGCTGGTATTCAGAGTGGCGGGAATGAAAATAAGAGGTGATTGAGATGTGTATCCAATGGTATCACATACCATGACTCCAGGTGGTGACCCAGTATGCAGCTACCAAAATTTTGATTACCCTCAAAACTGCATCACTCATATAGGTGCCTCTAATGTGTGATCAACGACAAACTTGGATGCGGGAATGGCATAAAGTCGCTTTTCAGACAAATCACAATCCTGTTTACAACATAGGATTGCCTTATCCGTATCTAACAGCATTGTGAATAATGCATATTGCAAGCTGGGATTCGACATCATCACAGTGTCCATCACCTGCAGTGATGGTATGGGGTCCCATTGGATACCAGCGGCGGCTCGTGAAACGAAAATAGGTGAAGAGGCACTTCACCTAATATTTTATACTGTATTCAATTATAGAGTATAACTTTACATTCAAATAAAATGAGTATATTTAGTTAATTTTTAGTTAAAATTATGCTTAATAAAAATTATGCATTAAAAATAGTATTTAAATGTTATTTTTCAGCTCTTCACCTATTTTCGGTTCGCGAGCTGCCACTGTTGGATACATGTCTCGATTACTTCTTGTTCGCATTCCCAGCACTCTGAATAGCGGCCATTAAATTTCTGGTGAGTTAAGGCCCGCCCAACTATGGTCTATGAACTGTGGCATCCTGTTGAAGTTTCATGAAGTGCTGTACCCAAATATGTCATCCAATTGCTGTATGATTCAATGCCTCGGCAGATAACTGTAGTTATTGCTCCTAGAGGTCGCTACTTTAAGTACAGTTTTCTCAGGATATATTACTCAAAACTTACTGAAAATTTAATCAATTGTTCTTCCTACTGTAATGTATGGGCCCAATAAATATCACTCTTATATTCATATGCCTTCTTGGTGTTGCAATTTTCACAAACATGAGTGTATATAATCTCAAAATAATACACTGCTGAAAGTATAACTATAAAATAAGTGCCCCGTACTTTTAAACATTTTCTCATTTGATTTTAGTTTTTATTTCATCTTACTTTCTCTGTCATAAACCTTCTGCCGAATCCAGGTTAAAAACGAAAAAGGGGGATAATAAATTAGAAATATCAGACCGATTGTTACAAATTCGGTATCAAATGATAGGGACGATTTTTCTGAATCCAGGGGCGCAAAAAGTTTTTCGACACAACAATTAGATTTTTTTAGAAATAACTAAAGTATGAAATTTGGGTGGCAACACTTCATTTTAATTCATTTCAGTCATTTTAAACAGTACGTGGCTCGTTACAAATTCGGTACCAAATGAAAGGGGTGATTTTTCTGAATTCAGGGGTGCAAACAGTTTTTCAACACGACAATTAGATATTTTTAAATTAATTAAAGTATGAAATTTAGGTGGAAACACTTCATTTTAATCTTTTCATACCTTTTAGTGCAAATCAAGCTAATAGAAAAGTCTTTAATTTAAATTTTTTTAAATTTTATTTTATTGTATATATTCTGTAAATATGTAAATAGAACATTCAGTTATGGAGTAAACATGTAAAAGGTACCTTCTGTGTATTCTATGATCAATATCAGATTATATAAAAAAAGATATGAAAGTGGCTACAGTGAAAATTGTTCGAAATTAATATTACTTCGATTGTCTGTCAAACATGGATCAAGCACAGTTTCAAGAGTTATTATGTACATTAACAGCAAGTAATGAGCGAATAGCTGCTACATCTACATAATCTCTTAAAAATCTCACCAGGAGCAGGTTCAGGGGGAAACAATTTACCTGCCTGATGAAATATTGAGATTCATTTTTAATCCCCTTTTGCCTAAAAGATTTTGTTTAATTTTACACATGAGCACACAGTCAATGACAATACAATAATGAAGTATTTTTAGTGCTCTTGGGGACAAACTTTGAAAATTTTTAGTACATTTTGGAATGAAAGCATTATTATTATTATTTTAATGTGGCATTATTTATTATATATAATCATTATTATTAATTAAATATTTTTTTTTTCTTGCAGCTGAATTCATATACTGGTTTTTCAAAAAATTTATTTATTATGACAATTATATTGGTTTTGATCAAATCTGCAGCATCGATAGATTGTTCACCATCTTTTGAAAATATTAAATGTGAGTGTACTACTACAACGGCAGAATGTTTTGGCTCACAAACAAATATTTTTGAAGCTGAAGAAATCTTGAAAAATTTTTCAAGAACTGAAAATGTTATATTTAAAATCGATGATTTGCAGTTCGATACAGATTTTATGTTAGAAGATCCTAATATTAAGAATTTAACATTGGGATACACTAAATATGGATTACAAGTCCTATCACCAAAGTTTTTCTCCAGATTAAGTTCAAACTTGATCAGTCTCAATCTTCAAAACAATAGCATCAATAAAATTGATGATTACTTCTTTTCCAATTTCTCTCTTTTAACAGAACTTTTTATCGACAACAATGACATAGAAAATTTAACATCAAATACATTTACTAATTTAAATAATTTGAAATATTTAAGCATTTCTTATAACAATATTAGCAATATCATTCCCGAAGTCTTTCAGAATTTGATATCTTTAGAAACAGTGATTTTGAGTTATAATAAATTTTTGTTGATGGAGAACATAAACATCAATTCTGCTACTATTATAGAGCTAATGATTGATAATTGCTTGATTGAAGGTTTCCTTGATAAAAACACACTAACAAATGTACCAAATGTTGAAAAGTTGGATCTAAGTTACAATAAACTTTCTGGAATCGAAAGTGGTTCTTTAACATCTTTGAAGAATTTGAAATATCTCAATTTAAGTTACAATGTTATAGAACGTCTTGAAGAAAATGCTTTTTCTGAAATCTATAATCTGACGATGCTAGATTTACAAGGAAACAAAATATCTGTTATAAAATTAACATCCTTTGAGAAATTACAAAATTTGAAATATTTGGATTTAAGTGGCAATAAATTAAGAGCTGTGCTTTGTGAGTACACTACAGATTTTACATCTTTGGAGACAATTTATCTACAAAATAATGAGATAAAAACTTTTACTCCAGGAGCCTTTTTCTACAGCCCTAAACTGAAGATATTGGATATGACAGGTACTTTTCTTTCATTTTAATCAATATAGTGCTTTTTTTAAAATTAAATCTTTTTCCATATAAGAAATTATAGATATTACCAGCATACAGCATGATTATAACTAAATTGTCTCCACAAACAATCTCTTGTAATTAAAAGGGGCAAGTGGATTGTCAATGTTCTCAGAAAAAGAAAGAAAGAAAGAAAAAAAAACCCTGGTGATATTTTACATAGAAAAATGAGGGATTTGGCCGTCTGAAGACATTGTTCAACGATCCTCTTTTATATATTAAGTCTCATTAGACTGGGATTTACAGCTTAAATTGGAATACAAACCACCACAAACAATTATGCCTGAACCAAGATTTGAACTCAACACTTGGCAATTGAAGGCCAGAGCACTAACCATTCAGCTGCCAGATGCATGATGTGGTGTTGGTGTTAGGAGAAATGCCAATAGACTACACGAGGGGAGTTCTATACTTGGGTAAACTCATCCTCTGTGGGAGGAGGAGGGAGGGGGCAGATTTCTAAGAGATTCTAGCCTGTATTTATGAGAGTTTTGAGCAAACGTATGAAAAAACAGAAAATGTAACATACAATATGACTATGGAACGCATAAACAGTGTATACATTTATTGGTTAATTTTTGATGCTGTGTGGGCCATTTTATTTGTTAAATTCACCACATTTTCATTACAAAGCACCATGTGGTAGACATGTTTTTTAATTATTATTATTATTTACTTTTTTCTTTCTTTCTTTTCTTGATAACCTGAATGCATCACATGAATCATCTCTATACCAAATTTGGTGGTCATCCCCTCCCCTCAACATTTTAACTGCAGGATGCTGTTTACAGCAGAAGTTTAATTATAACCACCCTGTATATATTTGAAAATTTTTCTAGGTTTTAGACAAAATAATCTCTTTGTCAGTTGTGGAGGTCAAAAAAAAAAAAAAAAAGGCTGCATCTACATTTGCAAAATTGTAACCAAAAAATTCTTTTGGAAGGATTTCAAACTTTAGCACATAATGTTGAGAGTTCAAAATGAATTATGGTTCAAAATTTTCCCACAAATCTGCAAAATTTCAAGCCTGTGTGTGTGTGTGTGTGTGTTGGAAGGGGGGGGGGGAGGGAGGAGTTGAATCCTCAAACCCTCCTTTAGCTAGGGCCTTGCACAGTTATGAAACATTGTTCATATATTATTGCAATTTAGGGAAGAAACCTTGCACATCAAATATTAATATAAAGCTTAATATGAAGAAAAAATATTGTAAATATTGCACATGGCCTAAACACTGCATATGACATAATCACTGCAGTAAAAAAAATGTTACTATTTTTAATTAGTAAAAAATATCTTAAACATAAATCACAATTATTGTAAACAGAAAAGTGACTTTCATTGAAAATTACAGAGAAACTTCTCTAAAAGGCTCTATTCAAGGATCATCTCCTTTTACGGCCAGTTTTTCAAACTCTCAATTTTTTTCCCAATTATTTTAATACTAATTTATCTCCATTAAAGGCCTGTGTACAAATGCATACTTCTCTAATTGATTACATTTTGAAGTAGCAAATTTTTTCCCTTTATTTGAACTGTTCATTGTCCATGATATAATTTAATGTTAATATCTATGTGTGTAATGATAATGTGTGAGTAGTGAAAAGAAGAGAATGATAAGATTTCATATTTCAAAATGTGCATACTTAGAGAAAAATTTCAAATTTTGAAAAGTAAATTTTATGTCATACCATTCCTTAGCTAATAAATCTATATTCAATTGCTTCTAAATAAGCAAGTTGACATTGGAGCTGATTTTAACTTACTTTTCTTTTAAACTTTAATTGTGGAATCACTGGGGGAAAAAAAAAAAAAAAAAAAAAACTAAACATCGCACCCAGCGTAAATGGTGCAGATTGATACTTTTTACTTGTTTTTTTCTCATAAATGCAGATTCTTCAATAAATTACGGTACTTTCTTGATTGATTTTTAGAAATCAACTAATAGCAATCACTTAGTTTATAATTACAATTGACATTACTACATGATTACAGTTACTATTGACATTAGAAAATGTATTATCACAATAACTTCCGAAGTACTGAATTAATTCAAACAAAAGTTAAACAGTAGATATTTGGATGAGTTTGCTGGCTAACTTGATCCACGATTTTGTTTACAAGCATCTGTGCTTATGCATATTGCAACAAATCCCACTGAGCATTTATAAACAGAGAATTCTTATTTCTTTATACATGGCACATGTATGTATATGCACATAATATTGACTATTTCTTAAAAATGCCAATAAAGAAGAAATTTAAATTTTAGTTTTCATAGTATAAATTAATAGCCATCAGAACTTAAAGATTTAGTGATACTTAAATGTTCAAATCAAATCTTTTGACAGCATATAACTTTAAAATAAATGTATTAACCTAACACATTATCTTATAGTAGAGGAAAGATAATGGTAACACATAAATTTGTGTATGCAAAATAAATGTATACTCCACAAAATGAAAATAAAATCTTAAGCTTTTTCTTAATTTAATGGCAGATATTGCTCTAAATTTATAAACAAATGCACTACTTTGCAAAGGGGGAAAAATAGATAAAAATATCACTGTGATATGAATGTAAACAAAAATTCATAGGCTTCAAATTGATATGGAAATTATATGAATATTCCATAGCAAAAAATTAAAATCTCAAGATTATCCTAAATATAAAGAGAACATTTTAAAGAAACTGTTTCCATCTGACACAAAAACAAAATGACATACTGGAACAAATTAAAAATAATGTATGATGAAAGTAATATTAATTATATAAAAAAAAAAAATTGATGTGGACCACATTGACTTCTTCATACACGTATACTCCCCTCCATGGAGGATCAAAATTGTGATGATATATTTCCAGACCACCCTTAGGGATGAGTCCCAGACTGTCCATAGTGTAGCACTAGTACTAACTCAACCAATTTTATACACTTATTGAAATATACAGCTTATAGCAGAATATCTCATTGACAAATACACAGCTTAGAGTTCAACAGAATTCACTCAAGTTTATATGGTGCCTTTTTATATTTTTTATCAAAAATTAGGGGCTGAGAAATGACAGATTAAACCAAAAAAGTTTACTCTGTTTCAAATTCAGACAGAGCTTCATTATTTTGGCAACTGGCATACGATAAAAAAAAAAAAAAAAAAAAAAAACTTTTGTCTGTTCCTTGGGGGGGGGGGGGGGGGCACCGAAGCAGGGGAGCCATCCCCTCAAGCTCTCATCTCACTGGATATCACAAAATTTTCTTTTAATGCCAAATGAAAAAAAATCATCATTTGAAAACCAAAATTTAAGTCTTTTAAATATTCATTGTTAGTGATCTTTTAAGTTATTAATATTAATAGTTAGTGAATATCAACTATTAATTGATTTTCATAAAAATAATTTTGAGTCATTTTTAAACTGAATTTTTTTTAGTTTCTTCCATGATTTTTTAATTGCTCTATCTTTGAACATGTAGAACACCAAATAAATCATAGTAAAAAATCCAGATTACAGCTTTGGCAACATTGAAGAATACACTGATGTCAGTATGCTAAATGCATACTGTGAATGAAACTACAGTCTAAATTTCTACTAATGATCAATTAATTTTTATGTACAAACTTTTCCTTTTTGTTTACATATTTTTACTCTAAAAAAAAAAAAGAAAAGAAAAGAAATCATTTCTTTATTATTATTATTATTGAAAGTATTTTGGTTGAAATTAATTTGTAATTGCTACAATAAAATATAAAACTGCAACACAAACAGATTTTGTGTAGTTTATCTTTTGTATTTCGAACCCTGCAAATAAAACATGGCTGAGCACATTTGGTCATACACTAGATTAAAACAAGTTTAAACTATTAATGTGAAATTAAATACTATTAAATCTTGCAGATTTTTTTTTTTTTTTTTTTTTTTTTGTTCATCTTTTAAGTTTTAATATATATTTCTGATCCAGATATTTAAATTTTAATAACAGGAATAATATTATTGCTCAACATAAAATAAGAAAAATGTGAGGACAAGTATAATTAATAGAAAATGTTCACACAGATAAAAGCATATTGATCTAAAAAATTTGTTTGCTTTAATTACATAATTCACTTAAAAAAAAAAAAAAAAAAAAAAAAAAAGACTTTCTATTACAATTTAATATTTCTTTTCTATTACTAATTTCTATGTTCACATTTCAGGTAACAATTTAGAATGTTCCTGTCCATTAACTGACTCTGCCTTATATTTAATTGGGAATGGAACTATGGAAAGAACAGATTTGGAGTCTGTATCTTGCATCATATCATCAACTGGTTCAGTAAAGTCAGTATTAAAATATGAGAGTTCAAAATGTATTTCAGTTGAGCCATGCAAAAAAATCGAAGTTATTGAAGAAGATGAATATGAAGATTCCATATCAAGTTCTACAACTGATTTATCTACAACCTTGATGTCAACCACACAGTCTGTTTTAAGTGAAACTGTGACAGAGAGTACTATACCACTGATATCAACAACAGAATATAATGCGCCAGACACAACTTCTACCAGTACTGATTCAGAAGAATCTACAACCTTGATGATAACCACGCAATTTTTAAATGAAACTATGACAGACAATACTACAATACCATTAATAATAACAACAGAATATAATACATCAAACACAACTTCTATCAGTACTAATTCAGAACAAACTACAACCTTGATGATAACCACACAATTTTTAAATGAAACTGTGACAGACAATACTACAACACCCTTAATAATAACAACAGAATATAATACAACAAACACAACTTCTATCAGTACTGATTCAGAACAAACTACAATCTTGATGCCAATTACACAATCTGTTTTAAATAAAACTGTGACAGTCAGCACAATGGAACCATCAACATATGCAACAGAATATAATGTATCAAACACTATAAGTACTGATTCAGAAGACAGCACAGTTTCTTTTACTAAAACTACGACAGGAATTTATACTGAAAGTATTTCAGATAATAGTTATGAAGAAACAAATGCAACATATCTAGCTTCAAGTGACATTACAACAACAGCAACTACAGTACCAATTACAGAAAAAATTGTTGTCTCTAGCACTACAGTAAGTAGTAAAACTGTTAGTCCAGATTCAGAACTTGATTGTTCATCATTGCAATTACCTATTAGTAACATGAACTTAAGTTCAGATTTTGAAATATTCAAAAATTTTTCAAATGAGAGAAATATATTTTGCTTAAAATGGACTGCAAGTGGAATTCGAAGTTTAAAGATTAGATGTTCAATAAAATATACAACTACAGCTGGAACTAAAGTAAAGCATTTGCCATGTCCCTCATCTGATTATGAAATTAAAGACTGGACAATAAATGAAAAAGTATTCAGATTTTGTTTGATATTATATCCAGAAGGAAAAAGAAAACAAGATTCTTGTGAATTACTGGTATCTGAAAAAAGCACAACTATTAGTACATCAGCTGTTTTAACAACATCTACTACATTATCAGATGTTTCAACAACCACTAACACAATAACAAATGTCGCAACTTCTGAAAGTACTTCAACTGAATCTTTTACACCACTTGATGATATAACTTCTGATGTAGTTTCCACAATACCTGATAATATAACAACAACATTTGATAAAAGCACAGCAGAGACAATCTTTACATCTGATAAAACTGGTGCAAATACAATATTCACGATGTCTACTACAGGGATAGTAGTAATCCAACCTGCAACTTTTAAAATAATGAGATTAAACCTTTATTTTAATGATTCAAAATTAGCCTTTACTACATGGGCTGTAAATGAATGGCAACCCTTTAGTCAATGCAACTTAACATTAAAAGTCAGTACACAATATTTTGATGAAATTGAAGGTGTTTTTCCTTGTGAAAACAATACTTATAGATTGACAAAAGTAAAAGAAGATGATATATTTAAAGTTTGTCTTTTTAGTTATCATATTATCAGTGGAAGAACTAATCTATGTCAAAACACATTACCTTCTGCAAAAGCATCATCGGGCAATGAATCAGTAAATAGTTCACTGATACCATTAATTTGTTTATTGCTTTTTGTTGGATTGATAATATTATTTATTGTGATCAAGAATATTTCTAAACGAAGATCTGTATCTAAAAAATATGATGTTCGAGCTGAGGAGGAAAAATATCAAGAAAGGGCAAAGCTGAGACCACAGTCAATTCATGAAGAATCTGTGCGGTTTTCTTATATAGCAAAAGAAAATCATGAGTACATTTGATTATAAGATTTTCAAGAAAATGCTCATTATGAAAATTCAAACAACAGAAATAATTTAGAAAATGTCATGTATCAACCATGACTATTTCAATGTCTCTAATAAACAGGAATAATGTTAAGAAATACGTTAAAATTCTTTAATCAAGGTTTTACATCACTATTCAATCAAGGCATCCTAATTACATCAAGTGAACATTAAATTTTCTTATAATAACAATCACAATAGATAAGATATTAAAAATATAGGGTGTTACCAAAATGATTAAAACAATTTATTTATTTATTTATTAGAGATAAGTAAAAAAAATAATTAAAATAATTAATTAATTTTAATAAGTAAATTAAAAAATGTTCAAAAATAAGGTACATAAGATGGTGATAATTTTTTTTTTTTTTTTATTAACTTCCAAAAAGTTACACTTTTAAAATTTGTATACAATCCCTTTAGACAAAAAGTTATTATTTTTAATGAAACAACATCATTACACAACTATATACCTCTATCTTTAAATCTGAATGAGTTATGCTCAATTGAACATTTGAACACTGTGCATAGGGACCATATAGTGAAATAGTAATGTAAATCTGTGATGTATTATAAAAAATTAAAACATACAATATTAAAAAAAAAAAAAACCTTTTTTGTGTGTTTAGGGTAAATTTCCGATCTAGTAATGTATTTTTAAGGATTATTCTTCATACTAAGACTGTCCTTTTTTATACGAAAAAATTAATATAAAATATAAATAAATTCAAATATGTAATTTATTATTAAAATTAGTTAAAAATGCCTATTTTTTCACTCTTGGTTCCATTTGGCCAAGCACTTGGCCATCTTCAGGACTAGTCGTGTTCTGCCTTTTTCTTTCTTCTTTCTTTTAACATTGTGCGCCATCTGTTATCCAGCTGTTCATTTGCTTCATGGTCATTATATGCATGCTCATTGGCCATTATTTCAATTTCGTGCATGGTGGCGTATTTGTAATTATTGTAGTTAGCTAGTTTTCTGACATTTTGGAAACTGATATTTATATTTTGATCGTAGTTAGTTTTTGTTAGGGCTGTTATTTTGTCATAATTGATGTCATATATATGTTCTTTAATTTAATTAGTGATTTTTCTTTTTGTCATTCCGGTGTAATATTCAAAATAATTATTTTCATTTGTATATTTTATTTCGTAGATACTGCAGTTTGCAAGGGGTCGATGGGGCAAATTACCAGCGAATACTTAGTGATAAAGACCCCATTGACCCCTTATAAACTGCAGGTATCTATGAAATAAAATATACAAATAAAAATAATGACTGGATATTACATCGAAATGACAAAAAGAAAAATCACTAATCGAATTAAAGAACATATAAATGACATCAAATATGACAAAATATCAAAAGTCCTAACAAAACTAACTGCAATTAAAACACAAATATAGATTTTCAAAATGTCAGAAAACTAGCTAACTACAGTAATTACAAATATGCTACCATGTGCAAAAGTGTCGAAATAATGGCCAATGAGCAAACATGTAATAACCATGAAGCAAATAAACAGCTGGATAACAGATGACACACCATGTTAAAAGAAAGAAGAAAGAGAAAGGCAGAACATGACTAGTTTCTCCTAAATATGGCTGGGTGCTCGGGCGAATGGAACCAAGAGTGAAAAAAGTAGGCATTTTTAAATAATTTTAATGTAAAGTTTTTCCTCATGTTTACTATTTATAAATTTAAAAATATGCAATTTATTTTAAAATTTATCATATTTTTTCCAAATGATATCTAATTTAATTCACAGACAATGTATTTTCTCTTTCATTCAACTGTAATTTTGCAATTTCAAATATTTATGTTAAAATTTTTAAGTATATTTGTTACTTTTTACCCAGCTTATCATATTTTTGATTGAAAATTTTCTATTATCAATTTGTAAAGGGTTTTCCAATAGGGATGATACAATTTTAAATGGTTAGAATAGCAACACTGCATATTATTTTTTGACATTTCTTGTGTCATTTGTGTTTAGTATGCTATGCCATTTAATCATGCAAAGATACACGCCTAAACAACATTTCAAAATTATTAAATTGTTTATCAAAATCAGTGATCATATGTGAATACTGAGAGAAATTTGAGAAGAATTCATGGACGACATTATTCAGTTAATCGACTCGATCGATTGTGATTTTTTTCTTTGGGGATATGTTAAGTCACAAGTTTATGCTGATAATCCAATAACAATTGAGTAATTAAAAAACAACATTGAATGCATTATTTGTGAAAGAACACCAAATTTATGTAAAATAGTGATGGAAAATTGGGCTAGCAGAATGCGGTATGTACAGAGAAGTTATGGCACTCAAATGAACGATATTATTTTCATATTAAAACATAACGTAAGCTTTCCAAAAAAAAAAAAAATTGTGTCTCACTGAATAATTTATGTTTTTTTTTTTTCAATTTTTCAATTGTATCACTCTTAATGAAAAACCCTTTATATGACCTCAATTTTTGCTGCAGAAACACATTTTAAAAGGGATACAGAAAAATGTAGAGGTGCCAAGTTTCAATAACAATTATCAGTAATCAGAGTTATATACTTATGAAATGTGGAGATGTGAACCGTATCACGGAATCATTTTTATGCACAAACCCACATATAATAATGAATTGCACTATTTTTGTAAACAAATATGTAATATATTAATTAAAAAATTCGAAAAATTTCTAAAACGAAAGTAAATAAATATGTATTTCTTTACCTTCTTACAAAATGAAAAATTATTAAATACTGTAACATTGTTCTTTTTTTTAATAAAAATTTTTATCATTTATTTTTCTTTATGTATCTTGCATAAAACCTAACATATCTTTTGTTTGATGGTATAATATGTATTTTAAGTTTATTAAGGAAAAACAAGTAGATTCATCAAGTTCAGTTATAAATCCTAAAAATAATTACATGTATGAGAAATATTGAGCACTTCTATCACTTTTTTGGTTCTGTAAGTAATCCCTGATCACTAGCTGGGAAGTGGGAGGGGCAGTCAAAATATAAATAATTAGATAAATGAGAAACGAAACAATTCTACTTCTTTATAGTTTCTAGAATCTAATAAAGCAAGTTTAAAATGAATATTGACATTTATGTTGCTGATGGAGAAAGACTGGGAAACTAAAAGCTTCTGCAGAGCTTTTAATCAACGATGGCTGGTTGGAGATAAGAAAAGAGGGGGGGGGGGGTCCAAAATAATTACGTAAGCAAGAAATACTGTATAATTCTATTTCTTTATAGTGTTTAGAATCTTATAAAGCAAGTTTAAAATAAATATTGACATTTATGTTGTGGATGGAGAAAGATTGTGAATTGGAATGCTTCCGTTGTGCGTCGATCGTTAGTGGAATTTCCTTTTTTTAACGAATGATATCCGTGACTTTTAAAAAAACGTATAATCCGTAATTTTTATATGCTGTCCGTAATGCCGTAATTATTGCCGTAAATCCGTAATAATTACGGACAAATCGTAATACTTGGCACCTCTAAAAATGTGATATTTTCTTTTTCTTAATTCAGTAGGTTTTAGACAAAGAGTTATGATAAATTTTCTAATGGACATGCTAGAGATAGAAAATAAAAACTTTCTAATTAATCAAATTTGCATAGAAGTGTATAATTTTTTTTAAAAATGTAACTATTCAAAAATTAACATGCATACTTTTTTCTTAATAATCTTCTTTTCAATCTTTATTTTGAACATTTTTCGATTTACATTGTTCCCTTATCTCTAAAAGATAAAGAATTAAAACAAAAAGTTTAAACTTTTTGGGGCATCTAGTATCTAAGATGGATATAAGAACATTTAATAATGAATGTTACTTTGCTTTAAATAATATAGGATGTGGTACTAAAACAATAAAATATTTTCAACTGAACTGCAGGAGAAAACATTTTGCTGCATAATTGTACATAGAAATCTTATTTATATTTCTACGAATTTTAAAGAAACCTAACATATGGAAATAATGATATAGCAAATAGCAAAGATAATTAGTGGGAATAAAAATAATAAAATAAAGAACTGCATTTAGATTTTTTGCAAAGCTTAAATAAATTCTTTTACCTAATATCATTGTAAAAGAAATATTTTGATGTACATGGTCATAAAAAGGCTGAACAAATTTCCAAAACTCACAATTCTAAAAGGAATTGAACAAACACAATAATATTCTTTACAAACAACAAGGTCCAAGATTTTTAAATGCAATTGATACATAAACTTGACTATGAATGCTGTGCAACAGCGATAAGGGTGGAAGAGGTCTTCGTTCAGCTTTCTACTAGTGCAATGGAAAACATTCAGGAGAAAACTCAATATATGTCGTGGTTAGCCTCTAAGAAAGCTCAATTTAACACCTCTTCACTTTTTTTTCTGGGGTTATGGCAAAAAACATTGTTTACAGTGTAAAGGTTCAGGATTTGACACATTTACAGTATTGAATTGTCGATGCAATTGCCACAGTGATGCCGGACATGTTCTGTAGCACATATGGTTAGAGTTTTATTATTGACTTGATAAGTTCAGAACAACCAATGGTGCTAATATTGAAACTCATTAGGATAAAATTCTATTAATTTTGCACATTGCAATAAAAGAAGTGTTTATTTTAAGTACTTCATTAAATATATACGAAATATGTCCAACCTTTTATCGATGACACTCCATAGGAGGGAGTAATAATATATAAATTTGTAGATTTACAATTAGTTCTTGGGAAAATATTATTTTTCAACACATTTTTAAAACAAAAATTATAGTATAAAATATTATTTTTAAATTTTGCTAATTGGCTAATTAAAATTGCTATGCATTAAACATGATCAAATGGCAATGTTTTACTTATTTATATATATTTTCAGGATATTTATGATACAATAAATAATTTGTTTCATTACTTGGTTGTTAATTTTTATTATATGACATTTATGCTAGAAATGTATTATTGAAATTTGTGCCATTTTTATCACTGCATGTAAATATTTCTTTCATAGGACATTTTTACCATTGTACCATAACCATTACATAAACTTTTTAAAATGTAGTAAAATTGATAATTTGTTTCATTACTTGGTTGTTATGTTTATTATATGATTTTATGTTAAAAATATAATATTGAAATTTGTGTCATATTTTTATCATGGCATGTAAATATTTCTTTCATTGTATATTTTTATCTATGTGTCATAACCATTACATAAACTTTTTAAAATGTAGTAAAAATGATTATATTTCTTAGTTAATAATAATTTTGTATTGATTCAAAACCAGTAATAATTATAATAATAATAATAAAGGGCAGATTTTGGTAGAAAAACTTTCATGAACACTGGAGAGATTTCAACAATTAACTGTGACATTTTAAAACTTACTCCTTCTGAAAAATAGTACTATCATTCAAATATTAAGTACATCATTCAAAATAATAAGAATGAAAATTCTGGTGGTAACGGAAATGTCACTTTCTTATACTGAAAGTATTTGTTCTAAAATACAGTCAGATTTCTGTTTAATGCAGAGATTGAAAAATTTGTTGAAATGCTTGGTGAAAGGCTAGAAAACTTAGGTGCCAGCAAAGAAAAAAAAAAAAAAAAAACAATAAATTATGTACATGCCATTATTATTAAAAAGGTCTAGGGCCTAGGTTGCAGTCTAACTTAAATCCACCTCTGTTTCTTTAGTGTATCAATATGTGTGCGTTAATGACACTTGGTTTTAAAGCACAATAAATAGAGATCACATTGATGATGTTAGTTTAGACAGAAATATTAAAAATAACTATATTTTTTATTTTATAATACCAAAGATACAAAAGTATATAAATATTAAAAAAACTGTTAACAATAATTAGTTTAAAACATGATTTTACTATTATTGCACAAAAATGATATTTTATCGTGGAAATCCTTCAGCATTTAATAAATGAGAATTGGAATCTTTTGATATAACAGGACCATCTCCAATCTGCAAAAATAAAAACATATAGTCCATGAAAAAATTGTAGGAATAAAAATCAATTTTATATAAGTTAAGTTGTTCTAAAATGAGATGCATAGATTTTATATAAATTATACATACAACAAACAATTTAAAACTATCAATGCTGAAAAATATTTTTAAAATATTTCATTACATTTTATACACAACATTTACCTGAGTATTGATGATATATTGTAAAGCTCCAGGAGAGGGTTTAAGGCACATGTAATCCATCAAATTCTAAAAAAAAAAAAAAAAAAAAAAAAAAAAATTGCATTTCTGTTTTGGTATATGGTCCTCATGCAGTGTTAAATTTTTAAATAAGTATAACTTAACTTAATTTTAAAGATACAGGTATGCAGGTTTTTGTAATGATGTTGTCGCATTAAAATGAAAATTTTCCAAAAATTAGAGGGAAGAAATGTTCATTAATGAGTTCTAGTGTTATACCCTACTTTGAACACAATTGCAACTTACACTGCCCACTTATGTCGAATGGGTAAAGGATTAAACTATTTTTAGGACACCCTACATTGTATACACAGCCCCTTGGGGAAAAAAAAAATCATATCTGAAAACCGCTTTAGTTAGAAAGTATTTTGTAATTGGAAGTATGTTTCTATGATTGTTGGTTTGAGAGATAATCACTGTAACATCTATTTCAAAAAAAAAAAAAAAAAAAAAAAAAAGCAAATTTGTAGACAAATCACAGATAAGGGAAAAATCATGCAAATGTCAGTGACACATACATCAACAGATGTCAGCCAATTTACTTTTAATCTGTTCAGGATACATCAATCATAAAACTACATTTTTATAGATTGAATTAACACATAGCTAGCAGTTAGTTCAATGATTCATCATTTGACTAACAATAGAAGATATTAAGAATATATATATATATATATATATGTATATTTAATAATAATGAATGAATGAATGAATGGGTGGTACCGAAATTATTTTAAGTATAGTGGTCAATAAACAATGAATAATATGAACAGTAAAAATATGAGTGATATATTCTTTTTCATTTTTCCGTTTTCATTTGTTTATTTATTTATTTTATTTTATATTAAAAGGAAAAAAAAAAAAAAACCACTTCGTTGACAAATTAATCAGATTATTCTTGTATAATTCTAGATATTATCATTATAATAATCAGACCTGTATAAAATAAAAAACTTTCCGCGCACATGACCTAAAAGCTAAAATTTTGTGCAAGCTAGGAAAAGAGTGCCATTCGGCGCTGCACTAGGTCAGAATTGTAAACATCTCAAAAAGTTGTTTGTATTATATCTTTTATGCCGAAATGGTTGCTGCAATGTTTGGAGATTGGAAATAGTAAACTTCCTAAACAGCATACACCAGTCAATGAGGACTTTATAGAAAGCGAGAAAAATAAAAAATAGATTTTGCAAGTTATCCACAGGCTCTGATTACCTATGGGTTGCTGCACGACTCAATTCCGCAAATAATCGGGAGTACTAAATTTACAGACAGGAAATCTATCTCTCCTCATCTCCTAAAAGTTTTACCCTCTTAAAAAAAAAAAAAAAAAAAAAAAAAAAAACCTAACTTTCCTCAAGATAGGAAAATTTTCCACACACAGCATGCACGTGTGCGTCTATATTCTACAGCCCTGATAACAATTACGATTTGGCCTGTAAGGCGATTTTATATAAACATGCTACTCAAATTATTTAAACGTATAAATTGACTTATTATAAATCACATCACAATAACTTGGCACACACTTGAGTAAGATGAATCACTTTTGATGACAGTTTACAGAACACTTGATGATTATTGAAACAAGTGAAGCTCTCTTTTCCGGATTGTAACTATCTATAATTCGTTAATGAGGTTTATAGATAACCTCTCTTCCTATTGGAAATGATAGTTTTATGATTCATGATTATTTATGGTGAAATATTGAATCGAAAAATTTGGATCAAGGGTGAAGAAGTAATCTCAGGTGATTATTTTTCCTGATGATCATTGAACACACTAATATATTACTGCAGCTGCTTTTGAATCTAAGAGTTCACATCCAAAGCGGATAAGTGATTTGTTTTCATTTCAGACAGTTATCTTTTTAAACTCTCATTAACAATAAATTGCATGATGTTGAATAAACTAGGATATTATGACATCATGTCTCCAGTTGAGAAGTCCATTTTGACATGAGAGGAAAATGATTTCAAAGATATTTCATAAAACAAAGGAAGGATTTCAAAGTCATTTTATAAGATTATTTCATTATGACAATGCTTAATGTATATTAGTGAATTTTTTTAGCATATTATTCATGATACTCTCACGCACTTGTTCCTCCAAGTTAGAATATGGGTAGATCATCTTGAACCGAGAGAACAGCCAGTCCTTTACATTTACAGTGAAGAGGATCGCATCAACTGCATCCTTATAGCGGTTGCTGCCTGTCGCTGTTTCTTGAAGAATGCCAGGGGAATGCATCCCCACCGAAGCGGAGATTCTCCCACAGGCTTCTGTCCTTGTTGAGAGCTGATGTGCTTGTGTGGTCTTTTTCCATCATCAGAATATTCGCTCTTCCCCAGCAATCTCTCTTTCTCGCCTTTATTATCGTGCTTAACAGAAGAGTGCACATTAAAATATTTTTCTATAAGTGTATTCTCTGTCTATAACTTTAATATTTTATTTGAAACTATTTTTACTAGAGCTATAATTAAATTATGTATAATTTTATTTTGTATTTAAATTCTAATTTTAATAATTTTGTATTTTTTTTAAAAAGACGCCAAAGTGATGCTCATTTTGAATTCCGCAGAAGATTACCTCTGGAATTTTGTTAGTCTGAGATTTTTGAAAATTCGGAAAGCAGAGATGGTAAAATTCTCTAGCTTCTCCTGGAACTGGGGTGAATGCACTAAGTTGAACTCTGTATTTTCTGTGGGAGGTAGAAGAAAAGAAAATGGCTAGACTTTAAAGATGAAACTATTCTCTTGAATATTTTTTTACACACAATTTTAGAAACATATTTGAATGAATTTTCTTAATAAAATATTGGGGGTTATTGTTTCAAAGCCCTAAAATATTTTAATAGATCTGAATATTATTAATTTTGATTTCATTTTCAGATTATCTTCATTAAAGCCTTTTTTTTAGAATCTATTTAATAGATGCTTTTAAAAACGTTTTCCTCTGATTATTTTTATTCAAAGTTATAAAGTAAGCATGTTAAAACTACTTCAAAACAATACACATTTTTTTAATGAAGCATCTTCAAACTAATTAAACTTTATAAAACTTTTTTTACTTGCCTCATGTCTGGCAAAATTATTAATTAAGATGACTTCAGAAATAAATTCTTGAAGTGATGTCTCAAGCAAATACGAAAGAGATCCGAATAAATCACAATCTCATTCGGTCTTTGATGGAGCAATGGGTGCTCAGGTACAACGTCTTAAACAGATGATTCTCAATCATAAACAGATTTTAGGCGTGTATGAGAGCAAGCAATTAATCAGCGTTATTGAAACCAAAAAGTGAGCTTTGCAGAAGCGCACAACCACACATCCACTTCAAATCCATCAGCTTAAAGTGGCTAGTGATCAGAAAATAGTTTGATATCTATTAACTGAATTTTTCAAATCGGATAGCCATAATCTAGTTGACACTCACCAGCATGTGTCTTTATTAACATCGTATAAATAATTTTTTCTGTCATGGTACTTCCAAGTACTACTCACGAAGTGAATAACGTAACTATATTTTGACTTTCGCTGACTTGATACTAGAGATTTTACCAACTATGATTTTTATCAATGTGGCTTGTGCAATATGCCAAATAATGTTAAGAATAACACTAATTAGATTATTTTATGTTTAAGCTCTTATATCCCAGCTACCTAATTGATCAGCTTATATTTTTACTAAATAAAACTTTCAAGCTCAGAAGTTTGGTAAGTCTTTTTTATTTTCTTCCTTGTATCTGTTTATTTTATTTTAGATGATATCTAAGCCATCAGAAAGTTTTTCAAGAAATTGATTCCATTTAGGTATATTCTCGGCCATATTTTAATTAATTAATGAATAGATTATTTTAATAAGTTAATTATTTAAGCTAAGTAATTAAGCTTTAACTTCAGATAATCTAAAATTACATTAATTTAGGGGTGGGAATCGATTAAGAGTTTTAACTGGGTTAATCGTAGTTCTTTAATCGAATAATGTGTCGATTAATGGGATTTTTTCGGTTTTCATTTTTCTTTGTATAATTTTATTTCAATGGTGAATAAAACTCTCATATTGTGTGTGTGTATATATATATATATATATATTATTCATAAGTTTGACTGAAAAAAAAAAAAAAAAAAATTCAAAAATTTTTGTTTAATCAATTATATCTGTTTCATAACTGAAATTTAAATCAATTTTCAGAGTAATAATTGGTGACTTTAAGTGTTAATTTTATATAAATATTTTCACTTATTCAATTTTATTTATTATTATTATTATTATTATTATTATTATTATTTTAAATAAATTAATTTTTCGATTCATTTTGAAAGAAACATTAAATGAATTTACACATATTTTAGTTTTATATTTGCAGGCTTTGTTCTTCTCGCTTGTCACTATTTTTAAATGAATTTTCAAAATTCCATATCATTATCATAAAAATGTCAAATTCTTATATTTTAGTTCTTCTTTGTCACTTCGGATTAGAACACAGAATGTTATTTTCTGTTTCTAATTCAATAGTTACTATTAGCAATTCTGAACAGACAATAAACGCTTGGAGATACTGTGAAACTCTGTTGACATTTCCCCCATCAGAGTGACAGTGGAAATCTCAATCTTTTTTTTTTTTTTTTTTTTTTTTTAAATCTTTAGCATTTCTATTTTTTGAAAGCTTCTTGTTTCTGAGAATACTATTACCCTAGCCAACACTTTCTGTAGAAGGCTACAGACAGGTGGTGTTGCTGCAGTATGCACATGATGCAGCATTTTGTTTAATAACTGTCCTCCCCTTTTCCTCTATCAACAAAAGTGCAACAACTTCTTTTGAGAAGTTTTATTTTTATTTATTTATTTATTTTTAAATTTTTTTTTTTTTGGTTTTTCATTACTTGATGGATGTTTCTTAAAATGTTTGTTAGCAAAATATGTGAAAAAATATTTTGTAGGCAGAACAATATTTTTACTTTAATTCGTAGTTTCAAAATTTTAATCGGATTTTGAAAATTTTTAATCGAATTAATCGATTCGATTAACCCGATTAAAAAAAATGATCGGGACTAAGCATTGATCGATTAATCGGCACAGCCCTACATTAATTACTTAACGAATTAAAATAGATAAAAATTATATAGGGTAAGTGCTCCAGTGATTGACACTTTTAGAGCAATCTCTGATAATTTTAATGTTCTAGTCATCAGAAAATATTTTTAGAAATCTTAATGTTAATACATATGGCATGAAATACATTCAAAATCACATATATGTTAAAATATATACATCTGATAACAATTATTTTTTTAATGAATTTTTATTTGACACACACTTAATGTTCCAGTAATTGACACTGCCAGTTTTTCATTTTATAAGTAATTGGCACCCTATGTTCCAGTGTTTGACACTGCTAATTATTCATTTTACCAGTTATTAGCACCATATGCTCCAATGTTTGACATAAAATGTTAAAATTCTTATATGTAAAATACATGATTTTATTATTTTTCTTATTTATTAATTATTTTGGGATAGATGTCAATTACTGGAGCATGCCAATCACTGGAGCACCTACCCTAAATATATTTTTAAAATCTAGTAGTAAAAAAAAAAAAAAGTTTTTTAAAAATTAATTTAAAAAGTCCAAGAGCAAAATATCCATTTACTGACCAATACTTTTTTGTTTTCACAGGTAAGAGTATGTATGTTCACTAATGAAGTTTAACAACTAGGGGTGGGAATCGATTAAGAGTTTTAACTGGGTTAATCGTAGTTCATTGATCGATTAATCGGATTTTTAATCGATTTTCATTTTTCTTTATATAATTTTATTTGAACAATGAATAAAACTCTCCTATGTATATATATATATATATATATATATTTTTTTTTTTTTTCAGCTAGTTCACAACAAACCATAAAAATGATATAGATGTTAATTTAACTAGTTCCTTAAACAATAAATAATAATAAACATGCAATAAAATAATTAAAAAAGAGAACCTCATAATTTTTTCTAATAAATGAAAAACTATTTTAAATACGAAGATAATGCAACACTTTGAAAACCAACTGCAAATATTCATACTTGATACAGCCATTATAAATCATTTTTTATCTTATTAAATACATTTTCTGGTTAAACTTACATTTAATTGTGAAGATATTTAATTAAAAATATTTTGTTTTATTCCCTCTTAATTATTGATATATAATAATAATAAAACATAATTAAAGAATATCTTATAAATATTAAATTGCAGTCACTCATATATAATGAAAGATAATGAAACTCACCTACATGTTTATTTCCAAATGTTATACAATAGATCATAAAAAAAAAAGTACTATTTTAACCAATCCCTTAAACATACAAGAACATTGACATTTTCGGGGTCTAAGCTCGATCTTATCTCATTGACGATAAATCCCGCACTACTAAACACTCTTTTTACCGGTACAGATGTTGCAGTCATGCATAATAGTCTTTTTGCTAATATTGATAGAGTTGGAAATTTTGCATTTTCTTTTTTCCACCAGTCAGTAGGATTAATGAAATCATCATCAAGTTCAGAAATTTCTTTATATGATTGTAATTCATTTTCATACCGGGGCAAAGTTTGAGGAGTTTCTACATACATTTCACTGCACGTTGAGTCAAAACATAATTTTCTTCGTTTGGCTTTTGCATCATTTTGTGCATTTTGAAGCTCTGCAGTATTTTCAAATTCTTTCATCTTCTGCGAAACATTTTCCCAAACAATATTTCTTCGTTCCAAAGACATACAATCAAGTGACTTAAACCGCGGATCGAGAGCTGTAGCAATTTCATATTTTTCAAGATGAGGCCAATTCATCATTCTTTCTTTCATATCATCGATTAAAACAGTTTTAAATCGAGCTATGAAACCTGGATCGTCTTCAGTCGTATGCATTTGGGCTTGCAAATATGCAATGGCTGGGAACACAACACTTGCTGATACATATTTTTCACCTCCTAAAAGTTCAGTGACAGCTAAACATGGTTTCAAGACATTTTTTAATGCTGATAACTTATCCCATTCAGATGAGTTTAACGCTCTAATATTAATTTTCTGTCTATTCATAGTTTCTGAAACAGCTTGTCGATTTTCTAATAAGGAAGAAATCATGTAAAAAGTTGAGTTCCACCTTGTTGGCACATCTTGCTGTACAGATTTTAATTTTTGTCCCAATTCATTTTGTTGACTTTCTAACTCAGATTTATTCGCAGAACTGTGTTTAAAATGTCCTACGATTTTTCGGCAGTGACCTAATAAATTTCCAATTGCTGCAACAGAGAGTGCCTTATTTAAACTGAGTTGAAGTGTGTGTGCTGCGCAGAGTAAATTATCAAAATGGGCTTCTATTACACCGTTTGTTATATTCCTTGCATTATCCGTACAAATCGCAACTATTTTATGCGCTATATTCCAGTCATCTGCCACTTTTTTAAATTCATCTGGACATACACTTGATGTGTGTCTCTGGCTTACTTCTTTTACTTGTAGAACAGCACTTTGAAAAGTCCACAAGTCATCAATCCAGTGTGCTGTAACTCCGAGGTAACTATCATTAGCCAATGATGTCCAAAAGTCACCCGTTAAAGAAATAAACTCTGTAATGTCTAATTTTTTCTGTAATTTAGCTTTTTCTATTTCATAAAGATCATTAATTCTTAAAGCAATCATTTTCCTTGTAGGCATTTTGTAGGATTGGGAACTTAATGCAGTTTGTAAAACTTTTTCAAGTCCTTTATCTTCCACAATTTTTAATGATCTTCCACTAGAAGCAATTCAAAATGCTAAGCTATTTGTTATTTCTAACTGTTTCTTCGAGCTAACTATATCAGTTTTCAGAAAATCAGTTAACTTAGGCTGTTCTGATATTTTTGCCTCTGCTCCTGAATTTACATTATTTCCTGCCGAGGAAGTTGCGAATGCTTTCACAGGATGTTTGGCTCGTAAATGATATTGTAATGAACTCAAACTTCCTGAATACGAAAATTGTTGTTTGCAATGGAGACAAAACACACACCTTTTATTATCTACAACACCTTCGGAATTTAACAAATATCCAAAATCATTTCGCAGCTTTGGGGCCGTCCATAAATGATGTCACGTTTGGAGGGGGAGGGGGGAGGGGGTTCGTGAAGTTGTGACAGTTTGTGACAAGGGAGGGGAGGGGGGTAACAAAAAGTGTGACATCACATATTTCAGTTAAAATACAAACATTTATATTCAGCACATGAAATTTTGAAGTTATTTTAAAATTATCAAAGATTAAAGATATTTTTTTAATTATGGTAAAAATAACTTTATCCTGGGATTCCCCCTCCCCTCATACATTATTTTCTTTCAGAAAAAAGCATTCAGAGTAGGTTTTTAGTATATGATAGCAATGGAAAATCTTTACTTAGAAGAAAACCTCCCCTTCTCACACTTTTGAAATGTCCAACAAAAGATATAAGTCCTTATGGTTATATTTACAGATGTCATTAAGATTCATAGTCAACATTTAAAAATAAAATTTGAAATATGATCTCTAGTCTAATATTTTGTTTCTGAACTTCAAGTAATTATTGATGTATGTTATGTTCCGTGACATGTGACAAGGGGGGGAGGGGGGGTATATTGAAACGTGACACTTTGTGACAAAAGGGGGGGGGAGGGGGTCCAAAATTCTGAAAAAAAGCGTGACATCATTTATGGACAGCCCCTTTCCTTGCAAAGGTTTGTACTTTTCCATCACGAAACCTTTCACAAAAACAAAATCCTCTTCTCGCTTTCACTAATACTGATTAACTACTGAAAGAGAACAAGAACAGATGTCACCCTCTTTAAAAACTGGGCAAACCTAAACTCAGGTTTGCCAACTTGGGGACTTAGCCCCTAAACTTAAGGACGATTTCCATATTAATGCAGACGGCGATTTCCATATTAGTGAAGTAGTATAACACTAAATATAAAAAAAAAAAAAAAAATTTCAATTTTATTCTCAATATTACATTTTTTTTTTTGTTAAAAATGAAAAAAAAATCGATAACTTTATTTTAAATCATCGCAGATCGATGGTTCAACCATTCGTTTTAAAGGTATTGGCGAGCTCTTTTGAAAGATACCCATCATGAAAATTTACTTCCCTCGAGTGGGGAAGGCGAAGCTCCTACATACACATTTTTTTCCCAGTTGGCTATCTCAATAAAAAATAATTCTTTTAAATTTCATAACGGTTATTAAAAAATAATTCCCTTTATGCACATTTATACAAAATTTTGTCCTATACCACCATGTTAAAAATTTAGAAAAAGCGGAATGGCAACGCAATCTGTTGGACAATTTTTGCCAAAAGTTGATAGGCACTAATTTATGTCAATGTGTAACTACGTACCAATTTGTATGAAATTCTGTGCAGTAGTACCTGAGATACAGTCGCCACAAATTTTTGTCACACACAGAGAGAGACAAACAGACAGACATTTTCTAAAAATGGTCAAATCGTGTTTTACAGCTCTGAAAACGTGTAAATCTATCAAAAACCCGAGGTCGAAAATTTTCACGAATCCAGTATTTTCTTCTGTTGAATATAGAAGAAAGTAAAAATGCGGGCCTGTGTGTGTTTAAACAGCCTTTCTAAATTAAAACATTTATTTCGGATGAACACAACTACAAAAATCGATAAAATTTATAGTTTCAGTCTATCCACGTGTGTCAATTTCATCAAAAAATACTCGAAAAGTAGAGACAGTTTTTTTTTTTTTTTTTTTTCCATATTCTTGGCGTCTGTACTTCCGCAAAGCAGCTGAAAAAAGTTTTTGTTAGTGTAAATAAAATATAAAGAATATCTCTTGAAAGCTAACATAACTAAAAACATAAAATAAAAAAATAATAATAATAATAATAAAGCGCTCAGGCGAAATCTTTTATTAAACAGACGTTATTATTATTTTTTTTTTTTCTCTTTATTCAAACTTGATGCACTATGAATTTATGAACTATACTTTGCTTAATATAAGTGGAACAACAACAAAAAAAAAAAAAAAAAAAAAAAAAACAGAAGAAGAGGAAATGAAATTGTTTATCAGGATCAGGTCAGGATTGCAATCTCATTTCCCCCCTCACCTTTCGATTCTGATTAGAGAGATAAAAAATTAAATTAGCCAGCACCCAGCGTTTTTCTTTTACCGGGTTTTTAATTTTTACTTTAATCGAGTTACTCGTAGTTTGAAAATTTTAATCGAATTAATCGGGCCGATTAACTCGATTAAAAAAATTGATCGGGACTAAGCATTGATCAATTAACCGAACCGATTAATCGATTAATCGGCACAGCCCTATTAACAACAGAAATAAGAATCTTCAATATAATTCTACTTATATTACAGAATAATGTATTTCACTTACACTTTTAAAAAAAATCAATTTTAAAGAAATTCTCAAGTATAAAATCTGAACATAAACTTTGAAAATTTTACAATATAAAATATTTAAAAAATAAAAAAGAAAGAAAAGGAAATCTTTTAAAAAACTAATAATTATAAAAATAACAACTGTATTGCATGCATTTTATGAGAAAAATTATATTGCATGGGCATCAAAATATTCCTTATATCATTTTTTTTTTCATGTACAATACTCTTTTTTTGAAAAGTTTAATTATTTTTAAAGGGAAAAAAAAAAAAAAAATTAAAGATTCTTCAATAATTAACACAATCTATGGCATCATCAATTCACATTTATAATTTGTTCCTAAAGCATATACAGTAAATATTTTCACTAACCCATTTCCTATGTAATGATAATTTAAACATTACCAAAACTGATCTACAATTTTTAATGCATGATATGTCACAGTAACACAATGCTTGATTAACTAGCATTAAGATGTAATGAATGGTAACACTGTAAGCAAGAATAAGAAATTTGAAAAATTCACAACAATTATTTCAAATCGAAATGGTTGCATGACCCTTCATTAGTGAAAACAGTGCAGCTTGTCAGTAATAATATAAAAATGCTGTTGCTTTTATTAAAATTATTTTTATAATGTAAGCCTGTCAGTAAAGGGTATGAAAAAAGAAAAATACAATTGTAAGGAAAATGTGATAGTAATTTAACTCTGTTTAACCTTCCTACCCTGTTGAAAAAATTTTACGTTTTACCTGTATTGGTCGAATCGACCCACTTGGTATAGATTGAATTTAGGTCTTAAGAAAGAATTTCTATGGAGCTCATTTTACATCTACGTTTCCAACAACTATCGCCATCTATTGACTATTCCTGAAAATGAAATCTACTCAAAAGAAAAAATTGGCGTTTTAAGCATTTCTATGCATGTTAATAATGTGGGTCAAATTGACCCAGACAGGTAATATGTCACATATTTTTTTGGGGTGGTTTAAAACAAACCAATGACTCTGAAAATATCATATATTAAACGAATGCATATTTTTGAGGCATACATAATGTTTGAACAATCAAAATTAAAATCTGTAGAAGATATCGAAAGATCAATTTTAAAAATGGGTCGAATCGACCCATACAAGGGTAGAAAGGTTAATTGTATTTGCAGAGTTAATGAGCACAGAAAGGACTTTGTTTTGACTAATTGAAAGTTTTAATCTTGACTAAATTAAATCATAGTGTATGGCAATTAAATCGGATTTTTTTTTTTTTTTTTTTTTTTTTTTTTTAAACAAATAACATTTTACTAATAGCTTAAAAATGTAACAATAATTGTAAATTCCATAACATATGCAATGAGTTAATAATAATGTTAATAAACACATACAAATATTGTTGGCCAACAAATTTAACAGAAAAGAAACATATCCTAGAGTGAATGTGCTAGACAGAAAGATAAACAAAGCATATTTATTTACTGTACTAGGTCAGAACGATTATAAAAGTGACTTTAAATTAACAAATAAATCCAATTTATTAGAAAATTTAACTGGATATATCTGAAAGCTTAAGTTAACACTTTAATAAGATATTAAAAATAACTTATTTTCAGTAATTTTATTCCAATGTTTATATTTAAAGTGATCTTATACTAACTATAAATGCTTTATTTATATTTAATTAAAGTTAATGGTAATTCAGATTAAACAATTAATTTAGGTCTGAAACAACATTGAAAACCACAAATGATTAAATTATATTAAAATTTCCATCAGGATGTGGCTACGCATGCACAAACAGAGAAATATAAACAAGTGCAGCCTTTTAGTAAAATCATAACACTAAAACATAATTGCTTGCTATGAGTATTTGAAGGGAAGACAAGTGACAACTTGTGTTACAGTGCAACAGAGCAATGTGTAAACATTAAGTTTTGTTACGAATTGGGAAAATCAATGAAGGAGGCTGACGCAATATAAGTGCATGCGTATGGAAATGAAGTGATGAATATAAAATGTGTTTACAACTGGTTTAAATGCTTCTGTGATAGAAAGGAAACTATGATAGATACATTTGGGTCTACTGAAAACAAGTAAATTCCCGAAACCAGTTATAAACACATTTGCACAAAATTTTTAAATTCCATAATAATAATAAATACCT
Organism: Salticus scenicus; assembly: GCA_963930645.1. NCBI lineage: Eukaryota > Metazoa > Arthropoda > Arachnida > Araneae > Salticidae > Salticus > Salticus scenicus. The sequence goes on along the minus strand of OZ005650.1, from coordinate 222,078,949 downwards.
GAGGTAAATCATGAGAAGACACTTCTAAACCTTTAATAAAAGATGCATCATTATTCAATGGAGGGAAAACAGTTTTAAAAATTGATAAGACTTCAGGGACATCCTTCTCTAACAAATATAAACAAGCATTAGGTCCAGCATCAAAAGTGTATGCAATCTACTCAGAAAGAAAGAAAAAATCATGTATATTTTTTTGAGTTATATCTATTTATCAATTATTTTACAGTATACATACAATCACACTCAGTTAATAACCATTTTTAAAAAGAGAAATATATTTGCTTTTATGCTTAAGAAAATTACAGATGAGTAGGAACACCTCCTCTCAGAAGGGAGACATGAAATAATGCTTCAACATACACAAAAATTTAAATTTCACGACTGGTTAAAAATAATCCTTATTGTACACATTTTTGGCAAAATTTCCTCCTATACTGCCATATTAAAAATTATGAAAAAGACAGGAAAAATAAAATAAAAACTGGAGAATAATGTCAGCATTTTAGCAATAAGTGTCTTAAAATGACAGACACCAATTTATGGCAATGTGAATGAGCAACTAAAATTAAAATTTCATGAAATTCTGTGCAGTTCTTGATCTAGAGCTGTCAATTTTTTTTTTTTTTTTTTTTTTTTACACACACACACACATACAAAATGTCATTCCAAAAATTATCAAAGCAAATTAAGAACATCTTAAAACTTACAAACCTGTCAAAGGCCGGAAGTTTAAAAATTTTAATGATTTAATACTTTTTTTTTTCTTTATGAATATATCAGGTTGTAACATATGAAATGTTCGATTTTCATGATCTACTTAAAGAAAGAATATATTTTTACAGAACAAACTTTATTAATCAAAATAGGAACCATTAGCTTTAATACACTTTTTCCAACGAGAAACAAGTTTTTTTTTATGCTGGTATCATAAAATGTAGTCGTCCTGGAGGCAACAAATTCATTGAATGCCATTTCAGCATCCTTTGGATTTCTGAAGCATTTCTCTTGCAGGAAGTTATCGAGATGTTTGAAAAAATGAAAGTCTGTAGGTGAAAGGTCAGGTGAATATGGTGGATGGTCTAAAACTTCATAGTTTAACATGTGCAGCTTCTGACGAGTGATCATTGAAACTTGCGGTCTAGCATTATCATGAAGAAGAATAGGGCCCTTCCTATTGACTAATGCCGGCTGTTTACGTGTAAGTTTCTGGTGCATTTCATCGATTTCTCTACAATATTTCTCCGCTAGGTGGTTTCACCTGGTTTTAGAAAGCTATGGTGAATTAAACCAGCTAAGGACCACCAAACAGTCACCATAACCTTCTTTTGATGGAGTTTCGGCTTTGGGAAGTGTTGTGGAGCTGGTCTTTATTTGTGAGACTCTCATCCCCAGTTTCGAACTTTGCATACCAACGTCGAATGGTACGTTCATTTACAGAACCGTTTCCAAATGCAGCATTAATGTTTCGGGCAGCTGATGCAGCATTATGCTTACTTTTCCACTCATACAAAAATACCACTCTAAAATCTCTAGAATTCATCCTACGATTAAAGCTATAAACTTACCACTAAATCATAATATTTTTATTTGAAACACATCAGATGAAAAAGACAAGGTTTTAGCTTTAAAATGATACATAATTAACGACTGTATCAAAAAAGTTTATAAGGAACCAAATCTCAAAAATTTTACTGGTGAGAATTGGACATTTCATATGTTATAACCTGATAGAAGAATGTAATAATTCAAGTTTTGAACATTTCCTACAAAACAGCATGTAACAGTAATAATGAAGCAAAATACAGAAATTTAAAAAGGGATAACAAAAAAATAATTTAGTTTTACGTTTTTCAAACAGCCTTCAGATTATCATTCAAAATCTTAAGTGAACAACTTACTTTGTTTTTTCCATAAAAATCATTATAAGCATGTACCAGCTGAATTATTCTGTATGATGTAGCAGTTAAATAATGGATAGGTGGGTAAGTGTCAAGGCATACTGCATGGAACTGATTACTTTCCTGAAAATTTAGAAAAGATAAATCTTCAGTTTAAATAAATTGTGAACAGAAAAAAAAAATGAATAATTTCATAGAAGAAATTACTTTTAATTACAGCACACAATGAACATCTTACTTTCATGGTAATTTCCGAAAATGTTTGAAAATCTTTATTTAAAATTGCTTTAGAAATTTCTTCTACTCTTTTAGGCACAACATCGGACACTCTATATTGTAACAAGGAACTAGTGAGAACAGTATTTTTCATTCCTTTGGTACTGCTTATTTCTTTGGCTGAAGCACTGACCTAAAATCCAAATGAGTTTTCTTTTCAGAATGATAATGATATCAATGCAAGTAAACAAATAATAATAATAAAAATCTTGATAAAATGATTTTATTATCAGTGCATGTTCTTGCCTAAATTTTTTATATGCACTCAAATAATGCAATATAATTAAAACCCGAATAAACTACTATGTCAGAAACAGCAACGAAAAATATTTGAGATGCATACAGCTGTTTCAGTAGCCTTAAGCATACCGTCTTCAGTGCATAAAGGATCTTTATGCACTGAAGACAGTACACTTAAGGCTACCGAAACAGCTGTATGCATCTCAAATATTTTTCTCTGGCGTTTCTGACGTAGTAGTTTATTCGGGTTTTAATATTCCAACGCCAAGTCTCCTGTTATTAAATGCAATATAATATTTAATAAATTATTTTGAAACAAATACTCACTTATGGAGAGAAAAAAAAGAGACTTGTTTTTTATTCTAGTTAAAATAGAATGAAATAAATATTAACAAATTAGACCTTTTTCACCTTTGCACATAAAAAAAAAAAAAAAAAAAAAAAAAACTGCTGCGAAACACTTCCATAACCCACTATTACAAGTATTATATGCAATGTTTTGGAGATAATATGATCAGAAGACATAAAATTGACCTAATGAAGTAGAAATCTAAAATTTTTCCACTATGAGAAACTTAATACATGTGTCATAAATACATATAAAACAAAGTTTACATATCAACTTAAAAAATAAGGGGAAAAAAAAGAATGGTAGATATATTTTTTGAAACACCCATTTCCCAGATCTAAAATTAACCTACCTAACCCGGATGATTGTTAATTTTCCTGTAATAACCAATACATGAGAAAGGATATCTAAAATGAATTTATGTAACAATTTTCAAGAAAATCGTTAGAGCCATTTTTGAGATACCAACTTTTACCAAAACTAGGCATAATTATTGACTGGAAAACAATAATTACATACAAAAGTATATTTAAAAGAGAGTTAATATGACGAGTTTGAAAAAAATCCGTACAGCCATTTTTAAAGGAATGCACTTGCAAGACCTGAAATTGAGCTATTTATAAAGAATGCCTATCAATTTTCTGAACTAACAATAACTATAACATTCAAAAGGACATCTAATAGAGTGTTTATATAGCAACTTTTGAGAAAATCTTTAAAGGGACTTACGGTCCCACTTTCGGTTTTCCAATTTTCACCAAAATTTGGAAAATTCATCTGTATACCAGACCTGTATCAATTCTGAAGTTTCGTAGTTCTATCTTTATTAGTTTTGGAGGTATAATAGCCAGAAGATTCCCCACATACATACACACACACTGACCAATTTTCAAAAACTAATTTTTTGGGCTGGGGAGGCCTTAAAACGTGTAAATCAGGTGAAAACTTGATATCAAATTTTTAGACCAAATACGATACTTCCATTACCTACAGTAGTAGGGTAATGAAAGTTAAAAAAAACAGCTTGATGGAATTTTTTACAATATTTTGTTATACTCTGATGCCAATTATTAAACACTATAACTTTTACAAATCTGAATTGTTATTGATATACTTGATATTAATATATTTTATCCAAAATAAGAACTCGCTATTATTGTTTTAATACATATACATATATATATTAAATATTGTACTTTAATATAGCAAATGTTAGCAGGTTGTTATTGTCATCAAAGTGACAAAATATAAATATTATTCTTCACTTCTACTAACTACACAGTGGAGACTTCTTTCCTTTCTTATTTTATAAAATTATACATTTGCAATGCACATTACTGACACTATCAAAGGTTATTCACCATAAACAAATTTTAATCGCTGATTCAAGTAATATTTGCACTCTCATTTGAAAAATGACAGATATCAACAAAAAGTTCTGTACATGGAAAATTCGGTAAACAGAGTTCATAAAGAAATTTTATGAACACCACAACCAAAATATTCATTAAATGGAGAAATTTGTGAAGACAAATGGAAGGTAATGGGTTAAAATGGACCAGAAAAAATTTACTTGCGAGATGGCGGCTAAGCAAAGTAAAGTAGCAATTCAAAAAATTAAATAGCTTGCAACTTTTATTTTCTCCTGTGGCTTTCATTGAGATAGAATATCATTAACCCTTTATATCTCAAGTTCTCAGATTAAAAAACAAACAAACAAACAAACATATGTTTAAATATGTTATCTGAAGCATATAAAAATAGATTTAAAAACCTTACACAACAAAAAATTCAACATTTATTGGCAAGAAAGTGTTTGTTGGATGTCTGAGATATCAAAATGACATAAAAGTTTTCAAAATATTCAAGTTTCCAGTTTAGATGGAAATTTAAAAAATCTCTTCATTTTGTTATAATGAAAGCTGGGTCATAAACTGTTTTATTTCTCACAAATTGCATCTATGTAAATTTAAATTGTTTACATCTGCAATTTTTTTCTTCATAAATTAAACTTTTGGGTAGAAACATCACATAATATCACTATTTTTTTCATAAAATTTTTCTTGTCAGGAATTTTATAAACATTTTGTGTTAACTAAACTATAATGTAGCAAAGACAGCAACAGTTAAAAAAAAAAAAAAAAAAAAAAACAGCTTTCAAAGTTTGCTGCACAAATAACTTTGACATTTTAGTATGTTGCAGAAATGCAACATTAATTATGGGTTAACTATTAAAAAACTGCCCATTTTTGTAATGTTAATCAAAAACTTAATAAAATGGTAGAAGAAATGATTTTGTATTTTAGAAATAGCTGAGAAAAATATGGCATATTTTATAAACTAGAAATACAAAAAGTAGAAATTTTATTGATTTGTTGAGAAATAATAATTTATTTTTGGAATCAGCTTAATAAATAAATTTAAAAGAAAAATGTTTGTTGATTAGTGGTAAAATTATCACTTTTTTCTGCAGTTGTTTGGGAAGGGGGGGGGGGAAGAAAAAGAAAAGAAATTATGTGAGAAATGCTGAGCTGGTTATCAGTCAGGGTAGCTTAGTGGAAGAGCATCTGCACTGTAAGTGCACAAACTGCCCACGTTCTATTCCCGACTCTGGCATTTTTCACATAGTAAAAATCAATTTTACACTCCTACTTATAAATAAAAAAACTAAATGCATAAAAAAAAAGGATTTTAGCAGACAACAATAATTAAACATAAGTTATTTAAATCAGTTATGAACTAATACAACATTTCAGTTATCAGATACAAAAATATCACATTTCATAAGTAAGAGCTAAAAAGCAAAAATTTCACCAATTATTAAAAGAATTTCCTTTTTTGTATAAAACTTCGGGTTTGAATATTGATCTTCTACAAAAATCACCCATCTTAAAAGTAGACATTTCACAAGATCAGAGAAACTGATAGGAATATTTAATAAAAATCAGTCAAACGGGCAGTTTAAAAAAAGTTTCTCAAAAAATTGAAATTAGGAAATTGTTTATTATGGTAGCAGGGTTGTCAACTTTTCAAGAAGAGTTTAAGGAGTATTCAGAGAAATTTTGAGGAGCATTTCGCGTACTTTGAGGAGCAATTTTTAAAATTAAAAAAATACAGAATAAAATTACTAGCGAAAACAAATTTACAACAATCATATGAAATTAAGAAATATTTATTGATAATCAAATATATTCAGCAAAACAGTCAATAGAGATAAGAATGGAAAATAAATAAGTCTGAATATAAACTTAAAACCCAAAAATAATTTGTTTTTTGCCTGATGCCATATTTCCCATACATAAATATGGACAATATATGAAAGTAGATTATTCAGGTACATAAAAAAAGAAGAAAAAAAAAAAAAAAAAAAATTAAATTTCTGATAGTTTTTATGAAATTCAAAATAATTTAATTATCATATAAAAATCTAAAAATGTATCGAAAATGTATGAAATCTCCGATATTCATATCAATGTGTGAATTATCTCATCTCTGAGTCAATTCCTTCTAATCTGCAAAGCTTGGGACCAAATGTTTTGCAAACTTTAGAATTTTGCAGATTATTGGTCATTTCGTTTTCTTACTTTTTATAGATACAAATGGAGTCTTAATAAATTATTAATGCAATCCGTTTTCCTGCCATGAGCTACTGAAAAATCCACACAGCACAGAAAGCATGATTTTCATTCTTTCTTGATTTTTTTTAAAACTGGCCATGTTTTTTCATAAATCCTTTATAAAACACTGAAAATGTTTTCTTTTGGCAGTAATCATTTTACAATTAAAAATACTGTATCAAAAAGCAAACATCGGCAAAAGCTCTACGAAAACAAAGGCAGAGCTAACAAAAACAGCACAGCACTTCTTCGGTCATTTGTCAGCATTCAGTGATCTTTCTATTCCTCTAACCAGTCGTAAGAGAAGCGCATTTTGCGATGCCACTTAGTCAGCTCCTCCCTTCCTCACCTGTTCCAGAGAGGGAGAGAGGAGGGAAGGCAGCTGACATTCAGAGCTGAAGAGAGAAACGGAGAAAACTGATTTATTTTCCTTTCTCTCTCTCTCTCTCTCTCCATATGAAATACATTTGCATCAGATCAGAAAAAAACCCCTCCTTTCGAATGATACCAGATAGCCATTCCAGACATTGTAGAGATTTTTCAGTATCGATTCGCCCGGCACTACTCAGTTTTATATATTTAATAAAAAATATTTTGCTAGGTGGTAAAGACGGAATTTGCGAAGCATAAAAATGACATTGCGGAGTTGTGGAGTTTTCATAATTTTTTGGAGAAACTCTGCAGAAATCGGAGCAGTTGGTAACCCTGTGGTAGACAACAAAAAAAATTCTAAAAATTGAGCAAATAAATTTAAAAGATCTAAGGGACACTGGAGAGTAATTTAAAATTTTAATTTTCATGTCTAACTTAAGGAGGCAAACTGAATATCGAATAGTTACTAAATATTTGTTACACCCCTGGCTAAAACTACTTATATGATGTTCGAGTGTAGGTGTTAAAACGAATCTCTATGTCTCTATGAAGATGAAGAACCTAAGCTTGGGTCGAATGGCTTGTGTCATTGAGGACACCTTATTCATGAGAAGATAGGGTTACAGGTGCACACAACGAACAGCGATAGCAAATAGCAATACTTTTTTTTTTCTTTCTTTCTTTAACTTTAGAACAAAAAGACAGATGATAAAAAGAAAAAAAAAATGGTGATATCATTTACTTTCAAATTTATTAAAAAACATTGGATATAATGTGTGGCATTAAGATATGATGCATATTAATATTTATGGTAAATTTAAAGTTCTCACCACTAAAATTATAACTCTCATTTCAGGCCAATGACTTTTAGGGGCCAGTTGAACAGCCATTGAATCAGATCCATTTTCATTTGTTCCAGCTTTCCAATGAACAAATCCTCCATAGATACTTCGGCAGGCACTACCAGATCCTTTTCTTAAAAAATGATGAAAACAATTTTAACACATAAGTTAAATAGAACATAGAAGAAAACATAACTATTAAAAATAAAAATAAATGCAAAAACTTACAGAACTTATAAATCAACTGGGACAAGTTTCTTTTTTCATGAAATTTATCTTTTCACAGGGACAACAACAGGGACAAAACTAGACAAAACTAAACAAAACTGATGCAGAAATCTTCTATATGTGATGATCTTGTGGTCAAAATAGTTTAGAATAGACAATCTCCCTTTATAACAAAATGCATTTACAGCAGATTTGAGATAGAAAAAGGGAAAAGTAGCATTTAGCGTACTGCCATTGGTAGCATTTAGCCTTGATGACGATATGCTAAATGTTATCAAAACAGCTATCTGCTAGTTTATTATTTCCTATGGTGTTCAAGATGTTGTTTATTATTCTTGTGTTTATTTATTTAGCACCAAGTCTCCTGTCAATATACTTAAAACTTTCTTCTGTCTATGAAATGTCCTTTCTCAGTGTATAACTATTTCTAACTGAATACATTTAGTTCCTAAAAGTGAATTTAAACATAATATTTTTGACATATTGGAGCTTAAAATATTAAAAACTATCATGTAAAGTTTAAAAATTAATAATTGAAGAAAAGCTATGATTTGTTTTTCCTAACATAAAAAACTGTATTTCAGTTTTGTTCATATTCCCCTTTTATAAACAATCATTATACACTCAAAGCTCATTAGCATGTCACTCTCAGGGACCACTTAAAAATGACTTAATAAACACAGTGACTTCTTACGAAGAATTTATATTTATTATAAAATTACATTTTAAACTACATGAATTAAAAGATTAAAAATTTAAATTTGTAAACTGGATGACAAATTAAGGAAAGCATAGTAAGTAAATGTGTTACACAGTACTTTATTGTTTAATTGCACAATTCAATACACAACCCATTTTGTTAAAGTTTTCAAGAATGAAAACTTTCGCTATTTACAATGCCTTTTCCTTTAAAATGTTTCCCGATATTGAAATAGTATTGGTTTGAAAATATTGAATCATTTGATTAATACACCTTTTTTTGCTTACAGCTAGTTTTTGGTAGCTGCTGAAAATAGAATCATTTGCGGGAAAAATAGTGTTTAATGTCATTCTGAGGATAGCGTATGCTTTAGAAAATAGAGACTTTTAAAAATAAAAAATTAACTTGAGTTTTTCTATTAATGTTCTAGGCTTTTTAGCAGCCATTTTAGCTTCCAAATTTATGCGTTTTCAAAACTCAAGTGAGCATAACAAACGGACTATCCAGTGCAAGCAGAGACGAACTGAAAAGTGAACATGAGAATTACAGACAATAACAAACTAAGATTCACTGTCTGGTAGCTTACAAAGACTAACTGATGTTATTCTTTTTCAAACACTCATTATGACCTTGTCCCCCCCCCCCCTCAGTTGATGATCCAATTCCCCTCACATGACAAATTCATCTCTACAGATTGGCGAAGAATGACTTCCAACCATACACATGCCATTCTTATATGCAGTTGAATGACATCCTACCCTCACACTTCACATTTTAGAAATTTAGTTTTTGTGTCTGAAGAACAAAAACTAAATTTCTAAAAGAACAACAGAACACTGGGAACAGAAGAACAGAAATAATGTTGATATGGCAAACAATCTTTGTAAGGAAAATGCTGACAGCCATGCTCAACAAAAACTAGGTGTTTTTTGAGATAATTTTGACACAAGAATGAAACCAATTTTGCATATTGCACTCTTAAATGTGATGTTTAAGCAAAGCGGTATTTAAAAAAAAAAAAAAAAAAAAAAAAAAAAGGCAAAGCAATAAGTGAAGTACAGCATGTGAAAAGATATATAAGAATGGCTGGGACTTCTGAAACATGACATAATATGCCAATTACCATCTAGTGGACAATTGTATCACTAGAAAAGCTATATTGAATTGTTTTGTTTACAGAAACAATGGATATGTAAAAGATTTGTGATTTCCTGTGCTTTTATTTTTATTCACTGTCATTATAATTATGTTTTTTTTTAACTATGAGTTTCCCAAGTTAACTTTAAAAGTAAGTAATTTTGGTGCATGTGATTATGGCAGTAAAAAGTTAAGCCCACTATTTTATCATCACTCCCTTGAACTTGAAAAACAGTTGTTTAGAAAAAATAACCCATAAACTAAGATGAAATGCTGCATACTTTATAAAATTAATCAATTATGTGAAAAATAAAGACATAAGAGTTAGATAATTAATTATTATTATTATCTGAAAAAAAAAAAAAAATGTAATATGTGTATACCTTGCTATTTTGGACAATTCTTCTTTCACACCATAAAGATCAGCTAAAGCCTTCACTGTTAAAATATAATAGTAAACTGATTAATTATTATTATTTTTTTTTTTGGTTTATTGACAAATTATTTATAATGATGATACCAGGGGACGATCTAGATAAAAATTTTGTTGTTTAATAGCCAGGCCACAAAATTTCCCTACATAAAATATTTCATAAAACTCAAATTATTAAAAATGGTCTTTTCCCAAAATTTTGTGTTATAAAACTTTTCCATGTTTATAATATTATTTCAAACTAGCAAACCCATGCAAAATTTCCACACTTTATTTATTTACTTCTAAAATTTGAAACTCATAAATATTATATCGATTTCACCACCTAATTAAAATTTTAATTTACCAGAAGCCAAATTATTATTAGAACCAAATTAATATTGGGTAATAGTGAAACCAAAATCATTCAAAGAAAGGTTTCAAAAATAAAATTCATTGTTAACGACCCAGTTTTCATACTTCCACAGGTAGAACAGTTTTAGTACAGGACCCCCATGACTCCTTTTAAATTTTTGTGTCCATACTGGTGATGACATTTTATTTATTTGTTATGACATAATTTTTTGTTTAAAAAAAAAAAAAAAAAAACTAATTCCTATTTTGATTATACTTTTTATAAAAGTGTTTTTTAGTCAATTTATGATAATAATTCAAATTCCATATACATGTTTAAAATATTGCTAGGTTTAGAATGACATTTTAGAAGAAATTTTTAAAAATACATTTTTCCACTGATAAGACAAATGTCATTTTTTCTTAGATTATTAAGCTGAAACCGCGTGCTTAAATATTGTCCATTTATGAATATTATTTTTTTATCCTTGCGTATTTTATTAATTACATTACTATTGTATCGTTTCGACAAAATGTAATCGTAATTGGTCCACGTTAGAGAAATATTAATAGATCGTACTTGGTTCAATGAAATATTATTAAATTGATATTAAATCAGTTTTCTCCAGACAATTCTTCTTTTACACCATAAAGATATACAAACAAGTTTTTTTTTTTTTATGGCGTGAAAAATAGTTTTTTTCACACCATAAAAAAAATTGGTCCCAAGCATTAAACCACTGATCGACCCCTGGATACAGTTTTCTTAAATTAAAATATATAATTTAATTTAAGCTAATATAATTTTAATTACTTCTAAGTCTATATCAACAGAAATAGTTAAATGAATCAGAAACATAGAAAATCACTTTAGTTAAATTAAAATCAATTTAAAAATATACTGAAGTTAGACAATGAAAATAATCTGCACAATATGCTTATAATGCATTTTTACACACAAAAGAAAAAAAAAAATGCTTTTATTTAGTATTGAAATTGATTTAACACACATGTACATTGTGTATTATATTATGCAAAAATGCTTGTAGATACAGTTATTCACTCTTTCTAATATAGATTTTTTAAACTATTAGTGAGATATAGATTTCTAGCTAGAAAAATATTCAAATAAAGTATTTTAGATGATGTTTGAGTTAACAAAGAAACTTTTGAAGAAAAGTTTAAAGAATTAAAAATTTTTAAATGGAATAGAAAATAAAATTCATATATTTTAAAACATTTTACAAAGTTTAAATTTTATTTTTAGATTACCTAAGCAAGCAAAGCCAGCGGCAGATGAAGCTAAGCCTGCTGCAGTTGGAAAATTGTTTTCAGAACAAATATGAAGATTCCAATCTACATATTCTTTGAAATGAGCAAGCTGCTTCACTGCAAATCAAATATTTATTAAATACAATACATAATAAATAATACATGCAAATTTTTATTAAAGCATAAATATTAGGGAAAAGTTTATTTTACATCAAATCCCAATGCAAAAGCATAGCTCAAGTAACAAAAAAGAAAAAAAGATTACATCTTCCCTCTCCCCCTTTTTTAAAAACTGAATTGAACATTTTTTTAAAGATTTTGTCTTATCTGGGCCTGGTCAGTCAGCAGTAGATTTTTCTCCATATAATGTTAAACCAAGGTAGAATTCTGTATTAGGTTACGAGCAGGTCAGATTAATTCTTGTCCTGTGGATCTAAATGCAAAAAAGTGTTTTCTCTGAAGAATTTTTTAACACTATTATCTTTGCAAATCTAATCTTTTTAATGCAGAGATTAAATAACATTCTCTTCCTTCATAGCAATTTCAAGTAACTTACTCATAACATGAGTTGAATTATAATTACGTAAATATTAATATTTAACATTTTAAACTTTAAACGCAAAAAAATATTTGCCTTTAAATGTATACATGCTTCCTCATTTTTTTTTTTTTTTTTTTTTTTTTTTTACATGCTGTCAAAATATCAGGAACTGTGGATTTTTTTTACGGTTTATACACTTGAGATTTTGTTATATTTTTTTTTAAAATTTCTCATTCATTACTTGAAATTTTTTATGTAACATTTAATTCTTTGAAAGATTTGCTGAATAATGTAACTATATTTTGCATGATAAAATTCCAATTAAGAATTTTATAACCTATATTTAACTTTTTTTTGCGGGTTCGAATGAGTCATTTTTGCAGGTCAGCTGCAGTTCATGTTTACCCTACCCATGCAGGATTCTAAACCAGGGCATATGTTCATACTTTAAAGCACGGGTAGTCAACCATTTTACACCTACCACCCATTTTTGTATATCTGTTAATAACAAAATTTTCTAACCGCTTATCGATTCCACAAAAACAGTGATTTATAAAGCAGGGAAGTAACTTTACTTCATAAAATTTATCAAACAGATTAAAACCCGTTTAAAAGATTACCTCGCTAGCGCTTTCGGCTGCATCACGCAGCCTTCTTCTGGCGTTTTCGCTCCTGTGAACTATCGTACACACGGCCATGTATTCTTCTCTCTTCCTCTCTCTCCAGAATACTGCGCCATCTCGTGTCGATCTCTGATTGGTCGGTGTTGCATGAACCCTCATTAGCTAAAATTTCGACAGTTTCCCGTTTTGTGGCATAGAAATAATTATTGTAGTTTGCTAGTTTTTTGTAATTTTTAAAATCTATTTCTATTTTTTCTGTTTGGTTTATTTTAGTTAAAGCTGTGGTTGTATGGTTATATTTTATATCATTTTGGTGAATTTGAAAAATAAAAACGCGAATCAAAGAACACCAAAATGATATAAAATATAACCATACAACCACAGCTTTAACTAAAATAAACCAAACAGAAAAAATAGAAATAGATTTTAAAAATTACAAAAAACTAGCAAACTACAATAATTATTTCTATGCCACAAAACGGGAAACTGTCGAAATTTTAGCTAATGAGGGTTCATGCAACACCGACCAATCAGAGATCGACACGAGATGGCGCAGTATTCTGGAGAGAGAGGAAGAGAGAAGAATACATGGCCGTGTGTACGATAGTTCACAGGAGCGAAAACGCCAGAAGAAGGCTGCGTGATGCAGCCGAAAGCGCTAGCGAGGTAATCTTTTAAAGTTAAACGGGTTTTAATGTTTTTTAAAGTTTTAATGTATTTTACCTTTTTTAAATTGTTTTAAATTATAAAACAGAGTTATAACAAATTAAAAAAATTGTCCATTTCAATGTTTTTAACAAGTCAATAAAATTTAAGAAAAAGGAAAGTGTTTTTGTATCGGACAAAACTCCTTACCATAAAAGCTGGAACATCCACTATTGGATAATAGGGACTAAGTTGACTATCACTGTTTTAAAGAATGATGAGAAAATCTAAATTTTAAATTTGTATTTCTTTTTTTGTACATCCTTCCTAGAGGTTGTTTTCTTTTATTACATTTTATAATTATTTTCTAAAATTATATTTATACATTTTTTTTAGGTTTTTATTTAACTTGTTATGCTGTTTATTTATGTGTGTGGGTCAAATCTAAGAATCTAATTTTAACCCATTTCATATCATATGATCAAGCTAACATTTTGTATACATGTATAACTCCTGGGATCCCAACTCCAGTTCAAAATTTGTTTTCGAATTTTAATCCACTTCCTATTGTTTGACTAAGCTGCAGTTTTGCATACATGTATATTATTCACATCCAGTGAATTGGAGTTTCTAATATATTTTGAAACAAAAGCATGTTTTTAAAAATTTTTAATTTATGTCTTAAGTGATATTTCTCAATGAAAATTTATCACTTAAAGCATTCAAATACATACTTTAGAAAGAAAACTGTAAAAGGTGGTAAAAAGACATGCTTTCAGAAAGATACACAAAAAGCAGAAAACAAGAATTTTGATTTTCTTAATAGATATTTTTAAAATACAAACATAAATAATGCTTGTAAGTTTAACAATATGGAAAGAAAAAATTTACTGATTGACCGACTTCTTCTAATTCACTGAGGCCTCTTAATTATATGGACCTGTGTCAGAGTCACTCTTTCTCCCTTTCTGTGTAATATGTGATTTCAGCTGCTTCATAATTTAAGGATTATCTACTCATTGAAAAATGAATTTTTTCAAATTCAGATTTTTAAACTCTACTCTTTGAAAATGTCGAATTTTAGCCTAGTTAGCAATTAATAATAATAAGTTTAAATATTTTATTTCATTAAATAAACTTAGCGTACTAATTTTCAATCTTGAAAAGAAATTTTTAAGTTTAAGGTTTTTATTGTTTTTTAAATAAGAAATATTTAAATTTATTTATTTTCTTTTTAACTGCCACCACAAGAATAAATAATTTTGATTTGTTTGATTAAAGTAGCATTGGCAAAAGATTAATTTCAGGAGCTAAAAGAAGCAATTATTTTGTGGAGAACTAACAAATGAATGAAAAAAGGTATAGGAGAAACATTAGAATATACCATTAAGTTCAATATTGTTAAGGATCAATTTTTGTTTTAAATTTTGGAGCCTATATTTGCAAAAATTTTTATCAGGACTAAGAGGACTATTAGTTTCAATCTGGGAAAAAATGTTGTTGCCAGTTTTTGTAGACCAGTTTTGTGTAACACCAAAATAAATTAGAAATATTGGTCATATTGTTACAAAATTGGTACCAAATGAAAGGAGTGATTTTTCTGAATCCAGGGGTGCAAACAGTTTTTCGACACAGCAATTAGATTTTTAAAAATTAACTAAAGTATGAAATTTAGGTGGCAACACTTTATTTTAATTCATTTCAGTCATTTTAAAAAGTACGTGGCCCAGTTGTACAGTCAAAAAATGAGATTAAAACAAACAAACAAACAAATAAAAATTTTACAGATTGAAATTAATAGTCCCCCGTACTAAACTAAATCCTGTCTTTGACAAAATTTTTACTTTATATTGAATATATTCTAGATCGTAATAGAGCTTTTTTACTTTTTTTTTTTTTTTCGTAAATTTATTTATTTATTCGTTGCTATTGCTATTTGGCGTGTAACAGTAGTAGCCACACTAAGAAATATTTGAGTTCAATTGTTAACAGTACTTTTAAAATATGGCAAAGTTCTACAAGTTGGAGAAAGTATAGGAGAATAACGATTCATTTAAATTTGTATGATTTCAATAAATAATAATTTTAACAAATTATTTATTTTTGAAAAAAAAAAAGTAAAAATTTCCATTTTTACAGTCATTCTATATTATATTTAATAGTAAGTTAATAGAATTTCGTTGAACCAAATATAGGTCAGTCATAGGAAATAAGGTTGAAAACATGGAAAAACTATAAAAAGATCATTTTTATTAATTTGAATTTTGTGAAGAGACCAATTTTATGAATTTAAATTTTGTAAAGGGACTTTTTATATAGATTTAAATTTTATGAAAGTGCAGCAAAAAGGCCCCAACTTTTGCCTGATTCAACCCCTGATTGTATTTAAATTTAACTGAGTATGAAATAATATTAAGCTGTTAAAGTGAATTACAAATAATTACTTTTCTCAGTTAACAATATATCTGAATTTTTTTTATGTTACTCAGTAAAAATAACCAGAAATGCTTCAGTTGAAATGTATTCAACAGGAATCCTGCAGTAGATGACCATAACAACAAATTAAATCTTTGCTGCTAAACATATCCTAAAACCCCCATGTTTAAAACTTATTATTTTTTATTAATGAAAATTCTTTAAATATCATTATAATTACTGCTCATAGATTATAATACATAAAGATAATAATATAGATTTTTTTGTGCAACACTGTAAATGAATTACAAATTGTGATATATATTACACTCCTGCTCAAAAGTTTAGCAAGATTTGCAAACGATCAGTATTTTTCAATGTAAAAATTTCTCTCTCGAAAACATGTTTTCAAACAATGGGAATTTAAAGAACTGGGCCTTCCTCATGTTTTTCAGTAAAGATTGGTTTAAGACAACATTTAGGGGGCCAGCAACAAATTGAGCAAAATCAATAACATTTGCGATCATCCTGTATCGTTAAGTGAACGAACTGATCTGTAGCTTTAGGATATGTTAATATACACTCAGTACAATTTGTGGATGAATTTGTGTGATGATAGCACATTAAATAATGGAGATATAAGCATTTATTTTAAAACTCCAAAACAAATTATCATGTTTTTTATTTATAATATACAGAGTTTTAATTGAAAATTATTCCCACTTTCAGATAAATTGAGAAAACATTTTTTGAACAATATACTGCAATTGGAATACAGATATCTTAAATATCTCATAACATATGAGCACTTTTATGAAAAATGTTTTCACTGTGCATGAGCGAAAGATTAAAAAAAAAAAAAATATTGCATAGGTTGAAAGTTAGATATATTGGCCAACTTTTGTTTTAAGTGCATTTGAATAGAGTTAAATTGTTAAATTAAGTTATTGAGTTAAATTAAGCAAATTGTCAGCAAAAGAACGAGCCAGATTTTAGATATTTTCCAAGAGTTGAAATTTCCTAAGAGGTTTTTCACATGCCACATAATCAATTTGAAGATCCAATTGTTTCAACCAAAAAGTCATTTTTTTTGTGAAAAACCCTTTATAAGCTTGTAACTCTAACATATTTTTGTCTATTTACTAAGATTTGTGAGATAATAACACATTTTTCACAAAAAAAGAAAAAATGCTAAGTGGTTAAAATATTTGAATCTTTAAATTAATTACGCAGCATGTGAAAAAACCCTTATGAAATTTCAATTCTTGGAAAATACCTAAAATGTAGCTCATTCTTTTTCAGATAATTTGCTTAATTTTTACTCTATTCAAATAGCCCATTTGACAAAAGTTGCCCAATATATCTAGCTTTCAACCTATGTAATAAATTTTTTTCTATCTTTAACACATGTGCAGTGAAAACGTTTCTCATAAAAATGTTCACATTTTATAAGATATTTGTATTCTGATTGCAGTATATTGTTTTAAAAGTGTTTTTTCAATTTATCTGAAAGTGGGAATAATTTTCGTTAAAAACTCAGTATATTATAAATAAAAAACATGGTGATTTTTTTCTGAAGTTTTAAAATAAATGCTTATATCTCTGTTACTTAACAAGTTATCATCACACAAATTCATCCACAAATTGAACTGGGTCTATATTAACATCCTAAAGTTACAGTTGATTTCGTTCACTCAAGTATACAGGTTAATCACAAACATTACTGATTTTGCTCACTTTGTTACCACCCCTCTGAATGTTGTCTTAAACCAGTCTTCACTGAAAAACATGAGGAAGACCCAGTTTTTTAAATACCTAATGTTTGAAAACATTTAATCGAGAGATAAGTTTTTAAATTGAAAATATTGATAGATTTGAAAATGATCGTTTGCAAATCTTGCTAAACTTTTGAGCAGGAGTGTAGGATGCAGTGAAAAAAAATTTTTTTTTTTTTCTTTAGAATCTCAAAATGTAATAGTAACTAAAAGTTATGTTTTGTATTGGATAAGAAAAATACTGAATTTTCAGAATATATCTTGAAGATCTGTCATTGTATCAAAATGTCATAAACTTCGTAAAATTGAGTATTTTAATATTATTTATAATAGGTGTATAAATGTTTTTCATAATATGCAATTGCCAAAGAAAGTTGCATTAAATATTTTTTTAAGTGCTGCGAAAAATTCCAATCTTATCAGAAAATACCTTGAGTGTCCACTACAGCAAATAGAGAAGTACAAAAAGGGAAAAAAAAATCACATGATATGGCATTGCTGGTAATGTGTTTTTTGCATGTAACGTTACTACTTTTTTAATATAGAAGTACTTAATTTTCATTAAAATTCTCATTGTGTGAGAAATTATTTTGTATGTTTGAATCTTGTTTCTGGATTTAGGGCAGCATTAGGTAT
Organism: Salticus scenicus; assembly: GCA_963930645.1. Lineage (NCBI taxonomy): Eukaryota > Metazoa > Arthropoda > Arachnida > Araneae > Salticidae > Salticus > Salticus scenicus. Next base: position 222,060,617 of record OZ005650.1, on the reverse strand, counting down.
TAAAGCTGCCATTATGGGTCAACTTAGAAAGAAAAACATTAACACGAACTTATAATTTGCAGTTGCCTGCGACGATGTGATAGTCAACAATGGATGTGGTGTCATCAGGCTGATGAAAATGTAGCATTTCAGAATGTGCAGTACTCTGGCTGGAATGCAGTACTTCGATATAATGCAATACTTTAAAAGTCATTGCATTGACAAATTTGATTATTCTATGGGTATGAGTCAAACACTTCATACAACTTCTAAATGGGCCTACTGCTAGGCAATGAATTTTTTCTGGTATAATTGAGAAAGGAAAAAAAAAAAAAAAATACTAATAATAAATTATAAACTATGGGTTGTATAGTTTACTTCTATTCAATCACAGATGATGAATTCCCCCCCCCCTCCCCTGAAGTTTTAAGCATTGATCAGAAGATTTTCCTAGAAATAAGTAAAGATACAACAGATTGATTGTTCCAACAGCTAACTTTTCAGAATAATCAATCAGTTGAATCCTCATTTATTTCCAAGAAAATCTTCTGACTAGTACTTAAAACTTTAGAGGAAAAAAAAAAAGATTTTGTAATTTATGATTGAATAGAAGTAAACTCAACAACTGGTAAGTAAAACAATTTATTATTATTTTTTTCTCAATCATACCCAGAAAAAACTCGTTGCCATATTTAGAAATTGTATAACGTGTCTGATCTCATACCCATGAAACAATCAAATCTGCTAACACAGCAACTTTTAACATACTTTTACATCAGCTTGATGACAACTCTATCTGGCATTGACTATCCTGCCATCACAGACAACTACAAATAATGTATTGATGTTAATGTTTTTCTTTCTAAAGTGACCCATAATACCCAATGCTGCCCAAAATCCAAAAACAAGATTCAAACATATAAAACGAGTTCTGATGAGAATCACTTCTATATTAAAAAAAGAATAATTTTATACAAAAAATACATAATCAGCAGTGCCATATCATGTGATTTTTCCCCTTTCTATACTACTCTGTTTAATGTAATGGGCCTTCAAGATATTTTTTGATAATATTAGAACTTTTTTGCAGCCCTTAAATAACATTTAACTCAATTTTCTTCAGCAATTGCATATTAGGAAAAACAATTAATTATGTGCTATAAATTATATTAAAGTACTCAATTTTACGAAATTAATGACATTGTGGAGTAATAGAAGATATATTCAGAAAAATTCTAAAATTCAATATTTTTCTTATTCAATACTACTACTTTAGATCACTATTACATCTTGAAATAAAAAAAAAAAGTTTTTTTCAATGCACCCTAATATATAAGCTATAATTAATAAGAAAAATGTTTTAGGTGTGCGTGATCATACTGTAGAAGATCTGCACAATGCAAACTTAAAAACATGAGGTTGCACATTACATAAAAAATTGCATTATATAGACTTCTACACATCATTAAACTTACCTTGTAAACATGGCAAAATATGTCTGAAACATATCAAAGCTGAGTAAAATGTCTAAGTTATATTCCTTGGAATAGAAGTAAGGCAAATTATAAATTTCATTGCTATTCATCGTATGACTCATTGAAAAAAAAAAAAAAATTGTAAATAGCAGCAAATTTTTTCTTTAAAAAGCTCTGAATTAAGGAGATAAAGAAAAACTAGTATGTTACATTTAATTATCTAGAGAGTAAGTTTTTTACAATGTGGAAATGCAAGTGCTTCTTAAGTGCAAAATTCATTGTGTATGTCTGATAAGTTTTGCATTATATAGAATCATGTTACAATGATCTTCTACTGTATTTACATTTATGACTATCTGCATTCTAAAATGCATTAAAAAAAATCTGGTGTGAAACAACCACACGACTTCCATAACCCATTATTACATGTATTATATGCACTCTTTGGAGATAATGTTATCAGAAGACATAGAACTAACCTAATGAAATAGACACCTAAAAATTTTCCAGTAAGAGAAAGTTAATACACGTGTAAAAACATAAAACAGAGTTTACACAGTGATTTTTTTTTTAAATTATTTCTTTTAAGGGAGGGGGGAATTAAAAGAAAATTGGTAGAATTTATTTATTTTTTGAAACACCAATTTCTGAGATCTAAAACTGATCTATCTGATCAGGATGACTATTAATTTTCCTGTGATAACCAAGTAAAGAATGAGAAAGGATATCTAAAATGGGCTTATGTAACAATTTTCAAGAAAATCGTTAGAGCCGTTTTTGAGATACCGATTTTTATCATAATTAATTGTTGACCAGAAAGCAACAATTACATGCAAAAAGATATTTAAAAGAGGGTTAATATGGCAAGTTTGAAAAAACATTCATACAGTCGTTCTGAAAAGAATGTACTTGCAGGACCTGAAATTCAGCTATTTATACAGGATGCTTATCAATTTTCCTGAACTAACGAACTATATCATTCGAAAGGATATCTAATAGAGTGTTTATACAGCAATTTTGAAGAAAATCGTTGTTTTCCAATTTTCACCAAAATTTGGAAAATTCATCTGTACACCAGACCTGTTTCAATTCTAAAGTTTCGTAGTTCTATCTTTATTAGTTTCTGAGATATAATAGCCAGAAAATTCCCCACATACACACACTGACCAATTTTTTGGACTCTGGAGACATTAAAACATGTAAATCAGGTGAAATCTGGATATATAATTTTTGGACTGAACACAATGCTTCCATTTCCTACGGTAGTTGGGTAATGGAAGTAAACATTATTAGGGTAGGTCCTCCAGTGATTGGCATTTTCCAATAATTGACATCTATCCCGAAATAATTAATAAATAAGAAAAATAATAAAATCATATATTTTACATATAAGAATTTTAACATTTTATGTCAAACACTGGAGTATAGGGTGCTAATAACTGGTAAAATGAATAACTAGCTGGGGGCTAATTACTGATAAAATGAAAAACTGGCAGTGTCAATTACTACAACACTGAGTCAAATAAAAATTCATAAAATAATAATAATAATAATTGTTATCAAATATATCTATTTTAACATATATGTGGTTCTGAATGTCTTTCATACCATATGTGCTAACTTAAAATTTCTAAAAATATTTTCTGATGACTAGAACATATAAAACATCAGAGATTGCTCTAAAAGCGTCAATCACTGGTGCACTTACTCTACATTGTTTTAGCTTAAGATTATATACACTGAGTATATTAAATTAATTTGATAAAAGGCCGTAAATTACTTACATTCTTGAATGCAATTTTGCAAGCGCTCATTATTAAAGTCTTCTTTTCTGAAATTTCAAATTGTTGTTTAGAATAATGCAAAAGCTATCAGAGAAGATAGAAAAAGATTATTTTTTACGAATGTACTTACTTTCCATTAAGCCAAAAGCAGTTTGATTTAAAATCTTTAGAACAAGCAACAGTTGTTTTAGCACACAACTGTAAAATTAAATTTAAATAAATAAATAAATAATAATAATAATAAATTGAATATGCACACACTTCTACTTTTTTTTTTTCCTAAAGAAATCAATTTAAAAATTAAAAGTAAAAATTAATTTTTATTCACTTTTGCTTAGGATTTACTTTTTCATTTTCATTTTTTTTTTTTTTTTTTTTTCTTTTCTTTACACTCTATATATTGAAATCGTTTTCTTTTATTTTATTAATCAAGTTGCTAGGTCTTTATTTAATAACACAACAATTGTTTTAGGTTATAATAATTAAGGAGTACCTTTCATCAGGATGGAAAAAATAGTGATGAGTGTAGTATGTAAGCTACAATAGATTCCCCCCCCCCCCATATGGCACTTGTTCCTAAATTTTTTCACTTGGTGATGGGCTGTGTTTAGTTACTTTAAACTGGAAAAAAAAAAAAAAAAAAAAAAAAATGTAGATTGTTTTTGCAATTTTTGGCATTTGCTTACAGATTTTATTTATCTCAAAAATGAGATATGCAGAATAAAAAAAAAAAAAAAAAAAAAGGCTGAAACTATATATAAAAGAGACATTGAAACTATTTCGAAAATAAATTATTACACATGGAGGACAGATTGCTTGTAACTATTTATTTTTATTTGATAAATGATAAGAATTAAGATAAGAACTTATTTATATAAAGATATATTTAATCTTGTTGACAAATAAATTTCTTTGTATTTTATTTATTTATTTTTTGATAAATAAAATCACACCTTTAAAAAATTACAAATATTTTGCCTTTTATTGCTATAAACAAACAACATGAATTTTTGCAAAAAATAAAAAGGAGTCAGCTTGTAAGTCTGTCTCAATCCTTAGTAAGTAATATCATAGGTGCCAAGTCTCCTGTTTTTCAAGGGAGACTTCAAACTGGAAAATTTTTATAGCTGTTTCCGGTAATATTAATCGTCAAAAATATATATAACATATTTCATATAAAATTACTGGTGTCAATTCTGATTTAAAAGTTAAAAATGTTGGCAGCTATGTAATATGTAACATTTTAAAATCATCGGTAAATCAGAGTTTGAGAGCAGATTTTTTTTATTATGTAGGATTATTAAGTATCCAAGAAATTATTATACATTTCAAATTATGATTAATAATTTATCTTGATTAAAAGTGATTTAATCTCTTTTTGAATTTTTTAAGTTTTTCAGATTAATTATAAATTTAAATTTTATTAATATTTTAAATCAGAACCCTATGCATTCTACAAGCTTAATTCCCTACTATTAAAAAAAAAAAAAAAAAAAAAAAACTGAATTTAGATTTAAAACTAAAAAATTTTATTGTTTATCCATTTTATAAAAAAGGTACTAAATACAATGTCATTACACAGGGTGTCTACTGACTTGACAGAAAAAAAATTCATGACCTCAAAAAATTTTTCATGGCCTTTTTTATCGACATATCCAACCTTTCTTTTTAAATTAACATATTCATTTTTTACCGATATATCACCTTGATTTATTTTTAAAGTTATTGTTTAACTACAATATTAACTGTAAAAAAAAAAAAAAAAAAAAAAAAAAACTGAAAACTTTTTTTTAAATTAGCAATCTAAGTAAATAGTAATGGAAATCAATCTAAAACAGACATATATAACTACATACATATGTACACTATTTGTACAATGTTATAATATTTTAACTATTAGTTTTTTGGGGGATTTGAAAATTGTCATTTATTTTCCTTGCATTAAGGAGAGGAATATATTTATTAAAATTTTTTTCAAATCTACAATATTTTTTCCCCCCCCCCCACCGAAAGGACTAAGAATAAAAGAATAGAATTATTAAACTAAAAAAAGTATATAACTATACATCTCAAACTTTGCATTTCGATGTCTTTCCTATACTTCAAAACAGAATACATTCTGAATTAGAAAAATTAGTTCATTCAGTTATACATTAATACTGCTTTGATTAACAAAATATTTTGAGCATATATATTTTAGAAAATTTAAATGTTAAGTAAAAAAAAAAAATTCATTTTTTTTTTTGGGGGGGGGGGGGGGGGGGGCAACAAAAGTTAGAATGCCTGTAGATTTTTATAGAAGATAATTTTGTTTTTTAAAGATACAAATGACTATATTAGGTTTATAATCATGTTTATATATTTACGCTACTAAATAATAGTAAACTGAAAATCGACATGAACCCATAACAGTGAATTCTAATGACCCACACCCGACTCAAAACCTAAAATAAAAATTAATAATTCATCCAAAAACCTTGCAATTTAACTTATAAAGTAAATTTTTATTGCTATACAACTGGTAAATAATTGAAAATGTAATTACTAATGCACCAAGTTAAAAGATTTAAAATCTGAAAAATGGATAAACAATAATTTTTAAACATTTAGGTGTGATGTGTACTTCAAGTGTACAAAATGTTTTTCAAGTTTAGTAATAAGTACAAAATTTTGAATAAACACAATAAAATGCAATAAACTCACAACAATTGTTTCAGGTTGGAAAAAACATGACCATTCATCAGGCGAACAAAGTGGGCACGAGTGCTACAAGCAAAGCAACAATGCACCAAAGGATGCATTGCCGAATTATGTTTTTGCCCGTTAAAGAAATTATTTTGAAAGATATTATCAAGTCGACCCGATTCATAGGGAAAAAAATTCAATCAACTCAACCCAAACTGCAAGAGAAAATAATTGTTCGACCTGACAAGTGAAACTGGGTTACCTGAACCAATACGTGACTCTAGCTGACAGTCGAATTTCATCACCTGTTTTTAACTTTCATGACCTTTTCATGACTTTAATGACCTAGTAGACACCCTGTTACAAAATAAAAATTGTGATTAGAAAAGTATCGTAAAATGGTCACCAAAATTCGTGAATCTATGTACCTTTTTTAAAATAGTTGAAAAGCATTTTGTATCATCAATTTGAATTAAATTTTGAAGGACATTTAAAAATAAAATCAATTTATTCTGATTAAAATCATATGAAGTATAGGTTAAAAACACAAAAACATGATATGAATGCCTTTAGCAGTATGACAACTCAACAGTATCAACATCAGAACAGGTGAAAACATATATTTATAAATTCAAAGAATTCAGACTAAGACTGCATATTCTTCTGAAACAGAATACACATCTAGGGTTTTCACCAAAGCGCAAGATGGTGAGAACCTTGCTTTTTTTTTTTGTTTTTTTTTTTTTTTCTCTCACATAAAATTTTTTTACTTTTGAGAGAAATTCGCACACTCTTCTGAGCAGTGGCATATCTAGGATTTTATTTTTTTTTTGGGGGGGGGGGGGGGGGGTTGAGGTAAATTGAATAATGAGTTCCATAGTATACGGAAATCATGCATGTTCAGTGTCACTAACTTTTTTTATACAGCATTTTATGATGAAAATTATATTTTGTTACTTATTATTTGCTATTTTTATACTTTTGCATGAAAAAGGAACTTCCTTGATGTTATTTTATTTAATGAATGTAATAAAACTACATACACCCTTTTAAAAAATTTAAAATACCTTTGACAATCCTTCTACTTGAGCAGCTTTAATGATATATTTCGACTTGCATTCGCAGTCATCCTCAGATGTTTGTTTTGCTGCATTACTGATTCACGTCTTCATCCTCTTCCACATCACTCTCCTCTTTTCCCACGTCACTTTGTCGTCGATAAGTCTTTATTACATGTTGCCAATCCTTAGCTATAATGCTATGCTCTCTCTCATTTACTACAGTGTTAGAGGTTAATATTTCTAAAGCTTTGCGTTTCAGGGCGTAATTATGTGAATTGTAAGGCGCTATTTTGATGGTTTTTAGGGTATCAGTTATTATAGGGTTAGTTTTATGCGTACGTGATAAAGCGGTGGAGCATCTATTGTATTTAAGATCGATGATGTGTTCTATTTCCCTGTCCTTAATTTTTCTTTTTGTCATTCCTATGTATGAGGCCGGTTTATTGTTATTATCTAAGTCAAATGTAATTTTGTATATTCCTGAAGTTTCTTTAGGGTCAATAATGTCTTTTTCGTTCCGAATTCGTTGAATAATGAGAGGATGAAGACGTGAATCAGTAATGCAGCAAAACAAACATCTGAGGATGACTGCGAATGAAAGTCGAAATATATCATTAAAGCTGCTCAAGTAGAAGGATTGTCAAAGGTATTTTAAATTTTTTAAAAGTTTATTCGTCCTTCTTAAGATTTACAAAACATCTACATACACCCTTTGAAGTTATGCAAAAAATAATAATAAATCCTTATATATAAATTTAATGCATCAATTACTGTTGGACTCATAGCATTGTTTTAATAGTGAGCTAATAATAACTAACTAATAAAACGCAGATGAAGGGGGAAAAAATGTGCCATATTTGGTATACTAACACTATTTCAACTAACCAAGTATCAACTGAGCTAACTAAATATCTATAGATGGACCAACGACTCATGTTCATAGGGAATACTTTATAAGGGTACAAAAAAGGACTTAGCCAATTTATTATTATTATTATTTTATCTGAAAACAGGTCATTCATAAAAATGAGCAATCTTGAAGTGAAAAACATTTCCCCTTTCACAAAAATCAGCAAATTTAAACAAACATTCCACAGAAGTTGAATGATTTAAAAAAGTTTTCAAAAAACTTGAATAAGAAAATTACATATTTTGAAGATTAGCTGCAAAAGTATATCATATTTCTACAATGAAGCACCTGTAAAAATTGGAATTAAGTAAATAATCTTGTATTGAAGGCACATTAAAAAAAAAAAAAAAAAAAAAAGAAGTTTCATGAATTTGCAGTGCAATAGTGGCCTATTTTAGATTTGACATATTTAAACAATTATATGATATTAAATTCAAATTATTCTAATGAGCTGTAAAATTAGCTAGCAATTTCCATTAATCTAGATATTTTTTTTAAAAAGTATTTTCCTGTTCTCACATTTCTTTTAAAATCTCACTCAGAGTAAGGTTGAGATATTCTCAGCCAGTTTTTACCTTTGATGAGAACCTCAACATCCTTTATGAGAGCAGATTGGACCTTAGTACACCAGCTTGCAGAATGAGTGGGGGGGGGGGGGGGGGGGGAGTAAAGGAGTTAAATAATGGTGACAAAAGTCACCTAGCTTCTACAGTAACCTCAGTCTTATAGCCATGGCAAACTAGCGTGATTGCACAAACAGAAAGTATGCCAAATAGATGGCGCAAATTCAATTTAATTACATCTTCATGTGGCATATGTTCTTTACACCCACAATTTCCAGGAGAATCCGTCAAGTGTTTCTAAAGCTATTTGACAAAACATCTAAATTCAAAAGCATCATAGTATTTTGTCACCCAGCTATACATATATATATATATTAACTTTCTTCATTACAAACTGAAAATTTTAAACTCCAAAGAGTAACATTGGAAACATTTTAAAATTGTAAATTAAATTATTTTAAAGCAAGCCACAAAACAAGAACATATATATTTAATTATTTAGACAAAATAAATAATTACTATGTACCTTGTCCTTTGATAATGTTATGCTAATAGAGTCATTAACAGGCAAAATTAAGTCTTCATCTCGTTTTCCCCCTATAAAAAGAACAATAAAATTACTAATCAGTCATTGATAACACTTTTTAAAATCAAGGATTCAGAAGTTAGAATAAATAATGCTTGTAATTAGCACGATCGCCTTTAATAGAACTTAACAATTATTATCTAAAATTAAAATATCATGAATCCAAATATATTTAAATAAAATATCAGATAAAAAATCCTAAAATGAAAAAAATAAAATAAAACAAACAAACAAACAAAATAAAGAGATGAGATAAAAAATAAAGAATTAAAATACACATTTCTTTTTCCTTTTTTTTTTAAAAGTCAATTTAAATACAATGAATTAATAGAACTGAGGAAAAAAAATCAATATATATATATATATATATATATATAAATGTGCTGTATTTTCTTTTAACTAGAGGTATATTTGAAGCACTTGCTATTTAATGTCTTTTACTTTTTATACAATTCTTACTTTCTACTATATTCAATAGAATAAAGTATATTGCATTTGTAAAAATTTTTGAACTCCAGTTTTTGATAGATTTAAATATTCTGAGAGGTCCAAATTTGGCCATTTTTAGAAAACGTCTGACTGTGACAAACATTTTGTAGCAGCTCATAGCTGAAGAACTAATGCACAGAATTTCACATAAATTTATATGTAGTTGAACCTTAACATAAATTAATTACAACAATGAAAAATGTTTATTATGATTGATTGTAAAAGTAATAAGAATTATTAATATTAATTGTCAACTAGGGAATATTTTTTGTTATATAGAAATATAGCTTCCCCCTCCCTTGGGGGAAGCAACCCACAGTGGTTGTAAAAGCATTTTTGAAAGGAATTTATCAATATTTTTAAAATGAATGATGGTTGAACCCTAGATATGTGATAGTTTAAAATAAAATTTTAACAAGATTGATTTTTTATTTGAAAAACATGATTTTGTTAATTTTTAACAACAAATAAATAGGTCAAAATCTTTAGGAAGAAGGAGGAAAAAAAAAAAAAAACCTCAGATATTATCTACGACTGTAGGGCAAAAAATTGACTTTTTCAGCATTTAGTGTTATACTTCTCTGAGATTAAACTTGTCTACATTCATCATAGAAAATAATTTATAATGCATGAATTTGTTTAGAAAGTACAGAAGAAAGTTTTGTGGTGGCCACAACATACTGTAGTGAAAGTAGATGCTTTTAATAATTTGAATTTTGTGAAAGGATCCATTTTATAAATTTGAATTTTGTGAAAAGACCCTCTCAGGAAGTGAAATTTAAAGGGCGGCTAAAGGGTCTGTCCCAATTTTTGCCTGGATTATTGTCATTTGTTCCATTATTGTGTACCATTTTTTGCTTGGATCAATCCTTAATGCACATGCATACGCGAAAACTCAATTATTTATATATATGTAATCAAATGCTACAAATTGTGAAGTTCGAACGGAATAGTTTAAAAGAATTTCAAAATAATTCCAATAAGAATGCAAACATTTAAAACTAATTAAACTTTCAGAGGGTATACGAAATGATAGTAATACATAAAATAACAAAAAACATTTAAAACATAAACAAGACTTAACAAACGCTACATCAATTAATATAGATACACCAGATCAGCAAATACTAGCACAAATGATTATATTTAGGTTATTTTGAAGCTTTTTAAAATAAAAAATAGTACAAATATTTAAATGTAAAATCTTTACTAACAATACTTAATAACAGCTATATTGACAGGCGCTTCAGCAGTTGACATAGGAATAGTCATTTTCAGTATTTCTGATATGTACTTTAGAGAAAAAAGCGAAAACGCCGAATTGAAGAATGCCGCCGGCAAGGCACGTCAAAAATGTCATTTCCGCATTTTTGTTTACGTTTTCTCTGTTGTGTTTTAATGATGAATTTTGATGATGCCAAATGTTTTAACAAAATGAGACCAGCGTCATGCCCGTAACCCCCACATTCAGATGTCCGCTGTTAAGGATCCTTAACTAAAGATCTTTAACTCAAAGTTAAAGAATTTTCCTTAAAATGCAATTCAGACCGGTCGAGAATAAAGATCCTTAACGCCTACGTCACGATTTCGGGCCATCTCGGCTTTCTTTACTTCCGATTTTATCTTCGGCAATCTTCGGGCTCTAATATCCATTATACGACTGATAAGCCAATCAGAATACAGAATCGCATCATACGCATATCAAATAATACGAATAAATCTCGAATTTGAATAAGTTTGTTGTTATTATTTACAATTTACAGATCGTAAATTTAGATTTCAGAAGAAAAATTTTAATATTTTTTCTGTTGATACATTTTGTTACAAACATCTATTTATCTGAAATTATAGATAATTTATAATATATTCAGATTACCTTGATTTTAAAACAACTTCGTTAAATAATACTTTAATAAATTATTTTATATATGTTTTGTTTTAATTATAAATGTAGGATATTTTGGGGATAAAATATGCATTTGCATATTATTGAAAATATATTGGAGAAAAGACTCTAAAAATATACTTAGCAGCGAGAACTGATGTATGATAGTTTATTATGCAAATTGTTTATATGCGTCTGCGTTTTTCTTCTTAAAACAAAAAAATGTTTCTAAAACATGGTTTTATCTTTTCCAACAAACAAAACAAACCCGTACCCAAAACAATTCAAAGGGGAAGAGATATATATATTTGTTTTTATATCATTTAATAGTTTAAACTTATTATCTTTCCAATGATGTATCACACTATCACACATGTTTATGTATATAAAATGAATGTTGTTATTTTTTTTTTTCTAAGTACACTTCATAACTTACTATTGTCAATTAAATCATTAAATGAGTTTTTATCAAACACAGGATTTTTCAGCTTCATGTTCCTATTTTTTAAATATCTATGAAACTTTAGAACAGATTTTTACTGACACTTATATTAGGTTATATTGTATCTTAACCAGGGGTTTGATGATTTCTTAAGAATTATTTATTTTAGGCAGTGAAATTTTACCAAAAATGTTAATTCAAAAGTGATTTTCAATAAGTAATTATTAATAATTTTTTAGTTTCACAAGAAAAAGAATGGTCTATTATCAAAGTATCTAAAACATGCTATTCTGACTGCCATGAAAAATTTATGACTATTTTTCACTAATTCTTAGATTAAGGTATATAAAGTTAATGAATTTAACATGGTGTGGGATAGGACTTTTCCGGTTTGCTTAAAGGACAAATTCAACACAAAAGACAATTTTTAAAAATAGTATTCTTCAAAAATCACGAAATTCTATAGATATTAACAAAAATATTTTAAGCATCGGATATAAATACCACACAAATACCTGTTATTAAACATTTTAAAAGCTCTGGGAAAAATCTAGTTCATTGTTGTTTTGTTCATATTTTCAAAAACTCACCACAATGGCAAAATTCTGTGTTATATCTGGAGTCTGTTTTACTGCATATATAAGATATCATCCTTTTTTGGCAAACCAAAAAAATTAACTAAATATGTTGAAAACAAACAAAATCATCAATAATGTCTTTTTGGTTTCATCCCAGAATCCAGTACCCCCAGTTTGGGGGTACTGGTAATGCACTGTACCTGGCAAACCCATCGGGCGGTCGCGAGAATTTGTTCTCCTTCCTTCTCCTTGGGTAACCCTATCGGCATTTCCATCTCATTGGTTTAGCCACTTAGCGGGAGCTTATTGGTTTTGCTTTCGTAACAGAGGCAATTTTTAATTAAATTAATCAAAAATCTGCCATTTGGCTGAGGATAATTAATTTGTTTTAGGTGGCTTTTATTTTCGCTTCTGTTTCTTTTTTGAAACCATCATCATAGTATCTGTAAATAAGATTTTAGTGTTTTAAATATTTTTTTAAGGTTTAAAACTTAATTTTTTCAGTGTATTTTATGTTTTTTAATTATATTAAAAAGAAAAAAAAAAAGGAGGGAAAGGGAGACGTGATAGTCATTGCTACAGTATAGATTTTTCATGCATTTTCTGCACTTCGTATTATATGTAAGATTTTTTAAATCATGAACCATGATTTAGGGGCATTTATTGGTTATTATTGTGTACTAGCGGGTCAGTATTTTCAAATGAATCACTAACAGTAACTTTTAGTGTTAAGAAAAGAAATTTTTAAAAAATCATTTCTGATTGGGTAAAAAGTCACTCCCGCTCCCCACTGCCTTCGGCAGCGCAGTCCCGTGCACAAGTTAAGGAATACACGTGCTGCTTGCGTGTATTCCTTCCCTGACCCTTCGTTCCCCTAAAAAAAAAAAAACTCACACCGGGTTCCCCACTGCCTTTGGCAGCACAGACCCATGCGTGCTGAGCGCGCACAAGTTAGGGGATATGCGCACGGTACATGCCTATTTCTTCCCCACACTTTCAGCCCCTCCTAATTAACATACATATACCAATTTTGAACGGTGTAACTCAATAAGCTGAGATGCAGAATAAAACCTAATCAGGAAACCTCAAAACGTGTAAATGAGGTGAAATCTCGAATTCCACTTTCGATAATATAAAAGTACTTTAAAATATATTTTGAATGATGTATTAAAAAAAATGTAATCATAATTAGAATCTGAAATATTGAAATTTTAAAATATTACAGCGCCATCTGGCGGTAGAAATTTCTGTAATCTACTGTTCGATTCCAAATAAACAAAGCTTTCAAATGATGTATTACTTATGAAATTATTTTAATTAGTAGCTGAGATACAAAAGAAAACTGATTCAGGAGACCTCAAAACGTGTAAATCAGGTGAAATCTCGAATTCCACTTTCGATAATATAAAAGTACTTTAAAATATGTTTCGAAAGACGTATTAAAAAAAATGTAATCATGTTTAGAATTTAAAATAGTGAAATTTTAAAATATTACAGTGCCATCTGGTGGAGGAAATTTCTGTAATGTACTGTTCGATTCCAAGTCAACAAAGCTTTCAAATGATGTATTACTTATGAAATTATTTTAATTAGTAGCTGAGATACAAAAGAAAACCTAATCAGGACACCTTAAAACATGTAAATCACGTAAAATCTCAAATTCCATTACATATGGTAGTCGATTAATTTAAGGCGACAGAGATTTGTGGTGTCTACTCTTGAAATTTAATTCAAATAAGTTTTAAAATGACATATTACTTTTGAAATTATGCGAATTAGAAGCTGAGATACAAAAATGATAAAACAATTTATGTCTGGCTTTTTCGTAGTTTTCTCCGAAACTTACATAATTCTGGGCTAAATACTGTTAAAAATCTATAGTATGAAATGTGAACGGAGTATCAGAATTCGAAACTCTGCAAAATATAAAAGAATAAAAGCATTCTGGATTTTCCGTCATTTTCTCTGAAACAACCGTTCCTGTTGTTGTTGTCGTGTGCCACTCGGAAATTCCGAGCACCAGTAGTGGAACTACCGGACTTATTTTAAGGCATGAGGGTTGCGTCTTCCGTTATTAGGAGCGCCTCATAGGGAGGAAGTACGACTTCTAGCTCCATAAGCTGGTGAAAGATGGCAGCACCAGCCAAACAACAGAAACTCGAATTTTGTTCCGGATCAGAGCGAGTTAAACTCATGTTTATACATTTTTGCCTCCCCCCCCCTCTTTCCGTCCCTTCTAATAATTTTACACTTGAAAATATCCGCAATCGATTTATCTTGCCTTAAAACCTAATAATACCAATTTCAAATGCTGTAACTCATTTTTCTTTTTTTGCCCCTTCCCCTCCTCAAGCCCTTCCTAATAATTCTACACTTCCAAAAATATTCACAATTGAATTATCGGGTGTTAAAATCAAATATTATGAAATTTCAACGGTATATCTCAATTTAAAATACTGAAAATTTAAAACAAAACTTAATCTTACATTGTGTTTTGATCACATGAGTCGTGATAAATATAATTCCCAATAAAAATGTAATTTTTTTGTTTATTCACACATTTTCAAGAAAACTGAACAGTAGCTTTAAAATACGCTGTTCTAGGTCGAATATTATTTCAAATGCAACGTGAATAAAAATTTGAAAATTGCAATTCCCCCCCCCCCCCCACTATAAAACACGTGACATCTTAATCGGTTACAATCATTTCCTTTTTCATCTCAGACAGTAGTCTGACATTTGAAATGATGTTGCCACAAAAAATTCATACTTTAGTTAATTTTAAAAATCTAATTGTTGTACCGATAAGCCGCTTGCACTCTAAGATTCAGAAAAATTGCCCCTTTCATTTGATACTAAATTTTTAACGATCAGACTAATATTTCTAATTTATTTCCCACTTTTTCTTTTGATTAGACATGAGTCGACATTTTAATTAATATCTCTACAACTAATTAAAGTTTTTAAATTCTGTTTTCAGGAGGACCTTGGAAAGGCTCCACAGCATCCGTATGTCAATTCTTGTACTTATGCGTTCAATAGGGGCTGAACGTATAGAAGAACAGACAGACAGACAAACCTTTCCTTTTATTATTATAGATTATCGCAGATTGATGGTTCAACCATTCGTTTTAAAGGTATTGGCGAGCTCTTTTGAAAGATACCCATCATGAAAATTTACTCCCCTCAAGGGGGGGGGGGCTTCTCCCCGCTCATACATACACAAAAACTTTTTCCCAGTTGAATATCTCAATAACAAAAAATATATATTTGTTTCATTTGGTTTAGTGCAGTCTATAGGTGTTAAACTCTACTTACCTGCAATTTCCCCCATAGACATAATGCATTTGAATACTTTTGAGTGTCCCTGTGCATGAACCATTTGCTTCATCTCAACAAAAAGCTTACTGCAGCATCCCTATATGATGCACATTTAGAATACCGAGTTTGGAATTTCTGCTACTATTTATTCTTGAGATATGCTGATAACAGACACACAAACCATTCGCTAAAAACATGATTTTCGTATTCAGGGCACCTCAGAACATGTAAATGTAACAAAAACTCACGTTTGAAAATTTGACCCTAAAACAATACTTTCTCGACCCTATGGGTAAGAGAAAGTAAAAATATGTTAAAATACTCATTTTTAACCTTTTATGAAAAATAGCTTTAGAAATAATAATAATAATGTAGTACATACATATGCGTATATATATATATTTTTCTTTATTAAAGGTTTTACCGAATATTTTAAAATCTTTATCTTTTATTTAGTATTTTTGTTTGGATGTAGCATTAGGTTTGTACTGAGAAGAAATTCTTCGCAATCGACAACAAAACAAAATCATGAATAAATATATAATATTTTTTTCCTTTGACAATTATATTCTTATGTAATTGCAATACATAACACACCTGTTAAATATATATAGTATATACACACACATGAATTTTAAATTGAAATAACTAATACACAGAGTAAGTTATATTTTAAATATGCAAAGCAAAAATAAAAAGAATAATTCAGAACATGTGAGCCAGTTTTTATAATTACATAATTTTATAAAAATGCAGAATACTACATACCTTTATTTATTTTGATTTTCATCAACATCGAATTCTAAACATTCTTCTTTTAAATGCCAGCAAGTAGTCATCTTGGATGGCATGGTAGTAAAACATTACATGCCTTCCAAAATTATACTAGCTAGCATGAATGTCCAAGTTGAATAACGCTTCCTCCACATATGAAAGTTATTCAGATATTCATACATACAGTAATTACAAAATTTAAAATAGAAAGTATACTAGGTAATAAAGAGACTTTAAGTATGCACACAGGTCCCTAAATAAATCTATGAATACTAAAAATAAAAAGCACAACTCAGAATATGTGATGAAACTTATATAATTAATTACATATTTTAAAAATGCCGAATGGAGTACATACCTTAATTAGCTCTTGATTACCATCTCTGTTTTAAGGACAGCACATTCTTCATTTTAAAGCCAGCAAGTAGTCATCTTGCAAGGCATAAAGTAATAAAATTTAATACCTTGCAAAATTCTACCAGCTAGTGTGACTGGTGATATTCTTGACTTCCTCTGGCTCAGGTAGCATCTTCTTCTATTCTAATAATGTTTCTTTTCCATACCGTCATATGTGATTTAATAAATATTATTTTTAAAAATTCTATTTATTTCTTCTGAGAATGTCTTAAATGAGTGTTAGTATAAATTTTTATTATTAACTATACAAATTAAATTATGCTTAATAATTTTTACAGTCATGAAATTCATAGTATAGGTAATAAAAATATTTATCATAGATAACTACATAAAAATATATTCACGTATATCTTACAGATTTATAATAAATCTTATGAATAAGTGTTTTCATAAGAGATATCAAATTTTCGTATCCGTAATTTAATAACCCTCACTTCACTTATTTTGGAATCAGAAACATATCAAACAGATGAAAATAGCATTTATTTACATTCTTGTTCAATATGAACATAACAAAATTTTGAATATTTGTATACATAAATTCAAAAATTTTAAGTGAAAATCTGTATGGTGTGGGAAAGTATACTTCTTTTAACAAATATAAACTTACTACCATTATCATGATAGTTAAAAATTGAAATGTTTTCAGGTCTTTTTATCTTTTCTCAAAAAAAAAAAAAAAAAACCTGTTCATGTGGTTATTCACTGCAGAAATATCACTCAATAAAATCAGTCACACATTAAATTTATACATTACAAAAGATGAAAGATTAAACGTAAACAATAATAATATTATTGTATCATAGGATCTTAACTGAAGCAATACCTTATAATAATGAGCATATTATGAAATTGACTATTTAAATAACCATGTTATTTAATAATAAGTAAACAGTAGCTACAGTCAAATGAATACTTTCTATATTTCATACTTCCATGAAACAGATTAAAAGTAAACTATAATAATCTTTTTGTATCAAGATCTTAACTGAAGCAATATCTTATAATAATGAGCATGTTATTATGGAAATGACTATTTAAATAACAATGCTCCTTAATAATAATAAGTAAACGGTACCTACAGTCAAATGAATACTTTCTATATTTCACACTTTCATGAAACCGATTAAATGTAAACAATAATGTTATTGCATCAGTATCTTAACTGAAGCGATATCTTATAATAATGAGCATGTTATTATGAAATTGACTATTTAAATAACCATGCGGTTTCATCCTATTATACGGTTCCGGTAGCCCATTGAAAGAAATGAAAAATGAAATCGTTTTTGAACGGAATGACAACTATTTACTTTTAACTATCCGCGTTTGTAATGATCGATAGATGGCGCTCTCTGAACACTGCAGTTGTTAGTAAATATAACAGCCACGTGTAATTATTATTCTTTCTCCGCCATTTCATCATAGAAAGTCGATTGCATAATATGAGGATATGCAGTGGTGTGATAATTTCACCTTAGCCCACCAGAGGGCGAGCATTTCATTACAATCGCGGATAGATAAGCCATGTGAGATAAGCCTTGTTCGCGTTCGCAGTGCATACGAAAAAAATCAAAATTCTTTTATTAAGGCAGTACAAATGCATCTATAATATCTCATACAGAAGGACAGTATAAGTAAGGACTTGAGAAAAATACTTTATTACTTACTTTATTCGAAAAAAAAAAAAATGATAAAAATAATGCAAAATCATCACACACAGAAAAACAAGATGGCTGCCGATCTTTAAGTTTAAGGAGAGGTGTAGAGCTATCCTTAAGAATTTAAGGATCCTTAAAGTTAAAGATCTTTAAACGGACATCTGAATTTCTATTTTAAGGAAAGTCGGAAATAAATATTGTTTACATTTTGATTGACCAATGAAAATGCATCTTTTTAAAGATCTTTAGTTAAGGATCCTTAACAGCGGACATCTGAATGTGGGGGCTATTTTAAAGGGTTTATTTATTTTTTTAATAATATGGATATTTTCTGAACTTTATAAATTTAAAATAAATATTCAATGTTAGATATTTCATTGTCAGGTTGTAAGATTGAGTGGTTTTGCAGACGGTCTGAAAACCTTTATTATTCAAAGTGTGGCAACGTGTTTTTCTTGTCTGATTTGTTTATTATATTATTTTCTTTGTTTCATTGGAGGTATTTTCATCTTAGACTAAACATATTATAATGTAATTAATTTGATTTTACTTGAATATTATGCTTTGTAAAAGATGATCTGTTTCTGATTTATTCCCGTCGCACCTTAGAGTAATTACGTTTTGTATATGTATTTTGTGTGATTACGATTGTAGCCGGATATTGTACCAAACAAAACGAAACTAGTTCTTTTATTTTTTTATATCCTTTTTTCAAAAACTTCTTTTAATTTCTTTTTGAAGAATAGTTAAAATGAGTTTTTTTTTTCTCTCAAAAATATTTATTAAAGTATTGCATTAGCTGATTCTTAAATATATATATATATATATATATATATATATATATATATACAGGGATGCAGAAAATGTTTTCACTCCCAATATTTCCCACAATCCATATGAAAATTTTCCCAAAATGAGTGAAAGATTTTAACAGTGAGTTTTGTGATTCGCAATTAAAATCAAAATCACTTGTATATTTTTCTGCAAAATTTCCCCCAATCCTAGATTGCCGGATTGGACATATTCTGCACCCCTGAATATATATATTACCATATACCTATAGTTTGCATCATGCGCTGAGTATAAAAAAGTTAAATGGTTCCAAGTTCTGAAAAGATAAGCGTAAAATAGTTAAGTTTTATATTTATAAACTCAGTGCCTATTAACTAAGCTGATTATTTTTAGGCTAAAGTACTATTTTTAATCCCCACTTACAGGGATGCGGAGTCGCAATCCAGCTTCTGTTGACAGTTTAAAGTGAAATAAAACAAAATGCATTTTATTTTAAATGTATATATATATATGTAGTACTTTATACATTAATAGATGCCTAGTTATTTTACAGTTGATTGGCATGTTAAGAAAAAAAAGTATAGGGAAGGAGGATAGATACAATACTGTCATATCGTAGTCATTAATGATTAAATTGATTCAGCGCCGCAGTTAGAGGCGATCAGGATGGGTAGTGTTCAACCTGAAAGTATATTTTCCCATTCCAGTATGATTGACTCAGCATTCTGGTTAAAACAACTCTATGTAAATTTTAAGATTTTTGACATTTTTCTATTTTCATTCTTTTTATCATCAAAGACAAAATTCTAACCAATACCTCTTTCTTTGAACTCAAAGAAGAAAAATCTGCTCCAGACTAACGGACACATTGGATATTTTCCTATCTTTACTAAAATAGTTAATATTGGTGAGGTTTGCTTTCCTTACAAGCTTTCCTTGAAAAATACCAGAGCCGAAATCGAACCCGGGCACCTCCGCTTAACGCACGGATGCTCTACCACTGAGCTACCCTGGCTGACAACCTGGGTAGTCACTAATATTGTCACTTGATACAGCTGTGTTTGCAGACTCGGTGACTTGGCCAACGAATATTATGTGAGAAATGCCTAGCTGGTTGTCAGCCAGGGTAGCTCAGTGGTAGAGCATCCGTGCATTAAGCGGAGGTGCCCGGGTTCGATTCCCGGCTCTGGTATTTTTCACATAGTTGGTAAATAAAAATATCAACCTTTACACTCCAATTTACTTTAAATGAATATTCACGGTTGATGAATTCATGAATAAATATTTCTAAATTGAAATTTCGTGGTCTATGGAGTTGTGCTGCGATTAATATTGTCACTTGATACAGCTGCGTTTGCAGACTCGGTGACTTGGCCAACGAATATTATGTGAGAAATGCCTAGCTGCTTGTCAGCCAGGGTAGCTCAGTGGTAGAGCATCCGTGCATTAAGCGGAGGTGCCCGGGTTCGATTCCCGGCTCTGGTATTTTTCACATAGTTGGTACATAAAATTATCAACCTTTACACTCCAATTTACGTTAAATGAATATTCACTGTTGATGAATTCATGAATACATATTTCTAAATTCAAATGAACTATTTTTTTTTTTTTTTCCTGATCACATTGGACTGTTTATTTTTTAATTATATATTGATTATTATATGCTTTTTGCACAGTGCTTGATATATTTAAGAATAGTATATTTTTCTTTAAATGTATTATGTTTATTGCTGTTATTTTTATGTATACATAATGTTTCAAAATATGGGGAGGGGGAGTGTCATTTCAAAATGGGTTTAGGGTGCAATCGAACCCAAATTTGCCTCTGCACATATCAGGTATTCGATACAGCTCTAGATTAGAGTTGTTTATGCTAATTAAAAGTTTTTAATTTTTGCCATTGAATGTCATAAGAAAATTTTTCACTGCTATATTTAAAAATTTGATCACATTAACTTATTATACATAGTAATTTATAGTTATAAGATATATTTTAATTTTCAAAGTATAGTTTAACTTTAATAAACTTAATTTTAGGACGATAATTATACTTATCAAACTTATTAATACCTTAAAACTTGTATTTTTATTTTCACAATGCATTTCGGGTGCCCTTGCACTCTTCTTCAGGTGACTTGTGACTCTCATCGTCCCTTGTGTTTTCGTCGGCTTCATTCTGGTTTCCTCTTTTCACTTCATTTCGTCTGTTTCGGATCCTATTGATTACGTGGTTCCAGTCCTTTGGGATATTCGCGTGTTCTCGTTCATTAACTGCAGTGGGGTTAGTCAGAATCTCGATGGCTTCTCTTTTTAAGGCGTAGCTATGGTTGTTATATGGAGCAATTTTATTAGTTTTTATGGTGTTAATATTAATAGGGTTAGAGGAGTGGGTAGAGGCAAGTGCTGTAGATTGGCGGTTGTGTTTTAAATCAGCTTTGTGTTCTTTCTCCCTTTCGTAAATTTTGCGTTTAGTTACTCCGATATAACAGGCGTGGGAATTATCAGTGTAATTAAAATCAATTTTATAGATTCCGGCGGTTGATTGGTTATCTATTAACCCTCTCGCTGCGTATTTTTTTTATCAAAATAGGTTCAAAAATTGCGTATTTTTTTTATTACATATTTCAAATCTACATATAATTTAGACTTAAAATATACAAAAATTTTTTGTAAAAGAGTTTTTTTTCAATATAGAATTAGATCGTAGAAAAAAGTTGTCAGAATATTGAAATTGAAGAATAATGATATAAAAGCAAAATTTTGAAAATCAATTTTGGTTAAATTATGATTTATTTTATAAAATACAAAGGTAAAAAGTATATACTAATGAAAATATGCAAAATACTTACAAAACATTTATTAGAAATGAAGTTTTGTATGATAAATTTCGAAACAAGGCTCGAGGCAAAGTCCGACCTCGCAATCCTCGAAATTTTCATCAGTTCCGCTATAAATATCATCAATATACTCGGAATCAGAGTCAGAACTACTGTCAGTGTCGGAAATATCGTCAGGAACATAGATCATATCACTCGCAAAACGCTTCCTGCCAGACATCTTTGAGCTCTGAAAAGCGCGTGCAAAATGCTAAAAAAAATTCTTTTTATATTTCGCAGAAACGTGGACAACTAACGCCATCTGTTAGTCGACATCTAAATAAACAATTAAACATTACAGAAAAGCCGAAATGAAACCATGAACAGGGAAAGAGCGGGTTGCACACTTAAATAGACGGCAAAAACGCATCCCCGTGATAATCGCGGGTTGCGCAAATTTTGCTACTTCTACGTTGCCCGTGGAAATCGCGGGATTCACAGCGAGAGGGTTAAGTCTTTTTCATTTCTAATGTGTTGAAAGATGTTGCGGTTTGGTTTGATCGGGATATTGATATTGTGTTTTTTGGCTTCGTTTTGAATTTTGATACTGGCGCCGTTACAGAAGGGGATGGAGGTTGTGAATTTTTCTTTTTCTTTCTGGGCGTTATCAATTTTATTTAGGGTTTTGATGCGTTTTTTGTAAAGTTTGTTTACGAGATTTTTTGGATAGTTTGCCTTATTTGCTATGTTTTTAATGTATTTGAGTTCTTGGTTTAGGAGTTTTTTAGTGGAACAGATTAGGATTGCTCTATTAATGTAGGAGCGGATTTCGGCGTATTTATATGGGAGTGGGGTATTGCAGTGTTTATTAATAATTTCGGTATTGGCAGTTGGTTTTCTATAAACGGTTGTGTCAATGGTATTGTTTGGGTTTTTTATAATTTTTATATCAAGGTAGTTTATTGTGTTATTATCTTCTTTCTCCATTGTGAATTTTATATTTTTATCTAGGTTATTAAGATTATTTAAGATTTCTTTAATTTCGGTATTATTTGGAAAGATGGTAAACACGTCATCGACATACCGTGTCCAGATTTTACTCTTTTTAATTATTTTGGTGGCTGAATTTTCAATTAATCTCATTTTAAGTTCTGCTAGAATTCCTGAGATAGGCGAGCCCATAGGAACGCCTTGTTTTTGTCGATAAATACTGTTATTGAATTGGAAGTAGGATTCGTTGAGGAGTAAATTATTGGTTCGAATTAAAGTTTCGCTAATTTAGTTTTTCCTAAAGGTTTCTATTATTCTTTCGTTAATTATGTTATTGATTTCTGTAATATCTATGGATGGGTATAATTCTTTTACGTCAAAGCTTACCATTATATCGTCGAGGTTGATTTTTATGTCTTTAAATTTTTGCATGAAAAGTTCGTTAGAGTTTATGGAAATATTAGAAGGTGGGAGAAGGGTTTGGTAAATATTTTTCATGTATTTTTCGAGGAAATATGTTGGGCCTTCAGATTTATTAACTATTAGACGTAGTGAAGGAGAATTTTTGTGGTCTTTGTATTTGGCAAATAGTCGGGGGATTATAGGGGCAAAGTTATTATTACGTGGGGGGATGTTGTTGGGCCAGTATCCGGTTTTTAGTAGGTCTTTTATTTTTTCGTTAAGTTTATTTAGTGGTGAATTTTTAAGTTTTTCAGCGTTTAGTTTATTAATCGTATCATACATAAGTTCATTGTAGTTTTCCCGGTTTAGAATTGTGATAAGGTTTGTTTTATCCGATTTTAAGATGGCGAGTTCGCGTTTGTTTTTTAAACCTTTAAGGCATACTAAGGCTTAAACAATTCCACCCTCAATTCATACCCATACCTAAATCTTTCTAACTACCAACCGAATGTCCATGAAGACGCACTCTTAAAGCTAGGATCCAAGTATATTATAAATGAGGTTAACAACATAAAAGACATTATCGCACATATTGAAACCGCCATCGAAAAAACTCCCCCCGAAACACAACAAAACATTAGGAATGCTGCAATAAAATGCATATCCGAAACCAACAAACAATTTACTAATTCTGCTGATATTAACAATTTACAATTTACTAACAAGGATTGGTGGCTTGTGTCGCGTGTTAATTTAACACGCGACACAAGCCACCAATCCTTCTTAAAAGATTGCCTCCACTATAATATCACACCCAAATTCTTAAAAATAAAAAATCAATACATTAACAAAAACTACCGACACTTAGCTAAAAAACTTGAAATAAACCTCATTAAGAAAATAATAAAACGCATGTCGATCGATATTTATAAAACTAAACAAAACTATAGAAAATTAGAAACTGAACTAAAAGCCACTACTACAAAAGAAGACTTTAACCGGATAGATGAAAAGATTAAACGGTACACCGAAATTGATGAAGTACTAACCAAGCGACATAACAAAAAACTCCAATTTTGGTTAAAAAACAAAAAAACTAAAATCTTAAACAATTCCACCCCCAATTCATACCCATACCTAAATCTTTCTAACTACCAACTGAATGTCCATGAAGACGCACTCTTAAAGCTAGGATCCAAAGTATATTATAAATGAGGTTAACAACATAAAAGACACTATCGCACATATTGAAACCACCATCGAAAAAACTCCCCCCGAAACACAACAAAACATTAGGAATGCTGCAATAAAATCCATATCCGAAACCAACAAACAATTTACTAATTCTGCTGATATTAAATGCCTTAAAGGTTTAAAAAACAAATGCGAACTCTCCATCTTAAAATCGGATAAAACAAACCTTATCACAATTCTAAACCGGGAAAACTACAATGAACTTATGTATGATACGATTAATAAACTAAACGCTGAAAAACTTAAAAATTCACCGCTTGTAGTGTATTTCGTCATTGTATTCCTGATTTAATCTATTGGACTGTTGGTAAGTGACGTCACGTCCAATCAATGATCTGTTCATTCCTTTTTACGTTTATCTCTGCTAGAACAGATCGCAGTAGCAATTAAAACAAGTGCTAGAAAGGTTACGTGAATATAATCTTAAAATAAATAAAGAAAAATCTTTTTTCATGAATGATGAAATTACATACTGCGGTTACAAAATTGATAAAAATGGCATACACAAAACGCAAGAAAAAATTTCTGCTATTTTAAATGCTCCAATACCTCAAAACGTAACTCAAGTAAAAGCGTTCTTAGGCTTAGTATCTTACTATTCTAGATTTGTTCCTAAATTATCTACGATTGCTTATCCTCTAAATGAATTATTACGTAAAAATGTAAATTTTCAGTGGACTAAAAAATGTGAAAATTCATTTAATGCAATTAAACAGGAAATTACTTCCGAAAGGATTCTCACCCACTTTAATCCTAAATTACCCTTAATTTTAGCCACGGATGCTTCTCCTTATGGAATTTCGGCAGTACTTTCGCATACAATGCCAGATAACTCCGAAAAACCCATAGCTTTTGCTTCTAGAACTTTGTCTTCTGCAGAAAAACGGTATAGTCAGGTAGATAAAGAAGCGTTATCAATAATTTTTGGTGTAAAGAAATTTTTTCAATTTTTATATGGTAGGAGATTTACACTGTATACAGATAGTAAACCCCTAGTTTCCATATTTTCACCCGTAAAAAGTATTCCGGTACTTTCGGCAGCTAGAATGCAACGATATGCATTATACTTACAGACATTTAATTATGATATTAAATATAAAAAATCTGCAGAGCACGGAAATGCCGATGCTCTATCACGTCTTCCATTACGTAGTGAAGACTTACTGCTGCCGTCGTCCGATTCGCTACAACCAGAAAAAGTGTCACCAACTTTGTCGCCAAATTTATTTGGCAACCTTGATGAAACCGATTGTTTATTTATTCATCAAATAACTTCGTTACCCTTAACTACAAAGATATTATGTGCAAGTTCTAAGCGAGATCCAACATTGAAAGAAATGTACCGACATTTAATATCAGGCACACAGATGCCAAATTACTTACTTTTCGGACATAAACAAGAAGATTTTTCTATACTAAATAATTGCATACTACAAGGGAATCGTGTTGTAATTCCTACTGTTCATAGACAAAAAGTGTTGGAAGATTTACATTTTGGCCATTTTGGCATAGTTAAAATGAAAGCACTGGCACGTAGTTTTGTATGGTGGCCAGGGATTGATAAAGACATTGAGAATTTAGCAAATAACTGTTCTGTTTGTATTAAATTAAAACATAATCCTCCTAAAATGGAAAATCATCACTGGGAATGGCCTACAACACCTTGGAACAGAATACATGTAGACTTTTTTGGTCCAATGATGGGGAAAATGTTTTTAATCGTAGTAGATGCCCACAGTAAATGGACAGAAGTGTTCATTGTTCCTAATATTACTGCTGAGAATACTATAAACTGTCTTTCTTCGCTTTTTGCCAGATATGGCTATCCTGTGTCCCTTGTGTCTGATAATGGGCCACAATTCATTTCAGAACAATTCGAAAATTTTCTACAAAGTAAAGGCATAAAACATAGTTTAACTGCACCATATCATCCCTCTACAAATGGTCAAGCCGAAAGATATGTCCAAATTATTAAAAAAGGATTGAAATCCTTAAGTTCAGAACCCGGAAATCTCCAATTTAAGTTAAACGAATTTTTATTCCAATACCGAATAATGCCTCATATTACAACAGGGGAGAGTCCCGCATCATTATTTCTCAAAAGAAATATCAGATCAAAATTAGATTTGCTTGTACCAAATGTTAAAAATTATGTTGAAAACAAACAACATAAAAATGTTTTTAACAAGAAAAAGATAAGAGAATTCCAAATAAATGAAAAAGTTGCAGTACGCAATTATACATCAGGAGATAAATGGAAAATAGGTAAAGTAATTGCCAGACTAGGTAAACTACATTACAAAATTCAAGTAGGTTCATGTGTATGGAAAAGACACATTGATCAACTGAAAAGTGTAGGTTCCAGAGTACAAGTGGAGGAAGCTACAAGTCCTGGTGCAAATATTTCCATGGTTCCCGATAGCAATAGTCCACACCTACAAAGCAATGGAGAATCTAAGTCTGGTAGGAGGCCTGCCATGATACCAGATCCAGCGCCAACCGATCCTGTCAGTACACCAGATCCATTGCCAACCAATCCTTCCACTACATCAGATCCAGTACCAACCGACAGTAGATCTGTGTCTACAAAGCCTGGAGAAATTGACTGTGATAAAAATATGAACAGTACTGTAAATAATGAACTAAAATCTGAACATTCAAAACTTAAAAACACTAATTTGTCTTTTTCTGAACAGGTTGTAAGACGATCATCTAGAGTAAGAAAACCTCCCATCAGGTATGGTATACAGAATTAAGGGGAGGAGAGTTGTAGTGTATTTCGTCATTGTATTCCTGATTTAATCTATTGGACTGTTGGTAAGTGACGTCACGTCCAATCAATGATCTGTTCATTCCTTTTTACGTTTATCTCTGCTAGAACAGATCGCAGTCTTAAAAATGTAGTCGTTCATGTTACTTGTATTTTTCATGTGTAATTGTCATCTATTAAATTTTATGTGTTTAAAATGAAACGCCTCGTCATATCCTAATTATGGCTTAATCATAAATCTTCTCCTGTCTACAAAATATTAAACCGCTAAATAAACTTAACGTAAAAATAAAAGACCTACTAAAAACCGGATACTGGCCCAACAACATCCCCCCACGTAATAATAACTTCGCCCCTACAATCCCCCGACTATTTGCCAAATACAAAGACCACAAAAATCCTCCTTCACTACGTCCAATAGTTAATAAATCTGAAGGCCCAACATATTTCCTCGAAAAATACATGAAAAATATTTACCAAACCCTTCTCCCACCTTCTAATATTTCCATAAACTCTAACGAACTTTTCATGCAAAAATTTAAAGACATAAAAATCAACTCCGACGATATAATGGTAAGCTTTGACATAAAAGAATTATACCCATCCATAGCTATTACAGAAATCAGTAACATAATTAACGAAAGAATAATAGAAACCTTTGGGAAAAACAAAATTAGCGAAACTTTAATTCGAACCAATAATTTACTCCTCAACGAATCCTACTTCCAATTCAATAACAGTATTTATCGGCAAAAACAAGGCGTTCCTATGGGCTCGCCTATCTCAGGAATTCTAGCAGAACTTAAAATGAGATTAATTGAAAATTCAGCCACCAAAATAATTAAAAAGAGTAAAATCTGGACACGGTATGTCGATGACGTGTTTACCATCTTTCCAAATAATACCGAAATTAATGAAATCTTAAATAATCTTAATAACCTAGATAAAAATATAAAATTCACAATGGAGAAAGAAGATAATAACACAATAAACTACCTTGATATAAAAATTATAAAAAACCCAAACAATACCATTGACACAACCGTTTATAGAAAACCAACTGCCAATACCGAAATTATTAATAAACACTGCAATACCCCACTCCCATATAAATACGCCGCCATCCGCTCCTACATTAATAGAGCAATCCTAATCTGTTCCACTAAAAAACTCCTAAACCAAGAACTCAAATACATTAAAAACATTGCAAATAAGGCAAACTATCCAAAAAATCTCGTAAACAAACTTTATAAAAAATGCATCAAAACCCTAAATAAAATTGATAACGCCCAGAAAGAAAAAGAAAAATTCACAACCTCCATCCCCTTCTGTAACGGCGCCAGTATCAAAATTCAAAACGAAGCCAAAAAACACAATATCAATATCCCGATCAAACCAAACCGCAACATCTTTCAACACATTAGAAATGAAAAAGACTTAATAGATAACCAATCAACCGCCGGAATCTATAAAATTGATTTTAATTACACTGATAATTCCCACGCCTGTTATATCGGAGTAACTAAACGCAAAATTTACGAAAGGGAGAAAGAACACAAAGCTGATTTAAAACACAACCGCCAATCTACAGCACTTGCCTCTACCCACTCCTCTAACCCTATTAATATTAACACCATAAAAACTAATAAAATCGCTCCATATAACAACCATAGCTACGCCTTAAAAAGAGAAGCCATCGAGATTCTGACTAACCCCACTGCAGTTAATGAACGAGAACACGCGAATATCCCAAAGGACTGGAACCACGTAATCAATAGGATCCGAAACAGACGAAATGAAGTGAAAAGAGGAAACCAGAATGAAGCCGACGAAAACACAAGGGACGATGAGAGTCACAAGTCACCTGAAGAAGAGTGCAAGGGCACCCGAAATGCATTGTGAAAATAAAAAGGACAAGTTTTAAGGTATTAATAAGCAGGGGTGCAGAAAATGTTCAGACCTCTGAAATTTCCCCAGAACACATTCTAAATTTCCCCCAAAATAACGCATCAACCTATTATCTGAAAGTTTTTTTTTTTTTTTTTTTTTTGGGGGGGGGGGGGATTTTTCTTTAGTCCAAATACTGAGAGAGATTTTTTATGCTAATGTATTACATTTTTCCCCCTTAACTACATCGAAATAATGTTGCTATTAATGTTCACCAGATGAAAAATTAAAAAGTTTAAGGTAATTAGATTTATTAACTAACATAATTTTTAAGGCTATAATTCTTATATAATAGCACATAATTATACATAAATTAATGTTGCTTTGTTTTATTGCACTATGCTGTCTATGAAATTTTAAAATACCTTTTTATTACAGAATTACGAAAAAAAAAAAATCTCTAGTTTAAATGAATCACCAAATATTTATCATGAAACTTCAAATACTTAATACTTTTTTTTTTTTTTTTTTTTTTGGGGGGGGGGGGGGTAATGTGTATTTAATGGGAATATACTTGTAACAGAAGAATACAGCTGTTAATTTGTAGTTTAATATTCGAAAATTTGTTTTTTCAGTAATTTTTTCTTACTTCCGTTTTCATTTTTATTTTATTCTAAGATAATAAATATTCAAAATTTCCCCAGACAGCCAGAATTTCCCCCGAACATCGTTCGCGCGTTCGGACATATTCTGCACCCCTGTTAATAAGTTTGATAAGACAGGTGACACGCAAGCGCGCCCCATCATCGACTGACCCAGATACGAGGGTATCCATGCAGTCCCGTCTCAAGACGACCCAACATCGTGCAGGCCTTAGCCGCTACGACAGCAACATACCAACTTCGCGACATCAGGGAAGTGGCCCAGGTAAGGTTCGGCAATCAGCTATACAAGGCTCATGTCGCCCCTTCGGACCAACCGGAGTTGGTCAAAGTTGGGGCTGAGGGCCCTCGTAACTGGCCGACCTCGGTTTGGCGGCCAGAAGGCTTGTTTGCCTTCTGAGGACGGCCCAAGGCCGTCCACAAGGCCCGCTCTCCCAACGGAGTTCACCCCTAGCTGATAACGCACATCCATGCCAACTAGTAAGATCAGCACCGCTTCCCATTTTTGCTAAGCCTCCTTGTACTGCCGCTTGGAAGGCCCTACCCAGGACACCTGGACAGCCCCTGTTTGCTCGGGCCATCACAACCCTATGTGAGCACCGATGTCCGCCAGGGTAGTCCCGCCGTCCGGTCATGCACCACCAGTCAGTTAAGACAGACCTCCTCACACCGCGTGGGAATACTTTTCCCCGAATCGCACATGCGGAGAGCACTGCTACGAGTTCGTGCGATGCCAACAAAATATTCCCTTTCTGACAGTCCGAATTGGCTGTTTTGAATCAGCGCTTCTACCTCCGGTAGACAGGGAGCACATGCTCCCCCTTCTCTCCACACCACACCAACGCCAACCGTCTCACCAACTCGTACTCACCGTCACACCAACTCACACTCGCCAACACGCCAACTTACCAACTCACACTTGCCATCTCGCCAACTTACCAACTCACACTCGCCATCACGCCAACTTACCAACTCACACTCGCCATCACGCCTACTTACCAACTCACACTCGCCATCTCGCCATCACTCTCCAACTTCGTTACACCATAACGCTCACTCCACTTCACCATCAAACTCTCATCGTCTCACCGTCTCACTTACCAATCGAAGAGACCTCCTAGGAGGCTCTACTGGGGCGTCAGGCTCAGACGCTTCGAGAATCCGTCGTCCACCACCAAGCGGGTTAAGCGCCCAGTCAAGGCGATCCGTCATGATGACTGCAATTCCTTTCCTACAATAGTAGTCCAGGCACAAATCCCGCCGCGTTCAAAGGTGGTAGTTCGGCGGGAAGTAACGTTCCCTGACCGACCGCCACCGTGCGCACTCTAGCATCACGTGCTTTACCGAGCTTGCGCTGGCCCCGCAAATACATGCAGGGTTCTTCTGAAAGAAGCGGTGCTGGTGAACTCCGAATGAACCATGTCCGGTGAGGACCTGATTAACAAAGAAATCTCCCTGCACTCTCCGACTGCTCACCTTCGGAAACACTTCATGCGTGAATCTACCCTTCGTGGAGCCATCCCAACGACACTGCCACTTATCTATGAGGTGCCTAAACAGGACGCCCCTTGCACATTTCACACTAAGCTTGACTGGAAGATCTACGTCTTCACGTGCAGTTGCCACCTTAGCAGAACCATCGACCAGTTCGTTAAAGTGATGACCCACATGGGCTCTGATCCAATGCATCGTGATTCCGATCCCGCCACTCTTAATCAGGTCCTTGGTCTCAGCAACCGTCTTGTGCCTAGGCTTCAGACAGTTAAGCGCTTGCAGCGCCGATCTGGAGTCAGAGTAGACATCCATCTCACTGAGCCCCGACTCCATAGCATCTCTGATGGCTTCCCTGATCGCTATGACCTCCGCCGTGAAAACAGAGCTATGGTCGGTAATCCGGAATTGGTCTTCCGAGACGATCTCTCCCCCAGAGACCCGCAGGAACGCGCAGCCAACCCTGCCGTCCTCCATCTTCGAGCCATCCGTGTAATAACACGAGGCTGATTTGGGCGTTACGTCTCGAGTCCAAGGCAGTCTCCAGAGGTCTTCACGTCTCAGCTGATATCTCCAAGTCTCTACCGTTTCCGGCGTGAGATTGGTGTCTTCAACGCCTTCACCCCATCTCACTAAGCCTGTATACAACTGCTCAAATTCCGCACGGAGATGCAGAGGTGGAATCCCTGCAAGCACATTCAGTGCGTCACTTGACACCGTGCGGTAGCATTTCGTCACACACAACAACAGATTTCTCTGTATGGTGTTGAGCTTGTTATTCATTTTCACATGGTTGGTGAACCAAACAGGAGCCGCATACAGCACTATTTTCTCAGCGACGGCCGAGTAGACTGCCTTCCGAACCTTAGGCTTCAATCCCCAGTTAGCACCCGTGTAGCGCATCAACTTGTATTGAAGCTTGGATGCTTTCTCCTGAACATAGTTCAGGTGAGGCATCCAACTCTGAGCAGCGTCTATCAGCACTCCAAGGTATCTAATCTCGTAACTGAAGGACACCTTGTGTCCCTTCATTCGTATCCGCCACGAAGGCGCGTATCTCATCTTCCCAACAGCCGGAATAACCATGTACAAACACTTCTCGTAACTAAACTCCAACTGCACCGTATGTGCCCACTCACATATCTCATCCAACACTGGGTTTATAATTCTGTTGAACTTATAAACCCGCTCCTCTCTCGCCATCAGGAAGATGTCGTCGGCAAAAGCCTGAACCACCAAGTCTGGAGTGGACTGAAGCCTGCTCAGCAATTCATTCACGAGCACCAACCAGAGAATCGGCCCTAGGCATGAGCCCTGCGGAACGCCAACATTATAGCTGAACTCCCCTGCGTTCGAAAGTATGGACCTGTCCCTAAGGAACGAGTCCACAAGACCCAGGAGGTCCGACGGTACTTCATACTCCACCAGGAGGCGGAGAATTTCCGTACGTCGGGCACTATTGAAAGCGTTCTTAATATCAAGGGTAACCAGACATGAGTGTCTGCCACCTCTCTTCGACTCGGCTACGAACTCCACCACTCTCTTGAGCGCATCTAGTGTGCCCAAGTTCCTGCGAAAACCATACTGTTTCTCGCTAAGAATACCCCTCGCTTCCAGATGGGTCGCCAGACGCACTGCGCACATCTTATCCAGTGCCTTCCCTAAGGCCGGCAGCAGACAGATCGGGCGGTAGGAGCCGGGATGGCTTTTGTCTTTTCCCTCCTTCGGGAAGTAGACTACCAGAGCCCTTTTCCACTCCCGCGGAAAACAAGAGGTGCTGAGGCAGTGATTATACAGAGAGAGTAACCACCAAGGGTGGTACTCGAGAACCTTTCGGACGATTTCCAAGCTGAAGCCGTCGTGACCGGGTGCCTTGTTAGGCGGCAGCGACTCTACTGCAAACTCCAGTTCCCCGATAGCAAACAATTCGGGATCGTCGGTTCTAGATGAATCGATCTGCGATACGTCATCTGCTTGTGTGAAGTGATACTTCGCCAGTTCTGCTTGTATCTCCTCCCACGAGGAGATTTCTTCGCCATTTACCAGTTTAAGTTTCTCTGGGGCTTCACGCCTCCACTTCCCTTTCACAACACAACACACCTGACCAAACTTATCAGTGCAGAGCGTATCTGAGAGATATTTCCTAAACGATTGACGTTTAGCTCGCAAGATCGATCTCTTGTATTCTGCCCGCTTCCGCTTATACAGCACCTCAAGCCTCACCCTCTGATTCGACTCCAGCGTTCGCTGGTAGAGCCGCCTCAGCGCGCGCAGCCGGGACCTCTGGGCGGTCAGACCTACCGTCCACCATTCTTTGCTTCTGTCTTGGCCAGAAGCCTTTCTGTGCTTGTTACATAGCTTCGTCAAAGTAGATATCAGATATTCAATTCCTGTGTCTGGGGAGCAGCAATCATAAGTAGCCAGATCTGCAGTGCGCAAATCGCGGAGGAAGGCCTCCCAAACCAGATCCCTCGGCCTCCAGCGACGGCTGGATTCCTTAGGGTGCATGGAGCCTGGTTTGCCCCGAAGGGTCCACTTCATGGCTCTATGATCACTCAGCATCTCTTCATCAGAGACTTCCCAGTTTGCGATGAGCTCGAGGCAACTGCGGACCAACAGGACGTCGATCCAGCTGGTGCCAAGACTCCCCACGAAGGTGGGTTCGCTATCTGGGTCATTCACAATATCCAGTTCATTGTTCGAAGCGAAGGAGATTAACAAACTCCCCCTAGGATCTGTTGGATTTTTCCCCCAGAGCGTGGATTTTGCGTTGAAGTCACCCGCTAGGACTACTCGATCCTCAGGGTAACGTCTCAACAGCGCCTCCAGCTTTTCTAGGTTCGGAGCGACATCTTCCCTCGGTGCGCAGTAGCATGTGGCCACTAACACATTCGAGTTGGACACCTTCGTTCGGATAGCTAGTACGTCTCGATCACCGAGGACCTGACAGAAGGTGACTCGCTGGCTCACCCAAAGAGCGACTCGACCGTCACTACAACTCGGGTTCACTTGCGAGTACCCTGCCGGCAACCCTACAGTGAGTCCGCCAAATAGGTAAGGTTCATTCAGACATGCCACGTCCACAGAGTCTCGCTCTATCGTTTTAGCGAGGTTGAACATCACGGTATAACTGTGGTGGCAGTTAAGGTGCAGGAATCTAAGGCTTCGGTCCATGATTCACTGCCCGCAATTTTTCAACCTCTGCCTTGTGGACAGAACACTCCTTCGAACCCACCCTATGGTTAACGGGCAGTTTATTACCCGATCGGCCTCGGTTGCTAACCGTACAATTGGGACATGCAGGCTCCCCCTTGCAGTCCCTTTGCAGGTGGTCCTCCTGTCCGCAGCGCCCACAGAGGGGTTTGCCACGGCAGACCTTCGCTGTGTGCCCGTATTTATAGCACCGGAAGCACATCAACGGCCGTACATTTCGCTTGAATCCCAAACGTCTCCATCCAACATTGAGCCACTTCTCTCCGGCCAGCTTCGTCATCGTCTCATTGTCCAGAGCGAGTATCACGTTTTGCCCATTCTTACCGGGGAAGATCTTCTTCACCCGGATCTCGCAGTTCGAACCCACAACTGCGTTCTGAAGCTTTATTGCTTCTGTGATCTCCTCTGCAGACATAGAGTCTTCGATGCCAAAGACGATGATCTCTGGTATACGAGGGCCAGGTTTCGTTAGCTCATTATCCGCCGTCAGCCCTGTTTCGCCCATCTTAGCCTCTAGTTTGGCAAGGTCCGCAGCGCTGTTAACAGAGATCAACACTCCGTTGCCAGCTACTGGCCGCATCCCTCGAACCGCTAGTTTAGCTTCGATTGGGTTAATCCTTTTGGCTATGTCCGTCATCAGGGCCTCAGAGGTTGTGTCCGTTCGCGGTCGGACAATAAGCAAATGCTTCACCTCGGCCGTCGAGCGACGTGCTGACGCGCCGGGTCGAGCTCTCCCTCGGGATGACGCTCGTTCCCTCTTCGACCCCTTCGGAACTGTAAAGTCTAATATAGACTAAAGGTCTATCTTTCAATTAATTTTATTAAGCAGTTTCACATACAGTGGAAACGTTAATCTTTAAGTTTTAAGGGTTTCAATAAAAATAACCCGACCAGTGTTCAACTGTTATAACACATCAAATACACAAGTTTTAACAACAAAACAAATTTTATTCAATGAAACACAAAAAAAATATATATTAATAAATAAAGTATATTCAACAGATTTTCAAAGTATAACATATTTAAAGTTACCTCATTTCACAAGTGATTTCTCATTGCACAATATGTAGCAGGCTAAATTTCACTATGACAAAATCATGACACATCATCATCTTCAAAAGAACACATGTATTTCACAGATGAAGAAAAAATACGCCGCGGTCGCCTCGTTGACCAGCGGGAGACGAAGCATGATTATATCATTTAAAACTGAAGATCACTACCACACTGATTATTTTACTGAAGGTTGAAGATCACAATTTGCATATCATTAATTCCATAATCTGATAAAAATCACTTATAATTTAATTTAATTCACTATTGGATGCTAGCAACTTTATAACTTGATTAAGTAGAAAAATTTCATAAACGTAACAAGCGCGGTTTAAAAAACCGCTAAACAATGTCAACATCAATCAAACTATCAAATTTAACGACCTCATTTCAAAAAAACATCGATTATCAATTTTTATTTTTTTAGTTTTCGCGAATAACGAAAAACTTCAAACTTTATCCCTTTTCACAGGGTACAAACTTAACAACAAACTTAAACAGTTAACATTTGTAAAAAATTAACAATAACAATGGCAGCCATCATTTCTTTAAAAGCAATAGCCAAAAAAACATAACTAGCTCAGCTGTACCAACATCAGTACTTAGCCATCAACAGCTTAGAGCTGCTCAATTATTCACAAACAGCCACTTCATTTTTAATTGAAGACTAGCTGCCCATTACTGACAACTGCCGATAACTGCCCTTTAACACTTGCATCGCGATCTATTTATACTGACTGCCAAGTCAAAAATCTACATATAAACAATGCATCACTATTGCCACTCAACGGTCATAGCCAAAAATACAATTTACTATAAACATTTCAATAACAGTGGCAACAGTAAAAATTAAGAAAATTAAGCAGAGCAAGTTTGGCAACGACAACAATGTAAACAAGACATCGTTAGTAATGGCGCGATGCAAGTAAAAGATGGATGACCGAGTTTAAATAGAGAAAACCTTTAAATTCAACTTAAAGGTAAGTTAACAACTATATATATAAAACATAAGCATTTATATTCATAGAATTAATAATTTTTTTTATGTGCGAGGACAATTGATAGATATCAAAGTCCCCAGACACGGCGCTTCGAACATGGTCCGAATACTTGGTTGGTACCACCCCTCCAGTCGTGCCTACCGAGCTTGAGGGTGCTTCACTTTCCGCTACATTAAGAGGTTTTTCTGTCTCCACAGCGGCAGGTTGTTCCTCTGTGGGAACTGCTGGGGTATCCCTCTTTTTCCCCTTCTTTTGGCGGCTACCTCTATTTCGCTTCCTGTTAGCACCCTTCTCCTCGGCTGATTTTAAAGGCCTCCTGGTAGAAGCTTTCCCGCACTGTTCGACTAGTCTGTGCTGCCGGGTGAATGCTTGACGCACCCATCTAATGAAAGCATGGACTTTCTCCAGCTTTGGTCCCGACAGCTTTGACCTGTCAACAGCGTGTGAGAGATCCAAACATAGTCGGTTCATCTCCATAACGAGGGTCTGAGACGTGCCGACCATCTCCTCAAGGGAGATATTGGCCAGCTCCTCGATATGCAATTGTGTACCTTTATCCATTGTCTGCGCGGCGACAATGGTCGTCTCTGGATCCCCAGAGACTGTTTGAGGGCCGGTGGGGGAGTCGGCATCTGAGATCTCAGAGCCCGCCTCTGCTGCATCACTCTCCCCACTCATTCCAGTATAGTAGACTGTGTCAGGGTCGTTACACTTTTCATCGTGCTCGCCTTCACTGTCTTCCACACTCTGGAATGACGCAATCGAATTACCATCGCTGTCATACACCACATTCTTCTTACCATCTCTCTCACACACAACACTCTTCTTACTCCTCCTCTTACGTCTCTTCACCTTCGCACGACTTTCGTCAGTTTTACACCTACCACTACCATTACCTCCAACTGAATGGCTGGGAGTTGGTTCAGTCCCAATGGGGGACCTATCCAAGGCGGACCCGCTCAAACAGCCAGTAGAAGCTGGAGCTTCGAGGAGGTCCCCAGCCACAGGTATTGTGTCACGTCCTGAAAAGGACGATTCATCATGCCGCAATGGGTTCATGATTACTTCACTAATAAACGCTTTTTATAAAACACCAAGAGAAACACTCTTAATTAGCTCTCGCTCAGACAGATATACTCCGAGATTTTGTCTTGTCTGGCTAAACTTTCAATTCCTTTATTCTCAAATACGACACAATAACAATCAGTTGTACTTACCGCCCCAATAATAATAAGTTTGATAAGTATAGTTTAACATTAGATGGTTAATTTAGTAGTCCAAAAATAAGAATTTATTTAAAAACTTCAAAAGTCATTAATTTTCAAAGTATAGTTTAACATTAGATGGTTAATTTAGTAGTCCAAACATAAGAATTTATTTAAAAACTTTAAAAGTCATTATACTTTTTTTTTGCACTTTTCCTTTTCTTTTCACTCCTATCCCCCCAAAAACATACAAATAGAAATATTTTGGGCCATAACAGGAAAGATGGGTTTATTTTATTTTTTGAAAAATTACATTGTACGACATCATTTTTATAATAACTGTGTGTTATAATAGTCTGATCCCTTAAGGGTCCTTGGTATTCAGATACACTCCTTTCTCCCTCCGTGTGTAATTCAATGGGATTTTCGTTCTTTGTTTGTATTGTAAGGATATCTCATTCAAAAATGTCACATTTTTTCTTTGAGAGCAAAAAAAAAAAAAAAAAAGAAATAGTAAGTTAAATTTAAATATTGTATTTCATTAAGCAAACTTAAGGGTTTAATTTTCAATCTTGAAAAGAAAGATTTAAAATTATTACTAGTTTTTTAAAATATATTTCTTTAGATAAAGGTGACGTGTTCAAAGAGTGAGATTCAAAAAACGAAATTCAAAAACTTTATTTTTAAGCAAGATATCGTGATAACACACAGCAACAAAATTCCCATTGGATAATATGGGAAGAAAGAATGAAAGAATCTGACTATTAAAAAGACCTTTAAGGTTCAAATGGCTTAGATTAGGAGCATCTGCTTTCAGACATTCAAAGTCATACAATTTTTTTTGCTTCCCATCTCCTGCTGCCCTCACTGCTAAGTCCCACTAGTGGCTGAGAGATTCTGTTTTTGAAGCTGGTAGACAGAATTTGCCAGGTTCGATCCCAGGTTACACTTGCAGGGGTTGATCTAGGCGGAATTTGGGTCCCTTTTGTGGCCCCTTCAAAAAATTTCACATTGTAAAAAGGTACCCTTCATAAAATTCAAATCTATATAAAGGGACCCTTCACAAAATTCAAATTTATAAAATGAGTCCCTTCATAAGATTTTGCTTTATAAAAATGATCCTTTTATTAAATGTTTTCAGTATTATTTTTAATAATGCCTTAATTTGGCTCAACGAAACTCTATTAACTGAATGTTAAACATTGTATACAATGATTGTAAAAATGGAAGATTTTACACAATATTTTACTTTTTTACAAAAATATTTTATTTTTCACAAAAATAAATAAAAATTTCACAAAAATATTTTGTTTTTCACAAAAAAGGACCGAAAAATTAAACCCTGGATCAACCCCTGACTTGTTGACCTAGTTGTTAAAGAGTATTCTATGTTTTTTTCTCAAACTAATGTAAATACAAATTAAGATCCCTTAAAAAGATCCATCGAGGTCATCCCAGTATTGAAATTTCAAAATATTTTTTTTTATGCATATGCATTAGCACTCTTTTGTTAATTTTCAAATTTTAATATTTAAAAAGAATTAGATTTTTCACTAGTAATGGTTTTTAACATTTAGTCTAATAATTTTTGTTTTTTTTTTAGGTTAATATTATTTATTGTTAATCACTATGTCTGATTCAAGTTCAACAACTGACTCTGAATATGAGACTTTTCAAGTGAAAATCCCTTCTCAAAGGGTCACAAGAGCAGCCAAAAAAACCAACAGAAATGATTCTTTTCATGAATCAGAGAATGAAGGAAGTTATGACCAATCTAAAGTGTATCCAACCCGTCAAGCAGTACGCTCTTCATGTGTACAGAATTCTGTAAAGAATGAAAGGTCATCCTCCGAATCTGCTAGTGCAAACGACTCAGATTTTTCACCAAAGTATACTGGATGTAGGAAAAAGAAAAGTTATGGTAACTTTAAAGACAATAAAAGAAGTTCATCAGGATCTTCTAATAAAAACGGAGATGTAGGATATGACAAGAGAGAAAAAGATGTAACAACGGATTCTGGGAGTGATGATGTTCCTAAGTCTTCAAATTCCAAGAAAAAAGGTCGAAGAAGAGGTAGACCTACTTCTTATACATCAGAGTCTAAGGATGTAACTAATGATTCTGAAGTGAAAGAGAATAAAAAAATCACTTGTCCAGTTTTGGATTGTGATTCAAAAGGACATCTTAGTGGGAAATTTCCATCCCATTTTATTAAAGCTACTTGTCCATTATTTCATAATACAACTCCTGAAGAATGTAAAAATATGTATCAGTTGAGAATCCTCAGAAAAGTAGAAAGAGAAAGTTCTACACTTGCTACTATGAAAAGGTTTGGTTTAAGAAAAAGTGAACCTACAGAAGAACAGAAAAAGGAATATCTTACTATTCAGCAGCAAAGACTGAAATCATTTAATCCAAAAAAACTAAATTGTCCTAAGTTGGATAATAAGGAGCAAAAAGTTATTCAAGATAAAAGTAGAGAGCCACATTTGGATTCTTTAGCACCTCACTATGATATTGACCTTTTCAAAGAAGCCCAAGCTTGTGCAGCAGAAACAATGGAAGAAACTTTACGACAACAAAACCCTGGTAGAATTCGTACTCTTGAAATGGGACGGTATGAAATGGATGTATGGTATAATTCTCCGTACCCTGAAGAGTACCAAGCTCTTCCCAAATTATATATATGTGAATACTGCTTAAAATATATGGGTAGTGCCACAGTTTATCAAAGACATGCTGCCAAATGCATATGGCAGTTTCCTCCTGGTGATGAAATTTACAGGAAAGGTAGCATATCTGTCTTTGAAGTTGATGGTCAGAAATGTAAAACTTATTGTCAGAATTTATGTTTATTAGCAAAATTATTTTTAGATCACAAAACCCTGTACTTCGATGTAGAACCATTTCTCTTTTATGTTATGACAGAAGCCGACAATGAAGGTTGTCATATTGTGGGTTATTTTTCTAAAGAAAAAAATTCCTTTTTGAACTATAATGTTTCTTGTATTTTGACTTTACCTCCTTATCAAAGACAAGGCTATGGCAGAATGCTTATAGATTTCAGTTACTTGCTCACTAAAACTGAACAAAAAGTTGGTTCACCTGAAACACCTCTTTCTGACCTAGGCCTTATATCCTATCGTAGCTACTGGAAAAGTAATCTTTTAGAATATTTAAATAAATGTAAAGATATTAATACTGTATCAATTAAAGATATAAGCCAAGAAACTGCCATAAATACTCAGGATATTGTGAGTACTCTCCAGTCATTGGGTTTGTTGAAATATTGGAAAGGTAAACATATTATCTTAAAGGAGCATGAAGTTATTACTGAATATAAAAAAATAAAAAAACGCAGTCCTGACAAAACCATTGATAAAAATTGTCTTTATTGGCAGCCTCAGTCATATGGGAAAGCTACAACAAATAATTAAATGTTTGTTTATTTAAATTTATAAAAATTTATTACAACTAATTTTCTTTGTTAAATTATATTTTTTAATTTTCTTTGTGAAATTATATTTTTTAGTAGACCGGAAAACTAAAATTTTAACATATTCACCAGTGCCACAGTGCCCAGTAAGTCCTTTTAAACTTAGCCGCAATTTTTTTCAAAACTTTTAGCTGATTACCAAAATTTGAAATAATTTTCTCATCTGACTTTTCAGAAGAAACATTTTTAAATTGCTTTATTTTTGTGAAATGTTTGGTTTGAGATCATCAAATTTTCTGAAGGGTCTGCCATTGGACATTTTTTTTTAATATACTTAGATACTGAAAATGTTTTTTTTTCTCATACTCAAATGATGAAATTTTTCATTTTTCATTCGATTTACAAATAAAACATGATAATTTTGCAGACAATTGCCGAGATGAAAGATTATTTTGTCGCTAAAATGAAAAAAAATATATCGCAGCTGAATAAATAAACACTTCTTTTTTTTGTCAATGATCTCAGAAAAGCATAATTATTTCAATGCTAATCTACAAAATTCATGCTTTTTTCAAAGCTAATTCCTGAAAACATGATTGTTTTGTTATAAATTAATAAAAATTTTTCTTTTCTATTTCTAGTATCTTATTTCTAAAATATGCCGCCATATATTGCAGTGGATAGATATCTGAAATAGATAAAAATTTTGTCGCTGTTTGACTTAATTTTTGAAATATGCTTTTTTATGAACAGTTAATTGAATTCAAACTTATAAAAGTCATGAGGAGAAAAAAAAAAAGTGGTGAGTTGTTCCTTTTTTTTTTTTTGTCATCACATGGATTTTTTATTCAGGTCTAATGAGTAGGACTAAAATAAAAATAGAAAATATTTTTCCCCTGCATTCAACTGTGTATGATTGTTTAATTCTACATACCCTAACTGCATTTTATTTAGATAATTTATTTAAGTCATTTATAACATGTTTTCACTATTCTGATTTTGACTTAATGAGTTAAAATAAATACCATATGAAATCTGAATTTCATTAAATAGATGAATGTTTAAGATTTAATCTTTACACTTGTACTCATATGGAAGAAATGGTTATTTTCAACGCAGATTTAATTTTTTTTTTTTTTTTTTTTCTAATTATTGTTGTAGCAATATTGTGCTATACTGGAATTAGTGCTGAAACCCTCTATCATGTTTTGAAAAAGAAATTTATAATATTATTATTTTTCTCAAGATTTTAGAATTATAGAAAAGATGACATTCCTTTTTTTACAATATTCTTAGCAAGATTAAAACTGTTTTGATTTAAAAAAAAAAAAAAAAAAAAAAAAAAAAAAAGGAAAATATTTATACATGCAGGCACTATGTTTATTACTGTTTTATATACAAACAACAAATTTGCCTTATTTACACTATTTAATATGTACATATAAGGGAAACAATTTATCTAACATACAGAATGTTTGATATGTATGCATGAATTTATATACATAAACAGTTGATGAAATAATCGGATAAAGAAGTGAGTTTAGAATGAGAATGCTGGGGAAAGTAATTCACATGAATTTTCTGGTGCCTCATTAATTTATTCAAACTTACAAATTTATTGTACTTTGCTCAGTTTATTTAATGTAACTAGACAGAAATAATTTACCTAATAAACTGTATTATATAGAAGCATTTTTTATCATGTAAATGATACTTCATTAAGCTTGTTTAAAAAAAAAAGAGCATTTTTAATAAATAATTCATTTACAAAATTAGCACGAACTTTATTACCTCTCCCTCGCCCTTTGATTTATTAATTATTTTTAATTAGTTTGTTTATACTGAGTAAGCCTTCATTTGCATTAAATCACACTGATGTTAAATTTTTTATATGTTATAAAGGGGAGAAATTTTTTTTTGTACTATTAAATATGCTTATTGTTTTTAAATTATGAAATAATAGATTGTACTTTAAAATAACATATCTAAACTTTATGGCAATCAGCTTCTTTCTCTCTCTTTATGTATACATACATATATATATATATATCTATAAAGAGAGTGTATGTGTGAACATTAGATCCAAACTCCAGAGTAAAAGACTGCTGAGTGTTTCGTATATTGTTGTATAATCTTAAAATACTTTAAATAAAGGATAAAGAGAATCTTAAACTCTTACACCAACATGGAATTCTATTCTTGTTTATTTCCAGCTATTACAAAACTGTTGCCACAAATCACAACCTAATACTTTACGTAACATCCTTCCCCTTTTACTTATTAAGAAATTTAGATTAATAATTTTCCATACATTAGTTATACAAATTTTCACATTATACATTTATCCCTTTCCTTTTTTAACATCTCTGAAATAAAATACAACCCAATATTAGAATAAAAAAATAGTCAACAGTTCTAGTCTCTATATCTTGAAGGCACTTTTACAACTCGTCCTGACTTAGTGGTATATTGAGGTCTTTCTTGCATCACACCAGTGTTCACTTCTTGTGGTACAGAAGGATTTTTCTGATTCACTTCGGCATCTGGATTTGGTGTTGGTACAACTTCATTGGTTGACCTCCGAATTGTCTTAGTTGGAGTCGAGACATCCGGTACATGTGTTGTAATCTTCTTTTGGTGAGGCGTTCCTCGAAGAAACATTCTATTTCTCACATAGGTTTGTCCATTATCTGTAGTGACTTCAAATCTTCTCGGTGTTAAAGTCTTTGTAACTACAGCTTTCTTCCAGGTTTCATTTCTTTTGTGAGGTTGCATGTATACTACATCTCCTTGTTTATATTCAGGCAGAGCATTTTTCTTATTATCACATTCAGACTTCTTCTGTCTTACATCTTCTTTACGTTGAGTGATTTCAGGATACGAGTTGAAAGACGGCTTGAATAAAGAACTTGAAGTTGGCACTAGAGTTCTTGTCCGCTTACCAAGAAGTAGTTGCGCTGGACTTTTCCCAACATTTTCAATTGGAGTATTTCTATAATTTAAAAGACCTAAGTAGGGATCTTCTTTTGCAAAAAGGCTCTTTTTCATAATCTTCTTCACAATTTTCACAGCCGACTCAACTTGACCATTTGATTTACTGTTGTAAGGACTGGTTTGCTTGTGTTTAATATCCCAAGCTTCACAAAATTTGTTGAATTCATCAGATCTTAGTTGAGTATCACCTCCAGTTACAACTGTTTCTGGTATACCATACCTTGCAAAATGATGTTTGACTTTTCCTATCACAGTTGTAGATTTTGTGTCTGTCAGGTAATCTACTTCTATGAATTGAC
This sequence comes from Salticus scenicus, assembly GCA_963930645.1. Lineage (NCBI taxonomy): Eukaryota > Metazoa > Arthropoda > Arachnida > Araneae > Salticidae > Salticus > Salticus scenicus. Next base: position 222,015,741 of record OZ005650.1, on the reverse strand, counting down.
TAAAATAGTCCACAGTAACTAAGTAATTTCTACCTTCTAAAACAAATAAATCAATTCCAACCTTCTGCCAAGGTCTTTCAGCTACTTCATGCCACTTTATAGCATCTTGAGGTCTATGATCACTGTATGACAAGCATGTATAGCATCCACTAATGAATTGTCTAATTTCTGTTGACATACCAGGCCAAAATATGAGTTCCCTTGCTCTTCTTAAACATGAATTGATACCTAGATGTCCGAGGTGAATTTTATCTTTCATTTCTTTTCTCATTGTTTTTGGAATTACAATTCTTTCTCCTCTTACTACAACACCATCTTGAATTCCCAATTCATCTCGATAATCAAAATAACTTCTTATTATCGGAGAAACATCAACTCTATCTTTTGGCCATCCTTTTGTGATCATCTGTTTTAAAGCAAGTATCTCCTCATCTTTAATTGATGCATCTTGAATTTTCTCTAAACAGGTACCTTTAATTGGTAAAGTATGGATACTGCAAACTATATCAATCTCCTTATCGTCATGTTCTGTTGTTTCTAATGGTGCTCTGGAGAGAGTATCTGAAACAGGAATTTTTGTTCCAGGCTTGTAGATTAAATCAAAATTATACCTTTGAGCTCTAAGTAACATATTTTGCAAACGTTTAGGTGCTTTATATAAAGGTTTTTTTCTTATAGCTTCTAGAGGTTTGTGGTCATTGTACACTGTTACTTTTCTTCCATATACATAATGGTGAAATTTCTCTAAGCTCCATATGACAGCTAACATCTCCTTTTCAATCTGAGCATAGTTACGCTCTGCAGCATTTAGTGTTCTACTTGCATAGGCGATTGCGCTAGAACCTTGCATTAAGACTGCACCAAGACCGAATTTGCTTGAATCACACTCTATTTCAACAGGTTTTGTAGAATCAAAGATTTTCAAAGTCGTTGCTTTTGTAAGTAGATTCTTCAATTTCTTCAGAGCTGCATCTTGTCTCGCTTTCCAATTCCATGGAACGTCATTCTTTAAAAGAGTATACAATGGCTCACTAATTGTAGCATAGTCTTTCACAAATTTCATTTGATAATTACACATTCCCAAGAACCTTTTTAATTCTTCTTTGTTGCTTGGCTCTTTTAAATCTACAATTGCTTGAATTTTCTTAAAGTCTGGTTTCACACCATCTTTGGATATTTTATGACCCATAAAAGTGATTTCCTGACATTGTAGTTCCATTTTTTCTTTATTGAGCTTCACTTTTAGATCTTTGCACTTCTGTAAAAATATTTTTACATTTTCATCATGTTCTTTTATGTCCTTTCCAAAAATTACTACATCAATACAACATTCCCACCGCTGCCACCATGTTTCGTATATTGTTGTATAATCTTAAAATACTTTAAATAAAGGATAAAGAGAATCTTAAACTCTTACACCAACATGGAATTCTATTCTTGTTTATTTCCAGCTATTACAAAACTGTTGCCACAAATCACAACCTAATACTTTACGTAACACTGAGGCAAACTTAATAAATGAGGTTTCCAAAAGGGCATTACTTGCCAGGGGGTCTATCTATGAAAAACCCTTCATGAAAATTGATGATCTTAAAATGGACCCTTTAGAAACATCATTGATATTAAAATGGACCTTTCACAAAAATTGACAAACTTAAAATAGATCCTTCATAAGAATGAGATGATTAATTATTATTTTTTGTAATTAATTTATTTTCAAAACATTTAGAATCTCTCTTTTTTTTTTTTTTTTTTTTTTTTAATTAGCCACATAAAATAGCAAGTATATTTCAACAATAAAGCACTTAAAGAAGCACAAATTTTGCTTTTTTTTTTTTTTTCCAAATTAGTAATTTTCAGAAACATCTATGAAAAAAGCAGGAATTTTGAGACGTTTTTTAATTATTAGAAATTATTGAGTACTTTTGTTGTAAGTTTTTAAAAGAGTGCATTTTGTTTTTCAGTGGCAAAATGTTCACGTATTTTGACAATGAGTGGGAAAAATACTGCGTAGTTTCTCAGTAGCAGAAACAGTACAGTACGATGTGAGTGCTGAAGATTGTTTAAAGCTCTGCAGATTAATTTATCATCTCAAAAAGAAATGCTAGGCTTAAAAATGAAAATATAATTTACATTATGTTTCTAGATTACTGTACTTGTTTCGATTTATTTATTTATTTATTTTTTAATAAACACAAATTTTACATATTTTATGTATCGCTAATACTTCTTGTGATGTTAATCTTGGTCTGGCATTCCTGAATCACAAACAAATTTTGCTTTGCTGCAGAGAGGTACAGAAAATTCTGCCACTGGGCATAGATTGTTATTGGCTTAAAAAAAAAAAAAAAAAAAAAAAAAATTTTTTTTTTTTATTGAAAAATAAACAGTAAAAGAATATGCAAAAACAACATTCTGTCATGTATTAGAATTCACAATAAAGCGATTTTAAACAGTTTCACAAAAGTATAGATTCTTTTTTCACAAAATTATATTTGTTACACAAGGGAAAAAAAAAAAAAAAGGCTGAATGCTTCCTTGTTTCCTACCTTCTTTCACACACATTTTCTATTCCCCCCCCCCTCCTATATTTGTGGCCTTTATGTTGTAATGTCTGCAAATTACAATAAAATTAATTACCCTTTTTATTTGTATATATATAGGCTGTATGCTTTGTTCCTGCAGTAATGCTCTAAATCTATCCTACAGAAAATGCATGTCAAGAAGAAAAATGTCTAAAAGCTTCTGTGCATTTTAAAATGTTAGAAAGAGCCACCAGGTGCTAAAATGCTTTTAAATGGTCCGCTATTTGCTGAAAATGTGTTTAAAATGGGCTGTTGAATGCAACATTATGTCAAATTAGCTTAGTCAGCATTTATTGTGACCTTAAGAAAATTTATGTGGTAGTTCTATGAAAACAAACTCTCTTTAACAGAAAAATCAAAATCTATATAATATATTTAAAAATTGTATGAGTATACATTAGATATATTTATACAGACACATAAATAAATTGTATAATCTCTTTTAAAAACCATTAAAATAATTTACTGTAAAAACATTTTTAGTTGCTCACGTGACCATCATCAGTTACACTGGAAACATCTGAAAATCTCCGAACTCTTTTCTAGCAGGGGGCACCATTTAGCATTTACCTGGATAAGCTCATTGCCTACAATTATGAAGCAATTGAAATTTTGGTTGAAAAAGCATCTTGCCATGACAACAAACCTATCCTGGTAATTACCAGATGACGCCCATGCTAGAAAAGTTTTAAGAGAAGAGAGCAGTATTTTAGAGAAAAAAATTTCAGATGTTTCTGGCAAAACTGATGATTGTTGTGTGAGTGACCAAAGACCTTTTTACAGCAAATTATTTTAATGTTTTTTACTTTTTTAGTTTCTTTAAATGTATCATATTTGTCGAAATCTGTTTAAAAATAAAAATGCTAAGATTATTGTAAAAAGGATAGAAATGAAGTGTTAACATCTTGTTCAGTATTTATTGTGTTTATAAAATGTAGTTGAAGTTAAACAAGTTTTTATGATTTTCTATCTTATAATACTTGTGTATTTTAAAAACTTTTAAAGTTTTTTTTTTAGAAAATCACACAGGAAGTATTCATACTTGAAATAGATTAATGCAAATGTTCCTGATAATTAAAAATAAAATGTGCCTTATGGAAATTTAGTTGGTTATTATTTCTTTTGCTGTATGGCCAGTATTTTATTATGATAAAGACTACTTTTTTTTTTTAAATGTATGATTTCAGTTAGAATTATGGTGTAATATTGCAAAGAAGAACTTTTTAGTTAGAATGTTAGATGTTATTTTTATTAACATCAGATTGATTTTTTGTATATTAATCTGTAAAACACTGCAAGCATTGTATGATCTGTTTCTCCATATTTCCTATATTCACTTGCATTTTGATTCAGAGTAATTTTGTCATTGCTGTTTTTTATAATAATTTTTATGTGTAAAAGTTCAGATTATTTTTTGAATATTTATGTAAGTTTATAAATTTATATTATTTGTGTAGATGTAGAAAAAAATGTGTTAGATAGAAAAAAATACAATGTTGTTTATGATTAAAACTGACCAACCAAAGAAATATATTGATACTCTGCAATAAAAATATATATTATCTATTTCTCTAAGTATTCATGTTTAAAAAATATTTATCCTTCAGAAATATAAATTATTAATCTCTGTTTTTTTTTTTTTTTTAAATAAATGGGCCAGAAGATTTGTACATTTATTTTATTTGTTTAATTGATCTGTCACATATACAGTCAACTCTCAAAAATCCGCAACCCTAAAATCCGCAATTCTCTAAAATCCGCATATCATTTGCAATGTAAACAAACATTGTCACAATTGATTTGTTGATTAGTGGATTGCAAAAATTCAGCTGTATTAAGAGACAAATCAGTTTTTAACTGATGCTGATGAATCACCAATCACTCAACATATTGCAGAGGAGGAAATGATAAGTGTAATTATACATAATTATTAAAAAATAAATGATAATCATTTAGAGGAAAAGGAAAAAGACAGTTTTCATGAAAGATTTTCTCTCATGCAGATAAATACTCAAATTTTCTCATAGCACAAACTTATGTGATTGACCAAGAATTGCTGACTTTTTTGCAGGTTATACGAAAATAAATATGTATGAATATTCTTACTTAAACTAGTATTGATCAGACTTTTCAAAAATCTAGGTAATTTGTAACTATAATGTGATATATAAAAATTGTTCTTTAAATTAAAATTTCATGAATATTTTTACTTTTATTAGACACACTATATTTCAGCATTGTATATATAACATATAAATTGTATCTTAAAGATTTGCTACTCAAATGAGGTTCTAAGATGTAAATAAAAGAAATCACTCTAAAATCTGCAAAATTCAGAAATCCGCAAAACACTTCGTTTTAAGCTGTGCGGATTTTTGAGAGTGTACTGTATTATTGGCTTTAAAAACATGTTCATATATTTTTTTCCCCATGTAGCATAAGCTTTTGCGTTAAATAATGGACATACTTTTACCAATTACTTAAACAGATATCACAGTCATTCTTTTTTTCCTCTTAATATTATATTTTATCCTTTTTAATTAGCATAAGGAGTATATTTTACATTAATTGTTCTGTTTCTATAAAAATTGTGACCTGTAAACATATATTTTATTGTGTTCTCTGTTCTTTTTTTTTTTTATAATAATGATTATATATCATGATAACATAGTTCACAAGTTGTTATTATTTTTCCTCTGATATTGTTCATCAATGGTTTTAAAAGCTATCAAATACTTTGGCGCATCACAAATGAATAATTTGGAATTATTATATTTAAATGATATGAGTTAAATATGTCAGATACAATAAGCACATATTTGAATAATTTCTAGATGCTGTTAAAAATATATGTGTATATTCTTTAAAGTTTTAGGTGCAAAAAGTCTTTCTATTTAAAATTTATTGTTATGAAAATAGTAGATATTGTACTACTTTGAATAATTTTTAAATGTGTTTTATGTACTTACTATGTTTGCCATATATTAAAGTCTATAATCAAAATTATATTTTAACAATTTTTAACAATAACAAGTAAAACAGTATTATATATATGGTGTACATATATTTTTATCTAAATGCCTATTGTCTTTAACTAGAATAAATTTAATAAAGAAATAAATTATATTTATTTTGTATGTATTATTTTTTAAGTCAGAAAATGTGTGTTTATAATAGACCTTAAAAAATTAGATAAATTTTATTTAAGTAGTTTAAAATCAAGCTGCAACATTTTATTTTTAACAATAATAATAATAATAGTAAATATATATATATATATATATATACAGTATATTATTATATTGGGTTTTTATTGGTCTTGGCTGTGGATCTGTTGCAGTTTTTCGTATTGAATGTATTTTTTTTTTTTTTTTTTTATTAGTACAGCTTCTATTAGTATGGTAATATCACATTACATAATAATAAACCACACTAATTAAAGATGCCATACCTGTATTTAAGTATATTTTAAATTCTGTTATTGAAAAGTAAATAATTTGTTGCTTTGTAAGGTAAAGTTTATATAAAGTAAATGCCTTTACATTGTAAAGTGAAACTGTTGATTTTTAAGCTATTCAGTTATTTAAATTGTTAAAGTGATTTTTAAAGTTTTTCATCAATTCAATTGAATAGATTTTAAAAAGTCTCATGCAATACTTTTTAAAAAGCTTTAAAAAAGTCTTGCAAGAGACTCTTAAGTTTAGCGTTGTTTTAAATAAAACTACTATATTTTTTAGTTTAATAAATCAAAACTTTCAGAAATATAGGCCAGTTTAAAGAAAGGTCTCTTACAGAGGCCAATCTACCCAGACTTAGGTACTGAGGGTAAACAACTGACAACACTGGTTAAAAAAATTATTCAGATATATAATAAGACCCCAGTGGCAGAAACACCGCGACATGGCGACATAGTCGCAGACACAGAAAAATGGCTTGCGGACAGTTTTTGTCTGCACTGATAAAAAACTTTGTCTTCAACTTTCGAATAACAATTCACTTAAAAAAAAAAATTTCTGTATCAAAACATAAACTAATACTTTTATTATTTATAATTATTTATATTGTGTTGTGTCAAACCTTTGCTATAAAATATTTAATTGAATGAGATGAATTGAATAAATGCACAAAATTGTTTATACTATATTGTTCTGCAGTAAAATTGTATTCGTGTATTGTTGCACGAGATCACCACTGATGTTAAGCCCCCCCCCTCCCCCCAATCAACTTTAGGCTTTTTGAGTGTAAGCCATTTTTACCCCTGATTACACGCAAAATTTGCAGACAGATTATGAAATTTTAAAAGCCTGTTGCAGACAGCTACAAAACTTTCTGCCACTGGGAATAAGACTTTATTTACATGGTAGGAATGGAGTGGGTTGTAATGTCACACTTAACTTAAGCTACACAGTTGGCGATGGTCTGGGTCTCATAGAAAAGGGGTTGTCCAGAGACATCTTCACATGGTAGGAAAAAGCTTTTTTAAAGAGTATCCTGTTGAATTTATGCTATTCTGAAAAAAAAAAAAATTATTATATTTAATAATAATAATAAAACTTACTTCAGAATGTTTTCTTTTTAAATAAACTTAAAATTATGGTACAATTATTTCTAAAATTTATACATTTTAAACATATCAAAATTGCATAATTTTCTTTTTATGCATTAAATAATATTTTGAACCCATTTTTATGCATTTTTGTACTTTCCCCCTTTTTTTTTCTTCCTATTTCATATCCCTTATCTTTTTTTTTTTATTCTCAGTTTTGTAATATCTTTTTATGATAAACCATTGTCACTTTATATATATGATATATGTATGTATATGCGTGTGTGTATGAAATTTCACTCTTATTAGATGTTTCAACTTTTTATTGTGATAAATTGTATAGTTCCTAAGTAGCGTTAAATTTGAATTTTTAAAAATGTGTTTTGATGGGAGGTGAACGAGAAATTCATTTGAAGTATATTAAAATATCAAAATTTGCATAGTGGAAGAGATGTATTAACTATTCTGAGCATTTCTCTTATTCCATTTTGTATACACAGTTTAATGCTCAAAATGCATTAAACAAATTCTTTTTGTATTTAGTTTAATGCTCTAAGTTATTATTTCAACTAATCTTATATACCTAGTAAGTGTTTTAATTTTTATAAAGCTCAATAACTTTTTCTACTGTGAAAGAATGGTTTTTAAAAACATCAGTAATACATGTTTCATCTCAAATTATCTGTTTGTTTTTTTTTCCTCTTTTGAGAGATTTACTTTTTATTTAGTGTTAAATATTTAAAAACTGTATGAACTCTTTTTCTTTAAAATTCTTTTATTTGCTAAAGCAAAATTTAAAATAACAGAAAATTCATTATTAATTTATTTGTGTAATGATTATATTAGTATTGTATTTGTGTATATTCTTTTTATATTTAGTTTAATGCTTTAAATTATTATTTTAACTAATCTTACAAAATTCTGTAATAAAGTAGTTGTTTTAATTTTAATAAAGCTCAATAACTTTTTCTATTGTAAAAGAAAGGTTTTTAAAAACATCAATAATACAAATTTCATGAAAAATTATCTGAAAAAAAAAAAAAAAAATTAAAGATTTATTTCTTATTTAATGTTAAATATTTAAAAAATACATAAACTCTTTTTCTTTAAATTTTTTATTTTTCTAAAGCAAGATTTAAAATAATGGAAAATGCATTATTTATTCATTGCTATTTTGTGTAACTGTAATATTAGTATTTGTGTATCTTCTTTTTATAGTTAATTTAATGCTTTGAGTTATTTTTTCAACTAATTCTACAAAAACTCTGTAATAAATTAGATGTTTTAATTTTAAACACCTTTTCTATTCATTTTAAGTATTTGATGAATTCATAAATAAAAATTTCTAAACCTTTTCTATTGTTAAAGAAAAAATCATCCATAATACATGTTGCATGATTTTTTTTTTTTTTTTTTTTTTATTTAGTATTAAATATTTAGAAAATATGTAAACTTTTTTTCTTTAAAATTCTTATACAGTAGAGCCTCGCTAATCCAAAATTCTGGTTAATCCAAACTGATTTTATTTTCGAAAATTACACTACTTGAACAAATTAACTGAAAAGATTGAAATTGTGCTAAAAACAAAAAGTACTTACTTTTTCAGCATGCGTAATTTTATACATGTTGAAGAAACTTTTGCAATAATTAAAGGATCGCATTTATATTTAATAAAAACACTTTAAATTAACACATCACATACACATTAACGATCTTTTGGGGTGAAGAAATTTGTCAGATTTGTCTGATGAAGTGATGACATTCTCGATGTGGAAGCAGTATTATACCAACGTCTCATAAACAAAATGTCTGTTGATGTTAAATTTTCAGGAATTTAAATATAAAATAAAAATGGCGCATAAAAAAATCAAAGTTGGTGCACTTTTTAATATGTAGACGACCCCCAATTCAAAATTTCACTTCATTTTCTGAAACTACTCACAGTTCCTTGTCGAATGATACCTATTACATTTTTGTGCATCGATTAGCAACGAAGTTACATCGACTGCTGCGTTCCCCCCCCCCCCCCCAACTGTACATATTCTCCTTTCTATTGCTTTTGAATAAAAGAATTCAAGAGATAGTAGTACGGAATACATACTTATAATTTAGTATTTTTTAGCACACATCTCTTTCTTTTCAATTTTAATCGGAATTTTGGATAATCCGAATTTTTTTTTAATCCGAACAGGCACCAGTCCCATTTAGTTTGGATTAGCGGGATTCTACTGTATTTACTAAAGCAAAATTTAAAATAGTTGAAAATTCATTGTTATTTTGTAGAATTGTAGTATTTGTGTATCTTAATATCCATCTTATCTACAAAGATTTCGTTTTATAAATTAAATCTTTTATTATTATTTTGCTTCTTTAATTTGATATAAATTTTTAAGTTTTTTTTTATAGCATTAGAAATATATAAACGCAAACATTCAGTCCGTATATTATTTACTCCTTATTCTAATATTGAGAAGTTTCTATTGATTTTATTGAAAATTTAAATAAACTAAGATGCAATAGTAATCATTCTAAATAATTTAAATTTATTTCTATTTCTGTAAATAATGCATCAAATATTTATTATTAATTAAAATGATTAAAGCAGAATTTTAATTTTTGCAAAAATTTACATAAGGTCAAAGAGTACTTAATTTTTTCACGAAACATGTACGAATAAGAATAAATCACAATAGCAGAAACTATACAGCATTGCAGATGATTGTTTAAAGCCTCTGCAGATCAATTTAACAGATCAAAAGAAATTCCAGGCTTAAAAATGGATATACAATTGCATCGTGTCTCTAGATTATTGTTCTTTTGTACATTTTTAATTTATTTTCTTTGTAGGGGCAAATTTTACATATTTTATAAATTGATAATACTTCTTGTTATGCTAGACATCATCTGACACTCCTGGATTATGAATGAATATAAAATGAAGCATCAGGGGAGGAGATAGACTAACAATGACAACAATAAATAAATTTATAGGTTATTGGGAAACAGGTGCAGGGCATTACAATAATGAAAATATTATTGAAAAATATCTTTCAGGAGAATTATAATGATATAAATGTTAAGCCATGCTAATCTGTGGAAGTTTCATACAAGATTTTATTTGTACTGCACATTTTATTTCATTTTCAAATAATTTGACGTATTTCTTTCCTTAATTAAAATTTCTTTATTAATTGTGTGTAGCATAATTTTTATTGCTTCAAAGAAATTGAGATTTAAGTTTCAAATAACCAAGTCTGCAAAAATATATGTTAATCGTTATATCTGTCTTCAGTTAAAGCTTTGTGTGCTGTATGTTATGAATATTTTTGTGTATGTATTGCATCATGGTTCATGGTATTTTTGAATAAATTGTATGAACTTGTGAAATGTTTTTTTCTCTGTTTTTTTTTCTAATTATTTTGTATTTTATAAAAGATGCTTTTGCCTTTTAAAAACATAAAATTATAATATATTGTAATAATGCATCTTTCCATTTAAGTTTTTTTTTTTTTTTTTTTTTTTTTTTTTTTTTTTAATGTAAAGTAGCAAAAAGTTGAATTTCCATTAAGAAAATATTTAACATTTGTTGATAAAAATGTTATAAATCCCATAATGCTAAAATTTAACTTTTAAAATCAATTAAAATAATTATAAAAATAAAATGATTAAATTCAGTTTTAATAATACTGATATTTGTTATCTAAATATTTATTTTCAAACAGTTATCAAACAAAATGTTTCCATGAACATTAATATCAATGATAATAAATAAATAAAAACTATTTTTTTTGTTATATTATTTGGTTCTTTATTTTAATTCATATACAGGGCATCTGAACAAATGTCCTTAATATCAACAGTCGATTGTTCAAACGTTTTTGATTTGATAATCGGTTCAATTAAATTGTTTATTTAATTCTGAGAATTTGATGGCAATATTTGTTTTGCGCATATGGTGCATGTGCCAACTGCAACCAAATGATAGACCTCAGTAAGTTGAATTTTGTTGTGGAGGTGTTATCTTGTATCGAAAATGAGCATAATTTTTTAAACCACATCATTTTTACACATGAAGCAACATTTCATATGAGAAACATTGTGGGTAAACATAACTGCAGATTTTAGGGCTCAGGAAATCACCATGCTGTACAAGAATTGGTAAAACAACAGGCCAAAAATTAATGTGTGATATGTGCTCTTTCATATGATACAGCCACAGAACCATTTTTCTTTGTTGAAACTTCTGTGATAGCAAATATCTATCTGGACACACTAAAAATTTATGCAATATCCTACAGCATTTACAATCCTCTAATATTTTCCAACAGATGTTGATGACTTTTGTGGCTCAATAACTAAAAAAATGTTATAGTGAACATGGTTGAAACTAGACTACCAACTAAGTATTCTCAGGGATACCAAGAGAACACACATAGAAATTCACTTTTTTTTAATTTTTTTTTTTTTTAAGAAAACTGTATGAGTCCTGTTATCTAATTTTACAGTTTTCTTGTTTTTTAATACTTCCTGTTAAGTAAAGTGGCCTCTCCAAATTAGGGACATTTGATTTTAGACATCCTGCATATCCTATTGGGAAAATAATTTTTATTTAATATTTTACAAGAAAGTTGTAAAAAAATCTCAAACTTTCTGTAGAAAATTTTAAAAGTTGCTTTTTGTATTTTGTGAGACAGTAAATCTGTACTGATAAAATTTGCATTTATATGTCTATGCGCTATATGCTCAGCAAGTATGCATCACAGAGCTATAAAAATTAGAGGAGTCATAAAACCAGGAAAAGGAGAAGCAGTTGCAATTGAGAATATATACATATATATATATATATATATATATATATATATATATAATCATTATTAAATGTTTTGTGTTATTTTAGAAGTTTAGCGTTTCATGCCTTATCACTCAGCTTCTATACATCTTGGAAAAATTTTGATTACACCATGAAAAAATACAGATAATTTTGGTTAAAAAATAATGAAGTTTGTCTCTAATCTTAGAAACAATATTTTATACTTTTAAAGACAACACTTTCATTTACAGATTTCAGCAAATTTAATGATATCTATTTTTAACTTTTTGCATTTGAGACAATTCTGAACATATTCAGAAATATTACATAAGTGGATACCTGTGCACTCTTTTAAAAGAAAAGTAGTCCAGAAATATGAATTAGGCAATCTTTAATGTATGTATATATAAATAATGAAGCAAAGTATCAAAATATTTATACTAATGGATGTATTTTTTATACTTTATTGAGAATGAATGCTGGGCCAGGTACAATAAAGTAAGCAGAAGTTTCTAATGCACATTTTTAATACTGTTTATAAATTTGTAATTTACCTTATAAAACAGAATGCTTCCTTCTTTTTTTTTTTTTTTTAATTTCATTTAATATCAAGTTTTAAAATTTTATGGAGGCTAATCCCTAGAATTCTCCTTTGGCTATTCCACTGTATAAGAAATAATGTATAAGAATTGTCATTGAATAATATATCATAGTTAATGTCTGTAAATTTACATGCAATCCACAGGCTGATTCAATGTGCCATCAAAACTATTTTCTTATCGTAAATGTCAACACGGCTTTTCCTAGCAAGCCACTGTTTCCAGTGGGGATGGGTAAATAACAGGAAACCTGCAAAGAAAAACAGGAACAAAACTAAAAAGCATGAGAGTAAACAAAAATTATCATTGAGCAAATTTATAACAAGAAGTGCTCATGTGACTAGATATTGTGTAGCATTTGAATACAATGAAAGATAAAAATATCTGGTGTTAAATCATTGTCAGAGGCTGCATCATCACTGAAACTAAGACAAGATTTTTTTTTTTTATTACACATTTGAATTTTTACTTCCATTACCCTACTTTTGTAGGTAATGGGAGTATTGTATTCGGTCATTTAATTGCCTGCATAATTTTTCAGAGATGACGGAATAATCAGCATCAGAATCAACAAGAACCTTTCCATGTTGTCTATTTACTTAACACTTGCTGTACATGAGTAAGCAGTTGCTTCTCAGCTTGTCAAATGTCATCTGTCCGACAGAATGTGTTCTTTAATGCCTCATGGAATACAGTCCTTCTATTGAAAGTGTCCTCGTTGTTCTCAAACTATTGCTTAGCTGTTCTAGCAAGGTAGAAGATCACATTTGCTAGGCACATTTGCTCATCTCGGTGATTGTAGGTAATACAGTGAAAGTCCTTTAGCCATTTACTAGCATCTTGTTGGTCATCTCTGTAAAAGATGCATGGTTTTTTAGGTAACTGATATGTCAAGATTGGTACTGTGTCAATGTTGGGCATTTGCTTTGCTTCGTCCGAAATTTTTCTTAAACTTCTTTCTGGATTGGAAAGGCTTTCAAACTCTGGAGGAAGTCTTTGAACACTTACTTCTACATAGTTCTGTTGTGTGTTACTTATCGGTACTCAGCGCCTCCACCAAACTGTCACATAGATTAGGCTTAGATAACTGTTTGTGCAAAAACACTAGAGCAAAATAACACAGAGCACTTAACACTTTATCGTTCATTGGTTTCGCAGTAAAACCAAACATTTGACATAATTTAACAATTTGTATGCAGCAGTTTTTTTTTAACGTTTCCCCCTTGTTTTAATCAGGTTTTAAACTTTTGTTCCTTTTCTGTTCGGTAGATAGCAGCACTATTCCAAACTTTAACAAATAATGCTTCAAAGGAAGCTAAATACATAAGTCACTTGAAGTTTCTTAGTGTGCCCACGTGTGCGAATTGCTGGTTTGATGATGCACTCATGCCTAGTTTTTTTCATTTAATGAAGAGCTGGACTATTTTTTTCACCCGAACAACTTTTACGAGTTTTTGTAGTAGATAATGTTTACTTACAAAGTGTTTTATTTATTAAATTAAATATTATTTGAATTTAATTAGGTTAACTTATATATGTTTCAAACCAAAAATTTCTCGAAAAGGAACAATGCTAATTTTTTACTTTTTAAATATTTATGATCAGTTATGTGTCTAAAAACCATTTTTAAAATTTGTTTAGTAATTTTTAAAATTAAGTAGTGAGTGAACGTTAAAGGGTTAAAGCTCAACTCGAGACTTTTATTCTTCAACTCAACTGAATTTTACATCACCTTATAGACAGTTGATGAATTTTCTAGAACTAGAACAACATATTCTAGAATTTGAAAAGTCTAGAAGTTACTTAACTTTAACTGAATAATTGACTAAAATATATAAGCAATTAACAATTTAGCTTTAAATAAAAACCATTTTTAAACAACTGCCCTTGAGTGGGATCGAAGTATCGAACTCACGACTTTTGGATTCGAAGCCCGGCGCTTAGCCTCAAAGCCATTGCGTTCACATGTAAACGTCTTTGTTACACTATCACTTATGACACTGGTAAGAACTTTTTGTTTTCAAAATTGAAATTCTAATATAAAAACTTCGTAAGTTATTGGAAATTTACGATTTTCTTAACATTGAAGAATAAGGGGAAATTTCGCATAAGCATGTATTATGAGGATTATTTTCATCTTAAAGATATTGGACTACTTTTAAAATATCGTATATGATGTTGCTATGAATATCACCGGCAATTCGGCTATGAACATTCTACTTTGAAAACTTTGTAAGTTATTTGAAATTTACAAATTTCTTCGCATGGTGGAATAGGACAAAATTTCGCATAAATGTGTATTATGAGGATTATTTTCATCGTAAAAATGTTCGACGTTTTAAAATATCATTTACGATACTGGCAGGAACATCATTAACTCCCGGTATTCTATTCTAAAAACTTCGAAAGTTATTCGAGATTTGTGATTTTCTTAACATAGGGCAATATTTCACATAGATTTGCGTTACGGGGATTATTGGTTGGAAATACTATGGAGTTGCATGAAAACGAAAGTTGAAATATAAAACTGATCCCAATGAAATCAAACAACAAAGGATGAGGTCAATGTATTGAAGAGGAGTTAGGGTAGCTTTATAGGTGGGGCATATCATTCTGTGACCGTGCCGGGTGTGATCGGTATGTTTAATTTCTCTTAAAATGAATGTAGTAAAATATGCCTTACAGCATAAATTTATGAGATTAAGTATATGATGGGGAACTGGTAAAGGTATGCCAACTAGTTTTGGTTACTATTCATGCTATAGGTTTTGGGAACTTACGACTGTATTCACCAATAACTTCAACTCCCGGTTGAACACGAAAATTTGAAAAGCACATAAAGTCAGGGTACAACTTTTCAGCAAAATTTGATGCGTTGCTTATGCCATCTAGCGGCATAGTTACTTTCCAATTTTTTTTGGAAAATAACCAATCAAAGATTATATGAAATCTTCGTCGCTAGATGGCAGAAGAAGACTGTCATTTTTAGAAATCCTTTAGTAAACCAGAGATAAGACAAGAGCTTAGTGCACTTGCGCAGTGGACGGAAAAAAATGGCGGGCTGATTAAATTTCGTCCAAACTATGGCAACCTGGATTCCTATCCTTGGCGCATAAGCGCAGTATGGGCTATTTATTTGTATGTTTCATAAGTGGTTTTGTTTGAAGGTGTTCTAGTGCAGTGGTCGCCAAGTCTATGTTGGCGCTGCAGCTTTCCCTCAGGCGGTCGAAAGTAGCTTTGGACGAATCAGGATTCATTGCCAGCATTGTCGCATCTCCAGTTTACTGAAGGATTTCTAGTCATTTTTTTTAGAAAGCTCCACCCTGCCTTTAGACTCTTTTCAAGTTTTTGCATTGAACCGGGAGTTGAAGTTAATGGTGCATGCGGCCGTTTGGTAATAATCGTGAAAATTTTCGACCTCGTTTTTTTTTATGTTTTATACGTTTTGAAGCGTGAGGAATGTGAAAATAACAAAATCGGTATTGTGTCCGTCTGTAGGGTGTCAGTTTGTTAATCCATGTTCACGATATTTCAAGAGCAGATGATCGCAAAGGTCGGACCAGTTTTAAAATTCACTAAATGATACTAGCAAGAACCTTATTGATATGCAACATTCAGATTTGAAAACTTCGTAAGTTATTAAAAATTTGCAGTTTTCTTAATATTGAAGATTAGAGTAAAATTTCGCTTAAACGTGCAATAAAAGGAATATTTTTTGTCGTTAAGATGTCAGACCAACTTTAAAATATCAATTATGCTGGTATGAAAATCATTGACTATGGACATTCTAATTTCGAAACTTTGTGAGTTATTCAGGGCAATGATTTCCGTAGACTTGTATCATGTGGATTAGTACTGAATTGGAAATACAATGGAGTTGCATGAAAACTGAAATATGAAACTAATCCTTCTAAAATTAAATAACAAATTAGAATAAGATAAATGTATCGAAGAGGAGTGGGTGGAACATATCCTGTGACTGTGCCGAATGATCGGTAAGTTTCATTTCTCTTAAAAGGAATGTAGTATGTAGAACTTATATCTATAATAATGAAGGAAGATGTCTGTCTCTCTGTCTGTCTGTCTGTCTGAGCATCTATACGTTCAGCCCCTACTGAACGCAGAAGTATAAAATTTGACATACGGGTACCTGGAAGCCTTCCCGAGGGGATAGTGAAAACAGAATTTAAAAATTTTAATTAGTTGCGGAGATATTAATTAAAATATAGACCTATGTCAAATCAAAACGCGATCTCAATCACTGAGAATTCACCGCAATTGCATAAAAATAGATATTTTAACGGAGTTAAAAGCAGAAAAAAATGGAAAATAAATTAGAAATATTAGTCCGATTGTTACAAATTTGGTACCAAATGAAAGGGGAATTTTTTCCGAATCTAAGAGTGCAAGTGGCTTATCGATACACCAATTAGATTTTTTAAAATTAACTAAAGTATGAAATTTAGTTGGCAAAAGGCAGACGATTTTCTAAGCTGTCTCGATCTGAAACAAAACACATGCGGAGACATCTGTCTGTGATGAAAACGGAAATGGTTGTAATCAATTAAGATATCATGTGTTTTATACTAATACTGGGGGGGAAAATTGCAATTTTCAAACTTTTTCAAATTTTCATTTACCTTACATTTGAATGAATATTCGGCTTAGACAGCATTTTATAAAGCTACTGTTCTATTTTCATGAAAAAATATGAATAAATAAATAAATGACATATTTATTGGAAAAAGATTAAATTTTCTTTTCCGTTGAAAATTCGTAGTATTTGGTTTTAATGCCCGATAATTCGATTGTGAATATTTTTGAAAGAGTACGATTATTAGGGAGGGCTTGAGGAAGGGGGAAAAGGGGCATAAATTAAAAAAAAAAAAAAAGAGTTACAGCGTTTGAAATTGGTTGGTATATTTAGATGTTAAGGCAAGGTAAATCGATTGTGGATATTTTCGAGTGTAAAATTATTGTTATCGACGGAAAGGAGGGGGGGGGGGAGAGCCAAGAGGCAAAGATATAGAAAAGGAACGGGAGTTTCGGAGAAAACCACGGTACACCCAGAACACCTTTATTCTTTAATATATTGCAGAGTTTTGAATTCCAATTTCTGCTCACATATCGTACTAAGGATATTTAACGTTATATAGCCCGGAATTATGCAAGTTTCGGAGAAAACCATGGATAAGTCGGACACAAATCTTTTTATAAAAATGTCTATATTAGCTTTGTATCTCAGCTTCTAATTAACATAATTTCATAAGTAATACATCATTTAAAAAGCTATTTGAATTACAATTGATGAGTATGTGTTGCAAATCTCTGTCGCCAGAGGGCGCTTTGATATTTTAATAATTCAATATCTAGAATTCTACTTATAACACATCATTTGAAATATTACGGACTTAACTGATGTAAGCCGTTAAATTCAGTACGGGAGTTTCAGAGAAAAACACAGAATAGCCAGAACACCTTTATTAATATATCTCCAATTCTAATTATGATACAGGCTTTCGAATTCCGATACTCCGTTCACATTTCGTATTAAGGATTTTTAACACGCGAGTTTCAAAGAAAAAAAAAACGAAAAAATCAGACACAAATTTTGTTATAACAATGTTTATATTACCTTTGTATCTCAGCATCTAATTAACCTAATTTCATAGGTAAAATATCATTTTAAGCCTTTTAAACTAAAATTAAGGAGTACATATTGTATGCAGTTAAAAAATCTAAAGTATAGCTTTAAAAATAAAAAAAATAGACATATTATATTTATTTAAATTCATTTTTATTTCATCTGTTAACGACACCATTCACCAATTTCATTTGTTAATGAGTTACTTTTAACAGAATAATATTGATTTTTTTTTATGAATTCGGTTGTAAAAAAGCAGTTTTGGAATTCTTAAATTTTAGATGGATTTCAATAGAAATCGTTAATCACCCTTGATAGATTAGCCATTTTGAGTCTAAAATATATCATAGCTATTCATTATTGTAATACATAATACATCATTCAAAATATATTTTAAAGTATTTGCATTGCAGACTATTAAAATGATATAAGCCGTTCAAATTCTGTACGAAACTTTCGGAGAAAACTACGGAAAAACCAGAAAATTTTTATTCTTTTATGTTTTACAGAGTTTCAAATTCAGATTTTCGCTCACATTTCGTACTAATAATTTTTAGCGGTATATAGCCCGGAATTAAGCAAGTTTTGAAGAAAACCACAGATTAGTCAGACACAAATCTTTAAAAAAAATGTTGGTATTATCTTTGTATTTCAGCTTCTAATTAGTATAATTTCATTTTTATATTATCGAAAGTGGAATTCGAGATTTCACCTGATTTACACGTTTTAAGGTGTCCTGATTAGGTTTTCTTTTGTATCTCAGCTACTAATTAAAATAATTTCATAAGTAATACATCATTTGAAAGCTTTGTTGATTTGGAATTGAACAATATATTACAGAATTTTCTACCGCCAGATGGCGCTGTAATATTTTAAAATTTCAATATTTGAAATTCTAATGAGCGAGGGCGCCACCGAGCGGGACTTAGCTAAAGTCAGAAATTTGAAAGATCATAACATGGTGAGCGAACAGGCTGTTTCAGATATTGAAAAGGGAAGAGGGCGCTACCGCACAGGAATTTACTGCGATTTCAATAAGCTATTTTCACGATATATCAATAAGCTGCTATTAGGCCTGAAACGGGAAAAAGGCGCCGCAGGCGCCACCGAGTGGGAGTTTCGTAAAGTCGTATTTTTCAGGGATCGCGAACCAGCTGGTCGCCGAAGGCGGCTAGTATATTATAAATGTGAATGTCTGTGAATTTATTTGACTGACAAGGAAACATTCAAAAGGTGTCATCTTCAAAAAGTATTGAAAAAAATATACGTGATTCTACTCTTCATAAAACATCAGAAAATTAAAAAATTATCGGCTGAAATTAATTACAGCGACCACAAAAAGTTATCAAAATTAAGCATATTTGGCGATTTAGCGCTGTTAGAACGATACGTTTGCTAGCACCGAGACTGCCGTATACGAACAGAACCGTGTTTTGCTTTTCCGCCAAGTACTCAAAATCAGTGTGAAATCGCCAAATATGCTTAATTTTGATAATTTTTTGTGGTCGCTGTAATTAATTTCAGCCGATAATTCTTTCATTTTCTGGTGTTTTATGAAGAGTAGAATCAAATATATTTTTCTCAATACTTTTAGAAGATGACACCTTTTGAATGTTTCCTTGTGAGTTTCACGCCAAAACTGCTCGACGGATTTCGATGAAATTTGTAATGGGGATAGCTTATACCCTAACTTACAAAGTTGGCTGCCTTTTATTCCGAAAAAAAAAAACTTTTTTTTTGTTATTTTTATGCATAAAATAGCAATTTTGGCCAGCATCCAATTACTACAGGCTGTACTTCTTAACACTTTCTCGACCGCTGATGTAGATTTACGTCATTTGAAAATATGAAACTCCACCAGTGGGCGTTTCTTTTGCAATTAGTATGTTATTTGTTTCTAAAAAATATACACAATATTCATATTTGTACAATCAGTATACTATGGATGCAAATACTTTGATTGGAGAGAGAGTATGATTATAATGCATATCCATTTGTAATATAAATGTGAATACGGAATTTTTTTTTTGAAAAATTGTAACTTATGAGAAGAACGCCCACAGGCGGACCTTACTGTCAAAAAGACAAAAACATGCGGTCGCAAAAGTGTTAAAAGGTCCAAACACACTGGCCCTAGGTACAAGGCAGCGATGTGGCCCTAGGTACAAGTTTTGGTAACTTCATTCAAAATGCCTTCCACTAAAAAATCCACATGCAGCGAGGACTAATTAAATATCTCATTTATTACTCAATATAGCAAGCAAAATTATACACTAGAAATGAAAGAAAACTATTTGACTAGCCTTTGTAAAATAGGAAAAGAGATGAGCTGCAAAACTTTACTTCAGGCCATGTAAATTCATTTTCTACATGTAACTTGTCAAAACTCTCTCCTCAAAAGTTCCAAAGTAGTTGTAAAAGTAGTAATTGGTGTTGTTACTCGCCCAATTGAGTATTAAAATTTAAAATTAAATATTATTCAAATAAAGTGGGGTGGCCCTAGGTACACGGGTCTCCCCTATATATTTTTTGTAATAGAGATAGTTAACTGGGAAAAAAAATTGTGTATGTAGGGGCCTCGCCTCCCCCCATGGGGGGGAAGTCCCCCCTCGAGGGAAGTAAATTTTCATGATGGGTATCTTTCAAAAGAGCTTGCCAATACCTTTAAAACGAATGGTTGAACCATCGATCTGCGATAATTTAAAACAAAGTTATCGATTTTTTTTTTTTTACTTTTAACAGAAAAAAAAAAAAAAAAATTTAGAAAAAAAAAATCGTATTTTTTTTTTTTTTTTTTTTTTTTTAAATATTGAGAATAAAATGGACTTTTTTTGGATATTTGGTGTTATACTACTTCTCTAATATGGAAATCGTCTGCATTATCATAAAAGATAATTTTTTTAAATATGAATTTTAATAAATTATTTTTTAAAAACAGAATTATTTTTTAATAACCGAATTAAATTCTATATAAATGTAGGTGCATCAATAAAACGGGGGGGTTGAGGGGGGCGGTAGCCTCCCTCACACAGAACTAATTATCATATAAAACTCTTCAGAAGCCTAATA
Organism: Salticus scenicus; assembly: GCA_963930645.1. Lineage (NCBI taxonomy): Eukaryota > Metazoa > Arthropoda > Arachnida > Araneae > Salticidae > Salticus > Salticus scenicus. The sequence goes on along the minus strand of OZ005650.1, from coordinate 221,994,488 downwards.
TAAATTGTTTAACACAGGTTTACTTAACAGTACTCGTTATCTTACCTTTTAATCTGCAACCTGTATTTATAGTATTAAATTTCAGGGTAACAGAAAGTCGTGTGAGTGACACACCAGATTATTTTTTTTTACTTTCTCTTACCCATAAGGTAGAGAAAGTATTGTTTTTGGGTCAAATTTTCGAACGCGAGATTTTGTTATATTTACACGTTTTGAGGTCCCCTGAATACGAAAATCATGTTTTTAGCAAATGGTCTGTGTGTCTGCGTGTGTGTCTGTCTGTTATCAGCATATCTCAAAAACAAATTATGGCAGAAAGTTCAAACTTGGTATTCTAAATGTGTGGTATTCTAAATGTGTATCATATAGGGATGCTACAGTAAGCTTTTCGTTAAGATCAAGCAAATGGTTCGTGTACAGGAACAATCAAGAGAATTCTAATACATTACGTCTATGGGGGAAATTGCAGGTAAGTAGAGGTTAACGTCTATAGACTGCACTAAACCAAATGAAACGAACATATATTTTTTGTAATAGAGATAGTTAACTGGGAAAATTTTTTTGTGTATGTAGGAGCCTCGCCTCTCCCCCCTGGGTGGGGGGGAAGTCCTCACTCGAGGGGAATAAATTTTCATGATGGGTATCATTCAAAAGAGCTTGCGAATACCTTTAAAACGAATGATTGAACTATAAATCTGTGATAATTTAAAACAAAGTTATAGATTTTTTTTTAATTTTAACGAAAAAAAAAACTTAGAAAAAAAAAAAATCGTATTTTTTATTTATTTTTTTATTTTTAAATATTGAGAGTAAAATGGACTTTTTTTGGATATTTAGTGTTACACTACCTCTCTAATATGGAAATCGTCTGCATTATCATAAAAAAATAATTTTTTTAAATAATAATTTTAATAAATTATTTTTTAAAAACAGAATTATTTTTTAATAACCGAATTAAATTCTATATAATTGTAGGTGCATTAATGAAACGGGGGGTTGAGGGGGGCGGTAGCCCCCCCTCACACAGAACTAAAGTATTGTTTTTGGGTCAAATTTTCGAACGCGAGATTTTGTTATATTTACACGTTTTGAGGTCCCCTGAATACGAAAATCATGTTTTTAGCAAATGGTCTGTGTGTATGTCTGTGTGTGTGTGTGTCTGTGTATTTGTCTGTGTGTGTGTGTGTCTGTGTGTTTGTCTGTGTGTGTGTGTGTCTGTGTGTGTGTGTCTATCTGTTATCAGCATATCTCAAAAACAAATTATGGCAGAAAGTTCAAACTTGGTATTCTAAATGTGTATCATATAGGGATGCTACAGTAAGCTGTTCGTTAAGATCAAGCAAATGGTTCGTGTACAGGGACAATCAAGAGAATTCTAATACATTACGTCTATGGGGGAAATTGCAGGTAAGTAGAGTTTAACATCTATATACTGCACTAAAACAAATGAAATGAATATATATTTTTTGTAATAGAGATAGTTAACTGTGAAAAAAATTGTGTATGTAGGGGCCTCGCCTCCCCCCCATGGGAGGAAGTCCCCCCTCGAGGGGAGTAAATTTTCATGATGGGTATCTTTCAAAAGAGCTCGCCAATACCTTTAAAACGAATGGTTGAACCATCGATCTGCGATAATTTAAAACAAAGTTATCGATTTTTTTTTTACTTAAAAAAAAAAAAAAAAAAAAAAAAAAACAGAAAAAGTCGTTTTTTTTTTTTTTTTTTTTTTTTTTAAATATTGAGAATAAAATGGACTTTTTTTGGATATTTGGTGTTATACTACTTCTCTAATATGGAAATCGTCTGCATTATCATAAAAGATAATTTTTTTAAATATAAATTTTAATAAAATATTTTTTAAAAACAGAATTGTTTTTTAATAACCGAATTAAGATCTATATAAATGTAGGTGCATCAATGAAATGGGGGGTTGAGGGGGCGGTAGCCCCCCCTCACACAGAACTAATTATCATATAAAACTCTTCAGAGGCCTAATATGAATTGTTTAACACAGGTTTACATAACAGTACTCGTTATCTTACCTTTTAATCTGCAACCTGTATTTATAGTATTAAATTTCAGGGTAAGAGAAAGTCGTGACACACCATATTTTTTTTTTTTTACTTTCTCTTAGCCGTAAGGTAGAGAAAGTATTGTTTTTGGGTCAAATTTTCGAACGCGAGATTTTGTTATATTTACACGCTTTGAGGTCCCCTGAATACGAAAATCATGTTTTTAGCAAATGGTCTGTGTGTCTGCGTGTCTCTGTGTGTGTCTGTTATCAGCATATCTCAAAAACAAATTATGGCAGAAAGTTCAAACTTGGTATTCTAAATGTGTATCATATAGGGATGCTACAATAAGCTTTTCGTTAAGATCAAGCAAATGGTTCGTTTACAGGGACAATCAAGAGAATTCTAATGCATTACGTCTATGGGGGAAATTGCAGGTAAGTAGAGTTTAACGTCTATAGACTGCACTAAACCAAATGAAACGAACATATATTTTTTGTAATAGAGATAGTTAACTTGGAAAATTTTTTTGTGTATGTAGGAGCCTCGCCTCTCCCCCCCTGTGGGGGGGGGGAAGTCCCCACTCGAGGGGAGTAAATTTTCATGATGGGTATCATTCAAAAGAGCTTGCGAATACCTTTAAAACGAATGGTTGAACTATAAATCTGTGATAATTTAAAACAAAGTTACAGATTTTTTTTTAATTTTAACGAAAAAAAAAACTTAGAAAAAAAAATCGTTTTTTTTTAGGTTTACATGACAGTTCTCGTTATCTTACCTCTTAATCTGCAACCTGTATTTATAGTATTAAATTTCAGGGTAAGAGAAAGTCGTGTGAGTGACACACCAGATTATTTTTCTTTTCTTGATGGATTAAAATCTGTGAGCGCTATTCTGCAATATATATTTTATTCGATTGTTTATAAATTAATATAATTTTTTGAGAAACTTTTCAATAGACATTTTACTTAGGACTATTTCTGCTGCGAGCTTTTTAGAAAATGTTCGCTTAAAGAATAAAATTATATTTCTGTTTTATTTTAATTTTTCTTTTCATTCCTTTCAAGTTATTGCAGTTACATCAGATTTATTTTTAATATATGAGCAAATCAATATGTTTTGGTTCTTATATGTTTTCTCTGAAAAGTAAATATTTAACTTTTAAAAATATGTTATCCGACGATAAAAATTAATCGGAAAGAATTTTGTTAGAAATAGAATAGTTTTGTGTTTACTATTTCGTATTCGTGAAAACTATATCTTTAAAAAACTAATATAATGTATGTTTACTTATGCTTTATTGTATTTTCTTAATTATTTCTGATGGAGAAGTAGCGAAGAAAGAAAAAAATCGGAAAACTTTCTCGATTTCATTGTGTTGGTTTGCTTGTGTCTCACCCGCTTCACATTTTTGTATTTTACTGTATTTTATTAGTTCCCCATCATACTATAGGTATGGGGAACTTAGGTAATCGTGAAAATTTTCGACCTCGGGTTTTTGACTTTTTTACACGTTTTCAGGTGTGAGGAATCCGAAAATGACAAAATTTGTATGGTGTCTGTCTGTAGGGTGTCAGTTAGTGTGTTAGTCCGTTAGATTGTTAGTTTGTTAGTCTGTGTACACGATATCTCAAGAACAAATCGTCGCAGAGAGGTCAAATCAGTTTTAAAAAATTACTTTCGACACTGGCAAGAACCCTATTCATTTGCAACATTCGAATTAAAAAACTTCGTAAGTTATTAGAAATTTACGATTTTCTTAACATGGGAGAATAGGACAAAAAATCACTTAAACGTGCATTAAATGGACACTTTTTACTGTAGAAATGTCAGACCAGTTTTAAAATATCAGTTTTGATGCCGGAATGAACATCAGTAACTATAAATATGCTACTTTGAAAATTTCGCAAGTTATTGGAAATTTACGAATTTCTTAACATGGCAGTATAGAGCAAAATTTCAGATAAACGTCAGATTTTAGAGATATTTTCATCGTAAAGATGTCAGACTACTTTTGAAATATTATTTAGGACACTGGCATGAATATTAATGACTATGAATTTTCCAATATAAAAATTTCGTAAATTATTGGAAATTTACGAATTTCTTAACATGGCAGTATAGGGCAAAATTTCACATAAACGTCAGATTTTAGAGATATTTTCATCGTAAAGATGTCAGACTACTTTTGAAATATTATTTAGGACACTGGCATGAATATTAATGACTATGAATTTTCCAATATAAAAATTTCGTAAGTTATTGGAAATTTACGAATTTCTTAACATGGCAGTATAGGGCAAAATTTCACATAAACGTCAATTTTGAGAGATATTTTCATCGTAAAGATGTCAGACTACTTTTGAAATATTATTTAGGACACCGGCATGAATATTAATGACTATGAATTTTCCAGTATAAAAATTTCGTAAGTTATTGGAAATTTACGAATTTCTTAACATGGCAAAATAGAGCAAAATTTCACATAAACGTCAATCTTGAGGGATATTTTCATCGTAAAGTTGTCAAACCACTTTCGAAATATTATTTAGGATACTGGCATGAACATCATAGACTATGATTTTTCCAATTTAAAAAATTCGTAAGTTATTTGGAATTTACGATTTACTTAACATGTCAGAATAAGGCAAATTTGAGCATAAACTTCCATTTGAGGATCATATATGCATTAGACAACTTCAAAATTACGTTTATGATATTTGTTTGAACATGATTGAATACAAATATTGTAATAGGAAAATTTCGTAATTTACGATTTTACCAACATAGCGAAATTGTAAATTTTTCATATAAATATGAATTTTGAGGATTATTGCATTGGAAATAGTAGCATGAAAACTAAACAACGGAATTGACCCTGATAAAATAAATATATCGAAGTAAACGGTGGATAGCCTATTAGGCGAGCATTTGATTCTGTCACTGTATCAAGCTTTGGTCAAATTCATTTCTTTTAACATGATTATAATATGTCTCGCACTAGAAATTTATGAGATCATAAATATGATGGGGAACTGAGCAGAGTCCACCTATGCCAACTAGTTTATTTTATTTTTGTAAAATAAGAATTCATATAATGTGTTTTATTTTTTCAAATCAAAATTCAGTTTTTGTGATATTTTACTTCAGAAGTGTGTAAATATATTTTCTGTAAAAGTGTTAAAATAATAATAATAACAATAAGAACCGAGATATTCATGAAGGTTTAGATCTTTTTCGATACTGCAGAGGTATGCGAATGAAGTTGATAGGTTAGATGGGCGAGTGCTGAATCCATATATTAGGTCCCCATCTTACTATAGGTATGGGGAACTTAGGTAATCGTGAAAATTTTCGACCTCGGGTTTTTGACTTTTTTACACGTTTTCAGGTGTGAGGAATCCGAAAATGATAAAATTTGTATGCACACAGAAAAATAAATTGGTCACAGTGACCTGCCAAAATGCTCAGCTGACAATACAGAATTGACTAACCAAAATAACTGACTAGCCAAAAAGTGTACTTGCTGAACTAGTCTCCAAAACTGAAAAGTGTACTTGCTGAACTAGTCACCGCAACTGAAAAGTGTACTTGCTGAACTAGTCTTCAAAACTAAAAAGTGTACTTGCTGAACTAGTCACCAAAACTGAAAAGTGTACTTGCTGAACTAGTCTCCAAAACTAAAAAGTGTACTTGCTAAACTAGTCACCAAAACACTACTCCAGACTAGGAAGGTTAATATTATTAGACAAAGAAGGCTAGTCGATAATCATAATTATCTGACCAGGAAGGTTAGTCAACAACCGCAGTTGCCAGACAAGGCAAGTTAGTCAGAATCTGCACTTGATTAAGACGGTTAGTCAACAGCCAACAGGTATCTTACGAAGCAAGCTAGTCAATTTTCAATGAATATCTGAAGAGGCAGGATAGTCAAGACTATTTACCTGACTAATCTGTCTGGTAATATTTGAAAAGGAAAACTAGTCTCTATTTGACTAAGCTGCCTCATAATATTTGTGGAGAAATTTTAGCCCGAAAAAAAAAATATTTGACTAGCCCGTCTCATAATATTTGAGAGAGATTAATCAAAAAAATTTAATAGATTAAAATCCCTCATATTTCATGAGGAAGTTGCCTCATACTTGTTTGCAGGGGCTTTTGAAAACGCATTGTTGTTAGTCTTAACCTCATTACTTTTGTAATCGTTTAATTTTTTTCCCCGTTCAAGATGTTCAACATTGGAAAGACATTTAAAGAACTTTTCTGAAAAAGATTACTTGCCCATCATTTGGAATAAAATACTCATAGCTGCCAACTTTTTCAATTTATTACGGAATGCTTCGCCCTTTTCTTCGTACCATATTCTTTCTACAGTAATTTTCATTAACATGTAATTACAATTAAATATGAAGGCAATTACTCTTCAAATATGATTTGAAAAAAGGGCGGTACTAAAAAAATTCCTGAATCAATTAAAATAGTTAGCAGCTATGAATACTGGAAATTTAACAAACCTAGTGAAACAAAGAATTCGCTGGTTTAAAACTTCCTACATTTATTTTAGTTCCTTCCCTACATTTATTTATCATTAACACATGCATTTATCTCGCATACATGTTCAAGAAATGAAAGTTCGGGGATCAATTGTGTGTTGGTGTTGTATATTAAGGCCGATTGACATCACGAGAGTCCTAGGCCTATTGGAGCGTTGCCCTCCGTGGGGGATGGGGGGGGATCTTTCTAAGTGGTCCTACTTCGTATTTTACGCAAGTTTCAGAGAAAACCACGGAAAACACCGAACGACTGGGTCGGCGTACGCCTCCTGGAATCCCACTTTCCGTCTACTAACTTAGAGCGCAGAGCCTTATGGCTGACGTCATCGCAGACAGGCGAACATTATCATCACCGGCTGTGAGCGTTTTGTTTGGTGTCACCTGCGATTTTTTTCCCTTTCCTCTTCATAAAAATAAAAATTGAATGTAGTAACAGAAGCAAATTTTCGCAACTACAATATTGAACTTGCTTTATTTAAAATCATTTGAATAATTTAGGGATGATTGGATTTAGCAAAAATTTCTGAATTTAAAACCAGTTAAAAAACAAACAAGAATACTCCAATGGCAATATCGTTCCATTTACAAATGAAAATAACTTATTTTCTAAAAGAGATTATAAAGATGCTTTCTTACTCGCCCCCCCCCCCCCCCTTAAAAAAAAAGTTTGAAATGTTATATTTTTTAAAACTGAATTTTTCAAGTTTTCCGATATTTACGAACAGAATTCTTCCCATATTTAATTTCAGTGGACAATGATAAAATAATAAATAACTATGTAATATTAAGAGGCATATCTAATATAGTTAAAAAATAAAATAAAAAGCAAATAAAATAATCATGTAAAAAAATATCCAAATAACGGGAAATAAATTATTGGAATAAAAAACTTTAAAAGTTAATATTATTTTACATGCACAAGAACAAAGTACTGGATTCCTGAAATTTTTGAACACCAGTTTTTGATGCACTTATCTGGATACTGTATCTTTCGAATCGATGAACATGATTTAATTCAACTTGATATTTAGTTTGACCTTGACCTATATTGTGCTGATTACATTTGGGGATCAACAACTAAACATGTGGTGGTGTCATCGCGTTTTTGCGGAATTTTTTAATAGGTAGTATAGGAAAAAATTTCGCATGAGTTTACATAATGGAAATTATTTTTGACTTTTTAATATGAAATTAAATAAATATGTTTATAGTAGCAAGAGTCAACCAGCTAAACAAATTGTATATGTAAGCGCATCGCTTCCGCCCTCTTGTAAGAGTAAATTTTTAGTATGGGTATCTTTCAAAAGAACTCGTCAATACCTTTAAAACTAATGGTTGAACATAGATCTATGATAATTTTATAAATATATATGTATCAATCCCCCCCCCCCCAATTTAAAAAATAAAATAAAATAAAATAAATAAATAAAATTGAGAAAAGTAAAGCACATATACATATATAGAGAGAAATTTAAGATTTTTATTTTGAACAAAACAGAATTTATTAAAAATAGAAACTTCCCCAAAATTTATTTGCTGTTAAATTTTCATTTAGGTTCCTATGACCATTATTAAGATTAAAAAAAAAAAAAAAAAAAAAAAATCATGCTTTGGTGCTTTTTTTTAAAATTTATTATTCAATTGTATAATATGAAATTCCTGCTCATAATCCATAAAAGTTTCTTAAAATTACTGGGTCTTGAATTTTACAGTCTCCAAATTTGTTAACAGATTACTTTATGACATTCAAAAATTTACATTATGACATAAATACTTAAATGGTATCTAACCATAAAGGTTATGATATACCAATATTGTTGCAGTTAAGTTAAATATAGTTTCCACTAAATAAATAAACAATAATTAAAATAGTTTTTATCTATTAATTTATTTTTGTTGGATTAAATAATAAATAATAAAGTGTCTTAAATTATATATAATGTGTATATTTACTCTTTTGACAGACAACACACAATTTTGGGGTGAAAAGTTATCCTTTGTGTATAACAGAGAACTGAGATTTTTGATACAGCTGAAATTCTTTGCAATATATAAAATATGAGCTGGCGTGACTAAGCATAATTTTTGTTTATAGACTGTTTCTTAACATGTGTCTAAAGGGGTACTTATTTATAAATTTTACTACAGTACTCAAATTCTCACATCTCTCCAAAATTTTAATTGCTTAATATCACTACAATATTATAAAGCTAAAAACACTACAATAAATTCACACACATACGCGCACGCGCAAACACACACACACGAAAAAAAAAAAAAAAAAACAATTTACATAAAGCAAGTTTATTAAGCATCAATCTTGATTATATGAAAAATTATAAAATTACATTTTAACACATCATAAAATAAACAAATTTAACAGATAATATTTATAATTATGAAATGATCTTTCACGATCTTCAATTTGAAAATTATCTTTCACGATCATCCCTTAAAATATGCTTTTCAGTAGGACTCACTCTTGATATTGTCTTGCGAGGACAAATTAATAGACAATTCAGAAAAATACATGGGATAGCACCTGCTTTCAAACACGGACGATGTAAAGGAACACAAAATTTCTTTTCATCATAGGCAAAAGTTTCATATTCTACATCCGATTTCTTGAAATGTTTCTCAGAAACCTGTTAAAAAAAAAACTGTAGCATGTATTATGTTACTACCTTAGAAAATACGAGGACTTTTTGCAACTTTACAATAAAGTTGCGTATATATATATAAATCCAGTTTAATAAACATAATGCTTCAAAATAACCTTTTCATATATTAAGTTTATATCTATTGTACGCAATACAACCTGAGATGTAGCTTTCCCTTAAATTGCGAATATCGCTGTATAGCAGCGACACCTTTTGAGCGATTGATGTAAAAAGTTGGCATAAACTAATTTATGTTAAGGTGCATCTACATATAATTTTATATGCAATTCTGTGCTGTTCCTGAGATATAGCCTTTCCTGAATTTGAGAAAATCAATATATAGTAGCGTCACCTGCTCTGTAATGGTACCAAAAGTTGATAGGCACTAACATATGACAAGGTGCATCTGCATATAAATTTACATGCAATTTCGTCCAGTGGTTCCTGAGATACAGTCACCACAAAATTTTTGTCACACACAGATGGACAGACATTTTCTAAAAATGATCAAAACGTGCAAATCCATCAAAAACCGGAAATTGAAAATTTTTCTGCATTCAATACTTTCTTCTACTGAATACAAAAAAAAAAAAGAAACTAAAGAATAGCATGTATGTTGCTTTAATGCAAAGTAATTTTAAAATAAGAAAATAATATAAAGAAGTTTAAGCATAATTTTAGATTTAAAAACAATTAATATAAAATGATTGTGTTTCTATAAACAATAATATAAGAACAACAGAAGTTTTAATTAATTGCTAAAATTAAAATTGTTATGTGAAAACAAAATTTAAGACGCAAAAAAAACCCAACTCATTCAAAAAATTTATGTTTAATCACTCACAGCTAATTGCTCAAATACTTTTTCTTCTTCTTCCTCTTTTTTTTTTTTTTTTTTTTTTTTTATTAACTTTCTTCTATATTCAATAGAAAAAAGTATTGGATTCATAAAAATTTTCAACTTCCGGTTTTCGACAGATTTTCACGTTTTGAGAGGTCTGGAACAAGATTTGACTATTTTTAGAAAATATCTGTGTGTATGACAAAAATTTTGCGGCAACTGTATCTCCGGAACTACTGTTCAGAATTGGATATAAATTGACATGTAGATGCACCTTGAGCTAAATTAATGCCTATCAACTTTTGGTGCCAACCGCTCAACAGGTGGCGCTTCTATACAGCGATTTCTACAATTTAAGGAGAAGATATATCTCAAATTCTATTGCGTATGAGCAATGAAAACTTGATATAAGAGAAGGCCATTAGGAGACATTATGCTGATTCAATATGAATGCTTATGATCGACAGGTGGCGCTGCTATACGATTCCCGCAATTTCAGGGAAAACTATATCACAGGAACTACTGCGCAAAATTGCATATAAATTTATGTTAATGCACCTTAACCTAAATGAGTGTCTGTCAACTTTTAGTGTCAACCACTCCCCAGGTGGTGCTGCTATATAGCGATTTTTTTTTTCAAATTCGCCATATTAACTCCCTTTTAAATACCCTTTTTTATATAATTAATGTTTTCCGGTCAATAATTGAGCATGCCAAGTTTTGGTAAAAGTTGGTATCTCAAAAGCGGCTCTAACGACTTTCTTGAAGTTTGTTACATAAATTCCTTTTTGATACCCTTTATCATGTATTAAGTGGTTATTACAGGAAAATTAAGGTTATTCTGATTAGGTCACAGTTTTAGATCTCGGAAATTGGTGTTTAAAAATATAATTCATAATTTTTCTTAATTTTTAACTCGCTAAGGAAACTCGGTTTTATGTCTTTACACTTCTATCAAGTTTCTCTTAAAAATGAATATAATATCTCTAAAAAGTTCATATAATGCGTGTAATAGTGGGTAATGGAAGTCTTGTGGTTGTTTCACACTATATATATTTTTTTTTTTTATCATGATAAAAGTTTTTTAGACGAATGAAATTTTAGTGTACTCTTTGTCTCTGGTATGTGCAACCTCGAATTTTTAATACAAAAGGAAGCACAAAAATGCTCTTAATATTGGAAAGTCTGGTAATCTATGATATGTTTATAATTTTACATTTTTGTTTAAATATGAATAATCTTGTATCAAAATGTATGTTTGTATGTAAAAAAATCTGGTGTGAAACAACCACACGACTTCCATTACCCACTATTACAGATATTATATGCATTTTTTAGAAATAATGTGATCAGAAGACATAAAATCGGCCTAATTCTGAAGACACCTGACAAATTTTCCATAAGAGACAGCTGATAATATATATATATATAAACATGTGAAACAGAGCCTACATAGTGAGTTAAAAAACAAGAAAAAAGTGATAGAGTTATTTTTTGACACACCAATTTTCGAGATCTAATAAAACTGACCTACCTAATCAGGATGACATTTAATTTTCCTGTAATAACCACGTAAACATGAGAAAGGATATCTAAAATGGATTTATGTAACAATTTTCAAGAAAAACCGTTTTTGAGATACCAACTTTTACCTAAACTTGGCATACTCAATTATTGACAGAAAAACAATAATTACATATAAAAGTATACTTAAAAGGGAGTTAATATGGCGAGTTTGAAAAAAAATCATACAGCCGTTTTTAAAGGAATGTACTTGCGAGACCTGAAATTGAGTTATTTATACTGGGCACCTATCAATTTCTTGAACTAACCAACTATGTCATTCGACAGGACATCTAATATAGTGTCTTTTTGAGATACGGACCTACGGTCCCACTTCCGGTTTTCCAATTTTCACCAAAATTTGGAAAACGCATCTGTACACTTGTCCTGTCTCAATTCCAATGTTTCGTAGTTCTATCATTAATAGTTTCGGAGATATGGTAGCCAGACGATTCCACACATACATACACACACACACTGACCAATTGACAAAAACTACTTTTTTTTGACTGATGAGACCTGAAAACGTGTAAATCAGAAAAAACTCGATATCGAATTTTTCGACCGAATATAACGCTTCCATTACTTACAGTAGTAGGGTAATGGAGTAAAAATGCGATTAGCAGATATTAATGTGAATAAAATAAATTGAAGGAAATTTTAACAAGAAATTAATAATTTTAACAGAAGAACAATGATGTTAATTATTATTTTCTAATTCTATTAGTAATACAATTTACTAAGGTATTTAAAATCCTTTCAAGAAATATTTTTTCGCAGTTAATTGTAAAATTTTATTTAAAGGTAATTCAATAATATATTTCAATTATTATTATAGAAAACTATGTGACATTGATACAAATTAATACATTGTAGAGAAAACAATTTAAATGTATTAATAATATGGTAATACAAAACATAATAATAATAATACAAGACACATAATAATAATCATGATGGTAATCAGGCCCTGATTAACGCCAGGGCATGCGAGGCAGTTCAGAGCCCAGTTTACCTATTTAAGGGCCCGGGGCTGTGATAATAGCGGAGCCCCCCCCCCCCCCCCCACACACACACACACATTTTTCTTTTTCTTTAATATGAATGTTTATCATTAGATAAAATTTTACAATGGTCATGTTAGAATAAGATTCTCATTACATTTAAATAAACTCTGAAACTGTTTGCAAAAAGATTAGTTAAATCGTGCTCTGAGCACAGCATAGCCAAACATCGCAGCTTATTCAGCTGCATTTTTGTTCTTCGAAGAGATAGAACTCTCTCTAATTTGGAGTTTGCTCTCTCGCCTTCGCAATTTGATATTGGTAGAGTTAAATAAATACTTAATGCAATAAACATATTTGGAAAAATCTCATTTAACTCGTTTTTAAACATATGATCATAAATATGTATCGGTGAATTTTTAATCATATTTATTGAAAATTTATTTTTCCAACTGAGTGAAAATAATGCCTGGACCGGGAGTCAAACCCCGGATCTTTGATTTTCACTCAGTTGGAAAAATAAATTTTCAATAAATATGATTTTTTCCCCCAATCTGTTGATTGTGTGATATTAATAAATGTATTTATTCCTCTCATTGTTTAATGTTGTTTTCCATTACCTGCGGCTTATTCTGTCGAGCTATCTACATGATAGACCAGTTGCTCTGCCTAAAGGTTGTCTGAGTGAGCAATGCCCATTTAATTGTCGGCCTAGATAGCTCAATTGGTAGAGCTTTGACCTTGTAAGTCAAAGATTCGGGGTTCGAATCCCGGGCCAGGCATTATTTTCACTCAGTTGGAAAAATAAATTTTCAATAAATATGATTTTCTTCCCAATTTGTTGATTGTGTGATATTAATAAATATATTGTTCTCCCCCCCCCCCCCTCATCTCTTGAATGACTTTTGAAATTTTCAAATGTTAATGCATTTTTAAAAAATACTTAAAATTTATTTTTTTTTTTTTTTTAAGTTTAAGTACTAAAAGAAATTTTCAAAAATTTGTCTTTTTAAAATATTTTTACATAACAGTATCAAGGATTTAATTTTTGACTGTAAAAACAGAATTTAAAAAAAAAAAAAAAAAAAAAACATTTTTTTCTATTTACTGGGTTTTTTTTGCCCCTATCTAGGGCCCCCTTGTTCATTGGGCCCGGGGCTGCAGCCCCCTCTTTAACTGGGCTCTGGGGCAGTTCCCTTGAGCCCCCTTCTGGAATGGGCCCCCCAACAGGCATAAGCAGAAATTTTGCAACCTAAAGACCTCTTGTCACTGCAAGCCCCCCCCCCCCCGAATAAGCTTGTGCCGGGACGCGTATCTCCGAAATGTTGGCGCATACAGGCGAACCTGGCGAATTTTTGTAGCTCGCGCCAAAACACTCTCTGCCGCAAAGCAACCTTTCTTTCCACTTCATTTCTTTTTTTTTTTTTTTCCAAGAGAATAAACAATTAAAAATGTGCCAATGGAGTTTTAGTATCGTAATTCTTAAATAATATATTTAATGCAAAAATTTATTAGAAATCCTCCACCCTTTAAATTTAATTTAGCAAGATTAATGAAGAAATAAAATTGTAATATTCTAATTTTAAAGCTTTTAAAATTTTTCATGAAATACATTTATTTATTTATTTATTTATTTTACTTTCTCTTACCAACATATATGGTAGAGAAAGTATTGTTTTGGGGGTCAAATTTTCGAAATTGAATTTTTGTTATATATACATGTTTTGAGGCTCCCTGAATCATAATTGTTAAAAATGTGTCAATGGAGTCTTTGTATCGTTATTTTTAGATAATATAATTTAATACCAAAATTTATTAGAAAACCCTTTAAATTTATTTTATCAAGATTAATGAAGAAGTATATTTGCAATATTATGATTTTAAAGCTTTTAAAATTATTCCTGAAACACATTTATTTTATTTTATTCTGTTTTATTATTATTTTTATTATTATTATTATTATTTACTTTCTCTTCGTCATATAAAATTGTTTCTAAACCTATTTTAGATTATTTGAAAAGTACATTAAACTTTACATTCTTACGCTATTGATCTTAAGATTTAATGTGCAATCTGTCTTTATAATATTGAAATGCAGGGTAAAAAAGAAAGTCGTGTGAGTGACACACCAGATTGTCATTATTATGATCATTATTTAGTTTATTTTACCCATATATTGTAAGAAAAGTTTTATTTTTGATTCAGATTTTCGAAATTGAGTTTTTGCTACATTTGCTTAAATATCCTGAAACAAAAAATTAGGTTTTTAGCGGTTGCCTGAATATGTCTGTGTGTTTGTTATCACCATACCTCAAGAATAGATATTGGGACTCGGATGAAATACAGTAGAAGATCTTTATAACGCAAAGCTAAAAACACAAGGTTTTGCGTTATATAGAATTTTGCATTATATAGATCACATTTCACACATCGTCAAACTTACCTTGTAAACATGGCCAAATATGTCTGAAACATATCAAAACAGAGTAGGACATTTTAAAGTTACATTTCTTGGAACAAAAAATTAGGTGGATAATAACTTTCATTCTAAAATTTACTTTATAAAGATGGTCCATATATGCCTGCACAAAATCATTCATTATACTGCTCACTTAAAAAAAAAAAAAAATTAATGATAGCAATTTTTTCATTAAAAATCTCTGAATTAAGCAGATAAAGAAAAACAAATGTATCACACTTACTTCTCAACAAAGTAACAGTTTTTTAAGGAAGTATTTCTTAACTGCAAAATTTATTGTTTATATCCAAGAAATTTTGCTTTATATAGAGAATTGCATTATATAGAATTGCGTTATAAAGATCATCTACTGTATTAAGTAATTCGTGTACAGTGACTAAGAAAAGAATTCAAATTCATTAAGTCTATGTGTGAATTTTCTGGTAAATACAATTTAATATTTTTGGATAAAACAAAATAAAATAAATTGAACTTATATTTTATGTGCATGAAAGAATGTTTCGTATACAATGTAGAATGTATATCCTTTATTAGAAGTTTACACAGAACCCCACAAAAGAATTCAGATATATTCATACAATGGAATTGCTGAAAGGTCATTTCATGTCGTGCTATGTGTTTTAAATTCTGTGCTAAATTAGTACACTATATTGTGTTTGTAAAATATATAGTAAATATACAGGGCTACCCCAAATTAAATGAAAGCATTTCTTTTTATAAATAAAAATCAATGTAATAAATGCAATTAAAGTTTAATTAATTTAAAATTTTTCTCTTATTCTAATTTACTTTATCTTATCCGTAAAAGGTCGCGACAGTATTGTTTTCAGATCAAGTTTTCGAAATTGAATTTTGAATTGAATGCAATTAAAGTTTAATTAATTTAAAATTTTTCTCTTATTCTAATTTACTTTATTTAATCCGTAAAAGGTCGCGAAAGTATTGTTTTCGGATCAAGTTTTCGAAATTGAATTTTTGTTACATTTATATGTTTTGAGGTTTCCTGAATCCAAAAATTATGTTTTTAGTGGTTGGTTTATGTGACTTGTCTGTGTGTATTACAGATATTGAGTTTGTAAAATGGGTGCATCAGTTTTTAAATATCACTTATGTTATTGATAAGGACAATATTGCTTTGGAACAATGTAAGTTGTAAACTTCGCATGTTATTCAAAATTTACGTTTTCTTTTTAACATGGCAAAATAGAGCAAAATTTCGTTTAAACGTCCATTATGCCAATATTTTGTCGTAAACATGTCAGACTAATATTTTAAATATATTTTTTAATACACTTCATTAAATATGAACATTTTAATTTGAAACTTTAGTAATTAACAATTGTGTTTCCTTCATTTGACAAATTAGGCCAATACTTCCCACGAACTTGCAATATGGGGATCAGTTGTGTTGGAAATTAATGTACGAAAACAATCCTAATAAAATTAGTCATTTAATTACGATAAGTCAAATGTATCGAATCGGATAGAGGGTAGCCTATGAGGTGCGGCATTTCAGTCTGCGACTGTGTTAAGTGTTCTATTATACTCATTCCTTTTAATATGAATACATTTCGCTCTCAATAGAAATTAGTAACAATAAATATAGGATGAGAATGGTTATGCGCATCATTATTACTTTGATTTGTATAACATATTAAGTTAGATTGTTTATGATTACTGAAAAACAAATAGAATAGCATTAATAAAATGTTTAACGTTTTATTTTATAACTTTGTATGTTGGGGTTGGGGGGGGGGGGGGTAAAGAATGAGAAATGGACATGTCCGAGGAGGAAATTATACGTAGAAAAATTTATGAATTTCAACCATAAAATTTAACACGAAATATCTATTTTATTATGATTAAGATGTTCTTTAAAAATACATGATAGATAAATATAAGGTGATAATTTATGAAAATTCAAGCACTGCATTGTAAGAGAAATATTTTATAAAGTCGTACATTTTAAAAATTTAAATACAAAATGATAATAAAAATAGTTGAAATGTAAAATGGCGTAATACTGATTTGGACTTATGAACATTCTTCATGCATTTTACTAAGAATTTGTAATTTGTTTGAACAATTTTTACAAACTTTTTGGCCTTATACATGAAATCGGATCTCAATGCTAATATATTACCATTATTATTATCTACTTCTCTATTCGGATAACTATTTCTTAATTTCAAGATATGTTTCGTTTTGCGATTTAAATCCTACATTAAACATCAGAAGAAAAAAAAAACAATAAAAAAAAAAGAAAGAAAGAAAAACGCCGGATGTTTATTTATACGGGTTAAGCGGCGTGAAGTTTCTCTTTGCACTTCCAGATTTGGCGAAAATCGCATTCTCTGGCGAAAAATTGTGAATTTGTTCTGCGTGCGCCAACATTTCGGAGATACGCTGCCAGCGTCTCGAGGTAGCCCTGATGGTAATAACTATCAACTGAAAAAGAATTTTTAATTGAAAGAAATGTTTATTGTAAACTTTATTCAAGGATATTTAAGCACTTTTATCAATTATTTACTAGAAAATTTTCACAAAACTGTCACGCAAAAAATAAATATATCTATATTAAAGCAATATAAGAAATACTCACACGTAGATATTTTTGGAATGGCTTTTATCCAAGCTTTCTTTATATCATCAACTTGAGGCAATCTGTACAGTTACAATCTTCATCATAATTACTTCTACAGGCATATTGCACCACTTATAAATAAAAAACATAAAATGAAAAATTAGTATATGATAGTGTATATTAGTACTATATAATAAAAACTAGAATGTTGTGGCCACCACATGACTTTTTTCTATATTTTCCCACGCAAATTCACTCAGTAAAAATAATTTATTAAAATCATTATTTAATAAAATGTTCTTCCATGAAAATGCAATACGATTTCCTTATTAGAGAAGTAGTATAACACTAAATATCCAAAAAAAGTTCATTATTGTTCTCGATATAACATTAAAAAAAATAAAAAATATTTTGTTTGTTAAAAATGAAAAAAAAAAAAAAAAAATCGATAACTTTATTTTAAATTATCGCAGATCGATTGTTCAACCATTCATTTTAAAAGTATTCGCGAGCTCTTTTGAAAGATACCCATCATGAAAAATTATTCTCCTCGAGAGGTGACTTCCCCCCCCCCCCAGGGGGAAGGTGATGCTCCCACATATACAATTTTTTTCCCATTTGACTATCTGTATTATAAATAATTCTTGTAAATTTCATGATTATTAAAAAATAATTCTCTTTATGCACATATACAAAATTTTGTCTTATACCACATGTTAAAAATTTAGAAAAAGCGGGATGGCAACGCAACCTGTCGAGACAATTTTTACCATAAGTTGATAGGCACTTATTTATGTCACACACACACACAGATAGACATTTTCTAAAAATGGTCAAATCGTGTTCTACACCTCTCAAAACGTTTAAATCCATCAAAAAGCGGAGGTCAAAAATTTTTACGAATCCAATACTTTCTTCTATTGAATATAAAAGAAAGTAAAAATAAAATGAAAAATTAGTAAATAAAATAATATTTTATGACTTCTAAGCTGCATTTATTTATTAGCTATTGTTTTAAATTAATATTTACAGAATATTAAAAGCAACGTGTTAAATTATAATGTGACATTCGCATGCATAATTAAATATACCTAAATGTAAACACTTTTAAAATATTAATCGCAATAAGGTGAATATTAAAGTATAAATTATTACTTTCTTCTATATGTATATATAGAGAAAGTATTGGATTCGTGAAAATTTTCGAACTCCAGTTTTCGATGGATTTACACGTTTTCGGATATCCTGAACACGATTCGACTGTTTATAGAAAATGTCTGTCTGTGTGTGTATATCAGAAATTTTGTGGACGCTGTATCTCACGAACCAATGGACGAAATTTAACCAAACTTGGTATTTAGTTAGACCCTGACATAAACTGTTGCTGATTCGATGTGGGGATCAATCGCTCAACAGGTGGTGCTGTCATCGCATTTTTTCTAAATTTTTTAACCCTTGTTTTTATTTAACATGGCAGTATAGGTCAAAATTTGGTATAAATGTACATAATGAGAATTATTTTAATCGTGTGGTTGTAAAATTAATATGAGTTATTGATAATAGTAGTAGTTAACTAGGAAACTACTATTGACTAAATTTTGTGTAAAACTATATAGATTATAGAAGAAAGTCATGTGGGGGCCACATCATACTAGTTTTTATACATAGATATAGTATAGTAATAAGACATAGATTAATCAGCGAGAGGGAAAAGTGATACCTTTTTTTTTCGGGAAAAGTCACTCTAATGGCTGCCTTTCCCCGAGTAAATCACACACAGGGATACACACGGATAATTTTGTAAATAAAAGTTATGAATAATTTATTTACTAAAGGTAAATGAACAACTCCAGATACAGTTTCAAATTCATTTTTCTTTTTTTCAATACTCTCTAATGGCTGATTTTAGAACTTTTTTTCGGCATCAAAATTTTTTGCTCGATAACATGGGGATGATACATCTATATATATTACTATATCTATGTTTTTATATATCATCTTGCACAACTTTTTGAAGAAACGTTCATGATATAAAAGCCAAATCTTAAAATTATATTCTCACTTTAGCATATTTAAATACAGAGGGGCGGTAGTAACAATCTGCCGGATTTGGTTGGCAGCTCCGTAAATATAATTATGAATTAATATACGTAAAAATGCATGTTATGTTCTATATATATATATTTATGGCTTTTTCTTTATACAGACATGGTGCAAGCTTACAGAAAAAAAGGCTGAACTTTTCACGACCCCCCCCCCCCTCCCTCTCAAAAGTGGTATCAGGCAACTGACACAATATAAATTTTTCAATAATAAAAATAATGATAAATCTGATTGCATACATGTACACACAATAAACAAAATCAGAACAATAAATCTTATATTGAATATCTATAGAAGCATTGTTTGCTGGGGCAATTGATTAGTAAAATAATGTAGTTCAAGTTCATTAGGAACATGCAGTTGAAGTGCTATTTCTTTTTTATTTTCTCCAAGTTTGAATTTGAGATTTCTTGAAAACCAATCACATAGAAATTGCTAATAATATATTGCACAAATTCAGGCTGACCCCCCCCCCCCCTACTCACGTCCAAAAAGTTTGAATGCGGATTTGCATTAATCCCAAGAATAATAATTTTCAAGCTTAAAAAGGCTGAATTCAGCCTTAAGAGGCCTCTCCACTTATCGTTCTCAGAAGCCAGAGCCAATGTTATTCTATGGAGAATTTCGCCCCATTATAACTTATTAGCTAATATATATTTTTAAATTCAGTTTTCACATTCAGAAACTTTTTAACTATTAAACAGTTTATCGCTTTCTAAAAATTATTATTTTTTATTTTTTATATTTTATTTTGAGGTTGTAAAATACGAATTTTCGCAACGTGAAATTTTTCGTTTTTGAGCTTAGAAATGAAATCTTAAAAATAAAAAAAAAAATCAATTTTTAGAAAGCGATAAATTGTTTAATAGTTGTGAATTTTCGGAAAGTGAAAACGGAATTTAAAAATATGTATTAGTTAACGAATTATAATGGGACAAAATTTCCCATAGAATGACATTGGCTTCGGCTTTCGGAGACGATAGGTAGAGAGTCCCTTTAAGGCTGAAACGTAACATGTCTGTTTATATTATAAGCTAGTTTACTTATTTTTACTTGCGAATTTTTAAAAATAAATTCAAGCAGAATATGCGATTACAATCAAAACATTTAAAATAAATAAAAAGCTTTATATACAAATAAAGTGAAATTACTAAAATATGCTTAATATCACGAGTACAGATATTTTGATTCCAATTCATACACTTATTTGACTACAGATAAAAGTATAATAAACTATCATTAACGTTACATTATCAGTATTGATGTTATGTACAGATTATTCTAATATTAATACCTTATAAAAATATTCAGAACTCACCCTTATATTTTCTTGAATTACTTCATAACCTTTGACTTTCATAGACGCAGCCGACGAATCTTATTTTTCGCTGTCGCACGTCGCAAGACGGGAAGAAAAGAGAAGTGCATGCAATGCAATGCAATGGCTTTTCTTCTCGTGTTTACAGGTTTACACGCATGTCCACGAAGAAACCAATCGCCTGCTAAGCTGACGTCATCAGATTTTTTAGAATCCGACATCCGAGGCTCACTCATTCGCAGTGTTGCCAACTTGGCACCTTTAGTGCTAAATCTAGCACTTTTTAGACTCGTCTAGCATTGAAAAATTAACTTTAGCACCTAGCACCAAATCTAGCACTATATACATCGGAAAAAGAAAAAATAGCCTAATGTTTATATTGAATCGCAAACGACGGCCTGGTACTTATATTTCTATTCTTTAAGGAGGATCAAAATTGTGAATATATGCCTCCGGATCATTCCTAGGTATGAATACCAGATTGTCGCAATCGCAATAACGTAAAACTTACTCAGCATCAACCGATTTGGATTAAGTTTGGATCCTGTTAATACTCCGATTGTGAAGCAGTAGACTTTGATCAATGTTTGAGAAGTGTTGTGTTCTCTCTTTTTCGACTTATCTATGAAAGAATAAAGTGTCTGAAAGTTGATTCCGAAGAAAATGTTGTTGATATTGGTCATCGTGGAGTCTTTTCTCATTATTTACTGCTAAACATATTATCATTTTGATTTGCCTATTAATGATCGTAAGATATATACGCAAAAGCTTTCCCAGATTTTAAAGTCTTTTTTTTTAAATGAACCTGGATAGCGCAAAATGCATAGAAGTAGAAGTAAAAAAACATATAACTTTCAAAGGAAAAAGTCGCCGACGTTTGATTCCACTTATTCAGAATTACTCCAGTAAAAGCTAACTTCTGATTTTAAGTGACATCAACGTAACCTTGCTTCCATGGTAATTAGACAAAATGCAACAAGAAAACTTTATTCAAAGTTAGCGGGACATGTTGGGTTTAAATGAGTATTATATCTCCAGCTAAATGTCGTGAGATAATAAAAAGAGCTTTTAGCAAACCATTTTAAGTCTACTTTAATAGAGGATATTGCTGACAGTAAATTTTGCCTAATAATTATCGACTTATTAACTGATATTACAATGCAAAAATTCTTAGCTAAATATAAAGAATTTTTAGATTGAGAGCTTTTAATAATGCATTAAGGCTACTCAGTGAGCAACTGGCCACAATCTGGAATTCTATCGTAGGCGTAGTCGGGAGACATGCCATCACAATTTTGATTTTTTATGATAGAAAGAATTTTTTTTTAGAATTCATTAAATAGATGTAACCTGAGACCTATCAGTCATATGTTGAAATTGCTCATATTCAGATGATGTTATAGTTTGTTTACAAAAGTTGCATTTGGATTTCAACACTTTTTTCTTAAATCTATCAAGGTTGAGTGATTTTTTTTTCATCTTACCAACTTGAGTTAAGCAGTGAGCAATTGGCGACGATCTGGGTTTCAGATTTTAAGTTGGTACACGGTCCACTTAAATTTATAAAAGGGTAGCATTTTTTTTTTTTTTTTTAGTTTCAAGTTTTAGCACTTTTTTCACAAAATTATCAAAATCTAGCACTTTTTAAAGGTGGATTTAGCACCAATTTGCAATAATGAGTTGGCAACACTGCTCATTCGTTGGCAACGGCCGAACCTGATAAAAAAAATTTCATCAACCCGGAAACCGACCCGAACCCGCAATAGAGAATTTTTGCGACCCGAACCCGCTTTCTTTACACCCGAACCTGACTTTTCATACCCGAACCCGACTCAGAAAACGAAAACTAAATGAACATTACTTATTCATCTAAAAATCATGCAAAACAAGGTAACGTCATATAACATCATATAAAATAAAGTAAATTTCCATTGTCACACAGTCGGTAAATTATTTTAAAAATCTGGCGTGAAACAATACGACTTCCATCGCCCTCTATTACGCGTATTATATACACTTTTAACCTTTTGGAGATAATGTGATCAGAAGACACAGAATTGAGCTAATGAAATAGATAACTAAAAAATTTTCCAGTAAGAGAAAGTTAATACACGTTTTCGGTAAACGCATGAAAACATAAAGACATAAAATAGAGTTTACATAGCAAGCGGGAAAAAAAAAGTTTTTTTTTTTTTTTTTTTTTTTCTATACACTAATTTCCGAGATCTAAAACTGATCTATCTGATCAGAATGGCTATTAATTTTCCTGTAATAACCACGTAAAACACGAGAAAGAATATTTAAAATGGGTTTATGTAACAATTTTCTAGAAAATCGTTAGAACCGTTTTTGAGACACCGATTTTTTCAAAATTTGGCATATTTAGTTGTTGACCGCAAAACAACAATTACATACAAAAAGATATTTAAAAGAGGGTTAATATGGCAAGTTTGAAAAAAAAAAAAAATCCATACAGCCGTATTGAAAGGAATTCACTCGCAGTACCTGAAAGTCTGCTATTTATGCAGAATTCCTATCAATTTTCCTGAACTAACCATATCATTCGAGAGAACATCTAATAGAATATTTATACAGCAACTTGGAAGAAAATCGTTAGAGCCGTTTTTTGAGATGTGGACCACCGCACTTTAGAATTAAAAAAAACGAGGAAAGAATGGCTAAAAATCCATAGAAAAAGCATGGGATGAAAACGAAAAAAACTCAGAATGTCAAGTATGGAAAAAAAAAAAGCCTATACCGGAAGAAATAATGCGGCAAAACTGACTAGAAAAAGACATTGACCGAGCGGGAGGGTGGGTTGGGGCATTAAAGCTATAGTCGGGGGTTTAATACGACTCGCTTATAATGTGGCTCGGCAGTGGCCTTTTATCACTTCCGATTTCGGATGTCCCACTTCCGCTTTTCCAATTTTCACCAAAATTTGGAAAATTCATCTGTACACACCAGTTCTGTTTTAATTCTGAAGTTTCATAGCTGAATCTTTATAAGTTTCGGAAATATGATAGTCAGAAGATTCCCCACACACATACACACAGTCTGACAAATTGCCAAAAACCATCTTTTTGGACTCAGGAGACCTTAAAACGTGTAAATCAGGTGAAATCTCGATATCGAATTTTTGGACCGAATACAATACTTCCATTACCTACGGTTAGTCGGGAAATGGAAATAAAAAAATTCAAAATGTAATTACTTATTGTATAAAGTTAAAAATAAAAAAATAAAAAAAAAAATCTGAAAAGTGGATTAATAATAATGTTTAACCATTTATGCGAGTTGTGGAATTCAAGAACATAAAAATATGCATCTGCATCAAGTTCAGTATTACAGTAGTTCATTGTTTAATTCTGATATTCTTAAAAAAATTAATATATCAATAAAAATAAAATAAAGTAAAAAGTGTATATTTATTTATTGCTTTCGTTCGATGTGAATGTTTACTTTACTGTAATGTAATAATCTAGATAGCACGGATATGATTCATAGATAACATTTGCTTTCCCACGGATCACTTTAAATTCAAATGGTCAGCAAATTACATTCCTCCAGTTGCAATTAATGCATTGTTTATTTGTTCTAGAGTAAACGATAAAGAATATTATCTGCCTTGATGAAATCTGCTTCCTAAATGTCTTCATTTTACATTACTTTTTACTTTCATCTATATTCAATTGAAGAAAGTATTGGATTCGTAAAAATTTTCGACTTCCGTTTTTCGATGTATTTAGACGTTTTCAGAGATCCAGAACACGATTTGACCATTCCTAGTATGTGTGCGTGACAGAGACAAAAATTTTGTGGCGACTGTGTCTCAGGAACTACTGCAAAGAATTGCATATAAATTTGTATGCAGATGTACCTTGACCTATATTAGCACCAATCAACTTTTGGTGCCAATTGTTCAACAGGTGGCACTGCTAACAGTTTTTTCCCCAGTTTCAGGGAAGGTAATATCTCAAGAACTACCGCGCAAAGTTGCATATAAACTTATATGAGGATGCACCTTGTTTTTTATTAGTGACTGTCAACTTTTGGTGTCAATTTCTCAACAGGTGGCGCTGATATACCGCGATTTTCAAAATTTCAGGGAAGACTTTACCTCAGGAACTACTGCACAAATTTGCATATAAATTTATATGCAGATGCAACTGAAACATAATTTAGTGCTTACCATATTTTGTTGTTAATTGATCAACAGGTGGGGCTACTATACAACGATTTTCCCAGTTTAAGGGAAGGCTATATCTCGGGAACTACTACACAGAATTGCATATAAATTTATCATTAGATGCAACTCGTCATAAATTAGTGTTTAACTAACAACTTTTGATGCCAATATTTCAGCAGTTGGCTCTGCTATAGTCGATTTCCGCAATTTCAGGGAAGGCTATATCTCAGGTTTTATTGTTTACTAGCAGACCCGGCCACGCGTTGCTGTGACTAAGTTATACGTTGAATTATACGGCTGTAAACTATTTAGTACAGTCAAATTATTATTTACGAACAAAGACGAAAACGTTGTAGCCGATGTAAAAACCCACAGGGTTGAGATTTGAAACTTAGGTCAAAATTTGGAAGCGATTGATAAAAATTTCGTAGTGTTGATATTAAGCACAAATTAATTTTATTGTAGGGTCCTATAAATTTTAATGGAGAAGTGATATATATTATTTCTAATGCTACTTTGGATAAAATTGCTAAAATGACTAATATATAAATTAAATTCTATTAAAATTCTATTAAAATAAAAGAATAAAAGAAACAGACGATTTTAAAATCAATTTTTATGGAGGAGTGAAATATAATATATGCTATAATGGATAATTTTACTATAAAATGACCTCATCATTTTAAATATTTTAAAGAGGGCAACAGCTGTAGTTATAAAAAGGAAAACAATAAGGCTAAACCAGAAAAATAAGTAAATTTGATAAATATTTTAAAACTTTAAAATTGGAAATCTTATGAAATATTGGACATTTAAAGTAAATACATGTATCATTTTAAATAGAAAAAGATTTTGGAAAAGTTTAGTGTATTTTAACGAAGTGATGAGAAGTTTTTGAGTATGTTAAAATTTTAATAGTAAATTCAAGTTAATAAAGATGGGAAACATTGAGGATTAAGATAAGAATAATCATAAGATAATTAAAAAAAAAACTTTTTATATACCATGCTTTTAAATTTTAATATACTAATAATATACTAATTAAAAGAAAAATGATAAATATTCTATCATAGTTTGAAGTCAAATTTGTTTTCAAATGTCTAAATAAAATATCTGATGTAAGATACTAATATTTTGCAGCGGAATAGATTTCATTTCTGTCATCCTTGGCGAAAAAAAAAAGAATATCGCCAAATTATCTGGCGAAAATATTTAATTCCTTTCAAAAATCATGGTTATTTTAACAACTTATATTAAAAGAGTAATGAATAATATGAAACAATATTTCGTACAATACATATTACATGTCATACATACGTACAATGAATAATACATATTACATTTCGTACAATGTATACATCTGGCATGTATATTTTCGTGTTACGCTTTTGATCGCCAAATAATAATAATAATAATAAAAAAAGCCAAGGGCGACAGAGTTTTGAAATTTAAAATTAAAATTTTGTCAATTTGACAGCAAAATAATTCAATCTAACACCCGCGATAACTAATACATATCTATACCCAAATATAAGGATTAAAATCGGGAAATAAATTTCCTCGATTTTTAATAATTTCTTACAAAAAATCCAGTGGGCAATTAACATAGGAAATCTTTTTCTTGGCTGCACAGACGGTCAGTGAGTCACACTTCGCTTGCGTATAGAACTCATAGATATAGTATAGCATATATAGAATAGAGTGATCATTGGAGAGAAAAAAGTTATTCCTTTTCATTTGGGAAAAGACAACGTTTTTACCAAAATATGGCCGTCTTTCCCCGAGTGAATACACACGGGAATACATACTAATATTTTAGCAAATAAAATTTATGAATAATTTATTTGCTAAAGGGGAATGGAAGACTCCAGATACAGTTTCAAATTCATATTTCTTTCTTTCTTTTCTTTTCTTTTTTTTTTTTTTTTTTCAATACCACTTAATGGCTGTTTCTAAAGCTTTTATTTATTTTTTTTTTCGGCATCAAAAATCTTTGTACGATAACATGGGGATGAGAGATCTATATATATTACTATATCTATGATAGAACTACATTAGCACTTTATCAATGTGTATAAAATCTTTAAATTGATTATGACGTCAATTTTCGTGAGATGCATAATTTAACTTTTTATAATTTTTTAACGTTCACGTTTGATTAAATGTATTTATTTTTATGTCGAAAAAAAATAAACTCGTATTTTTTTTTTTTTTTTTTTTTTTTTTTTTTGGCAACAATTAAATTAATGGAACTCACAGATAATTTAGAGCAACTTTAATAAAGGTCTATAATTAACAAATAATTGCAATAAAAGAATATTGTGACAATAAATTGAGATAAAAACTATCCTATCTCTCAAGTTGGACCAAACTGCACACAGTATGCAAAATTTCATTAAAATCGGTTCCTTAGTTTAGGAGTTTACCCCGGACAAACATCGTGACACGTAATTTTTATATATATACAGATAATCAAACAAAACTGGCATGTAAGAAAGCCATTATATGACATTATGCTGATTTAATTTGGATGCATATCAGCCTATAAGTGACGCTGCTATACTGCATATTTCCCTGAGAATGGGATGGCTATATCTCATCTTCTATGGCATATAACTGTACGGAACTTGATATATGAGGAAAAAATTATAAATACGCATTTTTTAAGACTTTACTTATCAAGAATTAAACTTTCTTTTCTTATATTTAGTGCTAGTTTTTTCTAAAATGAAAATCATCTGCATTTACTATGGTAGATAATTTTAATAAAAACGAGTTTTAATAAAATATTTTTACTGAGTGAATTTCTATAGGAAAATATAGAAGAAAGTCTTGTGATGGCCACAATATACCAGTTTTGAAATGAAGTTTCAACAAGTATTTCCTCTATATTTTCTGTATATACAAGTATAAATGGAAAAAAAATCTTCAAAATTTCGTTCACATAAAAGCGAAAATTGAAATTCACTAAAAATAAAGATATATATATATAATAGTATGTTGTGGCTACCAAAAGACTTTCTTCTATGTTTTCTAATACAAATTCACTCAGTACAAATAATTTATTAAAACTATTATTCATTAAAATTAACTACCATAATGATGAATGCAGACGATTTTTATCTTAAAACTTACACAAAATTTATAAAAAAAGACAATTTTATATTTTATAAATATTATATTGTAAAATGCGTTTTCATAAAGGCTATCTCAACTATCTCTCAAATTTTGTACAATTACACAACATAGAAGTCGAGATATAGCTTTCCCGTTCTGGGGGGAAAAAGGCAGTAAAGCAGCGCCACCTATTGGTCGATATGCATCCAAATTGAATCAGCATAATGTTTCATAATTGTCTTTTCACATACCAAATTTTTTTCATTATGCGTAATAGAACCTGAGATATCCCTTTCTCTTAAACTGTGGAAATCGCTGTATAGCAACGTCACCTGTTGAGTTTTTGGCACCAAAAGTGAACAGACAATAATTTATGCCAAGATGCATCCACATATAAATTCATGTGCAAACTTGTTCAGTAATTTTTGAGATATACAGCTTTCTCTTAAATTGTGGAAATCGCTGTATAGCAAAGCCATCTGTTGAGCGATGGACACCAAAAGTCGATACGCATTAATTTTAATCAAAGTGCATTTACATATAAATTTATATGCAAATATGGGCAGTAGTTCCAGATATACATTTGCCACAAAATTTTCGTCACACACACACAGAGACAGACTGATATTTTTTAAAAATAATCAAATCTAGTTCTGGAGCTCTCAAAGTGTGTAAATCTATCAAAATCCGAAAGTCGAAAATTTTTACGAATCGAATACTTTCTTCTATTGAATATAGAAGAAAGTTAAAGAAAAAAAAAGTGAATTGTGAATTTTTTTTAATTTCTAGAACGTAAATGCGAGGTTATACAGTGAAAAAGATTTAGGATTTTCTAATTTTCGCACAGTTTGTACAAAAGATACGTATTAGTTTCGTTAAAGAAAAGAAAACGGATCCAGATATAAATACGGATCTATTTTTCTGGTGGATATCCGCGGATACGGATACGAATATATACGGAGCTCCGATACACAGTATGTTTAAATCTGTTTTATAGTTATAAATATGCCTACAACATTATGTTTAAAATTATAAGAAATATTTTGAAAGATGTTCTCAAGTCGATCAGACTTGTTGAAAACTAAACCTGAACGCGACCAGCAAGAGAAATAATTTTGTCAACCCGACCCGACGGGTAAAATCGTGTTACCCGACCCGATGCAGGTCATCCGATAATAAAATAGGTTTAAGAATTGAGAACAAGTTTTCGGAACAAGAATTTGGAATTAGTGAAACATTTAGAAAATTAATTAATTAAAAATTAATTAGGGAGCTGTCGGTGGATTAGTGGGAGATAGAATCATTTAAGTGTGTAAAATGAGGCTTTAATTTTAATGGAGCTTTTAATTATATTACACACATATATATATATATAGATAAATAAGTAATCAGAAAACATATAATATATATAATCATATTAATTTCACTTCTAAAATAATTTGTTGAAAAGCATAATGCGATGTAATAATTACGAAGTGAAAACTTCTTTAGGTGCAATTTACACATTAATTTATTCAGAGTGAATCCTTTTGGTCCTATGTTAAAATAACTTTACTCGTTTTATAAAGTCGTGCATATTAATGCAACAAAACACGTAAATTGATTTTATTCTAAGCTAAGTAAACAAATCTTTATTGCGAAGTTCAGATGAAGGTCTTCCAAATCCAGAAAAATGATTTTAAAGGATGAAGTCATTTTAAATTGACTAGAGTGGATGGGGTAGGGTTTTACGGTTATTCCTCATTAAAAGTTATATTAAAATGATGTGTAGAACTGGATGTTCATATACAGGAACGAAAAATAATTCCTATACATTGTAGTCTATGTGCAGAATTTCTAAGAGTACATTATTAACCTCATTTTGTTTATTTGAATTAAAGATAATAAAATTAACTTATGCTTTTGAGTTGCACAAAAGCTTGTCTTCTGTATAAAATTGGAGGTATAGCATTAGTGTTTTGTGTGCAGGGTTACTCGAAGAATTCAGATGCATTACAGGCTACGAATGATAAGCTTGAAAATGCATATTTAATTGTATTACGTCATTTTTATTTATATATATATATATTATTATTATTATTTTCAGTGCTTTGTACAGTATATATACAATATACAGGACCACGTGCAAGGCTTAGTTAGACGAAGTCAAATCCATTATTTTCTATTGGATATAATCGATAGGGATATTTTTAAAATTATATGCATTACTATACAAATGTACACTTCAGTTACCTCAAAAATAAGCATTTATTTATCTATTTATTTTAAATTTATGAGTGTTGGAAATACCCTAAAGTAATTCTAAGAACAGAAACAAAAATCAAATTCGAACTACACCGAAACTAAACCTTGACCAACACTTCTTTCCCAGTGAAACAAAGAATTCACTGGTTTAAACATTCTTCTTTTCATCATTATCACATACATTTATCTCCCATATACATGTTCATGAAAGCTCAGAGTATGTTGATGTTGGGTATTTAGGCCGATTGACTTTTCGAGGATCCTAGGCCTATTGATTGGGTAATTGAACCCGGGTCTTAGGCCTGATGGGAGTACCCTCCATGAGGGGGGGGGGGGGCGTCATTCTAAGCGGTCTTAATCCGTATTTACGCGAGTTTCAGAGAAAGCCACAGAAAACTTCGAATGGCTAAGTCGATAAGCACGATATAGGATTGAATCCGGCACTCCCCTTATATCAACTTTGAGCGCAGAACCGCTCGGCCATTGGTGTGTGTGTGTGTGTGGGGGGGGGGGGGTCTTAGGGTCTAATAAAAAAACAAAACGTGTACCATTGTTTCCAAAAAATTAGATGTTTCTAAATCTATGTTCGTATGTCCCTAACATGATGAAGCTGACGAAAATAGTCTCAAAATCCCCACAGTTAGCAATACTTTAAAGATTATACAATAAAATTTTCCTAAGAGGGTCATACACCGTGGTATATGAAATTAGCCTTTTAGGGAGGTGGCCTTTTAATAGAGGTTATTCAGAAAATGTAACTCTGACAACAAAGTGATATTCAATTTTACATAATCTGTCTATATATGTAATGCAAAAAGAAGCATAGAAAGAGCTTTTACTAATTAATTATCAAATTAATTAAAGTTTAATAAAAAAATAACTATGTACAAATATTTACATTAATGACCACATAGGTCCAAAAAACATATTATAAATCCACTAAGGATTCTATATCATCAAAGAATCTATTTTCTATAATAATAAAAAGAAAGGTTTGTCTGTCTGTCTGTTCTTCTATACGTTCAGCCCCTGCCCCTATTGAACGCAGAAGTACAAAAATTGACATACGGATGCTCTGGAGCCTTTCCGAGGTCCTCCTTAAAAGATAATTTAAAAATTTTAATTAGTTGTGGAGATATTAATTAAAATGTCGACTCATGTCTAATCAGAAAGCGATCTCAATGACTGAGAATTCACCGCGATTGCATAAAAATAGATATATTAACGGAGTTAAAAGCAGAAAAAGTGGAAAATAAATTAGAAATATTAGTCTAATCGTTACGAATTTGGTACCAAATGAAAGGGACAATTTTTCTGAATCTAAGAGTGCAAGCGGCTTATCGGTACAACAGTTAGATTTTTTTTTTAAATTAACTAAAGTATGAATTTTTTGTGGCAACATCATTTCAAATGCCAGACTACTGTCTGAGATGAAAAAAGGAAATGATTGTAACCGATTAATATGTCATGTGTTTTATAGTGGGGGGAAAGGGGGGGGGAATTGCAATTTTCAATTTTTTTCAAATTTTCATTCACGTTACATTTGAATTAATATTCGGCCTAGACAGCATATTATAAAGCTACTGTTCAATTTTCATGAAATTATGTATATAAACAAAAAAATTACATTTTTATTGGCAATTATATTTATCACGACTCATGTGACCAAAATACAATGTAAGATTAAGTTTTGTTTAATATTTTGCAGTATTTTAAATTGAAATATGCCGTTGAAATTTCGTAATATTTGGTTTTAACGGCCAATAATCCGATTGTGAATATTTTTGAAAGTGCAGAATTATTAGGAAGGGCTTGAGGAGGGGGGGAGCAGTAAAAAAGAGTTACAGCGTTTGAAATTGGTATTATTAGGTTTTAAGGCAAGATAAATCAATTGCGGATATTTTCAAGCGTAAGATTATTAGAAGGGACGGAAAGGGGGGGGAGGGAAAAAATGTATAAAAGGAACGGTTGTTTCGGAGAAAACGACGGAAAACCCAGAACGCTTTTATTCTTTTATATTTTGCAGAGTTTCGAATTCTGATACTCCGTTCACATTTCATACTATGGATTTTTAACAGTATTTAGTCCGGAATTACGCAAGTTTCTGAGAAAACCACGAAAAAGTCAGACATAAATCGTTTTATAATAGTGTTTATATCATTTTTGTATTTCAGCTTCTAATTAGCATAATTTCAAAAGTAATATGTCATTTTAAAACTTATTTGAATTGAATTTCAAGAGTAGACGCCACAAATCTCTGTCGCCTTCCATTAACCGACTACCGTAGGTAATGGAATTCGAGATTTCACGTGATTTACGTGTTTTAAGGTGTCCTGATTAGGTTTTCTTTTCTATCTCAACTAATAATTAAAATAACTTTATAAGTAATACATTATTTAAAAGCTTTGTTGATTTGGAATTGAACAGTAGATTACAGAAATTTCTACCGCCAGATGGCGCAGTAATATTTTAAAATTTCAATATTTCAAATTCTAATTATGATTAAATTATTTTTAATACATCATTCGAAAGATATTTTAAAGTACTTTTATATTATCGAAAGTGGAATTCGAGTTTTCACCCGATTTACACGTTTTGAGGTGTTCTGTTCAGGTTTTCTTTTGTATCTCAGCTACTAATTAAAATAATTTCATAAGTAATACATCATTTGAAAGCTTTGTTGATTTGGAATCGAACAGTAGATTGCAGAAATTTCTACCGTCAGATGGCGCTGTAATATTTTAAAATTTCAATATTTCAAATTCGAATTCTGATTAAATTGTTTTTAATACATCATTCGAAAGATATTTTAAAGTTCTTTTATATTATCGAAAGGGGAATTCGAGATTTCACCTGATTTACACGTTTTAAGGTGTCTTGATTAGGTTTCCTTTTGCATCTCAGCTAATTGAGTTAGACCTTTCAAAATTGGTATATGTAGGTTAATTAGGAGGGGCTGGAAGGGCGGGGAAGGAATAGGCGCGCGTGGCGCGCAAGGGATGCGATGCCGAAGGCAGTGGGGACCCGGTCCGACTTTTTATGAAATGAGAAATGATTTTTTAATTTTTTTTTTCTTCTTAAGAATAGCAGTTTGATTTCAGAAGGAATATGAGCGTGCAGCGCACGTATATCTTCACACGTGTGCGCATGGGTCTGCTCTGCCGAAGGCAGTGGGGATCCAATGCGAGTTTTCACCCGATGATTAATGATTTTTTTTTTAATTCCTTTTCTTAAGAATGAAAGTTTGTGATTAATAACATGGAATTTTGAGAAATCATAGGGATGGTGAAGGAATACGCACGCGCAGAGCACGGATCTACGCTGCCGAAAGCAATGGGTACCCAGTGTGAGTTTTTATCCGATCACAAATGATTTTTCTTTCTTTTTTTAAGAGTGACGTCAATGAGTAATAATATTCAATTTTGAGAACTCATTCATTAGAGTGGTTCATTTAAAAATACTGACCCACTAGCGGGCGAATGCAGGGGGACCCGGTGTAAAGTTTTACCCGATCAGAAATAATTCTTTTTTTTTTTTTTAGAATAAAAGTTTATGAGTAATAACATGTAATTTTGAGAAATCATAAAGGTGGTGAAGGAATACACGCGCGCATCGCTCATATATATGCATTCGTGTGCGCGCATCGCGCATGGGCCTACGCTGCCGAAGGTGGCATTTGCCCCGATCAGAATTTTTTTCTCTTTTTTTATCATATGATAAAAATTAATGCAATTTTGAGAATTCATTAATTACAGTGTTTCATTTAAAAATAGTGACCAGCGAAGCGGGCGTAGCCTGCTATTTTATAATAAAGAGCACATAATATATATATTAAAAAAAAAAAAAAAAAAAAAAAAAAAAACAGTTCTCTGATTCATCCTGGCGACAGATTTCCGTCTACTACATGATGCAATCTCTTTCGATGTTTCGATTGTACTTGAGTATAGATTTTTTTTTTTTAATCTTTTTTTTTTTCTACATATTAGTTTTAAAATATTTTAATGTTAGTTTCCTTGAACTTTGTGTGGTTTTTAAAAATAATTTTTTTTTTTTTTTTTTAAATACATTGGAACAAATTTTACCGCTTAGTGTCATTTCTCAGTGGAAAGATATTTCTATTTAAGTTTTCGTGCAGGGAATACAGATTTCAGTCTTTTTAATTTTAGTTGGTGTAAAAAATTAAATGTCTGTTTTCAAAAAAAAAAAAAAAAAAACCTCTTTTTCTATCTGTGATTAAAAATTGCCGAGCTCCTTTGCTATAGTTTCATGTCATACTTAGAAAATTATTTATTAGATTTAAAAATACAAAAACTGGAATTAGCATGACACAAAGTTCTTATAAAAAATATGCGTTTCCCAAATAACTTTAAGCGTAATTTTCTTTTTCAGAATTAATGAAACTGACACTATCCCGCGAAATTCGATGGGTTTATTTTTCGATTTCGGTTGACTAACTCAAGTTGTCAAAAGGAGACAAAAAATAAATAAACAAATAAAAAAATAAAATAAAATAAAGGAAAAAAAAAATAATAATGCTGAGCTTTTGGACTAGCCAAACAAATCTTCTTAGTCAATTGACAAAATAGGAATAATTTATTTTTATTCTCTCATCTGACTAACCGGTCAAATTTGAGGAAAATGAAAACTGTACCTGGGAAATTAGTCATCTGACAAGTTTTAGAGCCAAAACGGATCATCAGATGAAACACATTAAAGATACATGGTAAAATAAAACGACTTTTGTGTCTCATGACTAAATAGGATTGTCAGGTAGTGTTTTGATTGTTTAAAATTTTGCATAATTTTGTGCAAACTTGTCAATGTACTTGACAAACGTTTAGTGTCACAAAGATGGCACGTCTCTTGACAAGTTTCGATTTTTCATTTTTCTGTGTGTGGTGTCTGTCTATAGGGTGTTAGTCTGTTAGTCCGTTAGTTTGTTAGTCTGTGTACACGATATCTCAAGAACAAATTATCGCAGAGAGCACAGATCAGTTTTAGAATATTACTTTCGACACTGGCAAGAACCCTATTCATTTGCAACGTTCGATTTTAAAAACTTCGTAAGTTATTAGAAATTTACGATTTTCTTAACATGGGAGAATAGGACAAAAATTCACTTAAACGTGCATCAAATGGAAACTTTTTACTGTAAAAATGTCAGACCAGTTTTAAAATATCAGTTTTGATGCCGGAATGAACATCAGTAACTATAAATATGCTACTTTGAAAATTTCGCAAGTTATTGGAAATTTACGAATTTCTTAATATGGCAGTATAGGGCAAAATTTCACATAAACGTCAATTTTGAGAGATATTTTCATCGTAAAGATTTCAGACTACTTTTGAAATATTATTTAGGACACTGGCATGAATATTAATGACTATGAATTTTCCAATATAAAAATTTCGTAAGTTATTGGAAATTTACGAATTTCTTAACATGGCAGTATAGGGCAAAATTTCACATAAACGTCAATTTTGAGAGATATTTTCATCGTAAAGATGTCAGACTACTTTTGAAATATTATTGTAAATATATTTTCTGTAAAAGTGTTAAAATAATAATAATAACATTAAGAACCGAGATATTCATGGAGGTTTAGATCTTTTTCCATACTGCAAAGGTATGCGAATGAAGTTGATAGGTTAAATGGGCGAGTGCTAAATCCATATATTAGTTCCCCATCTTACTATAGGTATAGGGAACTTAGGTAATCGTGAAAATTTTCGACCTCGGTTTTTTGACTTTTTGACATGTTTTCAGGTTTGAGGAATCCGAAAATGACAAAATTTGTATGGTGTCTGTCTGTAGGGTGTCTGTTAGTCTGTTAGTCTGTTAGTCCGTTAGTTTGTTAGTCTGTGTACACGATATCTCAAGAACAAATTGTCGCAGAGAGCTCAGATCAGTTTTAAAATATTACTTTCGACACTGGCAAGAGCCCTATTCATTTGCAACATTCGATTTTAAAAACTTCGTAAGTTATTAGTAATTTACGATTTTCTTAACATGGGAGAATAGGACAAAAATTCACTTAAACGTGCATTAAATGGGAAACTTCTTACTGTAAAAATGTCAGGCCAGTTTTAAAGTATCAGTTTTGATGCCGGAATGAACATCAGTAACTATAAATATGCTACTTTGAAAATTTCGCAAGTTATTGGAAATTTACGAATTTCTTAACATGGCAGTATAGGGCAAAATTTCACATAAACGTCAATTTTGAGAGATATTTTCATCGTAAAGATTTCAGACTACTTTTGAAATATTATTTAGGACACTGGCATGAATATTAATGATTATGAATTTTCCAATATAAAAATTTCGTAAGTTATTGGAAATTCACGAAATTCTTAACAAGTTGCATGAATATTAATATCTTCTGGCATGAATATTAATGACTATGAATTTTCAAATATAAAAATTTCGTAAGTTATTGGAAATATACGAATTTCTTAACATGGCAGAATGGAGCAAAATTTCACATAAACGTCAATTTTGAGGGATATTTTCATCGTAAAGATGTCAAACCACTTTCGAAATATTATTTAGGTTACTGGCACGAATATCATAGACTATGGTTTTTCCAATTTAAAAAATTCGTAAGTTATTTGGAATTTACGATTTACTTAACATGCCAGAATAAGGCAAAATTGAGCATAAACTTCCATTTTGAGGATCATAAATACATTAGACAACTTCAAAATTACATTTATGATATTTTTTTGAACATGATTGAATACAAATATTCTAATAGGAAAATTTCGTAAATTATTCGTAATTTACGATTTTATCAACATAGCGAAATTGTAATTTTTTCATATAAATATGAATTTTGAGGATTATTGCATTGGAAATAGTAGCATGAAACATAAACAACGGAATTGACCCTGATAAAATAAATTAATAGATTAGAATAAGATAAATATATCGAAGTGAACGATGGATTAGCCTATTAGGCGGGGATTTCTTTCTGTCACTGTATCAAGCTTTGGTCAAATTCATTTTTTTTAACATGATTATAATGAATTTGCACTAGAACTAACGCACTAGAAATAACGCACTAGAACTAACGCACTTTGCACTAACGCACTAGAAATTTATGAGAACATAAATATGATGGGGAACTGAGCAGAGACCACCTATGCCAACTAGTTTTTTGCAGTAAGGGATTTTTTTTTTTTAAACTTGAGAAAGGGATAATTTTATATTTCTAAGGTGCGGAGCGTGTCTCTTGTCTAGAATCCTTCATCAAGTAGGGCCTTTCTTTACCATTTCCCATACAGCACACTTACATTTCTGGAACGTTGCAAGACCATCGTACTCCGACATTGCGATGTTGCATAGACGTTCTGCTCATCTCTGGAACATCTCAGGTATGTTCTAGGGATGTGGAAATGTCTCAGCTTACTTTGCGACATCGCATATGTCTCCAGTACATCTCCAGAACACCGCAAATGTTACATCTAGGCGATGATCAGTTTCTGTGTCTCAGAGATGTTCTATTTTCGTCTCTCTGAGATGTGATGATAATAAGACATTGATAATAAGACCTAGGACATCGCTGGAACAAAGTGTGCTGATGGGTTGGCGATAGATATTTAGAAGTTTTTTTGCTCCATGCATTAGTTAAAAAAAAAAAAAAAAAAAAGTAAAATATTTTTATAAAAATAATTTTCATAAAAGTATTAAATATGATCACTTAGTGTACATGTATTTCTTTTTCTTGAAATATGTATAGAAAATTTGGATATTTTAATGTAAAAAAACCTTAAGTAAAACAATTTTATTTTTTCCTTTAGAATTCGATTTAGGGCGATATTAGAATAAAACAAACATTTGCGACACTCAGTTGATTTAAAATTTTCCGAAAAATTAGCATGAAATTTCACTTTCGCAAGATGTCCGCATTAAGTCAAATAACTTTTGTAATGAACCGATAAACAATCTTGAGATAGTCACTTAGAATAAAAAGTACATTGACTTAAGCAAAAGTATTTTCGTTGTTAGTATTTCATTCGGGAATTGAAGATTGCTGCCCTTTAAATGTTCCCATAATAAAAAAACTCTGATTATAAAAAAAAAAAAAAAAAAAAAAAAAAATAGGAAAAGAGCCTTTTTCTAACTTTTAGAATTTAAAATGTTTATGGATTTTCAAAATCTGTTTTGTCGGTTTTTCAAGGAAAAAGATTCCTTTATTGATACTTCAAATTTATTGCAAGTTTATGCATAAAGCCTAATTGTAAGTGCTTAGAGAAACAATTAATGTTTAAAAAGAATGCACCTTTCATGAAATTCGGAAATAGATAACAATATTGACTATCAGTCTTACAATAATAAGACATTATTATCATAAAAGCAAATAAAACCTTTTAAATATGAAAATCCTTTTGTTATTAGAGAATCTAATGGTAGATGAATTTTTTTCTTCTTTTTTTTATAGATTTACACTAATTATCATTTATGTCAAAAAAGCAGTCACAGAAAAAAAAATATGTAAATAAATAAATAAATAAAAAATATATAAATAAAATTAGTTGCGATCATCACAAAACTTTCTCCTGCATTTTCCTATGGAAGTTCATTCGATGCAAATTATTCGATTAAAATTACTACTTATCAATTTATTTTCCAATATGAAAGCAGAAGATTTTAATCTCAGGAATACTAATTGTCGAAAGAAAATCAATTTTGTGCCCTACAGATGCTCTCTTAGAATATGTATTTCTTTTTCTTCTTTTTTTTGTTCTGAAAAAAAAAAAAAAAAAAAATCGTAACGTCGTTTCAAATTATCACAAATCTATGGATCAACCATTCGTTTTAAATATATTGGCGAGATTTTTTTTTTTTCTTTAAGTGTATGCATATTGAAATTTTATACTTTCTTGGGAGGAGGGAGGGTGTATTTTTACCATCCTCCCAAAAGAAAGGAATGGTGTTTATAGTTATAAATTTTTTTTTGTTGTTATCGTAGTTAACTATTAATATCATAAATATTTTTTTAATTTCACGTAAACCTCATTGGGTACAATTTTGCGAAAATTTGTTCTATGCTGACATATTAAAAAGTAACCAAGTATAATCTTATACTGAATACCGTCCATTGGTTTACAAGACGCAGCGTCCACAAAATTTTGCTTGTACACACTCACTGAGAGACAGACAGACATTTTCTAAAAATGGTCTAATCGTGTTCTGAACATCTCGAAACGTGTACGTCTATCACTAACCGGAGGTAAAATGTTTTCATGAATCTACTAATTTCTTCTTATATATATGATGGAAAGAAGTAATCGATCTGTGTTTGAGGGCGAGTTCTGGAATTCAGGACTGTGATCGCACAGCTATAAAACATGGCAGTGAGGTAGTTTGGACCGCGTAGGGATTCACCTCATTGAATTTTTTTTTTCATTTTAAATTTAATTTTTTTCATTATTATTATTTTTTCTATTTTAATAGGTTGTTATTTCTGTTTCATTTTCTTAAATTTATTCAGTTTGCAAGCTCTTTCATTCTAGTTGTTTGCATCCCTTAGCAATGGCTACTATACTATTTATTTTTTTATTCTTTCATAGCAAGTCATGTGATTAAATATAGTTTATATGTATAATCGCAATTTTAATGTCTATGTACTGTAACATTTTTTTTTTTTAACTGGTACGTTTCGATTAAGAAAAATATTCTCAATCTAAAGATATATTTTTCTAAGTAAAGTGATCGTTCGATTTATTTTTTAATTAAATGAAATGTAATATTTAATTTTAATCGTTGTCATTTCGAAACAATTGTTTATGTATATAGAGAAGAAAATTTCTCTGAAAGGATTTTTTTTTTCCTTTTTAATAATAATAATTATTTTTTTTGAGGGGGGGGGGGTGAATGAAATGATAATTAATATAGTAGAAATGATTAATTTCTTTCTTTTTTCTTTTTTATTTCGCTTGTAAGAAAATATTTCTTTGTATGTTAAATAAAAAAATAAAATAAATTAATTAATAATACATTTTTTTTTTTTTTAGAAATTCTTTATTCATCAGCTATAATTCATTTTAGATAATTTGGAGTGGACGGCTGATTTTCAGCTGAAAATCAGCCTTCCATTCCAAATTATCTAAAAATAAAAATACAAAAAAATTGTAACGCATTTTATTTTTGGTGGCACTTTCTTGATATTACAACTCAAAAATGTCGGAAAAAAGGCATAAAACATAAAAATAGATAAGTAAAATTAAATAAAAATTTTGTCAAAATCAAAAAGTTGTTACATGCTGTACACCACAATTAGCTGATCCTTATCTTAGCAAAATCTGATAAGGTTACCATGATTAATTTTTGAGTCTATAAAACTTTTATAACTGAAATGTTGGCCCTACTTCAGCATTAAATATCACCTAAAATAATGTTTTGACATATAAACGGTTTCATTTTATTTATCACACATTTTTTGTACACAACTGCCAAATTTCATGTTTTTATGCGAAACAGTTTTTATGGTATAAGATAAAGTGGAAAAGACACGATAAATTGAAAAACGACAACGGTAGTTTTTTTTTTTTCTTTCTTTAAGAATAGAGAGATAAATTCTCTAAAATATTGAATAATTAGACGTACATTAAATTAAAACGTTGCAAAATTTTGTTAGAGGAAAATACTGTATAAAATAAAATAACGATTTTATAGAAATTTCCTAAAATTGGAGTAAAACGAAATATGATACCTATCAACATAATTATTTCTTTTAATAACATGATAAATAAAAACTCACAGAAACATTTTTCTGGATTTTCGCCCTACAGTAATTTTGTCATCAATTATGGTATTATTTTATTACAAAGGAAAGAAATTATTTAGTTTTTAAATCGAGATTAAAGCTTGCTAAAATTAAAAATAAACAATTTTAAATTTAGTAACCTAATTTTTTCAACAGAAAGTGTTAAGATTTCGCTTATTCAAGAGTACTTTTTTGGAACTTTAAGGGGGGGGGGGAAGAAGAAGAAGAAATCAATATTTTATTAAGTTGCGTTATAAATATGAGCGAAATCATAAAAATAATAATGAAATACTTCAAAATACGTAATATTTGAAATCTAAAGTGCATCATTATAAAATGCAATTAAAAAAAAAAAAAAAAAAAAAAAAAAAAATGAATAAACTAAAAATAAATAAATAAAGTAAAACATTAAAATTAGTTTAATGATTATTTGAAAGCTAGCTTCCCCAACTAATATAGTTAGAAACAAATTTGTGTTAATAAATAAATCAATATATAAAAAATAATAAAAATAAATGAATAAATAAATAAAATAAAACAAAACATTAAATTTAGTTTAATGACTATTTGAAAATTTCTCCAATTAAGCTAGTTAGAAACAAATTTGTATACTTTTAAATGTGTAAGTGATTGTATATTTAGCGAAAATTAAACGTATTGCGTATTATCAAAATTTCATTATCTGAATTTATCAAGAAAAACATCCATCAAATATATTGATATAATTGTATGTAATTCGATATTAAGTAATTGAATGAAACGAATTTTGTAATTATAAATTCATAAAATAAATAAATAAAACTTCTTTGAAATAGAGAAAAAAAAAAAAAAAAAAAAAAAAACCGCCGGCAAATATTAGAATAAATAAATGAAAAATCTTTTAATTTATTTTATATTATTAAAATATTTAAAAGTGTAACCTTAAAAAATTATTCTAAATTTTAATTTTCAAGACAAAGTTGCAAAATAATCTAATTTCGTGTTTTCTTCTTCTTCTTTTATGTTAGTAATTTCTTTCAAAGAAATTTTTTTCTTAAAAGAAAACAATGATGTTTTAAAAGTGTTAAGGTAAAAGGTTAAGAAAAAAATCTATAAAAATTTAAACTTTTACGTTAAAGATATAATTCTAAGTTTTAATATTTTAGGTAAAGTCGAAGAAAAATAATTTTTAGTTTTATTTTTCTGTTTAGTAAGCAACTTTTTTTTTTTTTTTTTTTTTTTCAAAGAAACAGTTTTTGTTAAAGAAATTTCATTAGGTTTATCTTTTATTAAATTAAATGTGTGAAAATAAAGGATAGAAAAAAAAAAAAAAAGAAAAGTAGAATATGTAGTTCTGGAAATCACCTGTTTTAAACTCCATTCAAGAATTTGCATAAATTACTAGACTTTGTAAATTGCCACATTTATTAAAAATAAGCTTTGTGCTATTAAAAGCTTTTCTAAAAAGGAGCAATTTTGTAAAGAATGTTAAGAGAAAGATAAAAGGGGCATAAAATTGGAAGAAGAAAGTTTTCTTTTCTTTTATTAGTCATGGATGGCTAATAGAATACTTACTTAAATTGATTCAATTTAAAGATAATATGTTAAAAAAAAAAAAAAAAAATGATTCATTAAATAGAAATGTTTTTTTTTTTTTTTTACCATACTTTTTTTTAAAAAAGTTATTTATTCGTTTATTGATTTTTCTTTAAAATCATCTAAGTTATATTCCGATTTAAAATAAAATGAAAATTTCAAAGTGAAATTAAAGTAACCTGGTGTGGCATTCACATTTTTTTTTTCTTACCCTGCATTTCAATACTGTAAAGACAGATTGCAGATTGAGATAACATGTACTGTAAAAAAATTAAGTTAAAAAAATTCAAACAAGGTTTAGGAAAAGTTTTATGTGACAAATAATTCTGTGAGAGGGGGCTACCGTCTCCCTTAACCCCTTTGTTTGAATATAGTATAGTACCTACATTTACAGAGAATTCAAGGTTGGTACTAAATTTAAAAGTTTATTTCAGATTATCCTGATAACTTTCACCCTCACTACTCCTTTGAACTTACCAATCTTGATCAAATTTTTCAAGTAACAACCTCTTATAAACTTCAAAATACAACATTTGAATTACCTGCTAATATTCATTTTTTAGTTACGTTGGTATTAGACTTACGCAAAGATCAATCATTATAAATTTAACTTTTGTGTACAGGGAAACTTAAAATGTGAAATTATAGAATAAATACGGGCTAAAAATTTAAATAAAAATAATTCTTTATTTACAGTATGAGTACGAGGAATAAATTTTCATTCCTGAGCAGTTTTCCTGGACATAGTAAAGCGTAATAAAATACTTCACCAAATACATTCAATAAAAAATTATGTTTTTGCTTAATTTGCTGGTAACCTTGTATGTCTTCTATAAATTATGTACACACCACATTGTGTACTTAAATATAGTCTTATATTAATAACACAATGTACAACTTGAAATGCACTTCCAGCATTTTCCAAGTATTATTCCTCTATATTCTAGTTCTTTTGGGTAGCCCTGTAAATGAATAGTAAATAATCTTTATAATGGCGAATAAGTATTGCTCAGATATCGACAGCATTGTTTCAGTGGCCTAGCAAGACTTGGCATGTTATGCCAAAAGACTCAGGTTCATTTTCTGTACTGTTCACTTATCATTTCTGTTAAAATTAGCTTGTCTTTTCCATCTAAAATACATTACATAGTGTTTCGCGTGATGAAAATTCGCATTTATTTTTTTCGACTCGAAACAATTGTTGTGCATTTTTTGTAATTTAAGGGGTTTTTTACATCTTTTATGCCTCTTAGTTGTACAATGATATGTACTGATATTTGTTTGGGGTTTTCATATAAGTTGCTCAATACGTTTGGCTATTAAATTATGCAAATGAATTTTCTTAAAAGTTCGCACATGCGTAGATAAAAATTATTTAGTAAAAACGTTCATATTTCGTAAGATATTTAACATTTTTGCATTCTGATTGCAGTAGGGGGAGAGTGGGGTTGAATGGGACAATAGAACATTTTTTATGTTTTGAAAGCACCGGAAACTTGACAATTTTTCTGATATATGGCAGCATTGAGGTTATTCATCAAGTGTTGTTTCAGAATTGTGCTAGTCATAGAAAGGCGAAAAAAAAAATTTTATTTTTAGCTGCCAAAGTAAGTTTTTACTGATTCAGTTAGGTAGTAGTTAAGAAATTAACCATTTGGTTAAAGTTAATATAACTCTTATATGGGGAAAAGGCATAATCTTT
Source organism: Salticus scenicus (assembly GCA_963930645.1). NCBI lineage: Eukaryota > Metazoa > Arthropoda > Arachnida > Araneae > Salticidae > Salticus > Salticus scenicus. Next base: position 221,949,772 of record OZ005650.1, on the reverse strand, counting down.
TATTGTGTTTATGATATTCAAGAAGAATATTGACAATTGTTCATTAAGCCTATTTCCTGTTTTATATGATCATGTGATGGTTGAGATGAATGGGACATTCCCCACTATGTACTAATTTAAAATTTTACACAAGAATTATATTAAAACGTAAATTAGCCATATTGATTATCAGGATTCTTAATTGGTGACGTGACCTTAGCGATCGTGCCCTTAGCGGATTGGGTCAAAGGGAAGAAGGAGGAATAGAAGAAGTCGTGCCCTTAGCGGAAATAAGAAGGTATGTTCATTCTCGAACTGATATATGTTCATTATGGAGTGTTCTCTATGGAAAATGGATTAAATATTGTTATTGGTTTATGTACAGGAACAGCCGAAAGTATTCCAAAGCATTTCGTTCTGTGAGAGTATTCCTACAAACCAAATTTTAATAACTTAGGACTTGTGTGTGTGTAGGAAAAAATTTTGTGGCAACTGTATCTCCGAAACTACTGCTCAAAATTGCGTAAAAATTTACATATAGATGCACCTTGAGTTATATTAACGCCTGTCAATTTTTATTGCCAACCGCTCAACAGGTGTCTCTGATATACAGCGATTTCCACAATTTAATGGGAAGATACATCTCAGGTTCTATTGTGTATAATCAATCAAAACTTGATATAAGATAAGACCATTGTGAGACATTATGCTGATTCAATTTGAATGCTTATGGACTGACAAGTGGCGCTGCTATACAGGCGCTGCTCTCAGGAACTACTTCATAGAATTGCATATAAATTTATATATTGATGCACTCTAACCTAAATGAGTGTCTATGAACTTTTAGTGTCAACCGTTCAACAGGTGGCGCTGCTATACAGCGATTTCCGCAATTTAAGAGGAGGCTATATCTCAGGTTCTATTGCGTATAATCAAACAAAACGTGATATATGTGAAGGCCATTATGAGACATATACTGATTCAATTTGGATGCTTATCGGCCAATAGGTGGCTCTGCTATACTGCAAATTTCCTCGATAACGAGAAAGTTATATCTCAACTTCAATGGCATATAACTGTACGAAACTTGATATGTGAGATAACTATTATAAAAATGCTTTTTTTAAGATGTCATTTATAGACAATAAATCTGTCTTTCTTTGGATATTTAGTGTTAGTTTTCTCTAAGATAAAAATTGATTATTTGCACTTAGTGAATTTGTATAGGAAAACATAGAAGAAAGTCTTGTGGTGGCCACAGCATACTAGTTTATATTTTTATTTATTTATTTATTTTTTTAATGATATATTTTATTCAAATTCATTATTGATTATTCCCTACTTAAAATGGCTCTAATAGAACCTATGCCACTGTTTTGTGTACAGGGACATCCAAAAAGTGCCAATTCCTTGCGCTTTAGTGGAGACATTTTTATAAATCACATTTAAATAACTTCATCAAAAAATCATAAAGAATTTCGCATTTATTGTTTATATGCTAAGAAAATGTTTTGTATAAACTATAATATGCTTAACCTCCAGATTTACAGGGCTACGCAAAACTGTTTCAATACATTAAGGGGTGCAAATAGGAAATTAAGAGCAGCATATCTGTTTGTGTTAAGCATTTTTAACACTTTCCAACAATGTTTTAGAGTGATTATGAATTCAATTAGTCTATATGTCTGCCTTTCTGTCTGTCCATTGTGTGATAATACGGACAAAGAACATAGAGTTTTATACGATACAACGAATACGTACAGTTGGAAAGTGTTGATAATCAATGTGTACCTCATGATTTTTCATTTTTGTTTTGGTTTTAAAAGGTGTAATGCTTAATTATATTTTCAAAAACTTAAATAAAATCATAAAATGGCAATAATGTACGTTTTCGTACGGAGTACTGCGATTCATTAAATTTTATATGATTACAGATCACCGTTCCCTCAAATAACGGATGTTCTTCAGTACGCATACCTATTTTTGCGACAGGTTACTTGTGAAGCAAAATATAGCCAGTGCTAAATATGGATAAAGCGTAGAGGAAAATTGAAGAGCTCATTTTTTATTTATTAATTTATTTTTAAATTTATTATACATTTCCGCTAAAGGCACGTATGCTAAAAGCGCGCCACCAAGGGAGATAACATTTCCGCTAAGGACACAGGTTTATAGATTTCCGCTAAGGGCACGGCCCCTCTTAATTTTGTGGAAAAAAATTGAAATTAACTGTTCTGATTTTTGTTTATAATAATTACGATAAAAAAAAAAATTATAAGTTAGAATATTTAGGGCAACTTAAATCAATAATTAAAATAAATAAACAAATAAACTAATAATAATTTGATTAAAATCACAATTTCAATCAAGCTAATTAAATAAATTCTGGTGATTATTAATGTAATACAGAATAGAATGTTGATTTTCCCGATTAGTCGGAAACAAAAATTTACCTGGATAATTTGAACTCTATTATAATGATTTATCTATTTCTAGTGTCTTATTTATTTATTTATTTTTAGATTAGGTCTTATGAGATTAAATTACCAAAGCCTACAGCACTAGGAACTGCACGAACCAAAGAACTTTTGTCTTTTGATGTTAATTTGAGTCAATACATCAGTTTATGTTAATTTCAGTGAATTCATAGTGTGTAATAAAATCACATAAACCAATTTAACTTTAAAATTTTATTTACTTTCCATTTTGTTTTATTTTCTTTATTATCTCCAGTCCTGTCCCATTCATCCCCAATCATGTCTCATTCATCCCCATAGGTGGGGATGAATGGGACAATGCGCATGCATGTAAAAAAAGTGATTATTAATTAAAAATAATAACTTTTTATTAAAGTTAGTATGTTTATATGTAACTGATTACTGAAGTGTGCTTATGAGCAATGTTGCAAAATTCTGGATTACATATGGCCGACGTTATCAATAAGAACATGAAAAATGTCCCATTCATCCCCACTCTCCCCTATGCTGTGTCTAATAAAGTACGCTCAATTTTCTGAAAATGTCTTCGGTCTGTGTCTGATATCCTACACGTTATAGTTAAAAATGTGGAATTTTTTTTACAATGTTTAAAAAAAACCGTTATATCTTCATGAATATATGCGGTAGCCTCTTAAAAATTTATACAGGTGTAGAGTTTGCGTTCCTGCAAACTCCATCTTAACTAGATACTTAGATTACTAAGAGAACACAAGACTTTAAATAACAATAACTAAAGTTTATTTGAGCAGATTAATGGGAGGGCGGCCTGGTAAATTTATATAGCTCAGCCAGCGTTTTACTTAATCAAAATATATGGATCAACAAATTAAGTAGATAACTTTAAATATCTCACCCCAGCAGATTGTCGAAAGGTGTAGAGACGGTCACACTCGTACTCCAATATTACGGCTTCACCATGGGATAGAGGATTCCTTCTATCCCAGCTTGAACTTCCGAAAACTAATACACTCGCCAACACTCAACGCTACTTAACTTCACGCCACTAAATCTCCACTACTCAACTTCCGATATTCTCCAAAATAAGAATCAACACCATTCGCTATAAGATCCTCCAACATACACTATCGATCCTCCAACATCCACACATCTACTAAAACCATCTCTATTTTTATACTTCTTTCTACACCCTCCTTCCACTACATTTCAATCCGTACTTTTAAAAATCACTTCTAATTTAACTAATATTCAAAATCTAAGTCTTTTAATGCAGCACCCTGCCGACGCAAAACTACTCCGACCTCAACCGTCACCGAGCCACTGGCGACGGAGTGATTTTAACCGTCCCCACTTCCTATCTTGCTGGATCCAGCTTAATTGAAACAACTGTGGTGACGTTCTAACGTCTCAACCTCACACAGGTAATGAAAAAATTCCTCTTAATCTTATGCTACGACCAAAATTCATTTCAAGCATTACTTTTTATAGGGTGATTCATAACATTTTGATTTTTCTTTAATTTTTTACTGCTCTCTTTTTCCCTTTCAGGACACAACTTTTGCTGAAATACACTCCTTCTCATATTTGTAAGGACACTTTATGTTTTGAAATAACTAATGTAAAAATAATTGTGAACAAAATTATACAAGTGCACTTAATATGTCTAGTATTCTAAAAACAAAACTGCTATATTTTTTTTTAATGTGAAACAAAATAATTAAAAATAATGCAAAATATTTTTTTCTAAACGTTTTTAGATGTTTAGAATTATAGGGACAATCAAGATTTTTTCGTTTTATTTAACTTACTAGCGGATAAATTACAGTTGAGATGCGAATTTGTTAACTATTCTGTGCTAGATTAATTCATATATAAGCCTTCAATTTTTCTTGGACGGACATTACTGATAATTCCTCGAAAAAAAGAACGTTGCTGTAGTGAAGTATGATAAATGTGTTGTTTAAGAGGAAGGATAATTTCAATCCGCCGAATTTCTAATGAAGTTCGAAGATCTAAAACTGCTGAAGGAGATGTGATCAAACGTTGAACTGCTGGTTCGATAGGAGAGAGATCTGATGCAAAATCAGAGTCGTTTTACAGGATCGAAGACTCATAATTCCTCTTACTGTTCTACTCATAATGACTGCTGCTGAATTTGATCGTAATTTTTAACGAAAGGTTGGGGTCCACATTTTTGCATGTTTAAAATAAATAATAATATGTTAAAATGAATAAAAAACCTGTAATAATCAATCAGCATTTAATGGGGGAAAGAACGTCTGGGGGAAAGACAATAGGGGAGAGACAACGGGGGAAACACAATATTAAATGGTAAAATGTTGCATTTTCGGATGAAAAACATTTTGTCCTTGATTAACCAAATAGTTTTAATAGTTACTGGCACGATCTGAAGATAGCGAAAGACAAAGCAGATTTTTTAAAGGCAGATATGAGTCGGGAATTTTAAAGGTGGATCTATGGTGCTCTGGGGAACTGTTTCTACTGAAGGCAGAATGAATTTTTTTCTATTATTATGAACATCAAGAGAATATCCGCAAATTTTAAACGTGGAATTCTCAGATTTTTGTTAGATTTTGGGGGGTAATAATATTTTTTTCAACAAGACTTACATTTTTGATCTACTTCTAGAGCAATAGGAAATAGTTTGAAGAAAGAAACTTCTGTATTATTGCCTTTCCCGTGGCCTAAAAGTTGAAAAAACCTTAACTTATCATATTAGAAAAGTGCATACAAGTGGAAAGCAATTTTAAATAGTTTAAATGTATTCAGAATATCATCTATGCTGTATGAAATGGTATTGAAACTGAATAATAATAATAAAAAAAAAATGTGTATATATATATATATATATATATATATATATATATACCAGAGAAAATATCTGACTGTTTCACTCTAAAAAGAGACCCCATAAAATATTAATTTAAAGAATAACTGAAAACAAAATTACTAAGATTCGAGGTGTCCTTATAATTGTGAACACCTGAAAAATCATCTTTTGGACCGTATTTAAAGTTTTTTAAGATAGAAAAACGATAAAACTTTTTAAATATATTAATGAAATTCAAATTAATAAAAAGTATATTTGTTTAAATAATAGTGTTCAGTGTTTAGTTAATGTAGAAAAACGGGTGTCCTTATAATTATGAGAACCAGTGTATATGAGATATAACGTGTTCTTTACGCTACCAAAGTTTCAAGATGATTCTAAAAAAACTTTATATTTAACAAAATGGTTAAATTCCAAAGTGTTCAAATACTTATTGGTAAGTAGTGTAGATCAGCAAGGGTATTTGAACTAGATCCGCCTTGAGTAATGCCAACTCTTTGATGATAAATTCGATCATTTTGTATTATACAATTATTACTATTAATTATAAAATTAGTCAGAGTTTTAAAGTAGTTTGAATCAATAGACTTAAAAATTTGTAATTCATCCTTATATTTATTGAATAATGAATTAATTGCATGATAAAGGTCTAAAAATCAAAACAGTCCTGAAAATCAAAAGTCTGAATAGTATTCACATTTTTAATATTTTTGAGATGATCCATTAATTGATAGCTGTTTTTTAAACAATGAATGTTATCAGTTTAATGGTCAGTGAATAAATTTTATTTAAAATATTTAGAAGTATTTTGTTCGCTTGGTTGTTATATATTGTATCTGTATCCAATGGTAACAGTGCGAAGTTTAATAGGTGTTTTGTGGAACTTAGGTATTAGTATCAAATATGGATAATTCAAATTTTCAACTGGGAGATTAAGAAGTTTACAAGAAACCCAGAATATGGCGATTATTAATTATTTTATTACGAGAAATTATCTCAAAATTTATCATGACCTGAAATAGAGGTATTTAATATTTTATAAAAATATGACTTGCACATACGTTTGGTGATTTATCAACATAAGTAATCACTAAATCTTGTTTTAGTGCTATTATTTTCTGAAATAGTTTTTTTTTTTTTTTTTTTTTTTTTTTTGTTAAAATAGATAAGTACAGATGATCGACTTTTTAAAGCAGTATAAAATTTATTAAGAACTAATTGTTTTCATTGGGAGAAATAAGCTATAGGCTCGTTATAGTAAGTAGATGTATTATAAATAAATACGTCTGTACCGTATAAAAGTTGTGTATGAATATGTATAAGACTGAGTTTCGAAGGAAATCTAAATTTGATACAATTACCCGTAAGTTGTTTTTCTTTTTAAAAAATGATCATTAACAATATTCCAATTACCATTAATTATGTGTCCATCCTCACAATTAACATATTTTTTAAAAGACGGATCATTGAATCTACATATGTAAGTATCATTAGATGAAGACATTTTTGAAAAAGAATTATAATTAAGGATCTTTCTACCAAGTGGAATTGGATATTTAAAAGTACGCGATATTAGTAAATTGTTAATTGGGAACATAATGGTTTTATCATTAAAAACGGAATTAATTTTATTTAAAATAGTATTTGAAAAATTAATAATCATTTGAATATTGTAATTTAATTATTTAGGTTTTTTAAATTTAGATGATATTGTTTAATTTAAGTCATAATAACATCATAAAAAATGCCAAAAAAATGTTTGTTGAAATTAAGTTTCATAAAAACATTTAAATAAGCAACAATAGATTTCTTTGATATAGAAAAAATGAAATGACAAATAAGTTCAAATTAAATGTATTATTGAATGTATTGTACAGTATTTGAAGATCTTTAGTAACGGATTTATTTGAAATACAGGGTGGTTATATATAATTAAAGTGACCCTATTTAGACCACTCTAGAACCCATTCTGTCTATCGTATTTTGATAGAATTTGATATATATGTTATATGGACCACGAGGAAACTATTTCCACAATAAAAAAGTAGTTCAAAAATTGACCACCAGATGGCACTTTTCAAGTATTTCTTATGTTAATTAGTCAAACCTATAAATAGAGATGCAGTCAGAACCAGAAAATCATTCTGCGTGCCTTTGACATCGTTAATCATGCCCTTACAGACTGTTAGGGCATCATTAACGAAGACAAAGGAACGCAGAGATTGAGCGTTACTGGTAAAACTGTTTTATCAGAACGGTAGCAATAGCTTAGCTGCACTGCGTGAATATCGTCGTTTACTTTAAAGGGATTGCGAAAAGGGCTCATGTCGAAGAATGGTTTGAAGAAGATGATTACGAAATTTGAAGAGACTGGAGACTTGAGTGTGCTGCTATAGAAGAGGACGGAAACCGGTTGCGAAGGAAATTGGCCTAGAAGTCACTACTGCTGTGGTTGAAAGAATCTTCAGTTTCCGCTATTCTTCAGCAAGTGCTTGATCGGTGGCACGTGAGTTGGCGATTCCTTTGCCGAAAGTATGAAAAATTCTGCAATCTATTTTAAAATGGTATCCATATAAGCCCCACGTGGTGCAAATTCTGCAACCTCAAGAAAACCAAACACGCTCAGAGTTTGACTGCCGATTTTTGGTGAGAATGGATGTTGATGATGCGTGGCGTTGGATAATTCTATGGTTAGGTGAGGCGCACTTTTCTTTAAATGGAGCTGTGGATAATCAAAATTGCCGCATATGGGGTGCTTCACCTCCTAACGTCCTGCACCAACAACCATTGCATTCTGATTACGTTACGGCATGCTGTGGATTTACCGCAGATTTGGGAATATCCCACCTGATTGGACCTCTGCTCTGATTCTGTCCATTGAAATGTCTGACAAGCCTAAGTGCTCGGCCTCTTCCTACCGTCCCATTGCTCTCACCCCTGTTATTTGCAAGATTGGTGAGCGTATGATTGCCCAGCGAATAAATACCTTTCTTCTCAAAAATAAGTCTCTTGATTATAGACATTTGGGTTTTACTTCCTTTCGGGACAGCCAAACGGCTGTCATGATGCTCCACCAAGATATTATGAGTGCAAAAAGAAACAAAAAGTTTATTATTGGCATCCCCTTAGATCTGCAGTCTGCTTATGATTCCATTTAGATTGATGGCCTTATCCAGAAGTGCGCCCAAATCGGTATCACGGGCGAAGTGCTCCGTTGTATCCATAATTTTTTGTCTGACCGTTATGTTAAAGTTGCTTGGAGGAGCGTGGTTTCGTCTCTTTATTCTTCTCGGCGCGGGGTTCCGCAAGGCACGGTCCTCAGCCCTACCTTGTTCACAATCTTTCTATCTGATTTTTTTGAAGTCTTGAATTATAATACCAGGTGTTTAGTTTTTGCAGACGATAATTTTATTTATTGCTTTATTGACTCCTTAAGTTATTGCCACGAGAAGCTACAGGCTGCCTTGCAGAATATTTCACGTTGGTGCTCTTACTGGAAACTTTCCATTCGGCCGGATAAATGCCATGCGATTAACTTTTTTCGCAGAAACGGTGCTTGTGACTTTCATTTTAACATTAACGGCGGCCTCATCAATTGGTCGGATGATATGAAATTTCTAGGATTTTTCTTCTGTCGTCGGAGTGGCTTTAAGAAGCCTGTAGACTACCTGCGGGTAAAAGCCTTTAAAAGAATTAACTTTCTGAAGGCCCTCTCTCAGAAGAGTTATGGTGCTAGGTCACATCACTTAGTTACGCTCTTTACGTCATCTATCGGGAGCTTAGTCGATTATGGTGCTGCTACTCTGTCCTCGGCGTGTGCCTCTCCAATCAAGAGGCTTGAAGTCTTTCAGAATTGTGGTCTTCGAGCTGCTCTCGGTCTTACCTTCTGGGTTCCCATAGCTCTCCTTCACTAACATGCTGATGTCCTGTCTATAGGCTACAGAATTCGTTTGCAATCATTCAGATTCTGGATCCGTCATCTCTGTCTGGGTACCTGGTCCCCTCTTTGGAGCTTTCTGAGTGAAGTTGATGATTCTCACAAAGAACTACAGCTCGACTTCTCACCGAATGGCATTGATAGGCTTGATGATATTAGTACCTGCTTAGAGAGTTTAGTAATTTTCCAATTTCCTCAACCCATGGCTCATTAGAAAGTTTTATTTTACCTTTCTCACCTTCCTTTCCAGAACACGACTTTGAATGATTTTATCGTCCAGACTTTTGTGGTGGAACAATAACTCTAGTTTCTTATGATAAACAGGGTGGGTCCAAACAGTATGTGTGGGTATGTCAGGCCAAGAGGAGTAAGAATTACATAGGAGATAGGGATCGGAAACGCGATTGTAAAAACCTGCTAGAGGGCGATATGCTCTGGTCATCTTGTACACACGCAAGTGGCGATGCAGTTTCCCCCCAATTTCACATATTAGCTGATCCCTTTAAATCCGTATTATATTGACTAGTTAAGGGGACTCTTTACCGTCGCCAGCAATAGAAGCTCATTTTATTCTAAGGAGAAAATTTTTAACTGACTTGCTCATTACCTAATATATACATTTAAATTTTGTTTTCACATTCAGAAAATTTACAGCAGAAGATTTGGAAAACTGATAATTTTATTTTTCTCATTGTATTAAAGTTCTTTTTTTTTTTTTTTTTTTTTTTTTTTGAATATTTATTTAGTATTTAAAAAATATTTGTTAACTTTACTATTTTTAGATAATATACTGGGTTATATAAAAAAATTCTATTGAATATATATATTTTTAAAGTTAAAATAGTTTGTGAAAGATTTATTTCTTCATGATTATATAAAACAATATATTTTTTTGTAGCTCTGCAGGTTTTAAACAATATACATAGCTACACAAAAGAATTTAAAAGTTATCTACAGTAAGACCCCGCTTAACGCTGTTTCATTTAGCGCTGTTTCGGTTTAGCTCTCTTTTATTTCAACCCGGGGGTTCCCCGAAATTGCTCGCAGCAGTACGGGGATTAAGATAGCCTCGTTTAGCGCTGTTTCGCATTACGCTCTACTTTGATGGAACGTATCCCCCGCGTTAAGCTGGGTCTTACTGTATTTTATGCTTTCTCTTTAATGGTAAAGCTATAAAGGTAGTTTTTGTGAAGTTTCTCCCTCCGTAATTAAAAAGAAAATATATCTTAAGGTGTCACCACTCATAAGGTTAAACCATAGTCTTCTTTAGTAGCCTCCTTTCCTACTAAAGGAGGCTATGGTTAAACAATCTAATAATTAAGCACAATTTAAAAGTGATTTATAATCTATGCAATACTATGATTTTTAATTTTTGTTTAAATTTGAATTAACATAATTAGTTTTTCATATAGTTACTGTAAATCACCTGAAATACATATACTTCAAGAATCTGCAATTATCTAAATTAATTCCTGAAAAATATTCATGACAAATAGAATTTTTAAAACTAATAAGAATGAAAGTCGATGTAAAATGAAATAGCAAGATCTGAAAGATTAGAAGTAATCCCTCTGGAGTTATATCGAATCAAGAATTAAGCAGAACAATCAGAAAAATACTTTCTGTTGAAAAGTATTTTATCTTTGAAGATAAACGCTTCGTTCGAAATGAAATAGTATTTAAATAGAGCGACACTGGTCATCAGAGGATGCAGCAAGTTGAAGAGATTAATTAGGGAAAAGTGGAGTAAAGTGTAACAACTTTTTAGCATAGTTCGAATTTGACGTCATTTTATTCAGTTGCTATTACACTTATATTTCTGAAAACATTTAAGTATCAACTACAACTAATTGGCTTTGTTAAAACCCAAATAAACTACTACGTCAGAAATGGAAAAAAAAAATATATTGCGATGCATACAGCTGTTTCGGTAGCCTTAAGCGTACCGTCTTCAGTGCAAAAGGAATTCTGAATCTGGAGAAGGGAATTCCGGAAAGGAATTCTGAATCTTTTCCCGTAATCTTATTGGTTGAACTAAATTCAGTCCCTCTCCTATATATACGAGCACTTCTTCAGATTCAGAATTCCTTTTGCACTGAAGACGGTACGCTTAAGGCTACCGAAATAGCTGTATGCATCGCAATATATTTTTTTTTCGTCTCTGACGTAGTAGTTTATTCGGGTTTTAATATTCCAACGCCAAGTCTCCTGTTATTAATTGGCTTTGTAAAAAAAATGAAATCCTTTTAATTTAAAAATATACCAATTAAAGTGTTGTAAAGCAGTTCTATGAATTATATTCAATAGGAAAGAAGCTTAATTTAACTTTGGGTAGTCCTATATATTTTCCATAAACTATATGTGACGATGAGAAAGATGTGTTTGTTTTTATCTCTCTCATCGTTGATTTAATTTAAATTAATTTTTATCTTTTAAATTTTCCTCATACTACTAAATCACATTAAAGAGCGTTGTGTTTTTCCCGCAATTTCCCAGGTTCCCTAGTTATAAACTATTTGTGCAATAAATTGCCCACTAGAATGTTTTATGTTGCTGTACAGTTATGATTTTTACTCAATGTAGGTGTAAAAAGATTTTTCCTACATTATGGTCCATGGCAGCCTCTGTCCAGCAGTACCCATCATTAAACTTTATATAAAATCATTATGCATAGACAGAGACTCTCATAGACACTCTTTTAAAATATACTCCATGATAATAAATAAATATAAATAAGAAATTAAAAAAAAGTGCACACTGGGCAATTTGCCACCCCCCAAAAAAATCAAATTAAAAAATTAGTCATGTATCCTGCTGTGAGTAATGGGAAGTCAGCCCTATCACATAAAATAAATCCTTTTATACAACAATAGTCATATTTTTTTTTTAAATACTAAGACTTAAATAAATAAAGCTAACTTTTAATTCACTTCCCTTTTTTTTTACCTCTTTTAAGCCTTTTAGTCAAACACTTCCCTCACAGCAGGGTACTAAATTGCCCATAAAATAAAACATGTAAATATATAGATAACTTTTTCTTTTTTTTTTTTTTTAATCTGACAGTTATCAGCCAAATGACAACCAACAACAAAAAAAAATTAGATTTGTCACAGTTGTTCATTTACACAAATTGGCAAATTTAAGGATTCAGTTACTTAAATCAATTTCTCAAGAAAATCTTCCTACAATTTACTTTCTTACTCCCTTTTACATTACTACTAACATCACAAGTTATCTAATAATTCAAAACTTTTCAATTAAAGAATTAAACAACACTGAACAACTGTGACCTAAACTGTCAGTCACTTTCTGAATCCAAATTTAAGAAACTATGCATTTTTCAAATAACAACATGCTGTGAGGTGCTGTTTGTTAAATTTAAGTGAACCTTTCTAAGTAATGGGATGCCTTAAAAACACATCCCTTCAATTATCTCCTTTTTACTAATAAACACATAAGTTATCTCAAACAGTTATGTGAAGTCAAAATTTTTTCGCAAACAGCAGCTCACATTATAAGTAAAATGTTTAACAGAATACTCACTTAAATTTTCATTTTTTTTTTTTTATCAATCCACCATATAAACATTTCTTTTAAAAGAAAGGAATGAAAAATGTCCACATAAATAGTCCAGAACGAAAATTAATTTAAACTTTATTGAAATGTTCAATTTAAAGGTAAAGTCGACTTGCTCCACATTTAAAGGTCTTATTTTAGTTTGACAACAGTTTGTTTTTATTTCAAGTTTAACTTCAATCATTTTACACAATCCAGTTAGTTAAATAGATTCCATCAAAAATTTAATACTATAGAGTTTTAATTTTCGGTTAACACATAACACAAAAGACATCATAATTACCTCACAATTCCGAGGATGGCTGGTTTTCCACTTTCCTCAAGCCAATAATTTAATTTTTTTGGTCGCACAGGTGCCTACCATCTCAGGCAGAATGCGTACCTGACTATTCAACATTTATCTTCTTGGGAAAGACCATTACGAACATATTTCACACTCTCACGGTTTTTTTTTTTTTTTTTTTTTTTTTTTGTGGGGAGGCCTAGAGGTGTATTTAAGCACCTTTCCGTAAATCCTTACGAGCACAACTCACCCATGTACAGCTTTTCTCCGGCATGACTGCTAGGATGTCTATCCAAATTTATTTTTGAGAAAAATCTTCCGACCACATACTAATCGCTGCCGACTACTCTTTTTCTCCTCCAATACAGGAAAGTTTTTTTTTTTCTTCTTCCGGAAATTATCCTCTTGAAAGGCCATTTAACATCCTTTTTCTTTTTTCCGAGCATCATACACCATCAAAGTAACATCGGCATCTCCAGTCTCTAAAAACTAGGCATCTAGAATAACGCTTTTCATTTCAGGAAGCTAAGTTTATTTTCCGAAAGTGGACAGAATAATGCTCAACAGTTTACCGGCAATTCCTATCACATTTGCTGTTGTTAGGTCATCCCCATACTTTGAGTTTCACTAGAAAACTTCATACGATCTTGCCGTTGAACTTTCATGGTTAAATTTTTACTTAAGCTGTTATAAGAAAGTAGTTCGTACTTCAAAGCTATGCAGTCTATTTCTGTGAAGGAGGGCACACCAGGGCCCCAGCCGGGGCTTACGCCCCTAAGGACCGACACGTACGGCTACCTACCTACACTCAATCGTGCGTCTCATCGCTCTCTCGGTGTCCCCCGTGAGCGTCCCTTCGTTCCCGCCTTCTCCGCTGTTGCCACAAACTAAAACTTCCGAAAAAACCTGGCTCATTCACCCGATACGCTATTAAAATCCGCAAGTATCATACTCTGTCATTATCTCTTGGTTTTTCCTGACCCGTGAGGGGGAAGGCATCCCCGGCCAGCCCAAGGTCAGCCTTTCACTGCCGCGCGAATGGATGCGAAAATGTTGCTTTCTTCTCTTTCTCTGTCACTTGCGGCAAAGAGCAGATATCTTTTTCTTCTATACTCACTGACAGAGCAGACAATTGCTTCGGGATTTATTTATTTTTTAAATTACGTTATTAAATTATTTCTTTATTTATTATTTTACACAGTTGCGGAAAACTCTTCAACAACACTCTCTGTCTTCCGGAAAAAAAATTGGCACAATTTTTTTTTAAAGATGCCAGATACCCAGCAAATGCCCCTAATCCAAGAGAAGTTTGACACCGACCCCGCGAGGACAGGTAGCAAACACTAAGAACTGTAATAGCTACATGAAACATATGAAACATACGTGGCCAACATTCAGCAGCAAAACATCCCACAAAAAAAAAATTATCCACCTAATCTTCCATTTAAGAAAACAGTTAAAATGAAATTTTTTTTTTTTTTTTTTTTTTTTTAAATATCTACTATTGTCAACCTTTTTTTTTCTTTTTTTTTCTAAAATACCCAGCAGTGGGCGACTTGTGCCAAATTTTACAATTCCCAACACCGAAAGGTCCCAATTTCCTAACTTTGGCAACTGGTAACTGCATACATGTCAGTTTTTCTAACGGCATCTTACACTTCATTTATCTGAACACATCCTCAACCACTACAGTCATTTAGACAATAATGACCAACCTCAGGGATAGTTACATCCACAAAATAATCTACATATCTCGAACATGACCCTTGTAAATGCCTGTAAAACAAAACAAAAAAAAAATTTCAATCCAAAAGTAAGATAACTGTCTTCCAGGAGCATGATACGGGGACTTCTATAAGACAAAAAAAAAAAAAAAAATTGCAATTTCAATACTCTACGGCAAGTCCTACTAGGGTAAGGAAAGCGACCACCAGCCATCTACTGACCTCCCTATTACAAAATACAAAAACACATTACATTGCATAGAAATACTATCAACAGCATAAGGCAAATTCTGGAATAACCATATTACATCAACTTAAATTTATCAGCCACACACATATATTAAACTTTGTACTTGGAGAAAAAAAAATCAAAACATACCAATTTCTCCTTTTTTTTTTTTTTTTTTTTTTTTTTTTTTTTTTTGAACTTCCCAGTGCACATATATCAACAAGTGAAAGAATAACGACTGTACAACCGAAATTCTCCAAGCGAAACAGGAGTTTTCACCTTCGCCAACCATATACCTAAAGTAATTTTTATTTTCTTAATTTTTACTGATTTTTTTTTTTTTTCATTCTTTTTGCTATTTTTTTTTTTTTTTTTTTTTTTTTTTTAATCAACAAAATATATAGTTGCTAGATCTGGCTACCTACTCTTATTTTAAAATTTCTTACTAAATTTTAAATCTAATTTTATCTCGAAAGTTAATACATGCACTGAGAAGTATCAAAGTGGCTGACTTAACATCCTACAAATACATATACACAACAAAAATAACAGAAATTTATCAAAAATTTTTAACAAGGTCTGTATGACCAAGCGCACACTGATATATAATTAAACTTGATATTAAAAATTTTAAAGCCCATTTACACTGAAAATTTCTTCTTTTCCGGTCCTGAAATACACGTACATACATTGACAAGAATTTTCTGAAAATTTGTAAAATCCTAAAAAAAATTTACATGACATCTAAGGGACATATGCCATCGAATATTAAAAAAAAATCTACATTAAAAGTTTTAATGAAAATTATTACACCCTCAATACCTCTGGAGAAAAAAAAAAAATTTTTTTTCTTTTTTTTTTAGCTGAAAATTTTAAAGTCAATAAGCGAATCCCTTTTTCACCCATACTCGCATAAAATTAAAATCACAGCATCTCTTAAGCTCATGTAATACTAGTTAAATAATTTAAAAAACAAACAGAAAAGACAGCTCATGTCCCGAGCAAAGTGTATAAAGTCAAACACCGACCCTATTACACCAAAGCCCAGAACACAACTAATCTCTTAAAACTTAAAATCTGTTTACAATGTGCACCTTGCAATCAGAAGTTAAGTTACAATTTTGATTAACAATTTAAACACTACCAGTTAGAAGTAAAAGAAGTTTTTGTAAAACTCCCCCCAACATTTACTGTATTCGAGAACTCATAAACAACCTCTTTTCCATATTAGCATTACAAATTTCATAACAGAAACCTTAATGCAAATTAAAATTTTGTATAAATCACCAATGCGAGTGAGCAAATGAAAAAGAAATCCACTTATATGCTATTAGAAATTTAGTAATTGACATTTTACACCAAAATTTTCTTCCTTTTTTCACACAATTTGAAAAAAAAACACTGAAATATGTATATAAAAAAAATTTCTTTGGCAGAATCACAAACAAACAAAATGTAAGTTATTTTTACAGAATGTGCTAGGGTGGTTTTGTTATTCTTATTTTATCTCTCTACCCCACTATAAGTACAGATTGAGTCTTAATTATTGCTCTCTCAGTGCATCACATATGAGGTAAACAAAGATTTGTTTTGCAATTTACACAAAATTCAATGTCCATACCTTATCACAATTCCTAGTCAGTAAATAGTAAACTACTCTAGGAGCTAAATATTAAAAAAAATATATATATATATATTTTTACACTTTTTTTTTTTTTTCTTTTCACATTTTTCTATTTATATTATTTTTAACATTTAGACCTCAGTTTACTCCAAACTACCAGAATTTACCTCCATTACTAATCATTTAAGAAACCAATATGCACTGAGAGACCTCACTATTTCATAACCAAGTACCTACATGTACAAAATTCTGTACCTCACTGAAACTGAATTTTAATTACCCAGTGCATAAAAAATTTCTAAGCTTTCCTAACTTTTCTAGGAATGGAAAAAAAATTTCAACCATTACTATTAAATTGAAAGATATTTGAATAGGCTTACATGGAATAAACAACATGGGCAGCTCGAGAAAAAAAAATCTGAATATTCACTATTTTCTCTTTCAACTTTGCATAACCACCCATCTATTCTACCTCCAAATTTTCACTAAGTAAATTCACCTTTTCCCAACATAAACTTCTCTTCTCGAGAAAAATTTCATCATGATAATTCTTTAACACTAACATTATATCACTATCAACATTTCATACTTTCAAGAGCATAACCCTGTCAGTGAGAACTTTGTAAAGTATTAGCAACAAAATTTGTCCCCCCAATAGGTAAACTCATAGCCATTTAAAAAAATTCAGTGGGAGACCCACAACAGACTTATTTCATATCTGCGAGCCAAAGAGTTTTCTGGCATACACCAGTTCTCACACCAACATATCCCAAAATTCACATTTTCCCCTTCAAAATATCCAAAAAAAAAAAATTCTAAAATTTACTTTTTTATCTCATATCAATCATAAATTGCACAAAATAAAAATTTCAGAAGAAAAAAAAAAAAAAAAAAAAAAAAAAACTGATTTCTATTTCAATGTTAGTTAAACTTTTGGAATTTTTTTTTTTTTTTTTTTTTTTTAATATATAAACCTCAAACAATTAACTGTGAGATCAAAGTAATGACAAATATTTAATTTAACTCTGCCTAGCAAGAAACAAATTTATTACCATCCTAACACATTTACTAATTACTGTTGAAAGAGGTACTACACTCATATAAAGACTTTGTTTAAATTTTTGAAAAATTTAAAGCCATAATACAGCTGTATGAAGTTGTAGCTCAAAGTTCTCGTCAAAATATATTCCTAGTTTCCCTGCATTTACCCTACAATCTTTTTCTAAAACAATATATCAAAAATAAAGTATTACACTTTTCTTTTACAGCATGATAGTATAGTTTTCTAAAATTTATACCCTGCCACCCTGAGAGCTGGTCACAAAACATAACTAGGTGGTAGCATTTTTTTTTTTTTTTTTTTATTCGCATAATACTAATATTATTATTATTATTATTTTTTAAACAGAAAATTTTCAGATGCTGGGAAAAGCCTTTTCTATTTATATAAGCAGGTAGGCACAACCAAAACAGAGTTTGGGAAATTTTAATTATTCTTTGCTAACCTACCAGAGCTGGTACAGAAAATTCAAAATCATGCACTTAGGCATTCAATACAGGCAACTCCCCCCCAAAAATCAAGTCAACCTGAGGACAAACACAACAGAGCTAAGTTAGTTCTGCGTGCAAGGGAGAGGTTAGCCAGCATTCGAATATCAGCTCAAAACAATATAAAAATAGAACCGCACCCAGCAAATAAATAATTTTATGTTTTTCTGTATGATCCTCCACCTGCAGTAATAGAGTTTTTTTGCTAAACTTTAAAATTGTGACCCACAGTCAGAGTAACAAAGTATCTCAAAAAGAAAATATTCTCGCTTAAATTGCATTTTTTTTCACACATTGGAAAGAAAAACACAAAAATTTCAGATTTAAAAAGCAATGAACATAAATTCCTTAGTATTTAAATTAGAACTCAAATAAACAAACTAAAATTTTACATGCAAACATTAATTAAAAACTGATAACAAAATATATTTAAAAAAAAAATTGAAATATTTATATATGTACACAACAGAACAGCAACACAAATTCTAGAACTGTCTCGGCTCCAGTTGTGACGATGAGAAAGATGTGTTTGTTTTTATCTCTCTCATCGTTGATTTAATTTAAATTAATTTTTATCTTTTAAATTTTCCTCATCCTACTAAATCACATTAAAGAGCGTTGTGTTTTTCCCGCAATTTCCCAGGTTCCCTAAATATAAACTATTTGTGCAATAAATTGCCCACTAGAATGTTTTATGTTGCTGTACAGTTATGATTTTTACTCAATGTAGGTGTAAAAAGATTTTTCCTACATTATGGTCCATGGCAGCCTCTGTCCAGCAGTACCCATCATTAAACTATATATAAAATCATTATGCATAGACAGAGACTCTCATAGACACTCTTTTAAAATATACTCCATGATAATAAATAAATAGAAATAAGAAATTAAAAAAAAAAGTGCACACTGGGCAACTTGCCACCCCCCCGAAAAAATCAAATTAAAAAATTAGTCATGTATCCTGCTGTGAGTAATGGGAAGTCAGCCCTATCACATAAAATAAATCCTTTCATACAACAATGCTCATATTTTTTTCTTTAACAGGGTTCCCACGGTCCTTGAAAGTCCTTAAAAAGTACTTGAATTTCATTTTCTTTTTCAAGGGCCCTTGAAAGTACTTGAATTTTGTGCAAAGTCCTTGAAAATCCTTGAATTTTCCACTCCAATAGACGGGCTTAGCGCGAATTCTGTCAAGGCTAAACTATTTCCATCTCCACATGCACACGCCATTGTCTACTATAATGATTTTGTCATAAAATTCTTATTTCATTGTCTTGCTTTTGCATATAGTTTCAACTTATTTGTTTGTTTTTTTTCTTGCCAGTTACATTATGGTCCATGGCAGCCTCTGTCCAGCAGTACCCATCATTAAACTTTATATAAAATCATTATGCATAGACAGAGACTCTCATAGACACTCTTTTAAAATATACTCCATGATAATAAATAAATAGAAATAAGAAATTAAAAAAAAGTGCACACTGGGCAATTTGCCACCCCCCCAAAAAATCAAATTAAAAAATTAGTCATGTATCCTGCTGTGAGTAATGGGAAGTCAGCCCTATCACATAAAATAAATCCTTTCATACAACAATGCTCATATTTTTTTCTTTAACAGGGTTCCCACGGTCCTTGAAAGTCCTTAAAAAGTACTTGAATTTCATTTTCTTTTTCAAGGGCCCTTGAAAGTACTTGAATTTTGTGCAAAGTCCTTGAAAATCCTTGAATTTTCCACTCCAATAGACGGGCTTAGCGCGAATTCTGTCAAGGCTAAACTATTTCCATCTCCACATGCACACGCCATTGTCTACTATAATGATTTTGTCATAAAATTCTTATTTCATTGTCTTGCTTTTGCATATAGTTTCAACTTATTTGTTTGTTTTTTTTCTTGCCAGTTACATTATGGTCCATGGCAGCCTCTGTCCAGCAGTACCCATCATTAAACTTTATATAAAATCATTATGCATAGACAGAGACTCTCATAGACACTCTTTTAAAATATACTCCATGATAATAAATAAATAGAAATAAGAAATTAAAAAAAAGTGCACACTGGGCAATTTGCCACCCCCCAAAAAAATCAAATTAAAAAATTAGTCATGTATCCTGCTGTGAGTAATGGGAAGTCAGCCCTATCACATAAAATAAATCCTTTTATACAACAATGCGCATATTTTTTTTTTAAATACTAAGACTTAAATAAATAAAGCTAACTTATAATTCACTTCCCTTTTTTTTTACCTCTTTTAAGTCTTTTAGTCAAACACTTCCCTCACAGCAGGGTACTAAATTGCCCATAAAATAAAACATGTAAATATATAGATAACGTTTTCTTTTTTTTTTTTAATCTGACAGTTATCAGCCAAATGACAACCAACAACAAAAAAAATTAGATTTGTCACAGTTGTTCATTTACACAAATTGGCAAATTTAAGGATTCAGTTACTTAAATCAATTTCTCAAGAAAATCTTCCTACAATTTAAAATGTCCACATAAATAGTCCAGAACGAAAATTAATTTAAACTTTATTGAAATGTTCAATTTAAAGGTAAAGTCCACTTGCTCCACATTTAAAGGTCTTATTTTAGTTTGACAACAGTTTGTTTTTATTTCAAGTTTAACTTCAATCATTTTACACAATCCAGTTAGGTAAATAGATTCCATCAAAAATTTAATACTATAGAGTTTTAATTTTCGGTTAACACATAACACAAAAGACATCATAATTACCTCACAATTCTGAGGATGGCTGGTTTTCCACTTTCCTCAAGCCAATAATTTAATTTTTTTGGTCGCACAGGTGCCTACCATCTCAGTCAGAATGCGTACCTGACTATTCAACATTTATCTCCTTGGGAAAGACCATTACGAACATATTTCACACTCTCACGGTTCTTTTTTTTTTTTTTTTTTTTTTTTGTGGGGAGGCCTAGAGGTGTATTTAAGCACCTTTCCGTAAATCCTTACGAGCACAACTCACCCATGTACAGATTTTCTCCGGCATGACTGCTAGGATGTCTATCCAAATTTATTTTTGAGAAAAATCTTCCGACCACATACTAATCGCTGCCGACTACTCTTTTTCTCCTCCAATACAGGAAAGTTTTTTTTTTTTTTTTCTTCTTCCGGAAATTATCCTCTTGAAAGGCCATTTAACATCCTTTTTCTTTTTTCCGAGCATCATACACCATCAAAGTAACATTGGCATCTCCAGTCTCTAAAAACTAGGCATCTAGAATAACGCTTTTCATTTCAGGAAGCTAAGTTTATTTTCCGAAAGTGGACAGAATAATGCTCAACAGTTTACCGGCAATTCCTATCACATTTGCTGTTGTTAGGTCATCCCCATACTTTGAGCTTCACTAGAAAACTTCATACGATCTTGCCGTTGATCTTTCATGGTTAAATTTTTACTTAAGCTGTTATAAGAAAGTAGTTCGTACTTCAAAGCTATGCAGTCTATTTCTGTGAAGGAGGGCACACCAGGGCCCTAGCCGGGGCTTACGCCCCTAAGGACCGACACGTACGGCTACCTACCTACACTCAGTCGTGCGTCTTATCGCTCTCTCGGCGTCCCCCGTGAGCGTCCCTTCGTTCCCGCCTTCTCCGCTGTTGCCACAAACTAAAACTCCCGAAAAAACCTGGCTCATTCACCCGATACGCTATTAAAATCCGCAAGTATCATACTCTGTCATTATCTCTTGGTTTTTCCTGACCCGTGAGGGGGAAGGCATCCCGGCCAGCCCCAGGTCAGCCTTTCACTGCCGCGCGAACGGATGCGAAAATGTTGCTCTCTTCTCTTTCTCTCTCACTTGCGGCAAAGAGCAGATATCTTTTTCTTCTATACTCACTGACAGAGCAGACAATTGCTTCGGGATTTATTTATTTTTTAAATTACGTTATTAAATTATTTCTTTATTTATTATTTTACACAGTTGCGGAAAACTCTTCAACATATATACACATCGCATTGTGTATTAATTTAACTTTGGGTAGTCCTATATATTTTCCATAAACTATATACACATCGCATTGTGTATTAATTTAACTTTGGGTAGTCCTCTATATTTTTACATCGCATTGTGTACTTAATTTAGTCTAATTGAAAAACACATAACGCAAAAGGAAATACATTTCAGCAATTTCCAAGTATAACCCCAATATATCGAAACACTTTGGGTAGCCCTATAAATAAATAATGAATGATTGCCATACAACAAAACATGTATTTCGCATATAAAATAAATATGTTCATTACACTTTGTTAAAGGCAGCCTATAGATATTGCACTGTATTTACCAGAAATTTCGTCCATAGATGTAATGCATTTGAATGCTCTTGGATGGCCTTATACATGAACCTTTTACTTGATTTCGATGAAAAGTTTAGAATAGCATCACTCTATGATACGGATGTAGAATACCAAGTTCGGACGTCCTGCTAAAATTTGTTCCTGATGTATGCTGATAACATACACACAGATACACACAAAGATCAACCGCTAAAAACATTTTTTTCGGATTCAGGAATCCTCAAAACTTGTAAATGTAACAAAAATTTCGATTTTGGAAATTTGACCCGAACAGAATACTTTTTCTACCATATGTATGAGTAAGAGAAAGTGAAAATGTATGAGAGATACAGTTGAATTGCTTGGGACTAGTATAAATTTCCTGGCTATACTTCCCTGGCATATAAACTTCCTAGGGTAATTGTAACTACGGATGAAAAACCAAAGAACAAATCTGAAGTTATCTAATCTACATACAAAACTCAGTTTACATAATAATTCTGTGTAGTTTAAGTCACAAATAAAGCTTCTACAAAGCTTCGAATTTTGAGAGGAACATTCTATCGGAGAGGGAAATATACGCAATTTTTCAGACTTCTAAAACTATCACTGTTTAATATTTGATTTGGTTTGCAAAAGCTAAATGCAAGAAAGAAATAGTCGAGCTTTCTAGCATGACTACATGTTATTTTCAGCAATCAAGCATTAGCAACAGGATACAGAAAAATAGAGAGATTAATGTATAACTTGAGATTGTTGATGCATGATAGCTAAAATATCATCTGAACGATATTCAAAATACTTTTAATATTTAATTTTTGTTTAATTTTTTGTAAAGTTTAATTTTTGTTTAATTTTTTTTTTTAATATAGATTAACAAAATGCAGATAACTTTCTCTGATATACAATTTACTATATACTGCTACAAATATACATTGCAATGTTTGGAGTAGCTAAACAAATAAATGCGTTTGATAAGAAATGGAAAAACTTATACAAATATTGAGGCGTAATTGGGATCAATTTACAAATCTGCATCAAAATACTCATCATCTGTCAGGTAAAATTATATGTATTGATTTAAATTAACCAAAATACTATGTTGTTTAAAATCTGAAAAAAGTATAATTTTAGAATGGTCACCAAAGATTACAAATCATGTTAAGGAAGACGTTAAGTTACAGCCATCACCTGTGATTTTAAAATAAAGCTTTTCTTTTACAATATACAAAAGGGTATTAGAAAATTTTATTTCTTACTAAAAAATTAGTATGCTGCCTCCATCACGAAATTTTCTTCTATATCATTCTATATAATAGTGCTAACTACTGATTAACACACACAAAAATTTATCTTCTATCTATACAGTTTTCTTGAACAGATGCTGAGATATAGTCATCTGGAAAATCGCAGAAAGTAATAACAATGCCTCGACTGATATATGCAATCAAATCGAATCAGCATGATTTTTCATAATACATATTGTATATACCAAGATTGGGTCATTTATATAACATAGAAGCTGAGTCGTAAATGAGATTAAATTGCAGCATAACAGTGCCACCTGTTGGCCAATATGCGCTTAAATTGAAACAGCATTAATTTAGACTAGTGCATTTATATAACATAGAAGCTGAAATGCAGATTTTCCATACATGAAAAATATTGCAGATAGCAGAATCACCTGCCATCCAAGGTACACAAAAATTGAATTAACATAGTTTTTCATAATATCCATTTTATATACCATTTAGTGCATTTATGTACTATAGAGGCTGAGATATAATTCCTCCTTAAATGAGTGAATTTGCTTCTTAGAAGCGACACCCGTTGAGCAGTATATTCCAAAACTAATGAGCACCAATTTAAGTCAAGATAGAAACAAATATCAAGTTTGGTTAAATTATGTCTATTGTTTCGTGAGATACAGTGTTCACAAAATTTTTCTAACACACACACATATACAGACAAACATTTTCTAAAAATAGTCGAATAGTATTTAGGCTATCTCAAAACGTAAAAACCTTTCGAAAACTGGGAGTTGAAATTTTCCATGATTCCAACACTTTCATTTTATGTATGTGGAGTTTTTGTTTCCACCTCTAGATAGACAGCGCTGCTTCTGAATGCAAATCGAAGCGGCTAAACTGAAGAGGGGTTTGTTCGAACAGTTGGTTGTAGTCGCTAGCGAGTTCGGCTGTGTGTGCTGAGTAATGGTGTAGAGCCATAGTCTAATTTTTTATACCTTTTTAATATAATAGTGCACGAGTAGGTGTACTACATATTTCTTTTCTTATTAGAGGTAATGAAACCTGTGCTTAGAAAGGATTACCTGAATGATAAGAAGTGAATTGTGAAACTACATGTACTATTTTATTAATATTCCTTCGACGTCCATTTTGAATCGTCTTCATCCAATATTCCAAGAAAATATTCATGTGCATTTCTTTTTTGAACCTTCATCTAGTACGGAGCCTATATGTATATTAGAAGAAAGTAATAATGAATATAGAAACTTAAATTTTATTTGTTATTCCTTTTTATTTGTTATATGTATATATATATATTAATTTTATTTGATACATACACACACAGACATATATACATATATTGTGAAAATTTTTCGAACATTGCAAAGGATGAAATGAAAAATATCATATGAAGAATAGATATATTATGAAGAACTTTATTTTTCATGTATTTGCTTAAAATCAACTAGACAGCAAATAAAGGACGGATACAATAATAAAGTTTTATGTTAAAAAAAAAAAAAAAAACTTTGTTTAGAGGATGTGAATGATCTCGTCTACTAATTCATTGTTCCTTAATTGTTTTATTTTATTTTATTTTATCCATATTTTTTAACTTTATTTAAAACTAGTATGTTGTGGCCACCACAAGACTTTCTTCTATATTTTCCTATACATATACAAAAAAAAAAAAAAAAAAAAAAACGATTTTTTTTCAAAGTTTTTTTTTTTTTTTTTTTTTTTGTTAAAAGTAATACATATTCAATCAGTAACAATATTAAAAAAAAAAAAAAAAAAAAAAAAAAAAAATTACGAATTTTTTTCTAAATTTTTTTTTTTTTTTTTTTTTTTTTTTGTTAAAAGTAAAAAAAATCGATAACTTTGTTTTAAATTATCACAGATTTATGGTTCAACCATTCGTTTTAAAGGTATTGACGAGACCTTTCGAAAGATACCCAATGTGAAAATTTACCCCCCCTGGGGGGGGGGGGGTATTTCCCCCTAGTAGGGGGGAAGCGATGCCCCCATGCACAAAATATTTTTCCTAGTTACATACTACTATTATCAATAATTCATATTAATTTTACAATCACAAGTTTAAAATAACTCTTATTATGCACATTTTTTAAAATAACTCTTATTATGCACAATTTTTGTCCTATACCTGCCATGTTAAAAATTTAGATAAAATGCTATCAAAGCGCAAACTGTTGAGCTATTGATCCCGAAATACAATCAGCACCAGTTTATGTCGGGGACCAACTAAATACCAAGTTTGGTAAAATTTCGTTTTAAAAAAAAATATATATATACGATTTTTTTTTCTAAGTTTTTTTTCGTCAAAAGTAAAAAAAAAATCGATAACTTTGTTTTAAATTATCACAGATTTATGGTTCAACCATTCGTTTTAAAGGTATTGACGAGACCTTTCGAAAGATACCCATCTTGAAACTTTGCCCCCCCCCCCCCCCGGTGTGGGGGGGAACCGATGCCCCCACATGCACAAAAATTTTTTCCCAGTTAACTATTACTATTATCAACGAGACCTTTCGAAAGATACCCATCTTGAAAATTTACTTTCCCGGGGGGTACTTCACCCCCAGGGGGGAACCGATGCCCCCACATGCACAAAATTTTTTTCCTAGTTAACTACTACTATTATCAATAATTCATATTAATTTTACAATCACAAGTTTAAAATGACTCTCATTATGCCCATTTATACGGAATTTTCTCCTATGCTGCCATGTTAAAAATTTGCATAAAATGCGATCACAGCGCCACCTGTTGAGCTATTGATCCCAAAATCTAATCAGACCCTTTCCATGTCAGGGTCCAACTATACACCAAGTTTGGTTCAATTTCATTCATTGGTTCGTGAGATACGGGAAAAAATACGAAATTTTGCGATCACAGCGCCACCTGCTGGGCTATTGATCACCTAATCTATTCAGCACAATGCCCCGCCAGGGTCCAACTATGTACCAAGTTTGGTTGAATTTCATTCATTGGTTCGTGAGATACGGTGAAAACACTAAACCACAGACAGACAGACATTTTTTAAAAACTATCAATTCGTGTTCAGGACACCCCAAAACGTGTAGATCCGTCAAAAAACGGATGTCGAAAATTTTCGCGAATCCAATATTTTCTCTATATTACATATAGAAGAAAGTAAAAAGAGAGAAAAAGAGAATTTGAAAGATGGCAAATTACCAGAAGGCTTATAAAAGATGGAGATTAGCTTAAATATATATGGATTTTCGTTACAATTTTTCCAGAAAGATTGATTTCAAATCGATACAAATTTTAGCTTACAAAATTTTAGAAACCAAAATTCTAAAATAACTTATTGAGCAGAAATTAATTTATAAAATTTTTTATAAAACAACAATTATGACAAAATTTTAAGGTACGAGTATAGAGCGCAGAAAAAACAATTTTTCCAAGGGTACAAAAAATATATAATCATATCGGCCAGCAATTTTTTATTTTAACGTAACCAAAAAATTTATATCGTGTAATGAAATAATTTCTTTATGTCTGAATAACTTTAAAATATTTCCGAAAATAATTAAATGTTATCTCAGTTTCCCATATGCTAGTATTGGTAGTATAAAAAGCATTATCGTACAAATGAAGCATAATAATATAATTCCAATATTTATAAAACTTTTTTTTTTACTAAAAATTTATTCTCAGAAAGATTAAATTTCTATTTTAAAAAGAATTCTATTTAGAAATCTGTTCTTATAAAGTAAAAAAAAACTCGTATGTTGTGGCCACCACAAGACTTTCTTCTATATTTTCCTATATACATATTCAATCAGTAACAATAATAATAAAAAAAAAAAAAAAAAAAAAATACGATTTTTTCTAAGTTTTTTTTCTTTTTTTTTTTTTTTTTTTTTTTGTTAAAAGTAATACATATTCAACCAGTAACAATATTTAAAAAATAAATAAATAAATAAAATAAAAAAGATTTTTTTTCTTTTTTTTTTGTTAAAAGTAAAAAAAATCGATAACTTTGTTTTAAATAATCACAGATTTATAGTTCAACCATTCGTTTTAAAGGTATTGACGAGATCTTTCGAAATATACCCATCTTGAAAATTTACCCCCCCCGGGGGGGGGAAGCGATGCCCCCACATGCACAGAAATTTTTTCCTAGTGAACTATTTCTATTATCAATAACTTATATTAATTTTACAGTCACAAGTTAAAAAAAACTCTCATTATGTACATTTATACAAAATTTTGTCCTATACTGCCATGTTAAAAATTTAGAAAAAATGCTATCACAGAGCCACCTGTTGAGCTATTGATCCCCAAATGTAATCAGTACCAGTTTATGTCGGGGACCAACTAAATACCAAGTTCGGTTAAGTTTCGTTAAAAAAAAAAAAAAAAAAATTACGATTTTTTAAATTTTTTTTCGTTAAAAGTAAAAAAATCGATAACTTTGTTTCAAATTGTCACAGATTTATAGTTCAACCATTCGTTTTAAAGGTATTGACGAGATCTTCCGAAAGATACCCATCTTGAAAATTTACCCCCCCCCCCAGGGGGGAACCGGTGCCCCCACATGCACAAAATTTTTTTCGTAGTTAACTACTACTATTATCAATAATTAATATTAATTTTACAATCACAAGCTTAAAATAACGTTCATTATGTACATTTATACGAAATTTTGTCGTATGCTGCCATGTTAAAAGTTTACATAAAATGCGATCACAGAGCCATCTGCTGGGCGATTGATCCCAAAATCTAATCAGACCCTTTCCATGTCAGGGTCCAACTATACACCAAGTTTTGTTCAATTTCATTCATCGGTTCGTGAGATACGGTGAAACATACGAAATTTTGCGATCACAGCGCCACCTGCTGGACGATTGATCCCCAAATCTAATCAGCTCCATGCCCCGTCAGGTTCCAACCATATACCAAGTTTGGTTGAATTTCATTCATTGGTTCGTGAGATACGGTGAAAAATACGAAAATTTGTCCTATACTGGCATGTTAAAAATTTACATAAATTGCGATCACAGCGCCACCTGATGGACTATTGATCCCCAAATCTAATCAGCACAATGCCCCGCCAGGGTCCAACTATATACCAAGTTTGGTTGAATTTCATTCATTGGTTCGTGAGATACGGTGAAAAATACGAAAATTTGTCCTATACTGCCATGTTAAAAATTTACATAAAATGCGATTACAGCGCCACCTGTTGGGCTATTGATCCCCAAATCTATTCAGCACAATGCCCCGCCAGGGTCCAACTATATACCAAGTTTGGTTGAATTTCATTCATTGGTTCGTGAGATACGGTGAAAATACTAAACCACAGACAGACAGACAGACATTTTTAAAAAACTTTTAATTCGTGTTCAGGACACCCCAAAACGTGTAGATCGGTCAAAAAACGGAGGTCGAAAATTTTCGCGAATCCAATACTTTTTCTATATTACATATAGAAGAAAGTAAAAAGAGAGAAAAAGAGAATTTGAAAGATGGCAAACTACCAGAAGGCTTATAAAAAAAGGAGATTAGCTTAAATATATATGGATTTTCGTTACAATTTTTCCAGAAAGATTTATTTCAAATCGATACAAATTTTAACTTACAAAATTTTAGAAAACAAAATTCTAAAATAACTTATTGAGCAGAAATTAATTTATAAAATTTTTTATAAAACAACAATTATGACAAAATTTTAAGCTATAGAGCGCAGAAAAAACAATTTTTCCAAGGGTAAAAAAAAATATATAATCATATCGGCCAGCAATTTTTTATTTTAACGTAACCAAAAAATTTATATCGTGTAATAAAATAATTTCTTTATGTCTGAATAACTTTAAAATATTTCCCAAAATAATTAAATGTTATCTCAGTTTCCCATACGCTAGCATTGGTAATATAAAAAGCATTATCGTACAAATGAAGCATAATAATATAATTTCAATATTTATAAAACTTTTTTTTTACTAAAAATTTATTCTCAGAAAGATTAAATTTCTATTTTAAAAAGAATTCTATTTAGAAATCTGTTCTTATAAAGTAAAAAAAAACTCGTATGTTGTGGCCACCACAAGACTTTCTTCTATATTTTCCTATATACATATTCAATCAGTAACAATATTTAAAAAAAAAAAAAAAAAAAAAAAAAAAAATACAATTTTTTTTTCTCCTAAGGTTTTTTTTTTTTTTTTTTTTTTTGTTAAAAGTAATACATATTCAACCAGTAACAATATTAAAAAAAAAAAAATAAAATAAAATAAATAAATAAATAAAATAAATAAATAAAATAAAATAAAAAAGATTTTTTTCTTTTTTTTTTTTTTTTTTTTTTTTTTTTTGTTAAAAGTAAAAAAAATCGATAACTTTGTTTTAAATTATCACAGATTTATAGTTCAACCATTCGTTTTAAAGGTATTGACGAGATCTTCCGAAAGATACCCATCTTGAAAATTTACCCCCCCCCCCAGGGGGGAACCGGTGCCCCCACATGCACAAAATTTTTTTCGTAGTTAACTACTACTATTATCAATAATTAATATTAATTTTACAATCACAAGTTTAAAATAACGCTCATTATGTACATTTATACGAAATTTTGTCGTATGCTGCCATGTTAAAAGTTTACATAAAATGCGATCACAGCGCCATCTGCTGGTCGATTGATCCCAAAATATAATCAGACCCTTTCCATGTCAGGGTCCAACTATACACCAAGTTTGGCTCAATTTCATTCATCGGTTCGTGAGATACGGTGAAACATACGAAATTTTGCGATCACAGCGCCACCTGCTGGACGATTGATCCCCAAATCTAATCAGCTCCATGCCCCATCAGGTTCCAACTATATACCAAGGTTGGTTGAATTTCATTCATTGGTTCGTGAGATACGGTGAAAAATACGAAAATTTGTCCTATACTGCCATGTTAAAAATTTTCATAAAATGCGATCACAGCGCCACCTGATGGGCTATTGATCCCCAAATCTAATCAGCACAATGCCCCGCCAGGGTCCAACTATATACCAAGTTTGGTTGAATTTCATTCATTGGTTCGTGAGATAAGGTGAAACACTAAACCACCGACACAGACAGACAGACACACAGACAGACATTTTTTAAAAACTATCAATTCGTGTTCAGGACATCCCAAAACGTGTAGGTCCGTCAAAAAACGGAGGTCGAAAATTTTCGCGAATCCAATACTTTCTCTATATTACATATAGAAGAAAGTAAAAAAAAAAGAAAGAAATACAAATGAATGTGGTTTATCTCTTTATATTATTAAAATCTGTGCGCGTCTGTCTTTCTGTCTGTCTGTCTGTCTGTCTGTCTGTCTTTCTGTCTGTCTGTCTGTCTGTCTGTCTGTCTGTGAGAAATGCCTTGTGACCGCTAAAGCTCCGGCGCTAATGGTCGCATCGCTTCGAAACCGGTGTCAACAGACGCAGAATTTCTTCATCTCGACATCGCGATAATTCGCTAAGCGATGCGACCCTAATTAGCGGAGATATTAATTAAAACTTCCACCCTTGTCTACCGAAAAATGACCCAGAATTCATGATTAAATGCTTAAAAAGCGACATTTTTAAGGAAAAAGTGGAAAATAAATTAGAAATATCAGTCGTATCGTTACAAATAAGGTATCAAATGAAAGATCCGATTTTTCTGAATCCGACGGTTTAAACAGCTTATCGATAGGGCAATTAGATTTTTTAAAATTAACTAAAGTATGAAAAAAAGGGTGGCAACAAATCACAAGAGTTTTATTAATTTCGCAATAGACGTATTTCGGTTACCATGGCGCCGGGCGAAAGAATAAATAGATTTTACTTCCTGCTTTACTGATTTTATACTGGAAATAAAAATTGCAAATTTCAAAATGCTTCAATTTTATTCAAAATTATTTCAAACTTGCTACACACTTTTAACATCACAAGACGAAGTAGCAGTTAAAATTTCACCGGGTTTCCAAAATAAATAAAAAATGTACAATTTAATTGCAAATTAAATTTTATTCTCATACGCGTATTTCAAATTCTAACTATGATTAAATTATTTTTAATACATCTTTCGAAAGATATTTTAAAGTACTTTTATATTATCGAAAGTGGGATTCAAGATTTCGCTTCATTTACACGTTTTGAGGTCTCCTGAATCGGTTTTCTTTTTTATCTCAGCTACTAATTAAAATAATTTCATAAGTAATACATCATTTGATAGCTTTGTTGATTTGGAATCGAACAGTAGATTACAGAAATTTCTACCGCCAGATGGCGCTGTAATATTTTCAAATTTCAATAGTTCAATTTCTAATTATGATTAAATTATTTTTAATACATCATTCGAAAGATATTTTAAAGTTTTTTTATATTATCGAAAGTTTTCACCAGATTTACACGTTTTGAGGTTACCTGATTAGGTTTTCTTTTGCATCTCAGCTAATTCAGTTTGACCGTTCAAAATTGATATATGTAGGTTAATTAGGAAGGGCTGAAAGGTTGGGGAAGATATAGGCGTGTACCGCGCTCACGGGACAGCGCTGCCGAAGGCAGTGGGGACCTGTTCCGACTTTTTAACCGATGAGAAATGATTTTTTTTTAAATTTCTTTTCTTAAGAAAAAAATTTGACTTGAGAAGGAATATGTGCGCGTAGCGCGCGTATACCTTCACACGTGCGCGCGCAGCGCGCATGGGTCTGCGCTGCCGAAGGCAGTGGGGACACGGTGTGAGTTTTTACACGATCAGAAAGGATTTTTTTAGGGGGCACGAAGGGTCAGGGAAGGAATACGCGCGCGCAGTGCGTGTATTCCTTAACTTAAACGCGCGCAGCGCGCACGGGACTGCGCTGCCGTAGACAGTGAGGACCCAGTCCGACTTTGTACCTGATGAGAAATTATTTTTTAAATTTTCTTTTCTTAAGAATAAAAATTTTATTTGAGAAATCAAATTTTATTTGGACCCGGACCGACTTTTTACCCAATCAAGAAATGATTTTTTTTTTTTTTTTTTTTTAATTTCTTTTCTTAACACTAAAAGTTACTGTTAGTGATTCATTAATTTTAGTGATTCATTTGAAAATACTGACCCGCTAGCGGGCGAAGCTCGCTAGTTTATTAAAAAAATCTAAATTCAGCATTGAAATTTAACTAACGCATTCATAAATATTTATTCTATCTTTATTAGAAAAGTATTTCTTTTTTACGCATTTCATAACTTACTCGTAGAAATGCATTTATAATTTTTGATTAATTATTATTAAGTCTGAATTTAAATAAAATTTTTTTGAAGCAGAAATTTATGTAAACCTTTACAACAAAATTACAGCGTGCGTTTGGTGATAATAGTAATAAGTTTTTAATTATGAATTTTTGGAAAAATATTTAACATATAGACATGTTTATTTATTTATGGTACAATGTATTATCTTATTTACATTTTAATACATTAAAAAAAAAAAAAAAAAAAAAAAAAAACTATTTCAGATTAAATTGACAAAAAAGCAAAAATTCCACAAAATTAAAAAAAAAAGTATGCCATGCATTTGGACATTTGGGTCTTCCTAATTCTCAGTCTGTATTCACATTCACGCGAGTTTCCGAGGAAATAAATGAAATATTCAAGTGATTAGGTAACGAGTCTTAAAAATTGATATAGCCCAGATAAATCTAAAAAACACATTTTGATTATGATTGCTATCGATGCAACTTTGGAATAACACCTTATGCCAAAAACCACCAGGTTCAAACCCTGACCTGTTCAATTTTGGCTCTTGTTAAAAGAATTCGGCATTTCTATCAAAGAATGTATAATTATATGGTCGAAATTAAAATTAAAGTTAAATTAATGTAGTTTTAACCTATTTTTAGGTATTTATTTGTTCAAGTACTCAAAGAGCTGATAAAATATTTCATCCCCACTGAAATGCATGTGACGCTAGAATAGCATCACATGCTAGAATAGCATCACATGCATTGGCAGCGTCATCAATGCATGTGACGCTAGAATAGCATCTGGAAATTCACTGAATTTTACTTTCGTGTATTGGCAACAGTATGTGGTATTATTTAATTAGAATTCGAACAGGAAATGATGTTGTAAAATATCATAAGTGTGCACGAGATATGAATGCAGACATTCACATGGGTCAGAAATATAGCTAGGTGCCAACAGTCTGCCTCATGTAAAAACTTAATGTTGATGAATTAAACCCACTTGTCTCCGACACATAAGGCCAGTGATTGCTTCTCAGCTTGCAACTTTTGAATCAAATGTTTAAAAATAAGAAAAATAGTTCTGGACTACAGGATACCTGGGAGAAAAGACGGAAGTGAAATGAAATATTTTTTTGAAAAGAGGGCTTATAAAAGAGACGGATGAGTTTCGCCAAATGAGTTTTTTTCCCCTTCAAACCCGAGCTGTAAAAGGGAGAAGAGAAATAGAGATCTCTCGTACTGTCAGGCCGCAGACGATTGATCCCTGGTTGGCAAAGTGCCAAGACGATTCCACTCACTCGCTGGGAGACACAGCAAAGGAAGAAGAGGAGAGCGGGGGGGAATTTTTCTATTATTCTTGTTTCTTCTGTTATGTGTAGAATCGAAATAACTTTAGTATATCCACACAACGATATTTGGCGATTTTTTGTTGGCGATTATGGCTAAATCATAAATGATAAAAAGATAATCTAAATCATAAAACATAAAACATAAAATCATAAATCCAAAATAAACAACATATAGGCTGCCATATTATATCGCAAACAGTCCAGAACGACATCGTTATCGTTCAAAATGGCGCCAAAAAATCGCCAAATTCAGCTGTGGGGATATACTAAAGTTATACCAATGGATCATACATATGGTACAAGTTCTCGGATTAAACCTCTCCGTAGTGAATCGAAGCGTATTGTACATAATGTCATTAAGTTTTGTGATAAAGAAGCTTTAGAAGGAGAAGTTATTGTTTGAAGAATTTTAATTATTTCTTCAAAAATTTTGATAATAAATATCAAAATGAAAGTAAGTGTCAAATATTTAAAGCAACATCCAATTTTAAATAGTGTCATTTTAAATAGTTTGTTCGTTCGGTGCAACTTGCGAGGCACTTGCGTCCAGTGAGGTACAATTTTCACATTAGTCCCTTTAGGTACAACTTGCACATTAGTCTCCTTTAAATATAGTGACCAGCGAAGCTGGCAAAGCATTCATTGATTCACTACCTTAATTGATTTCACATTCCGTCATTTTTGACGGTGTTATATACTAGTTTGTAAATAATAATTGACATAATTTTTTAATTAGTGTTACACGCTTCAAAAGTTTCAAAATACTGACAAAGCTTTAAATTTTAATTTTAAATGAGTAATATTTATATAGAAATCTAAAACTATCCCTTTGTAATATTATCAGTTTTTCTATCTTTTAATGAATCGTAAAATATTTATATAACCAGATATTCAAGAATCAGTTCAAAGAAGGAAAAGAAATGCAATCAGTGAGTTTATAATTTTTTCATACCCATAAACAAACACATCCCTAGGTACTAAATTTTATAAATGGACCAGCTTTTTTCACCCATGTGCATATGACGCCAGAGATCATCCTTCTGCGGTTTATCAGTATATGAAAAGACTTGACTCGAATTTAGAGGAGCGAATTTTTCTGCTACACATCTCCAATTTCGTAGCTGGTCAAGTCAACAATTTGACTAACAATTTATTTCCTAGAGTCTAATCTGAGTACTTGTATTATCTAAACAGCCATATTTGAGTCTCTTAAAATTAACTGGCTCATGCGTGCTTATAATAATTTTTTTTTAATCTAAAAGTGATTTGATTTTCGGAATTTTGTGCTGACAAATAATTCTATTTGAGAATCCTTTTGTATAAACTTCATAATTTACGAAAGACTAAATTTATTTGCTTCATACGATATTTAATCAAGATTTTTTTTACAATTAAAGTTTATATAAATAAAATCTTTTTGTATTGACACCTATAATAGCTATTGTACCTTTTGTAAAACCTACTTAGTTAATTATATAAAAAAAAAAAAAAAAAAAAAAAAAAACGTTACAATATGCTCTCCTTTAAATGTCAATAAATATTCCTTTTTTATTTTTCTTTCTTCAGAAAATGTAGTTTTATTTTCAAAGTTATTATTATTATTCTGAACCTGAACCACCAAAATTAGAAACACATCAAAATGATTATTTGAATAGTGATTTAAAAATAATTTTCAAATGTTCCTTTTTAGGCCTGTCTGAAATTTTTGAAAGCGACGAAATACTTATTAAAACCATTTTTAAATAATTTTTGTGAATATTTCTATATTTTTGCATAAATTGTTTTCTTTATCGTAAAAGAATTTAAAGTATGGCAATGAAAACTATGGGGGAGAATAGTACCTAGGCTTTTTTACTTAGAAAATAGAGGTTATCGTTTGAACAGAAATTACAACAGGAAATTTTGAAAAATGCTTTTTTTTAAATATAAATACCTTTGGGTGCATTAAATGGATGTTTTATATTAATGGACATTAAATATTTTTATCAAAGATGCCTTATCTTCTAACAGGTGCGGTAATATTGGCTGAAGGAAGATCGAAGATCAGATAATTTGCACCTCTCAAATATTGAAGCAAGAAGTACGACCCGACCAGGTATAGTTCCCAACGATGCTGGCCCATATATTTAACAAAAACTGTCTCTTGGGTGCACGGGTTCTTGTTGCATGTGGATTCTCTTACAGTCAAACGTATGTATTATTTGAGTTATACATTCTCTCTTACTTGAAGACTGTCTCATCAGTGAACAAAACAATGGCTTGGAAACGGGTATCAAATGTGCGCATCTGTAAATATCAACGTGCAAAGCAAAATCCCTTTCGTCCACGCGTTGGATGTAGTGCCATTGTCATGCAGGATTCGTCAGACGCTGCTTTGGACAATCCCGACACGACTGGCAATAGCATCGGGAGTGTTCTATACCAGACCCAGCAGAATCTCATCGTTGGCTGGCGTTTTTACTGTTCTCTCGCGTTGCTGTGTGTCCTCGAAGAAAGATCCCTTATCCGACAATTTCTGGTGCAAGTTTGCAAAGAGGGTGAAGGGTGCAACGTTACCCCATAAGGCAGGGAGTTTGCCTTATGGGGTAACGTTGCGCGTACAACTGCTGTGCGGCTTGCCCACTGTAGTCAGCGGCCTCATAAGCCAGATGCATATGAGTGAGCTCCGCATTTATATAACTTGCCATCCTACTACCACTCTGTCGGCAAAAGAGATCGGATAAAGTTATTTTTCAGTAATAGGTTACTTCACGTTACTTTACGCAATCTTCTTATTATATTAAGCTTGATCGTCACATAAAACCACAAAAAAAAAAAAAAAAAAAAAAAAAAAAAAAAAGAGTACATTTGCATACGTTGTAATTTTGCGTAATTTTAGCCCAGGCTGCTATAAGAAATTTCAAATATAAACATAAATATCCTACTACACAGATCTAATGCAACATTAATTAAAATCAACCTAACCTATAAACATCTTGCAATCTTCCTCTCTCCCATATATTTCTGTTAAAACAAGTCTCTATAAGTTATTACCCAAACGATTGTATTGTCCCATGAAAAATAATCTACATCAAATAATTGCCTCTAAGCTAATACATATCACAGATGTTTAAACTTATAGCATAATCATATTATTTATACAAGATGTTAAAATTCATTGCCTATTAAAATTTAGATTAATATTTCACCAAGAATAATCGGTTGTTTA
The DNA here is from genome assembly GCA_963930645.1 of Salticus scenicus. Taxonomy (NCBI): domain Eukaryota; kingdom Metazoa; phylum Arthropoda; class Arachnida; order Araneae; family Salticidae; genus Salticus; species Salticus scenicus. The sequence continues at coordinate 221,912,231 of OZ005650.1, read as the reverse complement.
GAATAATATATTTAAGAAAATATGGAAAAGCTCAGTTGTATGGCAGCCGAAAATATTATTTGAACGTACTATTTGACTAATATAAAGATGGAAGTATTTTTTTTGAACTTGTTGAATGAACGCAGAAATATATTACTAGATTACTTATAAAGTCACTGACATTTCACTAGTTCCTTCGAATAAAAGAATATCTTTCACACTGGGTAAATAATTTAGTTATTTGTCGGTATTTTTTTTTAGAACATTGCCAGAGATTCCTCGCTTATTCCTCCTGCAAATATAATGTTCACAGTGTCATTTATTTAATAGGATCTTTTCAGTAATATATTACTAGGTTAATATAATTTTTTAATGCAGTGATAGTATTATTTATATTATTACGTGAAATGATGCTCATCTCTAGTTGGCAGGCGAAACGAAGCTTCACAGCGAGAGCATCTGCAGCAACCGCTTATGTGCAAGGTTATTTGACGCTTAAGTTTATATAGCGTGATCTAACTCGTACACCATCCCAGCATTTTTTCTCTACTAAGAATAATTAACATGTTTTCTCATCGTTTGGGTGTACTCTACCTCTTCTGAAAATTTGTAATCGCTGTGCTGGAACATACTATTGAAAAGGAGGTTTTTAAAAATGTTAATCAATCAAAGTGAGTGTAGAAAGGGAAACGGTGCAATAAAACAAATTATTTTCAGAGTTTATTGTGCAGAGAGTTTACAAAGAATATCCAAGAAGATTCTCCATGTATATGTATTAAGTTCATGCATAGATAGTCCAGCCAGTGGAAAAATAAAATTATATTTATCGTAAGAAATTTTGTATTCCTGAACCATTCGACAGAAACTTTACAATAAATTTCTTTTACTTCAGAAATGGAAGGAAAAGATAATGTTATCCCAAAAGCATGTCATAAAAGCACCACTCGTTTTGTAGTCAAACCGAAATCGGATAAGAATAATTTTTCATAATAATTTTACTCATTAAATTTAACAACTTTGGTTTATTGGTCGAGGCTAAGAAATAGTTACGAAGCACATTATCAAATGCGCAGCATAGTAGTGTTAACCTATTTCCATTAAATACGACTCATTTTATATTAAATGGAATCTGCTAAATTTCTCATTAAAAGCATCTTATGTATGAAGTGTATTGCAATTCCATCAAATAGCTATTCTGTAATAGCTATTATTAAAATTGTGAAACATGCGGAATAATAGATCTACTTATATATTGTCAGGACCATTTCACGTTCTAAGGTCAAACTAAGTAGGAAATTTCATTTAAATTTCTTCATCTACTTATAAGCTGCAAAGTCTACAAAAGTTTTTACAAACTCAGATTGGGAATTTATAAACAGTAATATTCTGTTCAAGATACAAATAAAAATACTAGTATGTTGTGGCCACCACATGACTTTCTTCTATATTTTCCTATACAAATTCACTCAGTAAAAATAATTTATTAAAATTATTATTTAAAAAAAATTATCTTCCATGATAATGCAGACAATTTCCATATTAGAGACGTAGTATTAAACTAAATATCCCCAAAAAAAGTAATTTTATTGTCAATATTACATTATATATATATATATTGTTAAAAATGAAGAAAATCGATAATTTTATTTTAAATTTTCGCAGATCGATGGTTTAAAGGTATTGGCGAGCTCTTTTGAAAGATAACCCATTATGAAAATTTACTCCCCTCGAGGGGGAACTTCACCCCCCGGGGGGGGGGGCGAGGCTCCTACACATACAAAAAATTTTCCCAGTTGACTATCTCTTTTATAAATAATTTTTGTAAATTTCATAATGATTACTAAAAAAAAATTCTCTTTATGCATATTTATACAAAATTTTGTCCTATACCATCATGTTAAAAATTTAGAAAAGCGGGATGGCAACGCAACCTGTAAGACAATTTTTACCAAAAGTTGATAGGCACTAATTTATGTCAAGGTGCAACTACATACCAATTTGTGTGAAATTCTGTGCAGTAGTTCCTGAGATACAGTTGCTACAAAATTTTGTCACACACACACGCACACACAGACAGACAGACATTTTCTAAAAATGGTCAAATCGTGTTGTACAGCTCTCAAAACGTGTAAACCCATCAAAAACCCGAGATTGAAAATTTTTACGAATCCAATACTTTCTTCTATTGAATATAGAAGAAAGTAATAAAACTCTGAAAAATCAGAAGTCATAAATTTTCAAACTTCACTACTTTTTTATGTATAAGAAAGAAAAGAATAATTAAATGAATCTAGAATCGAAAAAATAAAAATAAAAGCATAATTGATATATTTGAATAATGCCAGCGTCATTAAAATTGATACCGTAATTAAATGTACGAAGTATTTTATATACAAGTCAGGGTTAATTTGAAATATTTAATAAAGGATACGTATCATCAAATGCAGCTGATGAATTAATTAGCGTCATTTCGACATCATTAATTTTTATCTCAAACAAACTTATGATAGGAAATGTATCATAGTACATTTATAATTTAAAAGTTTAACTTGCATAGTAAATCTCTTCTGCAAATTAAAAATACTTTCTTAAATTTCCCAGATGATTTAAAATGGAGAATTTAATTTAATAAGTTGTCAAATATTTTCTGAGAAATATAAAATTGCCAAATAAAGTAAAAGTAATATAATTTTAATAATTAATTTAAAGAATAATATTAGATTTTGGTCAGATTTTATTTATTCTTTACTGAACTCCTTTTTTTTTTTTTTTTTTTTTTTGGGGGGGGGGGGGGGGGGCGGGGGGTCCTATTTAAAAAAAAAAAAAAAAAAACTATAGACTATAAATACCTTCGAAATTTACTTGTTTGTTACATCGTTTAATAACAAATTTATTTTACCTCCGTGATGACATCTTAAAGAGCACATTGTTTTTCCATGATGAAGAAGAAAACTATCAGAAATTAGTTTTACGTTAAAAGAAAAACCTGAAAATAGATTTCTCTTCTGTAGCAAAGTACAGTCGGCAAAAGAAAGGAAGAAAAAAAAAAAAAAAAAAAAAAAAAAACATTCCCTTCCCAGACTATTTCATGGTCAGTTATCGTAGAAACATGCGACTGGTGCCGATCGATTTGTAATAACGTCTAGTTATCAATACAATTGTTAAAATTTGGTCAGGATGTCGTTTACATTTTAAAAATTACTTCAAATTAATTTCTTCGAATGGCAACATCCATTTTTGACTTTAAATTATCTCTTGATAAAATTGCAAGAGAAAATGTTTTAGGGGTAAATCCTTAAATAAAAAAATAAAAAAAATTAAATTAAGATCTAACACAGAAAACTATTATGTTCATTCAGATAATAATCGGAAAAAGAGCATGAAAATTTTAAATATAAAATAAACTAAAGAAATGCTAATTAAGAAATGATGTGTGCATCCAAAATTACTTGAATAACTATTTTAAATCATGTGTATGCAAAGTTGCAGATGTCACAAATGAAAACAAAAGGCAAACAGGAAGAAAAAGACCCCCCCCCCCAAGAGCAATAAAAATTGAAATATCACTGTAACTCGAAAAATAATGATAAGAATGAGCTGAAAATTTCGAAACGCACATTTTTGATAATGTCCATTCTATTCATGAAACAATTAGGTCATTATTCATAATCTTTTGAAATACGAATTTTTAAATAATTTTCATAATTAAAAATACGTTTTTTAATCAAAAATATGCATGGAACATGTTTGAGTCACTTCCTTCTAACGCATTAAAAAGAAAAAAAAATGAAATTTGAATATAATAATTTTTTAGGAAGATTTGAATTGTTTGTCACAGTCATTTAACATTAACATTGACAAAAATTACTACTATGCTAGTTGCTACTACTATGCCACCGTACTTTAGAATGTAAAATACATACAAAATAAATAAATAAAAATAAATAAATAAATAAAAACCCATAGAAACAAGGAAAAAAAGAGTCAAAATTCCTTAGAAAAAAGCATTGGAAACAAAAAAAAAAAAAAAAAAAAAGAATCTCACAATTTCAAGTGTAGAAAAAAAAAAAAAAAAGGCTAACACCGGAAGAAATAAAAGGGCAAAATTCACTAGAAAAAGACATCGAGGGGAGGGTTGGGGCATTATATCTGTCGTCGACGGTTTAATACAACTCGCCTTGTATAAGTATTGCACTATCAAAAATTGAGAGAAATATATAAACTGTACCATTTTTCGGGCTCATTCATTCCAAATAATCCCAAAAACTTGTCAAAAGGGGATGACTATTGAAAAAAAAAATGAAGTTAATGTCCATTCTAATATGTAGACTACCCCCTAAGCAAAATCTAATTATTCCGTTATCAACTAGACGTAATTACTAATCGACTGGAGCCAGCCTCATATTTACAGGATGATTTGCGACAAAATTAGTTGGGGTGGGGGGGCTTTTTTTTTCTTTTGCCGACTGTACATTGTCAGAAAACAGCAAGGCTGTAAAAATGTATCTTGCTTTGAACTGTTTAGGTTGAAGCCTTATAAAAACATATTAATAGCACTATTTCTAAAGAGAAATAATTAAAACGATTGCTTTTATGTAACTCTGTACATTGCTTAAAATTTATAACAGTGCCATATAAGTAGTGTGAAAAGGGGGGTTCATTGACAACAGGGTGGAGGCTTTGAGGCGTACGAAGATAGTATAAATTATTTTATTTTGTTAAACTCGAATAAATTTAAATAATACTTATATAGTAACAATATATAAAGTTTAATTTAAATAACATACTCATACAATTACAGTATAACTTTATTGCCTATAAAATTTATTTACTGTTTTACAAGTGAATTTTTTTTTTATGTTGCAAATTTTTTATGAATGTAAAAGTATTTGTAACTTAGGGCTTAAATAGTAATTTCAACTCAAATAAATATTAAGTGTGAAACTTATTTAATGGTAAATGCAAAAATAATACTTTTATAGTAACAATATAAAGTTTAATTTATAGTGCAAATCAATGTATATGACTTTACAGCCTACAAAATTTATTTACAGTTTTAAAACTTTCGTGTGAATTTTTTTGAATGATAATGATTTTTTAAATTAATATAAAATGCTTGTTAACATATTTTTAATCAACGTAAAAATATTTCCTAGTTATGGCTTGCTTAAACAGTAATTTCAATTCAAATAAAAGTTAAGAGTAAAATTTAATGGTAAATAATACTTGTGTAGTAACGATATAAAGTTTAATTTAATGTGTAAATCAATGTATATAATTTTATAACCTATACAATTTATTTATTGTTTCAAAACTTTCGTGTGAATTTTTTTAAATGATAGGGATTTTTTAAGTGAATATTACATGTGTGTTAAATTTTTAATGAAGGCAAAAGTATTTGAAAGCCAGTATATGCTTAAACAGTAATTTCAACTCAAATGAATATTACATGTGTGTTAAATTTTTAATGAAGGCAAAAGTATTTGAAAGCCAGTATATGCTTAAACAGTAATTTCAACTCAAATGAATATTACATGTGTGTTAATTTTTTAATGAAGGCAAAAGTATTTGAAAGCCAGTATATTCTTAAACAGTAATTTCAACTCAAATGAATATTACATGTGTGTTAAATTTTTAATGAAGGCAAAAGTATTTGAAAGCCAGTATATGCTTAAACAGTAATTTCAACTCAAATGAATATTACATGTGTGTTAATTTTTTAATGAAGGCAAAAGTATTTGAAAGCCAGTTTATGCTTAAACAGTAATTTCAACTCAAATGAATATTAAGTGTGAAACTTATTTTATAGTAAATGATACTTGTATAGTAACAATATAAAGTTTATTTTAAATAACATGCTCATAGTATAATTTTATTACCTGCAAAATTTATTTATTGTTTTAAAAACTTTCGTGTGAATTTTTTAAAATGATATGATTTTTTAAGTTAATATTACACTCATGTTCAATTTTTAGTGAATGTAAAAGTATTTGTAAGTTAGTATTTAAACGGTAATTTCAGCTCAAATAAACATTAAATGTTAATCAACCGACAACCACCCCTGTGTTTCATTCTGTAAAATGTTCTAAGTTTTCAAAATAAAAGTTTAAGTAATATTCTTTAAATGAGTAGTTCTATCTGATGAAGAGGGATAGTAATAGGAAATGATTCTTCTAATCCTGATGAAGGGGGCAGTCATTCGAAACGGATAACGAAATTTAGTTTAGTAACTAATTATAACTCCATAACCCTTTGTTTAAGTGTTAGTTGCACGACATTCATCAATCAACCATTATTTAAATGTATATTTTTGTTTTAAATTATAGAGGAGAGTGGGGTTGAATGGGACAATTTTTCTGTTTTGCAAGCACCAGAAACTTGTCATTTTTTTTTTTAAATATATGGCAAAACTGAGATCATTCATCAAGCGTAGTTTCAGAATTGTGCTATCCATAGAAGGGCAGAAAAAAAAATAAAGTGTCTTTTTCAGCTGGCAAAGTAAGTTTTTGCTGATTCAGTTAAGTTGTAGTTAAGACATTAACTATTTGCTTAAAGTTAATGTAACTCTTATATGGTGAAAAAGCATAATCTTTTATTGTGTTTATGATATTCAAGAAGAATATTGACAATTGTTCATTAAGCCTATTTCCTGTTTTATATGATCATGTGACGGTTGGGATGAATGGAACAGTTTAAAGGGGATGAATAGGACATTTCCCACTATGTACTAATTTAAAATTTTCCACAAGAATTGTATTAAAACGTAAATTAGCCATATTGATTATCAGGATACTTAATTTTGTGGACTTAGAAAAAAAAATTGAAATTAATTGTTCTGATTTTTGTTTATAATAATTATGATTAAAAAAATTATAAGTTAGAATATTCAATGCAACTTAAATCAATAATTAAAATAAATAAATAAATAAATAAACTAATAATAATTTTAAAATCACAATTTCAATCAAGCTAATTAAATAAATCCCCGTGATTATTAATGTAATACAGAATAGAATGCTGATTTTCCCGATCAGTCGGAAACAAAAATTTATCGGATAATTTGTACTCTAATATAATGATTTATCTTTTTCTAGTGTCTTATTTATTTATTTATTTTTAGATTAGGTCTTATTAGATTAAAATTACCAAAGCCCAGAGCACTAGGAACTGTGCGAACCAAAGGACTTTTGCCTTTTGATGTTAATTTGAGTCAATACATCAGTTTATGTTAATTCATAGTGTGTAATAAAATCAAATAAACCAATTTAACTTTTTTTTACTTTCCATTTTGTTTTCTTTTCTTTGTTAATTCCAGTCCTGTCCCATTCATCCTCAATCACGTGCCATTCATCCCCATAGGTGGAGATGAATGGGACAATGCACATGCATGTATATATATATATATATATATATTATTATTAATTAAAAATGATAACTTTTTATTAAAGTTAGCATGTTTATATGTAACTGATTACTGAAGTGTACTTATGAGCCATATCACAAAATTCTGAACTACATATGGCCAATGTTATCAATAAAAACATGAAAAATGTCCTATTCATCCCCACTCTGCCCTATACAATAACAAAATTAATTACCCGATTACGTTACGCTCATTAACCAAAAAACCAACCCTTATTTAAATGTATGTACAAATCAACCAATCAGAAATCAGTATTACATCACGAATCAACCAATCTGAATACAGTATTTCATGACGATTCAACCAATTAAAATTCAACATTAGTGTCGCTCTTTAATCAGTCAATTTACAAAAAAGTGTGATGAAGGGAGATAGTTCCTCGAAACGTATCAACTACCCTTCAATTATAATCCCCCAACTGCTTGTTTCCCTAAATTCTGTAAAAAATTCTAAGATAAATTTTCAGTTTTCTGATGGCAACGCCCAAATTATAAGTTCAAAGTCTAAACTAGTCATTAATTGTTAATTATTTAATTATATAAAGTTCATCAACCCTCTGTTTCATTCAGTAAAAAAATACTAAATCCTCAAAGTTGTGAAAATAATTCTCATCGGCAGATGGCAGCGCTCAAATACTTTACAAGCTCCGGACGGCAACAGAATTTTCGTGAAAGGTGATGACTCAAGTAGTGTAAAAAAGGGCGTACGCCTCAACGTCTCCACACTTTTGGTGAACCCCCGTTTTTACACTACTCATATAATAAACTTAAAAAACAATCATAACATTTAAGATTTAATTTGAGGAATTTCCAATAATATTCCATAACTTATTTAAACAACTTTATGTACCCTGTAAACCAAATCAATTACGGGGACCTTAATCTAAGGAAATACTTACCGGAAAACTGTTTTGTATTTATAAGCACAAAAGAACGTTCTCTATATAATATAGTATGATTAGCTTTGAAATTTATAGGACCACACAAAAATGTTCAGTTACATTAAGAGCTAATATTGGAAGTTTGCTGAAACTGCATTTTCATTTACATTAAGCGTTTTAAACACTTTCTAACAAATTTTAAGTGTGAATATGGTATAATTAATGTATCTCTATATCTGGCTGTCCATCTGTCTATCTTTCCGTTTGACTGCCTCCTTATGTTATTGAAGCTTTCAATGCTCCCTATTTAAAATGGCATTAATATGGCTTTGTACAACTAATTTGTGTACATAGGCACCTTAAAAAAATGTTAATGCATTGTGTTTTAAGAGAGATTTTTTAAAAATCATATTCAAATAACTTTCTACTGCAAAATTCATAATGAAATCGACATTTATTGTTAATATGCTAACATAATGTTTGGTATAAAATATGATATGCTTAGATTTCAGACTTAAAAGGCTACACTAAAATATACAGCTGCAAGCAAAATGCAACTGAAAGCTGCTGGAATTGCAGTCATGTTTATGTTAAACTTTTTGACGCACTCCAACAATGTTTAAGAGTAATTATGAATTCAGTTAGTCTATCTGCCTTTCTCTGCTTCTGTCTGTCTGTTGTGTGAAGCAAAGAATATTGAAGGTTAAACGATGGAGGTATTATGTACAGTTCGAAAGTATTCATAATCAATGCGTACCACATGAATTTTGCTTCTTTAAAATTTATATTTTCCTTTAAAAGTTAAATTGTTTTGAATATAATTTTTTTTTTTATCGGCAAGCAATGATTACTAGGTGCTATGTAGAAAGCTGCAAAGAAAGTATAACATTATTCTATTTTATTTGAAACTCACTATGCAATAGAAGAAGAAGAAGAAAAAAAAAAAAAAAAAAAAAAAAAACTAATACTTAAATAAATACAGATTAATAATTTTTAATATATAATTATTTGAATACTAGATTTTGTACCCATTTTTCGGAACGTTAATGGCAATAGAAATCACGTCTTTTGGGCGTTCAGAAATTTATGTTCAAACCAGTGTACAAAAAAGCATGCAAATTAAGACATATATGTATATATATATATATATATATATATATACAATATATACATAAAAATATGAGTAAAAATTTACAAATTGTACTTACTAACTATAACAATTCATTCTCTATCTTCATCAGCATAATAAGCTTCAACTGAGATAAATAATTTTTTTTTATAATATACTGTGAATAATAACTAAATTCCTTTGAAAAGAACGGGCACAACAGCTATATTTATAAATATTATGTTGTCTTTCATTATTATTACCATGTTTTTATTAACTTATATTCTTGCTTGTGTGTTTGTCCGGTACAAATCTTGCAATCTGTTTTTAACTAACTTTCCTACTAGCTAGACATTTGAAACTTTCACAGTAGCTCAGAACCCGGTGACAACACAATACTTCGAAGTCATATTTTCGATAGTTTTCTTTTAATTAATTAAAATACGAAAATAATAAGCTCCTAATAGCAATAAAAATGGTCATTAAAATATTAGCTATAATTTCATTGTTGCCAAAAAAAAAAAAAAAAAAAAAAAATCTGGAGTGACTCCACTCGACTTTCCGAACATTGAGTAATTAACAGTTTTGTAGATAAAGTAAAGAAAGAGGAGCTGTTAAAAAAACAAAAGAGAGAAAACTATAATAGAGTGTTTGAGTATTTTCTCCATATATTACACGATGTTTTATTCAACGCTACTGAGCTTTCAGCCCATAGATCATAATGATAAAGAATTTTTCGTTGAGTCCCTCTAAAAAAACTGTAAGTGCTAAATTCACCAAAACCTATACAAATGGTGCAACTGTGACCTATAACATGTGTACAATTTTTTTGCTCAGATTACTAAGGCGTTTAGACGCCATCACACTTTTAAAAAATTGCCCCCGTAAGCCATAATGATAAAGAATTTTTCTTTGTGTCCCTGTAAAAAAACTATAAGTGCTAGATTCTCCAAACTCAATACAGATTGCGTATCTGTGACCTATAATATGTGTATAATTTTTTTTTCTCAACTGAATAAGGCGTTTAGATGTTATCGCATTTTTAAGATTTTGGTTCCATGGGCCATAATGATAAAGGATTTTTCTTTGTGTCCCTGTAAAAAAACTATAAGTGCTAGATTCATCAAAATCAATAGGGTTCGTGCTACGGTGACTTGCAACACGCGTACCAACTTACAGCTCATTCGAGCAAAGCGTTTAGACGCTAGCGTGCTCACTCACACACATACACACACACATGCATACATCATCGTAAAAATAGTGAAAACGGACTCAGGGGACCTTGAAACGTATAGAAACATCAAAATCTCAAATTTGGATTTTTGACATGATTACAATACTTTACTGACTATAGTGTTCGAAAAGTAAAAATACGAGTTCATTTTCTTTGGACATAAAAATAAATACATTTAATTAAACGTGAGCGTTAAAAAATTGTAAAAAGTTTAATTATGCATCTTTCAAAAATTGACGTCATTATCACTTTAAAGATTTTCTTCACATTGATAAAGTGCTAATGTAGTTCATGATGCAATTATATGTTGTTCGGAAAGGATTAATATTTTATTTTTAAAACCAACTTTTTTTTTTTTTTAAATTCAAATTTACCGTAACTCTTTAACCAATCACATTAGAACGTCCATCTTTGGAATATCGATAATAAGGATTTTTCTAGCCAAAAGTCGCCAAATTTGGCGCCAAATCCATTACCTGCCTATTGGAGCTTTTTAATGCGTTTTAAAGGGAAAATTAAGCTAATTTAACGCGAAAAAGAGCTGGAAATGCAGAAAATTGACATTTTATCAACTTACTAAGCTTCTTTGAAAGAATTTATACAAAAATAAATACAATTATTTACAATTTCGTAACAATACGCATTGATAAAGTGCTAATGTAGTTAGTTCTATAGCTATGATCCAACAGAAAATTTAAAAACATGGTTTATAAACGTTTTTTATCTTATAATTATTTTGTTATTTAAGAAATTAATTTTATTACAATTCTTATTCATTTGTTTATTTCTGCTGAACTTTTTGTTTGAAATATGTATAAGTACGTAGGCTTTTGCAAGAAAGCATTTTAGTTATCTTCTATTTCATTTTAAAATAATGGTTGCAGGCAAAAAGTATGATTTTATTTGTTTTTAAACATTGATTAAATTTAAATATAAATATCGATTTGTTTTAAATATTGATTAAATTTACACAAGTATACTTAAAAAAAAAAAAAAATAAATAAAATAAAATAAAATAAAATAAATAAATAAAAATAAAAAATATAGTACGTAAATAGTTGTATCTGGTGGCAAACGAAAAACAAAAACGGAATTACGTGCGTATTTAGCTTAAAAATAAAGGCGATTTAAAAATAAAAGTTCTTTAGTTGCATAAGTACTTCTACTTAAGGGGACTCGGTACCTTTAACGCACTGTTAAAGTAGGTTTCATATAAAGGCTTACATTTCTGATTAATATTTATAAATTGAACTATATAAGGTTTTCTGAATAAAATATACATTCAGGCAGCATTTCTTATGGTTTTTGATATGCTTTTAAAGATTTAATATAATTAAATCTGAGTTTGCATTTTTTCATGATCTTCAAAAAGCAATAAATTCTTACATATATTTAAGACAAAACTTAATAATTTTTTGGGATGTTTAATAGAACTTGCTTGAAAGAATTGGTGATGGGTTTCGAAATTTAACAATTAGTTTTTGAGAAAAAATTAACAAGTTCTTGTCTATGTAAAAACTTTCAGGGAAAAAAAAAAAAAAAAAAGATAAATAAATTTTATGAGATAAATATGACTATTAAAAAAAAAAAAAAAAAAAAAAAAAAAATTAAAACAATAAAAACTATATATCGAAAGATTTTCTGATTCATAAGTCAAAATTAAATAAATATGTAAATGTATTTTTTCCATGTCGTAAAAAGAAAAAAAAAAATAAATAAATAAAATAAATAAATAAAGAAAGTAAACAGACAAACAAAATAAATAAATAAAATTAGAAATTCTAACTTCTAAACTTTTATTAAATTATTTATTTTAATTTATAATTGTTGCCAAAAAAATTTACGAGTTAATTTATTTTTCGATATATAATAAAATATATTTTCATGCGAATAGTAATAAAAAATTTTTCGATAGTGTTTGTTTTGATACTGATTATTATTAATTTTCTTTTCTTTTCTTAAAAAAAAAAAAAAAAAAAAAAAAAGATTTTGGTGAAATTCTGGCAAAAGCAGAATTTAGTTTAGGACGGAGAACTATTATTATTATTATTTTTCAAATTATAACATTGTTTTCAAATTATTCAATGGGCTCTTCCCACCTGACGTCAGAGGTCACATGATAGAGGAAAAACAAATAGCAGACAAAGTCTTGTTTATCGATAGCGATTGCTGAAATAACATATTTTCTATTCTTATTTTTGATCAATCGTATTTAATCTGTGTTATTTTTTATGTATCATTTTTAATCCATTTTATATTATTATTCATCATCTTTTGTTTGCTGTATACATTTACAATCTTCATTTAGTTTATGTTTGTTATTGATGTTCATGAAGAACATGTTTAATACTCTGATTTTTGGTACTTAAATCAGTGGCAGTGCAATATCGTACTGCTCTAAATCCATTTAGACCAGTAACTAAGTTAATTAACTTGTTGTAACATCTTTATGCAATTAAATTAAATGAAAACATTTTAAAATTTCAAATTATAATCCATAAACATTCCACAAGAAGCTATTATTTATTGCTAGATCAGTTAATGTTACAGTTACACTACAATATACAAAAATCGATTCTTATAGGTAAAAATAAATAAACACATAAAATATTTTTTAAAAATTATTAAATTTACAAATACAATTATTCTACTGTTTACAAATAATATTATTACATATGCACAATATTACTTTTATTTTATTTTATATTAAATATTAAAATTTTTGTTCTTAAGAACAATATTTAATTGAATTCGATTCTCAGAATTCGATTATTCGTTTTCCTCTATCATATGATTGAGCAGACGTCGGTGGGAAGAGCCGATTATATTTTCGGTAAATTTTAGATTTCGATAAATGTCCAGCTATCGAAAACTGGTATCGTAAAAATCCTCAGATTGGGACTAATAGTCCTCAGTCCTAAAAAAAAAAAAAAAAAAAAAAAAAAAAAGATTTTTGTTATATTTTAAGTTTTAATATTTTTTTCTTTAAAGATATTATTAATTCATTTATGTAGGTTCTATTAAACATAAAAAATACATCTCAAGTCTCTTCTAAAATATCTGTAGAAATTTAAGCATTTTGAAGATCACAAATTCATGAAAAATGAAAACTGAGCAAACACAATTTAAAGATTTCAAATATCTGAAAAATACATATAAAATACCGTAAGAAATGTTTCCAGAATATCTGATTTATTGAGCTAACATGATATAGTTCATTTTATAAATGTTGAATGAAAATATACGCTTTTATCTGAAACCGACTTCAGCGGTGTCGTCAAAGGTGCCAAGTCCATTTAAAATTCATATCACTTTCATAGAAATATATATATATATATATATATATATATATATATATATATATTCTTTTTACGAACAGTTTTGAACCATTTTTATTCTTTTTCAATAGAAAAGATAAAATTTAATATATTGTAAAATTTTAAATATAAAATTTGAAAGCATTTAAACAGTTTTTATGAAAATGTTGCTGTATGTCTTTTTTTGCTTGTAAAAAAAATTATGTGCTCTATTATTGTTAGGGGAATATTGTATTTTACCATGTGTTTATTAACTTCTATTCTTGCTTGCTTGTTTGTATGTATGTTTGTTTGTTTGTTTGTCCGGTTCAAATCTTGCAATCCAATTTTAACTAACTTCCCTACTAGCTAGACATTTGAAACTTTCACAGTATCTCAGAACCCGGTGACAACACAATACTTCGAAGTCCGATTTTCGAATTTTTGATTAATTTTCTTATAATTAATTAAAATACGAAAATAATAACATCCTAATAGCGTTGAAATAGCCATTAAAATATTAGCTATAATTTAATTGTTGTCAAAAACATTTTACGAGTTTATTATTTTTTTTTTCGACATAAAATAAATACATTTAATTAAACGTGAACGTTAAAAAATTATAAAAAGTTAAATTATGCATCTCACAAAAGTTTACGTCACTATCACTTTAAAAATTTTATGCACATTGATAAGAGCTCTATGATTCATCAGAAAACTTCATAGATATAAGTAATAACATAGTATTATAATATATTAATAAATATAGTAATAATAATATATATTACTATATCTATGGAAAATTTAAAACATGGTATATAAAAATGTTTTTTTTTTTTAAATCTTATAATTATTTCTACTCTACATGCATCTACCTTTCACAAAAATAAGCAATTTTTTTGTTACCAGACATGGCAAACGAAACTCAACTTCTAAGCATAATTTGGCCTGTCGCCCCACGGATTATTGAGGGCTGGTAATCGAAACAGCATTTTTCACATCTTAAAATGAGGCATTCGCAATCCCTGCCGAATACGCTGTGCTTTCGTATAGAAAATCTATTGTTCATATTAACGTTTACTTTTGATTTTTTTTACTGATGAGAAGACTAAAATAAGGCTCGAAACGTTTAAATTTATGTTGTGTGTATTTTAATATTCTAATAGTATATTTTAATGTATATTGTCTCGATTTTTTATCGAATTAAAATATAATATAATTGTACGAGACGTAATGATTTTTAAGTATTTTAAATGTCATAAATAGTTTCCATTTTATTGAAAAGTGTTGAAAATAAAGGACAAGTAAATACTTTTTATACAACTAGTTTTTGAAATCTAAAATTAAATCTTTTAAAACTGAACCGCATAATTTTTCATTCGAGAATACTGTTAAATAATGCTGCATTTTATTATTTAACAGCATTTATTACTAGCATTTATTTAGCACTATATTTTATTTAAATATAGTGTCTGCGTGTGTGTGGGTATATGTGTATATGCTAAAAATAGGGAAGAAGATGAAGTTTAAATAAAAATAAATACATATAGATTTTGCAAGAATAAAATTCATTAAATATAAAAAAGGTGTTATCAGAAATTGGAAAATCCTGATAGAAATTATAGATTTTGCAACTATAATTATTTTAAACACTAGCTGTTTGACTTGGGAATAGAATTTATACAATATAATTCTAAATTTATGAATCTCGTTACAGGGGTCGATCCAGGTTTTAAATTTTGGGTCCCCGTTTTGTGAAAAACAAAATATTTTTGTGAAATTTTTATTTATTCTTGTGAAAAAAAAAAAAAAAAAAAATTGTGTATAAAACCTTCCATTTTAACTGCTATTCTAAATAATATTTAACATCAAATTAACATAGTTTCATTGAACCAATTAATTAAAAATAATACAGAAAACATGGAAACATTTTTGAAAAAAATCGCTTTTCTAAATCAAATCTTGTGAAGGACTCATTTCATAAATCTGAATTTTGTGAAGGGTCCTCTTTTATGGATTTGAATTTTGTGAAGGGTCTCCTTTTATGGACTAGAATTTTGTGAAGGGTCCTCTTTTATGGTGTGGAATTTTGTGAAGGGGCAGCAAAGATGACCCAATTTTTGCCTGGATCGACCTCTGCGTAAAGGAATCAGTAGCTACGAAATTCATGATTTTAATTTTCCTTTATCTGTGTTAAAAGTTGGTTTTCACAGATATAATTATTAAATTATGCCTAAGAATTTTATTAAAATGAATGAAGCATGAATTTCTAAAATTCATGAAAATGTTATATAGTAAAACTAAATTGTCTTGTATCAAAATAAAAATTTTAGGGAAAAAAATGGTTTGTTACCTCTCAAAGTTAAATCAAACAGATTTAAAATATTATATTTTTGATTTTTGGAATATCTTTTCTGGTAAATATGTAAATATGATAAAAACAGCTGTAATTATTCTTGAATCAAAACATCAGACATTTTCTTGGAAGAAAATTGAAAATATTCCGAACATCTGTTGTTGTATTTGCAAATGTAATATTTATTTAATACCAAACGGGAGGAAAAAAAAATTGAAATGACGATATGTTACTTTCAAATTTGCATATTTTTATATTCCTTGTGCATAATCTAAATGCTTTATGCATTATGCCAGCATATTTTGAGAAAACGAATTTTAATTTTTAAAAAAAGATAAGTATATTTCTACTATCACACTTTATGAGAAAAATTTACTTTAATTAAATTGGCTGCATAAAGTCACTTGGCATTTCAGTCTTTATAAAATTTCACATGCGATGATTTTCGTTTTTACCTACATTTTCCCCATACATTTTATCGTCAAAAATAACTCTTTAGTATTTATTTAAGAAAGCAATATTTATTTATATTTTAAAAGGCAGTAACTATGCCGAGATTTAAGGAAAATCTATTAGATTTTTATCAGTAAATTACTCTAAAATTAAACTAATTTTTTTTTTTTTTTTTTTTTTTTTTTTTTTTTTTTACATATAAGTGTAAATATGTAAAGAATTTTGAAGGTTCTACGTAATTCAGTATGTTGGGTAAATGGGTATTTTTAATTTTTAGTTCCGGCTAGATGTTGGTACTATCTGTTTCCAATCCTATTTTGATAGAATCATAGATAATGCGCAACAATTTAGGCAAATGTAATTTTTTTTTTTAAATTACTAATTTTTTGACAAGCTTTTTGCTTATAATTAGAACGGATTTCCATAAAATTTTACAAAACCTGCTGAAAATTCGACAAAACATTAGAGAACCCTTATTCTGAAACCTAAAATTCACACGTGTAATATTCGTTGAGATATGAGCATTTTTTTTAAAAATATTATTTTACTGTGCATGCGCGAAAGATAGAAAAAAAGTTGTTTCATATATTGAAAGCTAAATATATTTGTTGAGCAACTTTTGTCAAAAGGTCATTTGAATGGAGTAGAAATTAAACAAATTGACGGCAAAAGAACGACCTAGATGTTGGGTATTTTCAAGAGTTGAAATTTCATAAGGGGTTTTACACATGCTGCGCATTTAATTTAAAGATCTAATTATTTCAATCACGTTGTAAAAGTTCTTTTTTCTGAAAAACCCCTTATGAGGGGCCACAAATCTTAGTAAATAAATAAAAATATGTTAAATTTACAAACCTATAAGGGATTTTTCACAAAAAAGAACTTTTGGAGCGTGGTTGAAATAACTGGATCTTCAAATTAAATACGTAGCATGGGAAAAACCCATTATGAATGGAAAATACCTAAAATCTAGCTCGTTCTTTTGTGGACAATTTGCTTAATTTTAACTCTATTCAAATGAGCTTTTTACAAAAGTTGCTCAATATATCTAGCTTTCAACCAATAAAAATTTTTCCATCCGCAATAGCTGAGTGTAAATTCTTGAAAGTAGAAATTATCTCTTATGAAGTAATAATAAACGTAATAATAAAAAATAAAATAAGAGAATAAATGCTTTTACTAGGACATCACAGGCCGAAGGCCAAAAGAACTACTCCCCGCCAAAACACATTCTCCCGCTCACAGTGGCTTGGAGGGTTGGCAGGGTGAACAAAAATGAACCGGGGAGTAGTTGATTGATTGACACCTCTCCTTGATAATATTGAGATGCGCCAAGCGTATGAAAATCTGATACTTATTAGCAACTAACTGACACATAAATATTTAAACACATGAAAATAAAAAATGGAAAATAAACACTTCACAACAGATGTACAGATGTCTTGGTACAATACCGGAACCAGCATAGATATTTTAACACAAGAAATAAATGCAAAAATAAAATAAACAATTCGTAACAGATGTAAAAATGTCTTGATACAAATCTCGAACAAATATTTATAATACTAAACCCACACACACACAAAAAGGTTAAATTACTAAACAGAACCAAATTATTGGTAATTAGTAAAGCTTATTATTGTCATAGTCTTGACAATCCATCAACGTTTTTCAGTTTTGCACCATGACAATGCGATATGTAAATATAATATCTTTGTAAAGATAACGCCTATCGTTGGAGTCTAGCAGACTGAGGTGCATTTTTTTTGTAAATAGACAAGAGGATTATGGTCTGTAATAATCTTTATACGAGTTCCGAAAACATATTTTTCAAATTTCTTGATAGACCATAGCACAGCATAGGCTTCACTTTCTATAGTAGACCAATTACGCTGTGTATTAGTAAGCTTCTGACTAAAAAACTTATCGGACGAAGATTACCTTCATCATCTCTTTGTGATAGAAACGCACTGACACCATAGGAACTGACATCGCATTGAATGGTAAAGGTTTTATTGGGATCTGGAATATAAAGTTTAGAAGCTTCACGCAACACTTCTTTAAATTGTCGAAAGGCTATCTGTTCAGTATGTGTCCACTGTAAATTTTCTGGAATCTTCTTTTTAGTTCAATCTGTCAACGGTTTAGCCATTTCAGCATAGTTTTTTGTGTAATTTCTATATAAGTTAAAAAGACCAACAGCGCTTTTTAAAGCTGTTTTAGTTTTCGACGATTCAATATTTTCTACGGCAAGTAACTTTTCAGGATTGGGTTGATGTCGTCTGGATCCTAGTACATGGCCATATTTAATATCTGATCCGCACAATACACAATTTTTAATGTTTACTGTAAATTTTAGTTCAGTCAGCTTAGCTAAAATTGCATTTAAATGTTTAAGATGTGATTCTCAATCATTAGAAAAAATCGCTATATCATCAAGATAAACTTTTCGTGATGTTGATGTAGAGCTTCATTCATTATTTTCTGAAAACTTGCATCCGAATTACGTAATCCGAAGGGCATACCTTCCAGCGGTATTGAAAACGGTGTGTCTTCAAAAAAGTAAAATCATGACTTTTCTCTTCCAAGGGTATTTCCCAATATCCTTTTAACACATCTAAACAAGTAATAATGTTGGCATGACCGATTACATTTATTAGGTCTGTAATATTTTCCATAGGATAATCAAGAGGCTTAGTTATCGAATTAAGCAAACGAAAATCTATACACAATCGTACTCTTCCATCCTTCTTAGCCACACACACTACTGGATAAGCTATTTAAGCCTTACTTGGCTCAATAAAGCCTAAACTTTCTAATTCTGCTATTTATTTGTCAATTTCAGGTTTCAGTGGCTCAGGTATTTTATACACATAAGGTTTCTCCCTTTCAGTACCTGGCATTAGACGAATTTTATGTTCTCCAACATTGGCAACTTGAACTTTACCGGAAAATAATTGTGCATGTTTATGCAAAAGTTCGAGAAATTCTATTTGTTTCTTCTCTTCTAAATGACTAATGTCCACATGAATGTCAGTTTTATTTTCTTTAATAGGGGTTGGGCGAATTTCCTCCGAATTCACAGTCATCTTCAAAAACGACAACTACCGTTTATGCTCTAACTTGAAATTTTGTTATTTTATTTACATGTATGTGAGGTTTAATTCTTTCTATAATTTCACCAGGACCTGTCTACTCGCATAAAATTTATTAGTGGAATCCAGAATTAATAAATATACTAATTCACCAACTTTGAATTGTTTCATTTCTTTGCGACGATTAAAATAGTAAGCATAAGCTTCTTGCTTTTCCACAGCAGTCAAAGATTCTAAATCGGCAGCTTTCTCTAAGTTAATTTTTAATTCTTGTAAATAGTCTACAGCCGTATTGCTTAAATTGAGAGGTAAAGGGATTTCTTCTGACCACGTTGATTTTAATACTGCTAATGGACTTCTAGCTTCGCGCCTAAATGGAGAAACTCCCGTAGTACAGTTAGGAACTTTGCGATATGCGAAAAGTAAATACGGAATATGTCTATTCAAATTTACAGGATCAGTTCGTATTACGTGATGAAGCATCTGTTTAAATACACGGTTGAATTTTTCAACAAGTCCATTCGAGGCAGGGTAAGCTGGAGTTGAGAAACGAGGACTTACTACTAATCTGTTCTCGAACTCTTGTGTTAGTTGAGATGTAAAAGTAGTGCCTTGATCACTACATATCATTTCTGGGATTCCTGTACGCATAAATATTTCCAAGAGAGTATCCCATGTGACCTTAGCCGAAATACTTTTTAAAGGTATGACTTCGGGCCATCTCGAATATTGGTCAATTAGACAAAGACAATACTTATGTTTTCTACCTGAGGGTGGCGCAATTTCTCTGATAAAATCGACACTCACTGTATGGAAAGGAAAAGGCGGGCGTACCACAGGCATATAGGTAATAGGTATCTTATCTGACATTTTTTCCGGACTTCTCAACTGGCATTTTTCGCATGTTTTACAGAAATTTTGTACATCTGTTATTAGTTTAGGCCACTAAAAGGATAATTTAGATTTAAAATTAAATAAACACCTTTTTCTGAACAACTATTACTTATTGAGGAAATACTTTTTTTTTTTTTTTTTTTTTTATTTATCAATTGCGGTGAATATTTATCTAAGCTAGTTCCTTTTTTATTACCCAAATTTTGCCTTTCAATTGACATTGAAGAAACATCATTCTTAAATAATACATTATCCTCCCTTAAAATTATTCTTTGATTACATTCATTTTCAAGATATAACAACGATTTCTCATTTAAATTACTTTCATTCCCCTTTTTATCAACAACTGGCGCCATTGTATTACAGATGTCTAGAATAAATATATCATTTAACGTTTGTTTTTGATTTACTAATGTGTTATAAAAGTGTGGGGTGATTAAACATGGAACATTCAATTTTTACCTTTGCTCTCAATTGAGAGATCAGGAATTAAAATGCTATGCAGAATACAAATTTCAATTCCTGAGTCTATAATTGAGGGTATTTGTTTACCTGCGATATAAATATTAGCTTTCTGTAAGGGGTATAAATTAAATTTTTCCGATTTTTCACATTTCTGTAAATGTTTCGACATTACGTGGGTTACCCCAGATTTTTTTTTTTTTTTCCGTCGCTTGTGAGTTACTTTTAGGCTTTTTTATTTCCTCACTTTGTTTGTTAATTTTATCGAATCTATTTATCCTATTCGGACAATCATTAGCTAAATGAGAACTGTTAGAACAAATATAGCACTCGCGCTTAAAAGAATATTTACTCTCATTATTAGAAGGTTATTTTCTCAATGGGAGCTGAATGTATTTTTTATGATTTACTGGGACTGTTTCACGATAGACGCGTTTTTCCTTTTTTGTTTCATTAAAAGATCTACCTTTAGCATTGAAATAAATATTACACGTCTAAGCTAATTGTTCTGGCCGTAGCCAATCCTCGTCCTGTGTAACTGCAACATGTGTGGCAACATCTTTATCTAGATTTTCAAATATTTTATCTAATATAATCAAATTTAATAAAGATTCACAATCATTAACGTTCCGAATTTTACAATAATGGAGCCAACTCGATCTTAAACGAGAAAAAAATTGCTGGTGTGTTTCACCAGGTAATCTTGTAGCTTTTTTAAGGTTATCTAAACAAGTAAAAGGGAGCGGCTCATATTCTTTTAGAATCAAAGATTTAATTTTTTCATAGACCTTAAATTCTTCTTCATTAACATAAACCAGAATATTCGCGGCTTTATCGCCAATTACTAAAAGTAATTGGCGACAAATAAATCTCATAATTGTGTGTAAATTATTTCCTGTTTTTCAGTAAAATGATATTTGGTACCTTCTTAGGAAAGGTTCTTTAAAAAAAAAAAAAAAATGATGTACACGTAATTTTATAATGGGGGGAGGGGGAGGGAGGGAGATTATTCTGTAAATAACTATAAATAAATATAGATATATTAGAAATTAACAGGGAAAATATAATAATTAAATGTATGCAGTAAAAGATTAAATATATTTAACATTTAGCAAATGAATGGAATTTTTCTAATGATAATTTTCAAATATTCACTGCACAGCGTTCAATGGATTAACACCAAATTTGAAATATTGCTCTTGTTATATACGAATTTATCATTAAGATCTCTATTAAAAAACACGTTTATAGTGAATAGGAATAAATAAATATAGTCTATAGGAATAAATAAATATAACACAAGGCTTTATTTATTTATTTATTAATAAATATACCTATAATGTATTTATTAATACTATTTTATGTAATACTATTTATTATTATTTTTTTTTTAATAAATATTATTTATGTTATTCAACATAGGTCCCCAAAAATACATAAAATCATTTTGTAAAAAAATAGAACCGACTCCAAAAATCAACTACTATTCAAACAACTAAAAGTGAAAGAAAATTTGCAGAAAATGGAACTGTAGATTGCGCCTAAAAGTATAAAATAATTTCCTTCGCCAAACAACCTATAACACTACAATTAATCATAACTTTTGAAGTCGGCGCAAAATTAAATAAAATTTAATTAGTTTTTAAAGGTTTGTCTTTAGATCGGTAGTAACAAATGCTGTTGACTCGAATGATCCATTTTCATGTTCCCTTTATTATTTTATCGCTGTATACAATTGGTTCATTTGTAGCATCTACATAGAACAGTGAACATTCTTCACAATGCGGTATTTATGTTTCTACGAAGTTAGATCATCCTTGATGGCTTTTGAATTTGGCGATAAAAACGTAAGGCAAAAATATACACGCAAGATGTATATTTTCATAATATATATTGTACGATGTGTTGTTTCATATTCTTGATTACTCTCTTGATATACCTTATTAAAATAATCATGATATCCCAAAGAAATTAAATATGTTTGCCAGATAATTTTGCGATTTTTCGTTCACCGAGGACGTCAGATACCAGCATCTTCGCCAACTTTTGCTGCTTACGAAATCTTATTTGTTTTCTAGAATCAAAGTAGTTTTCAGCTGCGTTTTGCAGGTAAGACTGTGAGACGTGTATTTTGAATAGGATTTGATTTTTGTATTGAATGAAGGTATCAAGTTTTATTTAATTTTGCGCCGACTTCAAAAGTTATGATTAATTGTAGTGTTATAGGTTGTTTGGCGAAGGAAATTATTTTATACTTTTAGGCGCAATCTACAGTTCCATTTTCTGCAAATTTTCTTTCACTTTTAGTTGTTTGAATAGTAGTTGATTTTTGGAGTCGGTTCTATTTTTTTACAAAAAGATTTTATTTTTCTCTTTTCAGTGAAAACTTATTTATATAGCAGAGCATCAGAAGACGTTCGTCGAAAGTTTCACAAATCACAACTTCCAAGAAAAGTGACATTACTCAAAAAATGGTTTATGTCACTGAAAAATACATTAAATGCACCCAATGTGAACAAAAAAGTTACATCTCCATCTAGAAAGTTATCCACTTGAGAGACAGTTGTGCCAGTTTTATTCTAGTCAAGTTATTTTTAAGTTGATTTTTTTCAAATGCTGCATTTTTAAATTGTGTCACTTTTCTTGCCTTTATCGGATATGACCAAAAAACTATCTATTGAACGAACATACGTTAAATTAAAAAGTCTTTAGAAATGTAAAGAAAGGATACGCTGTACTCGTAACCGAAAATTCTGTTAGGCATACATATTGAACTTTACAGTAAACACGTGTCACCCGCTGCGCTGGAGATTGCACAGCGTAAAGTTCAAACAAAGAACAAAATATGCATTGCAGCTGACGGACAGAAGTTTCAACATGGATACTTACACACTGCTTTTACCAGTGCAGCTGCTTGCGTTCAGCAGTTAGAGTGAGAACAGACTTTTGTGAATATCCTGTAATTTGTTTATATCTTAAAGAAATCCTAATGAAACTTATTTTTGGCCAAGATCATTACAACAACAAAAAAGGTATTAAAATTAAATCATCTCTTACGAAGTTATAAGCTAACAAATTTCAACAACAACAACGAGAAACATGGTTTGTATTGAGAACCTCTTCCTTTATGAAGTCGGCTTAAAACGCCTATGCGTTAATCGATGTGACCGCTTACAATAACCATACTTTGAATTTTACATAGCATAAATGTCACCCGCTACGCTACAACATATGCAATGTTTTTTAAGTGTGCACAAACAGGAAATTGTGAACAAAGAAATGCACGTTTTAAGCGTTCTGTTTTTAGCATTAATGTCTAAACTATCTTTGCGTACTACATCGATGATGCTGTGCAATTTTATAATTCACTTTTTCCCCCCTGTCTTTTGAAACGTTGTTGAGATAGGATCACTAACTCCACTCTTTTCCACCAGGTGACGCTTTAGACGGTTGAATCGGATAGCACATGTCCACTTTACTGTACCTGCATACCACATTTATGACTATAGCTGCAGCTGTTCAGCAGTTAAAAGGGTCGGGACTGACTTTTTTGGGCACCGTGTATTTTCTTTTGATCGTAAGGATCTTACAATGGGACCTATTTCAGACCAAGACCTTTCCAATAAAACAAAAAGTATCAAAATCTTATCATTCGTTCAGAAGTTATGAGCTAACAAACAAAAAAAAAAAAACAAAAAAAAACAAAAAACAAAAAAAAAAAAAACATACGCTTTGAATTGAGAATCTCCTCCTTTTTGAAGTCGGTTAATTAGAGCATTTCTTACGAAGTTATAAGCTTACAAACACCAACAACAACACTTAGCAAGAATTAAGAACACCCTCCTTTCTGAAGTTGGTTGAAAACGACTTTGCGTTAATCGATGTGACCGCTTACAGTAACAGTACTTTAAACCACAGAGTATACGTGTCATCGGCTACGCTGTAAAGCGTGCAACGTAGTTCAAGTGTGCACAGTGTAGGAAATTGCGAACAAAGAATTGCACGTTTTAAGCGTTCTATTTTTAGCAATAATGTCTAAAAACTGTCTTTTCGTAGTAAATCGATGATACTCTACAACTTCGTAATTAACTTTTCTCCCATCTTGAACCGTTTTTGAGATAGGAGCGCTATATAATGCCGCTGTTTTTCACCAGATGGCGCTTTATTTTCTTTAGATTGTAAGATGTTACAATGGGACCTACTTCAGACCAAGATTTCTACAACAAAGCAAAAAGTATCAAGTAACCGTATTTTGAGCTATATGGGGTATGTCTCACCAGCTACGCTACTACGTGAGCAATGTAGCTCAAGTGTGTATAGTAAGAAATTGCGAACAAAAAAAGGCACGTTTTTAGCTTTGTACTTTTAGCATCAATGTCAAAACTATCTTTTCGTACTAAATCGATGATGCTCTGCAATTTTATAATTCGCTTTTTCCCCTGTCTTGAACCGTTTCCGAGATAGAAACGCTAGCATGAATGTCTAAACTATCTTTTTGTACTAAATCGATGATAATCTTCAACTTTCTAATTCACTTTTTTTCTCTTGAACCGTTTTCGAGATAGGAACACTAACTCCACTATTTTCCACCAGGTGGCGCAGCAAGCGGTTTAACCTTCTACTGCAGGGCCACTTTACTATACTTACATACCATTTTTATCACTATAGCTGCAGCCGTTTAGCAGTTAAAAGAGTTGGGACTGATTTTTTTGGGCACCCTGTATTTTCTTTAGATCGTAAAAATTTTACAATGGGACCTATTGCAGACCAAGACCTTTTCAACAAAACAAACAGTATCAAAATCGGAGCATCCGTTCAGAAGTCATGAGCTAACAAACATAAAAAAAACATACGCTTTGAATTGAGAACCTTCCTTCTTTTTTTGAAGTCGGTTAAAAAATAGTTTTATATGTATAAATATACATACGAAGTGCAGCAGAGAATTCGTTGACCCTAATTATCGACAGCTGATTACGGGAAGTATCTTGACAAATACAGGCTTAATCAGGGTGATCTCCTGACATTTCAAATGAAAAGAGGGCGTTGTTCCATACACAATAATTTACTCCCTGTTGATTTTCCATTTCAATCAGTGTTTGTTTGCTGCACGCACCATTGGGCGTTACCAAAGAAAACACCAGTTATTATTGCTGATATTATACATCATTTTTATTGTAATAATTCAATATTGAATGGAGCGTGTTTAGTTGAAACAATTTCCCAGAAAGGCATTTTTGTGCTACAATGTATCTCTTATCCTAGATATTACAAATATAAAAACGAGCTAAGCTCAAAAAATTGATATTTGTAATTATAAAAGTTATCAAAAATTTAAAATATATTTAAAAATAATTTACCTGCATAAGACATTTTCTTTCACTGTGGTAATGATATGGAATTTAAGCCCGTTTGTCTACACTGGGAGCCAAGGCCTGACAGAAGAGGGACATTGCCTTCCTTGGGAGTTTTTCTAAAGTATCTTATCAGAATGTGATTTCGGAGAAAACCACGGAAAACTCCGAATGAGTAGCGTAATGAGTTTGACGTGGGGCCTAAATCGGCATCTACCGTCTACCGGCTATAAGAGATATATTTCGCGGGCATAACATATTAAAAACTGTAACTGAACAATACATAATGTGTTTTAAAATTATAAAAACAACAAAAGAACAAAATTCGTTTATTGTTGATAAAATTTGGTGAAACGAAATGTACTCTGTCCTTAGAATGCGAAAACGTATCTGAAATATTAATTATTGAACGACATCAGTGAACAAATAATTCTAATGTTTAAAATAATATTTAAATATTTGAAGTATTTTACACGATTTCATGGGAAAAAGTTTAAACATAAAAGAAAAAAAAAAAAAAAACTTATCTTTTTTTAAGTAATGGATATAACATTCTGTGCAAAACAAAGTTTAATTTAGTACGATGGGACTTATTTTATTCTATTCTTCCATATAAAGGCATGCAGTAATTGTGTTATTAGCATCGGTTATTATATTCATTTCGTAAAATTTCTTTGCTATAGCTTTAACATTACATAGGAGCACCTTGGCGGCTTTTAAATTTTGGTGCAGGAATAGCCGAAAGTATTCCAAAGCATTTCGTTCTTTGAGAGATATTTCTACAAACCAAATTTTAATAACTTACCACTTGTGTGTGTATGGGGAAAAATTTTGTGGCAACTGTATCTTCGAAACTACTGCTTAGAATTGCATAAAAATTTACGTGTAGATGCACCTTGAGCTATATTAGTGCCTGTCAACTTTTGATGCCAACTGCTCAACAGGTGGCTCTGATATACAGAGAGACATTATGCTGATTCAATTTGAATGCTTATGGACTGACAGGTGGCGCTGCTATACAGATATTTCTCCAATTTAAGGGAAAGCTATATCTCAGGAACTACTGCATAGAATTGCATATAAGTTTATATATTGATGCACTCTATTCTAAATGAGTGTCTATAAACTTTTAGTGTCAACCGCTCAACAGGTGGCACTGCTATACAGCGATTTCCGCAATTTAAGGGGTGGCTACATCTCAAGTTCTGTTGCTTACAATCGAACAAAACGTGATATATGTGAAGGCCATTATGAGACATTATGCTGATTCAATTTGAATGTTTATCGGCCAATAGGTGGCTCTGCTATACCGCAAATTTCCCCGATAACGAGAAAGTTATATCTCAACTTCAATGGCATATAACTGTACGAAACTTGATATGTGAGATAACTATTATAAACATACATTTTTAAGATGTCATTTATAGACAATAAATCTGTCTTTCTTTCGATATTTAGTGTTAGTTTTCTCTAAGATAAAAATTGATTATTTGCACTTAGTGAATTTGTATAGGAAAATATAGAAGAAAATCTTGTGGTGGCCACAGCATACTAGTTTTTATTTTTATTTTATTTTTATTTATTTATTTTTTAATGATATGTGTTATTTAAATTCATTATTGATTATTCCCTACTTAAAATGGCTCTAATAGAACCTATGCCACTGGTTTGTGTACAGGGACATCCAAAAAATGCCAATGCCTTGTGCTTTAGGGGAGACATTTTAAATAACTTCATCAAAAAATCATAAAGAATTTCGCATTTAATGTTTATATGCTAAGAAAATCTTTTGTATAAACTATAATATGCTTAACCTCCAGATTTACAGGACTACGCAAAAATGTTTCGATACATTAAGGGGTGCAAATAGGAAATTAAGAGCAGCATATCTGTTTGTGTTAGGCATTTTTAACACTTTCCAACAATGTTTCAGAGTGATTATAAATTAAATTAGTCTATATGTCTTTCTTTCTGTTTGTCCATTGTGTGATAATATAGACAAAGAACATAGAATGTTATACGATACAACGAATACGTACAGTTGGAAAGTGCTGATAATCAATGTATACCTCATTCTTTTTCATTTTTGTTTTAGTTTTAAAAGGTGTAATGCTTAATTATATTTTCTCAAAAACTTAAAATGATAAAATGGCAATAATATTCGCTTTCGTATGGAGTACTGTGATTCATTAAACTTTATATGGTTACAGATCACCATTCCCTCAAATAACGGATATTCTACAGTACGCATCCCTATTTTTGCGACGGGTTACTTCTGAAGCAAAATATAGCCTGTGCTAAATCTTATACTATTAAGTGAGCAATATTTGTATGTATATTTCACTGATCTCGAAAACGGTAGCTCGGACAGTCACGAGATTTAACACAAAGGTGCATCCCGAAGGGTCATTGTGCACATCGAAGTCAGATTTTCGAATTTTTGATTAGTTTTTTCTTAATTAATTAAAATGTGAAAATCATAACCTTCTAATTTCTGATAAAAAAAGCCATTTAAATTTTAACATTTTATCCATAATTTAATTGTTGCCAATTTTTTTTTCGACAAAATAATAATAATAATTAAAAAAAAAACGTACATTTATTTAAAATGAGGACAATAAATCAGAAAGATTAGAAAATAAATTAGAAATATCACTCGCATCGTTACAAATAAGACACCAAATGAAAGGGAAAATTTTTGTAAATCCGATGCATTAAACAGCTTATCAATCGGATGATTAGTTTTTTCTTAATTAATTAAAATGTGAAAATAAAAACCTTCTAATTTCTGATAAATAAGACATTTAAATTTTAAAATTTTATCCATAATTTAATTGCTGCCATTTTTTTTCGACAAAATAATAATAATAATAATAAAAAATAATAATAAAAAAAAAAAAAAAAAACGTACACTTATTTAAAATGTGGAAAATAAATCAGAAAGATTAGAAAATAAATTAGAAATATCAGTCGCATCGTTACAAATAAGATAGCAAATGAAAGGGAAATTTTTTTTTTAATCCAACGCATTAAACAGCTTATCAATCGGACAATTAGATTTTTTAAAATTAACTAAAGTATGAATTTTAGGTGGCAACAGCAGAAGATTGTATGGAAACCGTTAGGAGAAAAAAAAATGAAAAATCTGCTTCACATTAAGTCACATGATTTTTAAAAGGGATTAAAAATTGCAGTTTTAAATTCTTTTAAATTTTCTCTCACGAACACAAAAATATAATATACAGCCTGTACCCCACAAGACCAACTTGCATTTCAAATTTCATCAATTATTTTGGTTAATAAACAAAAGTTATTATTATTATTTTTTTCAAATTAAGTTTTATTCTATTTTCGAAAAGATTTATGTGATCATAGATATAATAATATATATAGATCTATCATCCCCATATTATCGTGCAAAGATTTTTGATGCCGAAAAAAAAGCTTTGGAATCAGCCATTAAGTGGTATTGAAGGAAAAAAAAAAAAAAAAAGAAGAAGAATGAATTTGAAACTATATCTGGGGCTTTTCATTCACCTTTAGTAAATAAATTATTCATGAATTTTATTTGCTAAAACATTCGTGCATATTCCCGTGTGTATTCACTCGGGGAAAGACTGCCATATTTTGGTAAAATCGCCGTCTTTTCCCGAGTGAAAAGGAATCACTTTTTTGTCCCCAATGATCAATCTATATATTATTACTATACCTATGTATGTGATACGATAGATTAATAATTTGGGTTTAAAAAAAATTTTTAAATAGATTATTTAATCTCTATGAACCATATTTTTATTTTATCAGCTTCATTAACAGATCCTGCTGGGCGATTTTTTAAATTTTGGTGTTGAAGTACACCGAATGTTTTTCGACAAGAAGTTTAATATAGCAATAGCCATTTTAATCTAAGTAGCGCATCAAATATATAAAAACATAAATGATTTATTTTTACACAAAATTTACAGAATAAATGCAGTTTTAAAGATAGGAAATTTATTTCAACAAGCACTATTTTAAACCTAAAAAGCATTAAAAATATAAGCAGAATATAAAGGATTCTTATGTATAAACAAAAAAGAGTCTGATAAAATTATTAGCAAAATAGTCTTCCCCTTTTCATACATAAAAAAAAAAAAAAAAAAAAAAAAAAAAAAATCCATCGCTAATATGGCGACAAATTCAAAAGCCGCCAATGGAGCGACATAATAAAGTTGTGTAACACGATAATGTTTACCTATTTATTTATTTTTTTATATAATAATCACTATGCTAATTTATCATACAAACAAATGAACCTCTGTGTGTTACTGCACTCTCACACTGTCGAACAGAAATATTTGAAAAATTCAAATTAATATTTAAATAAATAAATAAAAATATGTTTAATGGGAAATATATATAACCATAAAAAGATTAGTTGTCTAAAATACGGCAGAAATAGCGCTCATAGCATATTGTTACAAGGGATTAAGTCTTATTGTTACAATGGATTAAGTCTGAAATGGTGACAAAAATTCAAAAGCCGCCAAAGAGAACTACATTAAGGCTGTACTATCAGGTTTACAACCCATGAATTATATATAAACACAAAAAATTAATTGTCTTATGCGACAGACGTAGCCGGTCACAGCATATTGTAATATTTGGCGTGAAATTGCTGTCATTTAATGGTTGATTGGATAAAAAAAAAAAAAAAAAAAACCATATGAAATAACGTAAAAGCAAATATTATGTTGTCTAAACCCAGTTACGTTTGAGTTCAGTCCGAGATACATGTGAACAACACGTATAGTGTTGTTTACATGTAACTGGGATTCAAATATAAAAGGGAAACTCCAATTTTTTCGATACTATCTATTTCGAAACTGTTATATAATAAGCACCTAAATGGAAGCTCATTGGTAAACTATTGTCGCAGGTAATAAGGACAAGCGCCCGAGTTGCAGTTGATGACCAAATCGCTGCTGAATGCAGCAGGGACCTGGAGCGAGCTTTTGAACAATTTCAGTAATTTATTTTATTTTATTTTTATAAAGCTATATAGAAACGAGTTTCCTTTAAATTTAGTGGCCAGCGAAGCGGGCAAAGCCTGCTAGTGTGGATAAAGTGTAGAGAAAAATTGAATATCTCTTTTTTTATTTATTAATTTATTTTTAAATTTATTATACATTTCCGCTAAAGGCACGTATTCTGAAAGCACGCCACCGAGGGGAGATAACATTTCCGCTAAGGACACGGGTTTATAGATTTCCGCTAAGGGCACGGCCCCGGAAAATCATCCTGACATATTCAAGATTAAACGGAGGCGAAATGCCTGACTGAAAACAATACTCTGACGTACTAAAAAATTATAACAAAGAAAGTTTTGGTTGTTTTGGAGTACTTTAAATCAGGGCCCGATTAAGCCTTGAAGCTAGGGGAAGCTCAGTATCATTTCGGGGCCCTCTTTCATTTCAGAAAATCTTGTTTTCCTGTTACATATTGTAATATAAAAATGCTATAGACCAAAAATTAGTGTGTGTTTATAGTTTTTTTTTTCATTCATATATCTGGGTGGTTTCTACACACAACATTAAAATCGTATAACTTATTAGTTAAGATCATTTAGATTTTTGAGGTTAAATAAGAGATTTTTCCCGAAATAGTGAGTATTTTATCTTACTTTAGGCGAATTTTCTCAGAAAAAATCAGTCTCAGTATGAAAATATAAAACAGAAAATTCAAGACCCTGTTTTTAGTCATTTTGGGGCCCCCTCTTAAATTTTAGAGAGGAAGTTTGTGCTTCCCGAGCCTTTTGGGTAATTAGGCCTTTAAATATTCCTTGGATATTTAAGGAAGTACGTGAAAAATTAAAATCTTGAATTTTTTTTTAAATCTAGAATTATTTGGTTTTTTGAAAGAAAAATTCGTGTTCTCTTTTAAATGGGAACATTCAAAAATGTTTCAAAAAACCTTTTGAATTTTGATATAAACAGAAGGAAAAATGTTAATTAAAAAAGTAACATATTTCTTACCATAAAAATAAGACATTAAGTTTGATTTTTATGCAATATAACTTTAATATGCATGGGGAATTAAAATTTTAACGTAAATTAGTTATTTAAAAAAATAATATTTGAATTGAAGCATTAAAAAATATTTTGCATGTTAGTAATTGTTATTTTATATTCAAACAATGCAACAATATGATCTTTGTTAATTCAATTTTTCACGTTATAAATAAACAAATCTTAGCTGAAGGATGTCAAAACCTTTTGACGCTTTTATTTTTAGATAATTATTATGAAATAAATAATTTAAAATTGATTATGTAATATTTTACTTAAGCAAGTAGTGTTATTTAACAAAGTTTGGTATAAAAAATTTACACAAAGGAAATAATTTCGCTGTTGAAAAAAATATATCATATAAAAAATAAATAAGAAACTTTTAGTTTATCTTCTTTATTGTCAGGTGTTTCTGAAGTATGCCTGTATATGATATATCTCGCTTCTTCTTTTACACCGTTTAAAAAGAAAACAACTACTCTACCATCACAAAGAGAATATTTCAAGTTTTTAGAAAAGACTTCATTCTCTCTTATTTATTTATTTATTACTTAACTGCACACTTTCAACTTAGACAAAAAATGAAGGATCTACTAAAAATTTTTTATGTCTAAAATATGAAGAAAATAATGTACTTTAAATTTAATTAATTATTAAAGTTATTTTAAGTTAATTATTATTTTAAAAATTAAGAAGTTTATTTAATTTGAACTTTATAAACTTGTTTGATGTAGTGTTTGTAGAATTCAAAGAAAATACACGAATTTCAGAATGTTTCAATTTGTTTCATCGAGGATTAAATTAAACGATTGATATTAAAGGTCCTCCCGATCTTTCACATGTATGTTTTTAAATTATGTTTAGAAAATTTACGATTGTTATGTTTGTGGTTAAAAAAAAAAAAAAAAAAAAAAAAAAGAATCCTCATTATTGTGGTTTATGGACTCAAATTATTTAAAGTGCTATAACGTCTGAACGCTTCATCCTAATGAGCTGAAAATTTATATACATCTTATAGGTCACCGTTGCACGAACTATATAGATTTTGGTGAGTCTAGCACTTATAGATTTTTACAGGGACATAACGAACATTTCTTTATCGTTATTATCTGTCTATGGGCTCAAATCATTTGAAAGGCAATAACGTTAAATTAAACAACACACTACAAACAGAAAAATATTCAAACACCCTATTATAATGTCCTCTTTTGTTTATTTAACGACTTCTCTTACTTTAGTTTATTCATACAATCGTTAATTACGGAAAGTCGAGTGGAGTCACTCCAGATTTTTATTATTAAAAATAATTTAATGAAGGATTAATTACTTTGTTGAGGTTATTTTTATTTATCTATTTAATTTGCTACAGGTCATGATCAAAAACATATTTGAAAAAAAAAAAAAAAAAAAAAATCGAGTATCTTGCATTAATGAAATCATAAAATCACTATCTAGGTGTGGAAAATGTGTGTAATTTTAGATGTGGAATAATTAAAATTTTTTTTTAAACAGGCCTGACCGAAAAATAAATAAATAAATAAATAAAATAATAATAAAGTAATAAATAAATAAAATAATAATAAGCCGGTTGGGCTTGGTTAGTATTACAAAACCAGCTGAAATTTTTATTTTGAAATCTACAAAATGAAATAAGATTTTTTGCAAAATAAAATTTTAGAAATTTGTACATAAATTTTGTAAGGTAGAGAGAATTACAGAAATATAACTTTCAATTAGTGTACAACATATGATAAGAATATAAAGTACAATAATATAAGTTTCAATATAAAATACTGCATAAATATATGCTATAAACTTATGATAATATAAGTATCATATCTCTCCCTTAACTACTAAAAAATAACCCTTTGCAATCGACATATCTTCCTATTTTGAACACTAAGCCTTGCCTTTACTAAAAAGACTCTTACGTATTCATGTTTAAATCATTTAAATTTCATTTACACAAAAGGCATGAGGAAAATGCCACTATTATATATATACATACACACATATATATGTATAATAGTAAATCTTAATTTCATCTGCATGGACCACAAATGGTTATACATTCTTATCTATAAATTCGCATTTTTTTTTTTTTTTTTTTTTTTTTTTTTTTTTTTGTGTGTGTGTGTGTGTGTGTGTGTGAATACTAGTTTTTCCACAATATGATGTTTTCTACATCATCATACTATGGAATCCATACTATACAAAGCAGTCAGTATCAAATCTGTTGATTTAACAAATAGCATAACAAAAAGTTATCATCAAAATAAAATGTTTGCAATATGCAGACAGGAGAATAGGCCAGGCACAATGTGGCCCAGGACTTTATGGGTAAGTGAAAGTAAAAAATGTTCAGTAATTTCGACTAAAAAAAAAAGAAAAAAAAAGCTTAATTTCATAGCTAAAAGAAAAGAAATATTAGTAAACATATTGTTTTCGGATAATATGTATCTTTATACAAAATTATAAATGAAGTGTCATGACTATTTTCTATTTTATAATGCTAAAATATACATATTTTTTGTTTCAGACTATTTCTCAGAATTAAAATACTTGCTTTTAAAATTCTTCTGGTTTAAATTTATTTACCTAAACAATTTGTGAACAACCTTAATCTAATTTCTTTGCTCCTTCTTTTTAAGTTATGTTTATCTAAATAACATGCCGATTATATATGCATATATATATATAAGATATGTCAAGTCTTAATGTTTAATTATTCTATTTTTGTAAATTAAAAGTAAAAAAATAAAATAACATATATTACTTATTTATCTTTTAATTCAGCAAAGTAAAACGGTATCTTCCCAGAGAGCACCCAAAGTATTCTGCCCCCCTCTCAAGGGCTGTGACTGCTTTTGTTAGAAGCTGTCAGGGAAAAGAGCGATAAAGTCTAGCTATGGCAGTCTGCCCTCCTCATTTTTATTTGAGCATGTTCCCTCTTTCGTTCAAGATTCAAGATAAACTGTTATCGGGCAATTATTTGTACTATAGGGTGAAACTGAAAGAAGAGAAATATTTTTACAGTCCATATATAAGATTTTATATTCATGAAGTATTTATTCAATACAGTGTAATAGTAAAAATTTTAATAATAATATTTGATTTTAATGGATTTATTTTTGCTTATTTATTGAAAGATAGAAAAAGAGCAGAATTTCTAACGCATTTAAAATTGTAAATTTTGTTTTCTCCGTAATTATCTTTTACAAGTTTATAAAAATTTAATACATAAACTAATTAATTAAATAATTAATTTGAAAATTAAAATAAGGATTTTAATTTTCAAGATTTAAACAGGATTACTACTCATTATATGTATGAATGTATGCATATCGATGCTTTTAATTTGTATCAAAATAATTTTAATACCAAAAAATTTTTTACATGGGAGATTATAGGGATAAAAATTAATATATATATAATTTAGAAAATATGGTGAAACTTGAAGACAAGTGGGCGTGTATAACAAGAAAAAACGTTAAAAAAAAGAAAAAAAAAAGTAACGAATTATAGTAACGATGAACAATTGTAAAAAACAACACTACATGCGAAAAACACCCTTCTGCTTCCTCTTCAGTGGGTGGGAGCAGCAGAACAGATAATAAATTAAATTAAAAGAGGCCTAACAGGTTTCGGAAACATGGCGAAACTAGCATACTCCCAACAAAAATAAATTACTGGCAAATTATATATAACAATCTTCATGTAAATTAGATATAACAAAATTGGTGCTTCATAAAAGTAACATAACTAAATTAATATAATAATCCAAAAACTACAAAGCCGATATTTGTGATACAAATAATTTAATAAAAGGACATTTTATTTTGTCCTTTTATTAAATTATTTTTTTTTTAGGCAAATTTAGCAAAATACTCGAAAACCCGTATTTTGCTAAATTTGCCTCCGAAGATAGTTTTTACCCCCTCCCCCTCTTAAAAATCCAAAACTCAAATAGCAGAAAATGCTTTTTTTTGCACTCAATTCTAGTCTCTCTCTTTGCAATTTCTTCACCGTGAAGCTATTTGGAGCCGAATTATTCTTATAAGGGAGGTTTTGCCTTCTGCCCCCCGCAGGGTGAGCTGGGGGATATTTTGCAAAATCCCACCTTAATGGACGTCATGGTCCTAAAACCAACGTGCTCACCAAAATTTGTGAGTCTATCTCCCATAGAATTGCCACGGCTGTGTTGAATCTGTGAATCAGTGATTTTACTCTTTTATTCCCCACCACGCCCCCAAAGGAGTAAAGGGGGGGGGGGTGTTTCACAAAATCCCGTTACAATGGGTTTTGGACACACGTAAATAAGCCGCACACTAAAATTTGTGACCTCAGCTCCTATAGATTTCCACGGACGAATTTAGTGCTAAAAAGGGCGGGGGGGGGGGGGGGGGTCGAATTTGCCCCTTCGTAACTCTCCCCCCCCCCAAAATCGAAAATCGGAAAAAATCAAAAATGAGTTTTTGGAAATACCTTCAAGAAGACGTTTGGCCTTTTTTTTTTTTTTTAATATCTTTGAGCTATTACTGCTAGAATTTTACTCAAAAATCCATATATTGGTAAATTTCCCCCCGAAAATCCTTTTTACCCCCTCTCCCCCCTTAAAAATCCAAAATTCCAAAATCGCAGAAAATGATTTTTTTGTATTCAAGTCTAGTCTCCCCATCTGCAATTTGGAGCCGAATTGTGCTTATAAAGGTGTATTTGCCTTCTGTACCTCCGAAAATCATTTTCACCCCCTTCACCCCTTAAAAATAAAAAATTCCAAAATCGCAGAAAATGATTTTTTCGTATTCAAGTCTAGTCTCCCCATCTGCAATTTCTTCGCTGTGAAGTAAATTGGTGCCGAGTTATACATATAAATGTGTTTTTGCCTTTTGCGCCCCCAAAAATATCATTTTTACCCCCTAACCCCCTTAAAAATCCAAAAATCCAAAATCGCAGAAGATGATTTTTTTGTATTCAAGTCTAGTGTCCCCATCTGCAATTTGGAGCCGAGTTATGCTTATAAAGGTGTATTTGCCTTCTGCACCTCCGAAAATCATTTTCAACCCCTTCACCCCTTAAAAATCAAAAATTCCAAAATCGCAGAAAATGATTTTTTCGTATTCAAGTCTAGTCTCCCCATCTGCAATTTCTTCACTGTGAAGTAAATTGGTGTCGAGTTATACTTATAAATGTGTTTTTGCCTTATGAGCCCCCGAAAATCTCATTTTTACCCCCTACCCCCTTAAAAATCCAAAATTTCAAAATCGCAGAAAAAGGTTCCCCCGTTCCCCCCCGGAGGGGGGAACGGGGGGTGGGGGTATTTCGCAAAATCTCGTCTTAGTGAGCGTCAGGGTCCTAAAATCAACCTGCTCACCAAAATTCGTGACTCTATCTCCCATAGGATCACCACAACCGTGTTGAGTCATTGAATCAGTGAATCAGTGAGTTTACTCTTTTCTATATATAGATAAATAAATAAAGATCTTTCTGATAGGAAATCGTAATTTATATATTCATATTTTGTTAAATCTATTAAATTAAAGTCCAGAGATTTTAACTTCAGTTTTATCAAGAGAATGTAGCCTAAATTACCATACTTTTATTAACTCGCTTTCTTGTATGTTTGTTTGTCCAGTACAAATCTTGCAATCGATTTTTAATTAATTTCCTGACTAGCTAGACAATTGAAACTTTAAAAATAGCTCAGACGATGACAATGCATTTATTTTTTAAATACTTTTATTCTATTAATAAATGTTTTCTTTTAATTAATTAACAAAATGTGAAAATAATAACCTCATAATAGCTTTAAAAGTAGACATTTAAGTTTTATTTATAATTTAATTGTTGACAAAAAAATTTACGAGTTCATTTTTTTTTTTTTTTTTTTTTTTTTTTTTTTTTTTTGTCGACAGGAAAATAAATACATTTATAGTGCGGCCACGTTTCCTACGACTAGCAGTGAGGCCGAGTCGAAAAGTTTGTAGGAATGAAAAATTGCCCGAGAGATAGTTATTTGGCAAACAAACAGTTATTCGGTGTTCCCTTATCCTCTCAGTCACCCCTATTTTAACACTGGACTCGTTCAATCCGCACCTGCGCAGAGGCTTCCATGGTCGCAAGAAATGTGGTTAAAGAATACTTAATCTATCAGAAACTTAACGTACTATAATCTAGTACTTTTGTGTAGCCCTGTAAATGAACAGTGAATGATTTCTATACCATATTCTACACGAAATATGTTTTTATGTGTATAAAATATGTATATTCGTTTCGTTTGGTTTAGTGCGGTCTATTGATGATAAACTCTACTTACCTGCAATTTTCCCCATAGACGTAATGTATTTGGTGTCCTTGTACACGAAACATTTTCTTGATCTCAACGAAAATTTTCGTGTAGCATCCCTATATCATACACATTTAGAATACCAAGTTTAGACTTTCTGCTATAATTTTTTTTTTTTTTTTTTTTGAGATATGCTGCAAACAGACAGACACACACATAGACCAACCGCTAAAAACATGCTTTTTGGATTCAGGGGACCTCAAAACGTGTAAATAAAACAAAAATTCAATTTTGAAAATTTGACCCAAAAACAATAATTTCTCTATCGTATGGGTAAGAGAAAGTAAAAATCGGCGTTGGAATTTGAAATATATGACCTACTACTTTCTGTACTACACGAGCATGTGAAAGTGATTATCATTCTTTTCTTGAACTGGGCAAAATTTAGTAAAGCAGTTTCACCTACTATAATATATTCAATAAAGAAAAATGTATTCATTAAATTTTAGGTAAACTTGTATATTGCCTCTAAATTATACACATACCACATAATATACTTAAATTTAACGCAGTAGGAAAGATACATAACTCCAACTGAAATGAACTTTCGGTAATTTTCAAGTCTCCTATTACATCTTAATTCTATTATGCGTCCCTGTAAACGAATGATGAATGATTTTCATACCATATCCTAAACTAAAGAGGCTTTTAATCATGTAAAAATATATGTTCATTTCGTTTTGTTTAAAGCAATGTAAAGGTGTTTAACCGTACATGCCAGAAATTTTCTTCATAGACGTAATGTATTTGAATTCTTTTTCAATATAAAACCCTTTGTCTGATTTTTAATAAAATGTTTCTAGTAACATCTACGTATGATACAAATTTAGAACACCGACTTTGGATTTTTTATTTTTATTTTTTCTAAACTGATACTTAGTGTTGAGTTATACTGATATCAGACTCACAGACACACAGACCACTTGTTACACAGATTTTATAATAGAGTACTTTAAAACGCATAAGAATAGCAAAAATCAATTTCGAAAATTTAACACCAAAACAATACTTTCTATATCTAAGAGTAAGAATATATATATATATATCTTTTTCAGTTTCTGAGAATAAAATTAAACTAGTGTGTTGTGGCCACCACAAGACTTTCTTCTATATTTTCCTATACAAATTCCCTAAAGACAAATAATTTTTTAAAACTATTATTTATTAAAATTATCTAGCATGATGAATGCAAATGATTTTCATCTTAGAAAAAACTGACATTAAATATCCAAACAAAGACAGTTTTATTATCTATAAATAACATCTTAAAAATGCGCTTTCATAATGGTTATCCCACTTATCAAGCTTCGTACAGTTATATGCCATACAAGTTGAGATATAGCTTTCCCGTTATCGAGGAAATTTCCAGTATAACAGCGTCATCTATTGGCCCATAAGCATCCAACTTGAATCAGCATAATGTCTCATAATGGTTTTCTTACACATCAAATTTTGTTTGATAATACCAATAGAACCTACCAATAGAACCTGAGCCTTTCCTTAAATTGCAGAAATCGCTGTGTAGCAGCGCCACCTGTTGAGCGGTTGGCACCAAAAGTTGATAGGTACTAATTTATGTCAAGTTGCATCTACATATAAATTTATATGCAATTCTGTGCAGTAGTTCCTGAGATATAGCCTACCCTCAATTGCGGAAATCGCTATGTAGCAGCACCACCTGTTGACCAATAAGCATTTAAATTTAATCAGCATAATGTCTCATAATGACCTTCTTACATCTCAAGTTTTGCTTGATTATATGCTATGGAACCTGAGATATAGCATCCCCTTAATTTGCGGAAATTGCTGTATAGCATCGCCACCTGTTGAGCGGTGGGCACCAAAAGTTGATAGGCACTAATTTGGATCAAGGTGCATCTACATATAAATTTATATACAATTACGAGCAGTAGTTCGGGAGATACAGTTGCCACAAAATTTTTATCGCACGCACACACACACAGATAGACGGACAGACAGACATTTTCTAAAAATAGTAAAAACGTGTTCTCTCAAAACGTGTAAATTCGTCGAAAACCGGAAGTTGAAAATTTTTACGAATTCAATACTTTCTTCTATTGAATATAGAAGAAAGTAAAAATAATCTCTAACACGAGCATTATTTAATGCGATTTAATAAAATCTTTCTGGCTTATGTGCAACTGAAGGAAATTGACGCAGTTTTATTTAAAACTTTATTAAATGACAGGAGATCATAGCATGTAAATCATCGACCCTTTCTCACAAAGGCTAGTAATTTATTATCTCCAATAATTAAAGCGTTCAAACCAGGCTGCTAACTTCACCAAACTTACTATGGCAATGTTAAATAGCGTACAAAATTCCGGCTTGAATGTAGTTATTGTGCGCTACTCAGCGAATTCAAGCAGAATTATTTTACTTCAAAATTAGATAAGGTATTTATAATCGAATACCAAAACCAAACAACTTTAATATACTTGCTAAAATATTTTTTATTCAGAGAAAAAAAAAAAAAAAAAAAAAATATATATATATATATATATATAATGATTATTATTTTCCTGTAATTTAGTACTGTGGTGAATTAAATAATTTGATATGAATCCATATACAGGGTTTGCCAAAGTCCCATACCCTCCCATCTAGGAAATGCGTCGGAATTTTGAAAAATGACGAAAAACGTGTTTAATAAATTCGAGAGGGATTTCTTTTGGTGAAAAAAATTTTGTGCCCGGCTAGGGAGGCCGCTAAAGAAGATAACTTTAAAATTTCAAATAGGAAGGTTATGTCTTGTCATACATCCTTGAAAACGTCTCTTCAAGGCAATGAATTTGATATAAATATATTTGTCCTGCGATGATTACTAAACGAGATACTTGAGTATAAAATCCTATTTCAAAACTCGAAAAACTCATGTATCTCCTTTGATAATTATCACAGAACAAGACTATTTATGTAAAATTCCCTGTGTTGATGAGACTTTCCAGGGATGCATCACAAGACTTACTTACCCATTTGAAATATTGCCGTCCCTAGTGGTTTCCCTACTCCCCCGCTCCCGGACCCAAAAAGTTTTCATCAAAAGAGGTTCCTCTCGAATTCATTAATTACTTATGTTTCACCAATTTTCAAATTCTGACGCATTTTCGAGATAATAGAGAGAGGGGATGTGAGACTTTTTCAAATTTTGAAATGTGGATTTTTAGTCATGTAACTCTTTTAATAATAATCGTAGGACAAAACTTTTTATATCATATTCATTGTCTTGAACAGACGTTTCCAACGATGCATCACAAGACATACCTGCCTAGCGGTTCCTCTAGGCTCCTGGGCCCAAAAGTTTTTCATCAAAAGGGGTCCTCCTCGAATTCATTGAACACGTGTTTCACCATTTTTCAAAATCTGACGCATTTCCGAGATAGAAGGGGGAGGGGGACTTTTCGCGGACTCTGTATATGAAGCGAAACATTAGTTTGTGTATTACTTATAGACCCAAAAACTATTGGACCGATTTATGCGTGTTTTTTTTTCTAAAATGATGATCTGCATATTCCTGGAAGTTTTAAATCTATTGAAATGCACGATCTGACGTATATAGAACAGGTTAGAAACTTTTTAAAATATTGGTTCATGGCACCATCTACATTTGAACACCACATTTACTATTGGCATTAATACTATTATTTATGTCCCAGAATCGTAAATATTGACCTATAATTATCTTTTATTATACCAAATAATGGAAATAATCCAAAGAAACCGAAATGGCCATTTAAATTAAACTATTCAAATTACTTAAAACTTTATTAACTAAAGCCCTCATAATAGCTTCAGAATTCTTAAATACTTATTACACAGCTGATGCAAAAAAAAAAAAAAAAAAAAAAAATCAAGATCATTTGTTTATTTATTTCTTGATACAAAAAAGAAATATATTTACAATTGCAATAAAACTGAAATAAAACTGAAATAAAAATGAAATAAAACTTTACGAAAAGTCAAAATTGGACAGGTTAAAAA
Source organism: Salticus scenicus (assembly GCA_963930645.1). NCBI lineage: Eukaryota > Metazoa > Arthropoda > Arachnida > Araneae > Salticidae > Salticus > Salticus scenicus. The sequence continues at coordinate 221,869,305 of OZ005650.1, read as the reverse complement.
ATTCTGTCTTTTATATATAAAACGGAGTATTTGTATAAAGTGTGGTTGTTATAGACCGAACAAGAATGAAAAATCATGCAGTTTGCATAGTTTGGAAACACTTTCTAACCGCTGAATCGTTTCACCTGCTATGTATTTATCTTTATGGTGGTCCCTTAAAAAACATTTTTCTAATTAGGAAGGATGAAATCGCGCCAAAATTTATTTAATAACTTTTCATTTATTTTAAAGAAAAACCATATGAATGGTTGCTTTTCTGTAGCACTCATGTAGTGTCTTTGTAATAATTTATATAAAAACAGCAAGACTACAAAAGTATATTCTGTTTCAGCTATTCGGTAACGGGACAGATAAAAGCATCTTTATACCTTTATTTCTAAAGAGAAAGCACAAAGATTGCTTTTATGTAGCTTTGTGCAACGTTTAAATTTTGCATAAGCACCATATGTTGTATTAAATAAATCTTCTCTATACTGAAAAATTGCTTTGTACGATTTCCTTTTATGTTTCAAAATGAATCAAAAGAACTTTTTGAGGCATTGTAAATGAATCAGTTGCGCTAATCGTACCATATTTTACAGGGAAAATGGTTTTGTCTACCTTAAAAATGTATATTAATTTCGTTATGTTGTACATAGCATGAAAACATTAAATTGTGCTTTCAATATATACCTATCTCATAGACCATAATGAATCAGAAATATTTTGTGAATCTCTATACTTAAACCAGTTTTGCTATTTATACAATTTCCACTAGAGAGCATACCTTAATGAACTCGAATATAAAATTAATTTCAAAGCATTCTATTTCGAATGAAAACGGAAATTAAAGAGCGCGGACGGACAGATGGGCAGAAAGACAGATTAATTGAAGACATAATTAGTTTTAAAGACAGTTGGAAAGCGTTAGAACTCTTAACAAAAGAAAATACAATTGGAAAATTTCCAATTTTAATCCTTATGTATCTGAATATTTCTGTGCGGCCCTGTAAATCTTATTGGTAATCATACAGTGGGATATAGAAAATATTTTTCTGCATTTGAAAAATAAATAGCTATTTCATTACTTATTGGCCTTCGCTAATTGGCCTTCACCTAGCTAGTGGTCGAAATTTCCAAATGTTATTATTATTTTTTATTACTTAGCATAATCATTTTAACTATTTTTTTTTTTAAAGTTTTTATCCTCTAATTCAGCTTTATGTTTTAATTATAATTTGGCGGTTTTTAACCGAAACCGAGAAAGAAAACCACCAAATCACCAAGGGCTGGTATTTAGATAACATAATTCCTATTATTTCAATTATCTCGGCCATATCATCTCTGCTGAAGATGAAAGAACTGATCCCGAGATCTTTGCAGTCGAGAACTGGAGTCGGCCTAAAAACGTACACCAACTACGAAGTTTCCTGGGATTATGCACATAATACAGGAAGTTCTTGAAGAGTTTCTCGAGTTTTGCCAGACCATACCCCAATCTGACGGAAGCCAAACAGAAGTTCCAGTGGTAGAGGAATGGGAAAAAGCGTTCACGAGACTTAAAGAGGCCTTAACATCATCGTCTATTTTGACGTATCCACAGCCCGACAAACAGTTCATACTTTATACAGATGCCAGCCATGAAAGTGTCGAAGCTGTTCTGCCGCAGGAAGTTGATCTCCAAGAACGCGTCATTACCTAATGGAGTAAACGCCTGTCTAAATCGGAGCGAAACTACTGTACCACCAGGAAAGAACTACTCGCCATTGCAAAAGCCATAAAACATTTCCATCATAACCTCTATGGCAGAAGATTCCTGCTCCGGACTGACCACGCATATTTGATGTGGCCGCTTAATTTCAAAAATTCGGAAGGCCAGATTGCCAGATGGATACAACGCCTCCAGGAATTTGACTTCGAGATACGCCATCGTAAAGGGACTCTACATGGTAATGCAGATGTCTTTTCACTGAAGCCCTGCTCAGAAAGCTGAAAGTACTGCTCTAGAGCCGAACAGAAATACCAGCAGATAAATCCGGTTGTCCTACAGTTTCAACAACATCAAAACTGGATCAGCGGAGTGACCAGGAGCTTAGACCAATTAGAATATCCTGACATAAAGACAATATTACAATTGAAGGAGATGACCAGCAACAGATGTACTTGGCAGGACATTTCTACATTTAGCTCCATTATGAAAAGTTATTGGGACTGACAAAATGTCTAGAATCTAGAATGGCTGACATGGCGCTCAACGTGTTAGGCGTCGCAGGAAGGTATTTTCTGTGAGGTGTCTTTTTTCTCTCATAATGACTATAGAACGACAAAGAAAACTTAGTATGTTCACATATCAATTTATTCTTGTCTTTAACATCAAATTTGATGCATTTTTCATCTCTACGTTCCGGTCTCCCACTCCCAGTTTTATTTATGAAGAAATAATTTTCATTATTTCCAATTCTTTTTGCTCCCACAAATAAGATGTATCGAAATGTGATAGGACATACGGGAGCATCTGTATCATCATTAGGAATAAAGTACTTTATACTTATCTGTCTTAGTTTTGGTTAATTTTTCCGTGGATGATATGCTTTCTTAGGTATAATTTTCGTATGAGAACACAAAAAATTATCTTGTTGCTGTTTATCAGTATCGCTGTACATGGCCTTAAATGATTCTTTGATAACATCGTTTGTGAGGACATTTGTCTTACAAAACACACTGTGAATATGACTGCAGTCGACTGTTTCATGCTTACCAGATGACGACTGAAGTTTTTTTTTAAATATTTTTTTTTCTATAGACTTGGATTACGTCTACACTTTCTAGGGCGCGGAGAAAAAAACCCAGTTTCTTCATTTGAATCACTTATCATATTTTTTCCAGCTTACTCTTATTAAAAAAAAAAAAAAAAAAAAAAAACTATCTCAATGTGACAACCTACAAAAGAATTCTTTTCCGTACTTTTGACTTTTCACTCAAGGCCAGACAAACCACGTGATCTCAAGGCACGCTGCAATTGGTTAAGACGTTGAGTGCCATGTCAGCCATCGGTGGCTGACACTGAACCCGTTTAGGCTGTGTCCAACACCTGTGGCTGACAGTGTAAAATATGTTATAAAGCCGCGTCAACCACCAGTGGCGGACAGTGTAAGATATGATATAAAACTAAAATATTTACAACGTTTTAAGTAATTACTGACAATTTATTTAAAATTTAATTCATTTTTATTTATTACAGGATTATATCATTAAGGCATTTTAATGGATTTTATTGAAACACGGTAAACATAACGCGCTTCTAAGCAGCTTGCGTGAGTGGACGGGGATTTCCTTAAGAATTCGCGCGGCGTTCAACGTGTTAAACTTGACTTAATCCCTTTTGGCACAAAATTTACTTGTTACTTAATTCTTTTCGGGGGAAAAAAATACAAAAAAAAAAAAAAAAAAAAAAAACACAAATTTCACTTTTTGTTTTTAATACGACTAAACTTTGGAACTTCTACTTATTGAAAACACATTGTTAGACGTGTGCTGCGATTTTTTGCATCGAAATGCCAATTTTTGAAAATTTTGACTTAACGCCTTTTGGAAACAAGCTCTTCAATTGCTAAAACCCCTTCATCAAAACCGAAGGTGGTTCATTACGCTCGGTTAGCCACGCACCACATATTAAAACCCGAATAAACTACTACGTCAGAAACGACAAAGAAAAATATTTGAGATGCATACAGCTGTTTCGGCAGCCTTAAGCGTACCGTCTTCAGTGCAAAAAGAATGCAGTGCAAAATTTTTTTTGCACTGAAGACGGTACGCTTAAGGCTACCGAAACAGCTGTATAAATCTCAAATACTTTTCTTTGGCGTTTCTGACGTAGTAGTTTATTCGGGTTTTAATATTCGAACGCCAAGTCTCCTGTTATTATCACATACCGCATAGTTAACGGTAATGTTCAAATTTGAAATGTAAATATTTGTTAAATTTGTATATGTGTAATGTAAATATTTGTATATAAATATTTGTGTCTATTTGTAAATTTTGTAAATATTTCTCACATTATTTTGCAATCTGTATTGTTATTTTATTGTTATATGCAACTTAGTTTTTGTATTTTAGATTGTATAGTTTGTTTAGCTTCGTCTCCTGACCAAGGGCTCTACTGCCCGGGACATGCAATCTTCGGGAGAGGGGCAGTGTTACGAATTTCTAAATAATTCGTAGTTATTTTTGTGTAAAATCATCAAAGAGGCTTAGTCAGGTGATAAAATGTAAATTTTCTGCATTTCTAGCTCTTTTTTTGCGTTAAAACAGCTAATTTTCCCTCAAAAACGCATTAAAAAGCTCCAGTAAGGCAGGCAATGGATTTGGCGCCATATTAGGCGAGTTTTCGCTCCTTGGCGAGAAAATCCATATTATCGATATACCAAATATGGATGCTGTAACGTTACTGGTTGTCAAGACACTGAAATTTTCCAGATTTTTCTACGCAGGTATTTAAACAGTTGCATCACGCCAAGTGAGTCAGTCTCAGTTAGTCTCTTGCCAACTGCCTTACGATAAAGAGCTCTGAGCCTATATGGATTGCAATCAATTGCTATATGTGTTAAGGCTCTCATACAGTTTGTACTGTGAATTTGCCGTTGACAGATCTTATTTAAGCTGTGTTTTCTGGTAAAACTAAAGTTGATACCGGGTTTATAGACCGTTATTCTTCTATAATTTTCAGTAAGTAAAGTTCCAAGTCACTGCAAGATTCGCTTTTCATTCTCGGGCAACTCACGAACCCCTAAGAACGCAACAATACGGTTTATAGAAATATCTCTCATAGAGCACAATGCTTTGGAATACTTTTGGGTGCCCTTGTACAGAAACCAGTGGTGGTATTTACTTCATTTTATACATGAAACACCTGATAGTGAACTTTAATAAAATGTTTCAATTTTTAAAATTTGTGTGCAATAAAGGTATTAAAATATGGTTTATAGAAGTACCTCTCATAGAACACAATGCTTTGGAATACTTTCGACTGTCCCTGTATATAAATTAGTGGTGATATTTACTCCATTTCACATATGAAACATCCGATAGCGAACTTGAATTTCAATTTCATTAAGATTTGTTTACAGTAAAGATATTAAAATATGTTTTATAGAAATATCTCTCATAGAACGGAATGCTTTGGAATAATTTCGAGTGTCCCTGTACTCAAACCAGTCGTGATATTCATTCCATTTTATATATGAAACATCTGATAGCAAACGTGAATAACATATTTAAATTTCATTAAGTTTTGTGCTCAGTAAAGGAATTAAATTATGGTTTATAGAAATACCTCTCATAGAACACAATGCTTTGGAATACTTTCGGGTGTCCCTGTACATAAACCAGTAGAGATATTAACTCCATTTTCAATAGGGAACATCCGATAGTGAACTTGAATAACATATATCCCTTTCAAGAAATTCTATACATATTTACCGTAGTTAGAGCACGAACAGACAGACAAACGGACAGAGAGACAGACAGACAAACCGAAGTCATTAACACTTTTCAACTTTGTTGGAAAGGGTTAAAAACTTTTATACTCATAAAAGAAAGTGTTTGTCTGCCTACAGGATTTTTTTTTTTTTTTTTTTTTTTTGACAAATGCATTTTTTCAGTGTTTCTTTTTAGATAAAGGAATGTATGAATTGTTTGCTACACACCTTTTCGTGTTTCGAGATTCCTATTAAATTTTTAAAAACTTTTGCATTTTCCCCCCAACATTTTTCTTTTAGTTGTAATTTCAAGCTCATATGCCATGAAATGAAATGCTTATAACTTTCATTTCATTTACTTTTACAACACAATTCGAAACAATTCTTTACGCGTGAATAATACTAATAATAATAGTAATAATTAAAAGTTAAACCTGTATCATAAAAATTCCTGATAAAACTGTCATCATAATAGTTTTAAAATTCATATTTTGATTTATTTAAAATATTAATTTCAGTTAATTAAATGGTCTACTTTTTTTTTTTTTTTTTTTTTTTTTTTTTAATTTTAACGTCTACAAAAGTAATGTGTCTACAGTTTTAGTGATCGGTCCCCTTGGCGACTTTAATGCTCTTTTGCTGTTTTGGCGATGAAGTAAAATTTCTATCATAGTTGCATAAGAAAAGGCTTTGGCGAGAACATCCGAGTAATGTCAATGGGTATTTAATTTATTTTAAATTAACCGTTTTTATATTCAACATAATGAAACTGAAATAAATAAATGCCATTAAATATAATTATTTAAACCTTTCAATTATTGGAGGAAAAAAAAAATCATTCAAATATAATGATCAGCGAAGCACGCAAAATTTGCTAGTTTTCAATAAAGCTTCAAAAATTTACTGAAATTAAATTTTCACTCTTAATGAATCAATAAAAATTCAATAGGCTAACATGGGAAGGAAGAAAGGGGGAATCTGACTGATGCGCAGCCGTAAGGCTCTATAGACAAGGTTCGAAGACCCAGTTCGAACATCCATGCCTGAAATGGGATTCCAACTCACATCTGAAAACAAAAGGCCAGAGTGCTAGGTGCGATCAGATTTAAAAACATTCTTTTTTCAACGTTCCGTTATTAAGTTTTTATTAAAATCCATCGTATGTATATATATAAATCTGGAAATCGTATACTTTTCGCTAAAAATTTAAAGAAAATTTATTACATACTAGAAAAGCCCCGGTTCGGGAACGAAACGAATTCTGAATGAGAGAAAAATTTTAAAATCAAATTCGAAATGTACAAAACTCGGCCAGATGCTGCTTGCGTGCCAATCGATCAAAGTTTGTTAATGAAATCATTTTTAAATTTATGAAATCAACGAAGGCAGTGAATCAACGAAGGCTTTGCCCGCTTCGCTGGTCACTATATTTAAAGGAGACTTTTTTTTATATCGCTTTATAAATAATAATAATAATAAAAATAAAAATAAATAAATCATGAAATTGCTCTAAAGCCCGCTTTGGTTCCCAGCTGCCTTCGGCAGCGACCCACTCATTCGCAGACTCTCAGGTGCCTGTGTCTATTGTCTGTAACAATAGCTTACCAGTGGGCTTTCATTTGGGTTCTTATCAGATGACACTTTCGAAACGGGCAGTATCGAAAAAATTGAAGTATCCCTTTTATATTTGAATCCCATTTACATAGGAACAACACTATACGTGGTGGTCATAATATTTTCTTTCACATTATTTTCTATGATTATTTGATTTATTCGATCAATTATAAAATGACAACAATTTCATGCCAAATATAATATTAAAATGTGAAAATGGTCAGTTACGTCTATCGCATGAGACAATTTTTGGTGTTATAGTAGTTGGGTTAGTTAATAGTAGTTGGTATGTAGAAAAATAAATAATGAAATATGTAAACCTGATCATGGTACAGCCTTAATTGCGACTTTTGAAATTTTATCACCATTTTAGACTATGTGATTATTTTTTCTGTTTCTTTCTTTTCTTTTCTTTTTCCTTATCTGTTATTTCTTTTCTGCTTTTCAATATTTTATAATTTATTTATATTTTTGATTCGCTACTTGGCTTAAAGTGCCTTTTGCGAAAGTGGAGAAAATGTTCGATCTATTTCAGCATCAAAATTTTAACAATTACCCAGGATTTATCAATGAGTAAAGCTCTTTAAATATAATGCTGAATTAGCTTTCATGCCAAGCGCCATTCATCCATGCCAAAAACATACTATTTAAACAAAAGGATAAAAAAAAAAAAAGTCTAAAATTGAGGTATATTAATTTTTTTTTTTTTAGTCCATTTTTATTTTTTTATTTTTTATATGCATGAGCAAATTTAATATTTAATATTTTTTTATTTTTCGCGTGAAAGCATATTTCACTTTATCCAATTAAAAAAAAAAAAAAAAAAACTTACAATTTTTTTTGGCAACAATTAAAAATTTAAATGTCCAATTTTTAAGCTATTACCAGGTTATTATTTCCATATTTTAATTAATCTTAGAAAGTTTAATCAAAATTTCGTTACAAATAAGGTACCAAATAAAGGGGTGATTTTTCTGAATCCGTCTGATTAAACAGCTTATAAAATTAACTAAAGTATGAAAATTTGGTAGCAACTTGCGTCCACACACAGACAGAGTCCAATTAAATCTCTTAGTCGTTTATATATATACAAGCCAAGCGTGATTCATACATACCAAAAACATACTATTTAAACAAAACAAAACTAGTATGTTGTGGCCACCACAAGACTTTCTTCTATATTTTCTTATACAAATTCACTCAGTAACAATATTAAAAAAATCGATAACTTTGTTTTAAATTATCACATATTTATAGTTCAACCAATCGTTTTAAAGGTATTGACGAGACCTTTCGAAAGATACCCATCTTAAAAATTTAGCCCCCCCCCGGGGTACTTGCCCCCAGGGGGGGGGGAAGCGATGCCCCCACATGCATAAAAAATTTTTCCTAATTAACTACTACTGTTATCAATAATTCATATTAATTTTCCATCACAGGATAAGAATAACTCTCATTATGTATATTTATACGAAATTTTGTCCAATACTGCCATGTTAAAAATTTAGAAAAAATACGATCACAGCGCCACCTGGTGAGCGATTGATCTCCATATCTAATCAGCACCAGTTTATGTCACGGGCCAACTAAATACCAAGTTTGGTTAAATTACGTTAAAAGAAAAAAATAAAAGAAATAATAAAAGAAAAAAAAAATTACGACTTTTTTAGTAAAAAAAATCGATAACTTTGTTTTAAATTATCACAGATTTATAGTTCAACCATTCTTTTTAAAGGTATTGAACGAGACCTTTCGAAATATACCCTCCTTGAAAATTTACTCCCTTCGAGGGGGGACTTCCCCCCAGGGGGGGGGGGTGAGGCTCCTACACATACAGAAATTTTTTCCCAGTTGACCATCTCTATTATAAATAATTCTTGTAAATTTCATAATGATTACTAAAAAACTAGTATGTTGTGGCCACCACAAGACTTTCTTCTATATTTTCCTATACATATTCAATCAGTAACAATATTTAAAAAAAAAAAAAGTACGATTTTTTTTTTTTTGTTAAAAGTAAAAAAAATCGATAACTTTGTTTTAAATTATCACAAATTTATAGTTCAACCATTCGTTTTAAAGGTATTGACGAGATCTTTCGAAAGATACCCCTCTTGAAAATTTACCCCCCCCGGGGGGAGGGGAAGCGATGCCCCCACATGCACAGAAATTTTTTCCTAGTTAACTATTACTATTATCAATAACTCATATTAATTTTACAATCACAAGTTAAAAATAACTCTCATTATGTACATTTATACGAAATTTTGTCCTATAGTGTCATGTTAAAAATTTAGAAAAAATACGATCACAGCGCCACCTGTTGAGCTATTGATCCCCGAATGTAATCAGCACCACTTTATCTCGGGGACTAACTAAATGCCAAGTTTGGTTAAATTTCGTTAAAAAAAAAAAAAATTGCGATTTTTTTTCTAAGTTTTTTTTCGTTAAAAGTAAAAAAAAATCGATAACTTTGTTTTAAATTGTCACAGATTTATAGTTCAACCATTCGTTTTAAAGGTATTGACGAGACCTTTCGAAAGATACCCATCTTGAAACTTAGCCCTCCCCCCAGATGGGGGGAACCGATGCCCCCATATGCACAAAATTTTTTTCCTAGTTAGCTACTACAATTATCAACCTGATCTTTCGAAAGATACCCATTGTGAAAATTTACCCCCCTGGGGGGTATTTCCCCCCTAGGGGGGGAAGCGATGCCCCCCATGCAGAAAATTTTTTTCCTGGTTACATACTACTATTATCAATAATTCATATTAATTTTACAATCACATGCTTAAAACAACTCTTATTATGCACATTTATACGAATTTTTGTCCTCTGCTGCCATGTTAAAAATTCAGATAAAATGCTATCACAGCGCCACCTGTTGAGCTATTGATCCCTAAACATAATCAGCATCAGTTTATGTCGGGGACCAACAAAATACCAAGTTTGGTAAAATTTCGTTTAAAAAAAAAAAAAAAAGTTTTTTTTTTGTTAAACGTAAAAAAAATCGATAACTTTGTTTTAAATTACCACAGATTTACGGTTCAACCATTCGTTTTAAAGGTATTGACGAGACCTTTCGAAAGATACCCATCTTGAAACTTTGCCCCCCCGGGTGGGTACTTCCCCCCCCTCCGGTGGGGGGGGGGAACCGATGCCCCCACATGCACAAAAATTTTTTCCCAGTTAACTATTACTATTATCAACGAGACCTTTCGAAAGATACCCATCTTGAAAATTTACTTCCTCGGGGGGGGTACTTCCCCCCAGGGGGGGAACCGATGCCCCCACATGCACAAAATTTTTTTCCTAGTTAACTACTACTATTATCAATAATTCATATTAATTTTACAATCACAAGTTTAAAATAACTCTCATTATGCCCATTTTTACGAAATTTTGTCCTATGCTGCCATGTTAAAAATTTGCATAAAATGCGATCACAGCGCCACCTGTTGAGCTATTGATCCCCAAATCTAATCAGCACCAGTTCTTGTCAGGGTGCAACTAAATACCAAGTTTGGTTAAATTTCATTCATTGGTTCGTGAGATACAGTGTCCACAAAAATGATACAGACAGACAGACACACAGACAGACACACAGACAGACAGACATTTTCTAAAAACTATCAATTCGTGTTCAGGACACCCCAAAACGTGTAGATCCGTCAAAAAATGGAGGTCGAAAATTTTCGCGAATCCAATACTTTCTCTATATTACATATAGAAGAAAGTAATAATTCTCTTTATGCACATTTATACAAAATTTTGCTCTATATCACCATGTTAAAATTTTAGAAAAAGCGGGATGGCAACGCAACCTGCAAGACAATTTTTACCAAAAGTTGATAGGCGCTAATCTATATCAAGGTGCAACTACATACCAATTTGTATGAAATTCTGTGCAGTAGTTCTTGAGATACAGTTGCCACAAAATTTTGTCACACACACACACAGACTGACAGACATTTTCTAAAAATGGTCAAATCGTGTTGCACAGCTCTCAAAACGTGTAAATTCATCAAAAACCCGAGGTCGAAAACTTTTACGAATCCAATACTTTCTTCTATTGAATAAAAAGGAAATTAAAAAAAAAAAAAAAAAAAAAAAAAAACTAAAATTAAGGTATATTAAAAAAGGTTATGATTGTGTTTTTTACTCCATTTTCATATTTTCATTTTTTCATATGCATGAGCAAATTTAATATTTTATAAGTTTTTATTTTTCGCGTGAAAGCATATTTCATTTTATGCTAATAATAATAATAATAATAATAGTAACTCGTAATTTTTTTTTGGCAACAATGAAAAATTTAAATGTCCAAATTAAAAGCTAGTACCAGTTTATTATTTTCATATTTTAATTAATTAAAAAAAAATCTTATTAAAATTTCGTTACAAATAAGACACCAAATGAAAGGAGCAATTTCTCTGAATCTGTCGGATTAATTAGCTTATCGATCGGAGAATTAGATTTTTTAAAAATTAACTAAAGTATGAAAATTTGGTGGCAACTTGCGTCAACACACAGACAAACAGAGTCCAAGGAAATCTCCTAGCCGTTTATATATATAGATAATAATAACTCGTAATTTTTTTTGGCAACAATGAAATTTAAATATCCAATTTTAAAGCTATTACCAGTTTATTGTTTTCATATTTTAATTAATTTTAAAAAATCTAATCAGAATTTTGTTATAAATAAGGTACCAAATGGAAGAGGCGATTTTTCTGAATCCGTCGGATTAATTAGCTTATCGATCGGACAATGAAATTTTTTAAAATTAACTAAAGTATGAAAATTTGGTTGCAACTTGCGTCAACACACAGACGAAGAGTGCAAGGATATCTCTTAGCCGTTTATATATATATATAGATAATGAGAGGTATGTCAGTATGACATAACAAATACAGAGTGTCTCAGTAAATGTATACACTCTTTGATAGTTCATGACAGTTCATAACAGAATGGTACTTCCAGCAGGATGGTGCACCTCCCGACTACCATCACGACATAAGGGCCTATGTTGACGGCCACCTGCCAAACAGATGGTAGGGCGAAGAGGAAGTATCGAACACCCTCCACGCTCACCGGATTTGACCCCCATGGATTTTTTTTTTTTTTTTTTTTTTTTTTTTTTTTTTTGGGGGGGGGGGGGGCAATGTTAAACACGATGTTTACACTACAAAACCAACTACAATCAATGAGTTGAGAGCAGCCATAGGAAGAGAATGTGCCGAAATACCGATTGAAATGTTTAGGAACGTTTTGGAATCAATCAGTCAGCGTTATTAGTTGTGCATGGACCACAATGGCCAACAATTTGAACATTTTCGATAATTGGCTGGTTTCTACATTTGTTCACATTGCTTTGATTTTTGAAACGTTTCTGTATTATAATAATTGATAGTGTTATAGTCATTTAAAGATTGTATACATTTTATTGGGACACTCTGTAGATACTGCTTTTTTTTCTAATTTTAATGGTAAAAAGAAAAAAAATGCATATAAAATGTGTTAAGTCATGACACAAACGCTTATCTAAGAAATGCATTTTAAACATGCAAGGAAAGATTGTTAAGATGGTTTTCGACTCAAAGAATATGTCCTTCTATATTTATTTTTAAAAGGAATTTATTTCTGGTATAAATATTAGATCTCGAAATCTTAAAATATACAATCATAAACTTTCTCCAACAGAAATTTTCAAATCGTAAATACTTAAACATGGAATGATAACGAAGTGTCTATTGTCACAAACTCTAAACTTTGTGATGATAAAAAAAAATATATATATATATATATATATAATAAAATTTTATGCTTTATTGAAATGTTAGTTTAAACTTTAAGCTTTAGATTTATGGATATTCCACATTCTAATAGGGATTATTTATTTATATTTCGAAACTGGTATGCAGTTTATATTTTATTCATCGGAAGTTTATTTATTCGATATAGAGAAACACTTAACTGTAATAGAGTTAAGTTAGCTAATAATTTAAATTTCAGCAAATATTTTTTTTAAAAATATAATAAACCATAAGAAATATTAAGAAATTCCTTTAAGAAACAATATATATATATATATTTTTTTTTTCCCAGAATAATCTTGATTTTTTAAGCCCAAGATGGTATAATAAACATCATTCTTTTGATATGAATTTTATAATAATAATAATAAAATGTTTTTTTCTTGCATCCTCTTAAGTATGAGTCCTTGGCTCATCATCAGATATTTGGTTCGTGGGGTTTGCACTTGGTTAGTCGAAATATTGTTGGTTGTTCCAACGGTTTACTTTTTGTCTCCTTCGTCGGTATTTTATTTGTTAGGTAGCTACAGCTAGCCTGTCTAAAAATAAAATATTATGTGTCCAACGAAATTAATTTGCATGCATTGTATTATATTAAATGTATTGTATAATATTAAACTTACAATGTATTGTACTGTATTAAATCTGTATGTTTATTTTTAAGGTTTGCTTAACTTCAAAGAGAATATGCTAAAATTTTATTACACGCATCAAAATAACGTCGAGGACGTTATTTTATATAAGTATAAAATTAACAAACAATAAATAATAAAATGTAATAGCCAACATACAATGTTCACATGGGCCAACAGTTTTTCTACGGTCGTGGCATCTGCCAACGGCCATTTATAACCGTTGGCCAACTAAAACCCCTAAGAAAACAGCAGTTGATTCAATGTTGACCAATATAAATTTTGTTTGCAGAGTTAGGTTTAACAGGAATACAGAAGGTCGTTCATGCTTTATGGAAACGATTTTAGTAGTTTAATTTTATGTATAAATGCCGTATTTTTTGCGTCGATTTGCTTCTATCTGATAGGTACGTTTCTTGACAATAACACTAGCTCGAATTTTCCATGAAAGTAAACTTTTTCTCAGCACTGTCATGTATTTTTTATTCGACTTCTCTTGTGCCATTTTTCAAAGTCTGTTCAATATTCTCGGATGCCGTTTTGTTTTAATGAACCAAAAGTACAAGTCCACTTGGGAAGCGTCAGGTGATTTTATAGGTATTTCATTTAATGGGATACATTTTATTCTTCTTTCTGATTCTTTCTTTGCTAAATAAGCGACAGTTGGTTTAGGCGTATGACTTAAGGGACGATGTCCATATGAAGCTTAACTTTATCAATGTCCTTTTTTTATAAGGGTGAAATTTCTTCAAAAATTGGTTCTAAAATATTCTGCTGATAGTAGAGTGAATTAATTTTGGCTTTAATTGAGATTTTTTCCCCCCATTGTAATAAAATCCTGCATCTATTATGAATCCCTTTGGGAAATTTCTGTACATTGTCAAAGTTATTTATTATAGTCATTCCCTTCAGCTGAGCAATAGAAAATTGATCCATTTTTAATAGAGTTACTTAAATTTGCCAATGTATCTTCGAGTGTTACTATAAATTTCCATTTTTCAGCAGCTAGGTGTTTTTATATAATTTTTTTCATTTTGTTTTTCTTTCAGCAATAAGCTTTGGTAAAAGCAGATGAACTTTAGGATTAAACATATTTTAAACTCATATCATACAGTCTGTAACAAAAGTGTCCGAACACTAGCAAAAATTCCTATATAAAAAATGTACACTTAATACAGTTTTGCTAAATAAATCCTTGTCGAATCCTGTTCTTAGACTGACTAAGAACAGGATTCGACAAAGATTTATTTAACAAAACAGTATTAAGTGTACTTTTTTTTACATAGGAATTTTTGCTAGTGTTCGGACACTTTAGTTACCGATTGTATCAAGCATTGAAAAAATATTTTTTTTCTTTAAAAAATCTTAACCTTTAACTACACGCGCTTAATATTTTAACAAAAGTACACGCGTGGTGTATTTTGTACACCACCAAAATACTAAATAAAATAAATAAAATAAGAACAAATATGTATGCTACAGTTGGCAACAAAAGTATCTGAGCACTAGCAATAATCCCTGTCTAAAAAAGTACATATAATACTATTACTTGCAAACTTTGAATAAACACCATAAAATGCAATAAACTCGCAACAATTGTTTCGGATCGAAAAAACACACGACCCTTCATCAGGCGAATAAAGTAAGCACGAGTGCTGCAGTCAAAGCGGCAACGCACTTACTCGATGCTAAAAGCCCAAAGAAGCAACAAATTTAATAAAAAGGCACCACAAAACTGGCGTTGTAGAAATATTACTTGCAAACTTTGAATAAACACCATAAAATGCAATAAACTCGCAACAATTGTTTCGGATCGAAAAAACACACGACCCTTCATCAGGCGAATAAAATAAGCACGAGTGCTGCAG
This sequence comes from Salticus scenicus, assembly GCA_963930645.1. Classification (NCBI taxonomy): domain Eukaryota; kingdom Metazoa; phylum Arthropoda; class Arachnida; order Araneae; family Salticidae; genus Salticus; species Salticus scenicus. The sequence continues at coordinate 221,853,916 of OZ005650.1, read as the reverse complement.
TCAAAGCGGCAACGCAACGCCATTTTTGTGGTGCTTTTTTATTAAATACATATAATACTGCTTTGTTAAATAAATCCTTGTCGAGCCATGTTCCTAGTCAGTTCTAAGAACATGATTCGACAATTAAGTGTACTTTTTTGATATAAGAATTATTGGCTAGTGCTCGGATACTTCTGCTGATGACTGTATAAGTTTTAATTATCAAAACTTTTAATAAAAACTAATAAAAAATCTTCGAATAAATACTTCAATGATAGGTTAGATGTGCACGCAGCGTGGGGAGAGGGATTCCAAAGTTATTTATATTCTGTTTACTACAAATGGTGTATTTTTTACACCAGCGCGTGTAGTTAAGTGTTAAATATATGTTTCTTTAAGCTTATGTATACACAAAAAATCAAAAAACTTACCAACCTTTCATTAGCTTAATCTGTACAGGCTGCCCTAAAAATAGGACAATGGTTTAGGACAGTCGGAAATATAATATAATTGTTTTACCAGTACAAAAGTGTAGAATATTATCTCAATAAATTTATCTGTCCGTTATTCTTGAACGTAAAACCTTTTAAAGTAATAATGTGTTGAAAATGTAGTGAACAAATCTTCAAAAATCGTCATTTTAAAAATTAAAAAATGTATATTAAATGTTAGTTTAAACTAATGACAAAGACGCAAATGTATTTATTGGATTTTTAAACAATATATTGCTTTTAATTTGAATTAAAATATTCAAAAGAATTTATAGAAATGCCACTTATGCATGGTGTCCTATTTTTAGGATGATGGTGAAATATGGGTTAAACTTCAAATCTTTATAAATGATTTTACTTATAGTGCCATAGAATAGAAGACATTCCTAGTTTCCATGCAATGGGTCTTTGAGTCCGCGAATTTTTTTTTAGGATCAGAAACTTCACTTTCATGATATTTACAAGCGTTCGAACAGTCTTAGGATGAAGTATCGCGGTCATGTTTTCATTTTTAATTTAACTTAACCATTTTTCCCCTTTCAAATTTAATATATTATATATACGCTTTTTAGAAATGCGAAAACCGCGATTTTTACACAGTGTTATAATTTGGTGATACGAATACTTGGTGTAACCCCCGTTTCGCCGACAAAATATTTCCTACCCCCCTGTTTTTCCCATTCAAGCTTCCCTTTCCAGCTATTTAGGGATTTGTCCTGTAATTATGGGGAAAACAAGTGGAAAGGAAATTTCAATTCAATGAAATGGCGGGTACTAGTTACGTAAGGAGATTAGTGTCCAGTTCATCCCTTTTTATCAGTTGATACGACTCACAGTCTCAAGTGCACAAACCCATGGTGAATTACAATTTTTACTTGTCATTTTTTACGCCTAATTTATGACCACGTTACTGTCAAAAATATTTCTCTTTTTACAGTGCACTCCAGAAATTCATACAGCATGAGACCAGAGACTGCGCGAATTTTAAAATTTTGTAGATTTTTTTTTTTTTTCATTTTAAAATTAGAATTTTGACATTATAATGCATTGAAAATGATTGTTATTACATAAGATATATGAAATGTGTAGATGGAGGCAAATAAAGAGTATAAATAATGTAATAAAAGCGCACATATAAAATTTATAGTATAGCAACATTTATAATATAGCAACTTTTTATTAATTTAAGCAACTTTTTTAATAATTTCTATCAAAAAGGAATTCTTTTTAAAAGGAAGTGGGCATATCCTGCTAGTATAAGAATAATTGTATAATAAATCTGCGACTTTTATTACAGTTTAGAAATATAGGTAAAGACAAGTAATTTATTTATTTATATTTTTCAGTCAATGGATTCTTTTTTTTTTTTCCCTTGTGTGTGTGTTTAAGCACAAATATTATTGAATTAAAATAATTTAGGTACTTATCTTCAAGACCTAGACCTTGCTTAAAATTAACTTTCCTTATCTCTTTAGACTTCATTTCTAAAATAACACCATTGAAGTAAGTTCTATCATGATTTTCTTCTTTGAACTTTATCATAAATTTCAATGTTTAAATTGGTTGTGATCAGCAGATTTCTGAAGTCTACTGAAATTTTCAAAATCCTTGTTTATTAGTATCTTAAAAAAAAATCTTATATTTTCAGTTTAAACACATCGATACATAAGCTCAATAAAAACCAGCAAGTAAAAAATCACATAAATGCTGTTAAAAAAAAGAAAAAGAAAATAAACATAATATTTTAATTTATATATATATATATATATATATATATATATATATATTTAATTTCCTACTACCAATTGTTATTTCTCAGTTTATTAATACATCACCGAAAAATGTTTATCATGATAATTTCTGAAATACTGAATTAATTAACAAACTTTGGGCTTATAAAACTGAAAGTAAAAGTTAATAATTAAAACAACCGAAAAAAATAAAAAATAAAAGTTTTAATGAATGTTTTCTAATAGTTCTCATTTTGTTTGAAGATGTAATATTTGGAATTCGACTAAATTTAAAAATGAGTTGGCCAGCAGGTAATTAAAAAAGAAACTGTTTATTCTGTTTTACGGGAGTTTTTATTTTATTTTATTTTTTAAATATAAATATATTCATATTAAACTTTTGTGCTTGTATTTATTATTTAAGTAAATAATAATAATAAGCTAAGTCTTATCCTATTAAAAAAATTAACAATTATGCTTGAGTAGACCATTTTGGCAACTAAGAAAAAATAATTAAGTGCCATTGCCGCCTGTTTTTCACATTCTTATTTCTAACTCTTGGTTTTATTTCTAACTCTCGTATTTATTTCCCAAGTTTTTCTGCATCTTAGCTTCTAAGTTTTTTAGGATTATTGCCTTCAAACTACACAACTATTGTCTTAAATGAGCTTGAAAAATGTATGTTATACCCCCATTTCGCCGACAAAATGGGGGTGAACATTCACTGTCGGCGAAACAGGTGTTAAACCGATATTTTCGATTTTCCCTTCTTTGGGGAATTTGTCAACGAAAGGGGGTAGGAAATTTTCGTGTCGGCGAAACGGGGGTATAACCGAATACTTTTCTTCGGAAAGTGCAGTTACGTAACCTTCGAGCCATCTATCAATTTTAGGAGCCATTTTCAAAATAAATCTTTTACATTCCAATCAAGAGATAAAACTAGCAGGTGATTATTCTAAAGTTGCCAAATTTTTATCTCGAACTACAAAAGAGAAAAATAAATTATAAAATCCTTTTCGTGAAGTGTGAATGACTTTCTGTATCCTTCGATTAGTTTTCAAGAGTACAGAATAGTGAAAATAATAATTTACTAAATAATTTTGATAAGTTTGGCATGGTATTACCATAGATATAGTAATAAGACATAGATTGATCATCGAGGAGGAAAAAGTGATTCCTATTTACTTGAGGAAAGACTCTCTATTGGCTGTCTTTCCATGAGTAAATACAGGATTACACACGGGTAATTTAGCAAATAAAATTTATGAATAATTTATGTACTAAAGGTGAATGAAAAGCTTCAGATACAGTTTAAAATTTATTTTCTTTCTATCTTTTTTTTTTTTAATTTTATTTTATACTATATCTATTAATTTAGTTAATATTTAAAGTTAAACTCTTTTTATATACTAAAACTAACGTTCTTTACCTACGCCACTGCCAAGTATATTTAAAAGAATTTTAAAAATTCCATATTGTTTACTAATGTAAAATTTAAAAAAAAATATTAAACTTTAAAAAAAGTATTTCATTAAATGTCTAAACAGTATTTAAACCATAATAATAACAAAACAACTGATTATAAAAAATTATATTTTTAATAATTTAGTCAAATATAATTTACTTATGGGAATTTATCCCATTTCTTTTTATACATTTATTAGAACAATTAAAAGCTTCAGTGCAGCCACACATCCTAAAACTAGTAGTGAAGACGCGTCCAAAATGTTGGAGGGATGCCAGCTTGAAATTTGGAAAACATCCAGCAATTCCGTGCTCTGTTATTGCTCATTTTCTCTGGGTCAGTTGACTGTCATCCCTATTTCAGCATTGGACTCGTTGAGTTAGCGCTTGCGCAGATGCTTCCATGGTTTCATCAAATGTGGTCGAAGAATAAGCAATCTTTCGACATTTTGAAAATTCATCAACATTCTATTCTGATACTATTTCCGGCATTTCCGAGTTTTATACTCTCTAATGGCTGATGCAAATCATTTTTTCGGCATCAAAAATCTTTGCTCGTTAACATGGGGATGACAGATCCATAGGAATTACTATATCTATGGGTATTACTCGTGACCGGAAAAGTTTATACCCAATTTCATAGAAGAAAAATACGTCATTTATGTTATTGTAATTCACGGATTACCACTGAAAATATTACTAAGAGACTAAATATTCGTAATTCTATTGTGTTTCGACATTTAAAGAATTAGATACACTTAACTGGACATACTGGTTCAGCACCCGACATGTCGATTCCACGTTTTTTGACAGCACGGAACAAACTGTATGGTTTTTCAAATGTTTCACTTTTTGCCAAATGAGAAAACGAATCTTACTTGAATAAAATTACATCTGGGAATGAAATATGAATTAAGCATAACAACAGAAGAATGATGTGTAGATATACAAATATTTAAGTCTACATATCAGTCATATTCACTCGTTCTCTCTTCCCATACAATTCTATGGAATTTTTCTTGTTTTCGTATTTTAATCATTTAAATCCATTGCTTGAATACGTCACCTTTTATCTTAGTGAGTATTGTTTTTAAAATAAATTTAAATACTTTATTTCATTAAGCAAACACTCAGGATTTTAATTTTCAAACTTGAAAAGAAATATCTGAATTTATTTATTTACTTTTAAATGGTCTACTTAGGTAAAAGGTGATCTGTTTAAGAAGTGGAATTCAAAGAATTAAAAAAAATTTAATTTTTGAACAGGATATTCTTATAATACAAAGCAATAAAAATTCCATAGGATTACATGTAGAAGAAGAAAACATACATTTGACTGATGCGCAGTCTACAGTACACTGTAAAAAAAAAAAAAAAAAAAAAAAAAAAAAAAAAAAACTCGGGGAAAAAACTGCATAATTGCTGTACATTTTTCGCAAGCGGAGGAAAAACAGCATTTTAGGATTTTACTGTAATTTGTGAAATCGTCTGCTTTTGTTTTATCTTATCGTGTTATTCACGGCTGCGTGCGCCATTATTTTGCTATCCTGAGATTCCTACAAAATGAAGCAGAAACTTTAAGCTGGTGAATTTTAATTCCAGCCTTTTGATTTCTGGTAAGTTATATTTTAATTGTTTTGTATTATTTTATTGATATAAATGTATGAAACGTATATACTTCATTCACAAAGATCCAGTCATAATTCTTCCATTCTTTTATATAACATATTGCATAATTATTAAGTACGACAGAAATTTTTATCATGAAATGTAAACTTTTGTATTATTTGTTGAGATAAAGTACAATATAACTTTTACTTAATCTGATTTTTTTACCTACTGAATTATTTGTAAAAGTTTATAGATTTCTTGTTCTACTTTAAATCATGTTGTTATTACTGGTTTCAAACTTATGGAATTAGTATATATACTACAAACGTGAATTTTAAAAGAGACTTCTAGAATTTTTCGCATTTTCACATCATTTTTTTTTTAAGCAATGTTAAACTCTTCCTATTCTTGTTAAAGGCTGTTTTAAGTTCATCGATTTTTGTCAGGAGTTAGTTTTAGATTTGCTTATTTTTGTCAGGTATTTCTTTTTAAAAATGCCGATTTTTATAGGCTTAGTTTTTAGACTGGAATTTCTTCCTGCAATTATTTATTACTTTCCGAACACTATAGTGAGGAAAGTATTGTAATCATGTCAAAAATGCAAATTTGAGATTTTGATGTTTCTATACGTTTCGAGGTCCCCCGAGTCCGTTTCCACTATTTTTACGATGATGTATGTATGTATGTGTGTGTGCATGTATGTGTGTGAGTGAACACGCTAACGTCTAAAAGCTTTGCTCGAATGAGCTGTAAGTTGGTACGTATATTCTAAGTCACCATAGTACGAACCCTATTGATTTTGGTGAACCTAGCACTTATAGTTTTTTTACAGGGACACAAAGAAAAATTCTTTATCATTGTGGCCTATGGGACCAAAATCTTAAAAGTGCGATAGCATCTAAACGCCTTATTCAATTGAGCAAAACATTTATACACATGTTATAGATCACAGTTGTACGAGCTGTATAGATTTTCGTGAATTTAGCACATACACTTTTTTTTTCAGGGACACAAAGAAAAAATCTTTATCATTATGGACTACGGGGCGAAATTTTTAAAAGTGTGATAGTGTCTAAACGCCTTATTAAATTGAGCGAAAAATTTGTACACATATTATAGGTCACAGTTGCACCAACTGTATAGATTTTGGTGAATTTAGCACTTACAGTTTTTTTACAAGGACACAAAGAAAAATTCTTTATCATTATGGCCTATAGGACCAAATTTTTAAAAGTGTGATAGCATCTAAACGCCTTACTCAATTGAGCTGAAAAATGATACGAACATTATAAATCACTGTTGCACTAACTATAAGCATTTTGGTGAATCTAGCATTTATAGGTTTTTACAGGGACAAAACGAAAAATTCTTTATCATTATCATCTATGGGCTCAAAGTTCAGTAGCGTAAATAAAACATCGTGTAATATATGGAGAAAAATACTCACTCTATTACGGTTTTCTCTCTTTTGTTTGTTTAACAACTCCTCTTTCTTTACTTTATCTACAAAACTGTTAATTACTCAATGTTCGGAAAGTCGAGTGGAGTCACTCCAGATTTTGTTTTTAATAATTTTTTTTTTTTAATTTTTGGTAATAAGTGTTTAATTTCATTTATTTTTTCAGAATAAAACAGAAATATTTTTAATTTATTACTCTCATTGAAGCTACATTTAAATCATGATTTTCTTACTTTGATTTCAAGCGTTAGTTACATTTTTATTTATTTCTCGGAAATTTTACATTAACATACATATATCTCAAAAATTTTAATATAAAGTGGCTCATTGCATGAAAAAATAATGAATTATTGAGTGAGTTTTCTCAAACTTTTTCATATTTTTCATAATTTAAAAATATTTTTCCGCATTTGTTTTCCTTGTATGTGAAACATTTTGTGCAAAATGGAAAATATGAAATTCTTTGCACAAGAGTTTAATATGGTTGTTGATGCATTACAAAGTAAAGAAATACCATTTGACAACTTTCCCAAAGTTTATGTTAAAATGCTTTGGAATTTTCATTTGTTTTCAATTATGTCAAATATGGTGAAAACATTGCTAAAATTAGTACAAATATGTTTGCAAAAATTCTTAAATTTTATTTAAAACTCTAAAAATTCCTACTTATTATTATTATTATTATTTTAAAGTGATTGCACTCCCTGGATAATAGATGACACTATAAGCACCAAAATATATGCATTTGTCTATATCTTTATCATATTTACTAATCCTAAAGTTCTTATTATATACAGCTCATTTTTTTTTTTTTAATTAATGTTTGAACTGAAAATGTAAAGTGTTTTAAAATAAAAAATCTGGAGTGACTCCACTCGATTTTCCGAACATAGAGTAATTAACAGTTTTGTAGATAAAGTAAAGAAAGAGGAGTTGTTAGACAAACAAAAGAGAGAAAACCATAATAGAGTGTTTGACCATTTTTCACCATATATTACACGATGTTTTTTTTTTTTTTTTTTTTTTTTTTTTTTTTTAACTCTACTGAAATTTGAGCCAATAGATCTTAATGATAAAGAATTTTTCGTTGTGTCCCTGTAAAAACCTATAAACCCTGTAAAAACCCTATAATTCACCAAAATGCTTATATTTAGTGCAACAGTGATATAAATAAATATTCATATAAATTTTCAGCTCAATTGAATAAAGCGTTTAGATGCTGTCGCACTTTTAAAAATTTGGTCCCATAGGCAATAATGATAAAGAATTTTTCTTTGTGTCCCTGTAAAAACTGTAAGTGCTAAATTCACCAAAATCTATACAGTTGGTGCAACTGTAACCTATAACATGTGCACAAATTTTTTGCTCAGATTAATAAGGCGTTTAGACGCTATCACACTTTAAAAAAAATTACCCCATAGGCCATAATGATAAAGAATTTTTCTTTGTGTCCCTGTAAAAAAAACTATAAGTGCTAGATTCACCAAAATCTATAAGGTTCGTACTATGGTGACTTACAATATACGTACCAACTTTCAGCTTATTCTAACAAAGCGTTTAGACGCTAGCGTGTTCACTCACAGACATACATACAGACATACATACACACATACATACACACACACATACATACATCATCGCAAAAATAGTGAAAACGGACTCATTGGACCTCGAAACGTATAGAAACATCAAAATATCAAATTCGGATTTTTGACATGATTACAATACTTTCCTCACTATAGTGTTAGGAAAGTAAAAATTAGGAATTTCTTATAAAGAATTTTTCTTTCTTTCTTTTTTTGTTAATTTGATTGATTTTATGGAATTGCATTCTAAATGCTGATCCCATCTCATCTCAGGAAGGACATGTCTGGCCACCATCATAGATTTTTTTCTTTCCTTTTCCCTTTAAAAAAAATAATAATAAAGATAAAGAAGTAATAAAAAGATTATTACTAAGTGAAATACTTAGCATAAAATTAAGCATTTTCGGAAAATTAGAAAACTAATTTTTAAGATGAGTGCTGTTAAAAAATAAATATATAACTTATTCAAAAATTTTTTTAAACAAAAAAGCTGTTAAGCTGAATTCAAATTTAGTTCACTTAGAAAAATCTGTTTGCCTTATGAATAAAGTAAAAAAAAAAAAGAAAGAAAGATTTCTTTTTTGCTGAAAAAAGATGATTTTTGATTTTTTTTTCTAATAATACTAATAATAATAAAAGCAATTTTGGAACTAAACAGGGCTGGCAATTTGAAAAAAATGTAACTTCACAGCAAATTTTACCTTAATCATACCATATATGCAAGCTTTAGAATTAATATTTTAATTTTCCAATTTTTAAATTATCCCTATTTCGTTTTAAAATTATAAAGTATAAGTACTCAAAAAGTCCTTTTTTTTTAAAACCTGAAAGTTTGTTATGGTTAAACGTATTTGAACTTAATAAATAAATTATTACTGCATATTCTAATTTTGCTTAAAGGTTTTTCGAATTTTACTGAATGCATGCGTAAATTAACTTTAATTTTAACAAATTATAGAATAATATAGTTATTTACAGTTTACAAACATTATATGCATTAAATATTAATAATAATTAATAAAAGTATTAAAATTTGTATAAAGAACATATTATTATTATCATTATTATTACTGAAAATAAAATGTTTAACCATTTCTTTATATGTTTGTTTAGTCTAAAAAGCTTTTTTAAAGGGTTAGTTTACTTAAAACTAAGCTATCCTAACTACCCTTACTACCCACAATTAAACGGAATTTTAAAAGTAACAAATATCTCTGAACGACTTTTCAACAATTTCGAACAATTCCCTAAAAGGTCTTTTTATTTACGAAACTATTTTTCTAATATATTGTGCAAAAATTTTAACAATTTCTTTTCGTATGTGTATATCAGTACAAAAAACCCTTAACGGCTTAAAAGTTTGTGACGTTGCTACATTATGGCTATAAGAATTTGAAATATGAGTCTTAAAAATAATGATATCAAATTTTAAGTGACGCTTTGCAATTAGTTAAAATATACATAGATTTTCTTATTTGATCATTTACTTTTACCTTTTATTTATATTTATAATGCAAACGTAATATTTTTAACTTCAAGATCAGACAGATATATAAAATGCTCTCACTGATGCTTTTTCATTCGCATTTCAAATTTAAAATAACAGTTTTAAAAGGAATGATATAAAAATTCCAGTGGCGCCTCGGTGTTATTTTAAAAGATTTGTTTTTAGATTCCATTAAAATTACTTTTGTTTTGTCTAATAAAGTATATTTACACATTTAAACAGTGCTTTTAATTTTCAAATATACTGTCAAATAATTATACTTTCACTGAATTTGCATTATAAAGTAAAATTATTTATTTAAATAAATTGATTTATCTTTTGCGTCACGCTATCCAAACATAGTATCCTAAGTGAAAATTTGCTCAAAGAGGTAGTGTGACGTAAAGAAAACATTTACACAAATTTTACTTGCAGTTTTGAAGAAAATTTATTTGATATGTTCATTTGCCAACTTAATCGACCCTCTTGTTTCCTTTTGTTAGCACACTGAAATTTTCAAATTTACATTTGAAAGGTTTTATGAATCGATTTGCTTAAAACTCCATATATACATAGCCTTCATTTATAAATCCACTAAGTCCATTAATAAATTGTAGCTGCCATTTTGAAAAAAAAAAAATAAATAAAAAAAAAAATAAAGAGATATAATACCAACGAGATATATAAAGTAGAGTGATAAATGGTAACCCTTCAGAAGGTCCAAGATGAGTCATGTGGCATGCTCTCCTTGCACCTGCGTATTCGGTGGTTCCCTTGGTAACAGCTTATTTTCAGTAAATTTCTATGGCAACGGTTTGGAGATTGTTCTTCGCATAAGCCAATGTTTTTGTTTACTTACGTAGTTTAATATTCTTTTGTTCTAAATCATTTTGATTTTGATTTTACTTCTTTTTTATTTCATATAGTTGATTTTTAACCGACAAAATGTTTAAAAATAGTTGAAAAATTATTATTTGTTGTTAAATTTAGCTCTTTAAAAGTTTAAATTTTCTTTTATAAACACTTTTAAACTTTGTTGGGAAACGATGAAAAAAAAGGTATTTTATTATTTATTAAAATGTGAAATATGTGTAAAATTATTTTAAAAACAATTTATTTCGGTCATAGGACTATCATGTTACCTAATAATAATGATAATTTGTCGAACTGATATTTTAAATGCCAAAATAGCGATAAAGGGCCAAACACAGCAACCTATTCGAGCATGTCACGTGATTCATCTTGAACCACGGAAAGTTAATCCTTCCTCCATTGAATCAGCACTCTAATTTATATATCTCGTTGTATAATACTTTGTCGTATATTTTTTGACATCTTACACGGACGTATATCTAAAGAACAAACTTTCATTAAATTATTTATTTTAATTTATAATTGTTGCCAAGAAAATTAAACTTTAAATTTTACATCTACTTTTTAAGATAGCACGCGATCGTGTTTTATATTAAAATCAAATCATTAAATTCATATTTTTATTTATTTTTATTTCATATTATTGCACGCGAACTATTTATTTCCTAATTCAAAATTATTTAAAAAAAGCGTTTTCGATATCTCTTGTAACGATACTGATTATTATTAATTTTCTTTCAAAAAAAAAAAAAAAAAAAAAAAGGGTTTTGATGAAATTCTGGCAAAAGCAGAATTTAGTTTAGGACGGAGGACTATTAGTTTTTTTTTTTTTCTTCCCAATTATAACATCGCTTTCAAATTATTCAATTATATTTTCGATAAATTTTAGATTTCGATAAATGTCCAACTACCGAAAAATGATTTCGACAAATGTCCAACTATCGAAAACGACAACGCAAAAATCCCTGTCTGAGACTAATAGGCCCTCAGTCCTAAAAAAAAAAAAAAAAAAATGGTGGCAACTTCATAAGAAAAGATAAATTAGTTTACCCTTCCTAGGAGCCAGAAGGATTTGTTTTAATTTTTTGTATCAATAACCACTAAAAAGTAATGATATCAGTACAAAAAACCCTTAACGGCTTAAAAGTTTGTGACGCCGCTACATTATGGCTGAAATTGTAGGCTGAAATTGCACTACACTACAAATTTAGTGTGAATTAATTCAGTATTTCAAACGTTATCATACTGACAAATTTTCAAGTAGCCTGCCACTTTGAAACAAAATGGAGAAGCTTCGCACTAGAAAAATTTATTGACTGGGATTCTCAAACTCTTAAAAAAATAAAAATAATAATAATAAAAAAAAAATTAAATAAGTGGAAAATTTCAAATTTATGTTAGAATTACGTAATTTACATTTTGCAAGTTTCTTTTTAGAGAATTACAAATTAAACAATTAAAAAAAAATCAAGTAAATGTTAAAAATGGAAATTTATATATTTTCTTTCCCCTTTTGAGGCTTAAGGATAGAGACTGCTCCAATATTCACAATTTAAATTTTCATCAAAAGTGCAGGTAAAAATTACTTCATATATATATATATTTTCATATAAAACGTTTGGGGGAAAAAAATAGACAAAATATAAATTAAGCTTTACATTTCTATAATTTTAAAAATAGGATAAAATCACCTGGAGAAAAATTTTATGGAAAATATAAGTTAAGCTTAAAAAAAAAAAAAAAAAAAAAAAAAAAAATGAAATTTCTGCATAAAAATTCTATTTCATAAATATATTTACAATTACAATAAACAAAAAACCCTCCTTTAATTTTAAATAATTATTTGTACACGCTTCGAAGCAATAAAAAGTTTCTTCTTTCTTTTTTTTTTTTTTTTAAGAAGAATAAATTAAATGTAGTGGCGCCATCTGGTAGTTTATATTAAAATCCTATACATACATATTTAACTTTTTTTTTTCCTCTTAAAAGAAAAAAACTTGTTTAGAAACAAGTAGAAATAGTTATTTAAAATTAAAGGAGGACTTTTTGTTTATTGTAATTGTAAATATGCTTATGAAATAGAATTTTTCATGCAGAAAGTAATTAATTAAAAAAAGAAAAGAAAAGAAAGAATAATATTTTTTAAATAAATTATTATGGGTTTCAAAGTAAAGATATTATTTATTTATTTTGACGTGTTTTTTAATAATTGCTATTTGACACATTTTTCATGAATTTTCATAAAATTCATGAAATAATGTTTTTTCTAATAAACAGTGTAAGCACTGTTTCATCCCCTAGTCATTATTGCTTTAAATAATAATTAAAAAAAAATGTTTATGTTAATATTTAAAATATGTATCTTTTTAAAGTCTGAAAAATAAATAAATGAATAAACTCTAACTGTATTTTCAAAAGAGATTTTTAATTTTTAAAAAGAAAAAAATATACATATGTATTAACGAAAGTGTATGTTTTAAATAAAAAACGATAGATCGCGCCAAAACTCTATTTGCTGTTTTTTTCTATTCCCGGCGCGGAAGGATACATGAATAGGAATCGCAAATCCTTGAGTTATTATAAAATCGATGTTCATGAATGATTAAAAATTTTTCGCTTTAAAAATTGTAAATTCATCATTATTATGATAAAATAGAATATCTAAAATTACAAAATACTTCCTTATTTAAAATATTATCTAAATATTTTTTTGACTAAATATGAAATTTTGAAATCAAAAATATTTTTTTCATAACAGAAGAGAAAATATATTTAAGTGAATTTGACTTAGTATATATACAATAAATATTTTAAACATGTAATAAAGTACTTTTGCGTTTAAAAAAATCTAAATAATTCATTAGCTGCATTCAAGTCGGTCAACGAACCAACCCACATACCTCACAAGTAAGAACCGCATAACAGAGTTTTCACCCGAAGAAACACATGTAATTGGCGGAGTAATATAGTTCCATATTTAAAGCGATTTATATAAAAAATAAAAGTTTTCCTGAAAAAAAAAACGAAAACGTTACTAGATTCAGAAAGATCCTATTAACAACATATATCTTTATATATATATTTCTTTTGTGCGTGTGTATGTCACTGAACTCCTCCTAAACGGCTGGACCAAGTTTAATGAAATTTTTTTTGTGTCTTCAGGTGGATTCGAGAATGGTTTAGATTTACAATTCAGTCCAAATTTTCGAATAGTTTTCTTATTATTAATTAAAATATGAAAATAATAACCTCCTAATCTATATCATTATATAAAGCGCAAAAAATTGTTTGTTTGTGGAGGGTAATCTCTGAAACTACTGAACCGATTTAAAAACTTCTTTCACTGACCGAAAGCTACAGTATGCCATATTGTTATAGGCTATATTTAATTTTGATAAAATAAATTTTAGTTTAAAATCTGAGCATTTTAATTAAAATCCCCATAGAAGCCGTAATAGAAATGGAAATAATGAAATATTAAAAAAATTAGCTGCTGCCAACATAAAAGAAACATTTACATATTCATTTCGTTTTTAAAATATCTTGACGTGAAAAGAAAAGAAATATATTTGCACGTGCATTAAATTGAAATTCATATAAAGCTTTTTTAATTGTTAAACTTACACGTTAAACCTGACGTCATTATAGAATAAAAAGTGTTTATTTTTCTAATAATTTAATTTGATATGATATGATCACGGAGTAATAAGACAGGAGAAGAAGGTAACGCTGAAATTTTGTGATGTTGTTTTCTAATGTTTACAGATGGCACCAGCGTGCAATTCTTCCTTCTCTCCAGCTTCCGCAATGTTATTCAATGGGGAAATGTCTCGTTTTAATTATTTTTTTAAAAATAATATCAAGCTGAAAAAATTTCGATTGAAAGCAAATTTCATTAAATAGAGTATTCTAACCAACATGTTTTTTTTAAGGGCCATTTTATACTAATTTTACTTTGAAAGAAAGCTTTTAAAAAATGACGATTCTTATGAACCCAAACTAGCTAAAACAGACAATTGGGAGGAAGGAGAATGGATGAAATTTTGTAAAGAAAAAAAATAAACTTACTTTAGGTGCAGAAAACACGAACTCGGACTTTATTTTTCTCCTAGGGCTTTTTTTTCTTTTCTTATCACTATCATAGCATGTTTTACAACTAGGAACGAAGCATTTATTTGAAACATCTGAATTATGCAGTTTTAAGAACTTACAAAGAAATTAAATTGCTTAAAATAAAAAATTTTAAATGTACTCCAGCAAAATTCTATTGAAAACTACAGTATATCCCCGCCGAGGTAGGGAGGAATGACAAGTGGCGCCCTCAATATTTACCAAAAATTTAGATCACAGTTTCGTAGCTTTCTCCCATTGGACCTTCAACTCCTATTAATATTACTCCGTGGATATGATATAATATCTAAGCATCAATGTTTAAACCACGGAGTCTTTATTACTCCGTGGTTTAAACTGATGTGTGTAAACGAAATTGGAATTTAAAAATAAATAAATAAATAAAATAAAATAAAATAAGAAATCACGGAGTAAAAAGACAGAAGAAGAAGGTAACGCTGAAATTTTGTGATGTTGTTTTCTAATGTTTACAGATGGCGCCAGCGTGCAATCCTTCCTTCTCTCCAGCTTCCGCAATGTTATTCAATGGGGAAATGTCCCGTTTTAATTATTTTTTTAAAAATAATGTCAAGCTGAAAAATTTTCGATTGAAAGCAAATTTCATTAAATAGAGTATTCTAACCAACATGTTTTTTTTAAGAGCCATTTTATACTAATTTTACTTTGAAAGAAAGCTTTTAAAAAATGACGATTTTTATGAACCGAAGCTAGCTAAAACAGACAATTGGGAGGAAGGAGAATGGATGAAATTTTGTAAAGAAAAAAAATAAACTTACTTTAGGTGCAGAAAACACGAACTCGAACTTTATTTTTCTCCTAGGGCTTTTTTTTTTTTTTTTTCTTACCACTATCGTAGCCTGTTTTACAACTAGGAATGAAGCATTTATTTGAAACATCTGAATTATGCAGTTTTAAGAACTTACAAAGAAATTAAATTGCTTAAAATAAAAAATTTTAAATGTACTCCAGCAAAATTCTATTGAAAACAACAGTATATCCGCGCCGAGGTAGGAAGGAATGACAAGTGGCGCCCTCAATATTTACCAAAAATTTAGATCACAGTTTTGTAGCTTTTTCCCATTGGACCTTCAACTCCTATTAATATTACTCCGTGTAAGAAATTCTATTTTATAATATTATTTATTTTAATTTATAATTGTTGCCAAAAAGATTTACGAATTAATTTATTTTTAGACATATAATAAAATATATTTTCACGCGAACAATAATATAAAAAGTGAACTGGATTTTTTGTAAAAAAAATAATAAAGATCGAGGAAAACTATTTCCCCATTTTAATCCCCATATTTGGATATAGATATGTATTAGTTATCATGTGCATCCGTTAGATTAAATTGTTTTTGTTGTAAAATTGATAAAATTGGAATTTTAAATTTCAAATCTCTAGAAAAAAAAATGGCAAATTTCCATATTCGATTGAAAACATAAACATTTCATTTCAAAGGATGATATTTACACAATAAACATCCAACTAATAAACTAATTAAAAGGGAAAGGATAAATATTCTATCATAATTTGAAGTCAAATTTGTTTTCAAATGTCTAAATAAAGTATCTGATATAATATACTAATATGTTGCAGCGGAATAGATTTGATATCCGTTATCCTTGGCAGAAAAAAAAAATATCGCCAAATTATCTGGCGAATATAATTTAATTCCTTTCAAAAATCATGGTTATTTTAAAAACTTACATTAAGAGTGTAACGAATAATATGAAACAATATTTCGTACAATACATATTACGAAAATACACATCTGGCATGTATATTTTCGTATTACGTTTTTGATCGCCAAATACAAAAAACGCCAAGGGTGACAGTTTTGAAATTTAAAATTAAAATTTTGTCAATTTGACAGCAAAATAACTCAATCTAACGCATGCATACAATAACTAATACATATCTATACCCAAATATGAGGATTAAAATCGGGAAATAATTCTTCTAGAATTTTAATAAAAAAAAAAAAAAAATCCAATGAGCGATTAACATGGAAAATCTTTTTCTTGCATCCACGGGCGGTCAGTGATGTCATACTTCGCTTGCGTATTGAGATGTTTAAATTTATTTGGCGACTATTTTTATCAACTAACAGTTATGGCAAGTAGCTCAATATACATATCGCATACAGCCATTACTGAAATGTAAATAGCATTTAATTATTTGAGTTACATTATGTTGACTGGAAACCTATTTAATATACCTATGCTCTATAGCTATACTAATATAAAAAAAAAAAAGAAAGCTTTGTATGCATATGTAGAGAACAATCGCTAGAACTAAAAAGCCGATTGCTTTTTTTTTTTTCTTTCAATAATCAAAAGTTACACTGTCTCTCTCTAAGTGCTAGAAGCTATAATAAATTTTGGTAAAATAAATTTTTAATTAAAATTTTCAATATTTTAATTGAAAACAAAGCATAGATTTGATATCTATCGTCATTGGCGATTTTTGTATTTGGCGATCGAAAACGTAATACTAAAATCTGTATATTATCGTAGTAAATACGAGATGTATGTGTTTACTTCAATTACCCTACTACCGTAGGTAGTGGAAGTATTGTATAGGTTTTGGCAATTGGTCAGTGTGTGTGTGTAATCTTCTGGCTGTCATATCTCCAAAACTAATAAAAATAGAACTACTAAACTTCACAAGTGATTCAGGTCTGGTGTACAGATAAATTTTCCAAATTTTCGTGAAAATTGAAAAACCGGAATTGGGTCATCGAAAACCAGAAATGGGACCCTAAGCCCATATTCAAAAACACCTCTAATGATTTTCTTCAAAGTTGCTATATAAATAATATATTAGATGCCCTTTCGATTGAAAAGTTGCTTAGTTCAGAAAAATTGATAGGCGTCCTCTATAAACAGCTCAATTTCAGACTTCGCAAGTGCGTTCCTTTAAAAACGCCTGTACGGATTTTTTTCAAACTCGCCATGTTAACTTCCTATTAAATATCCTTTTGTATGTAATTATTGTTTTTAGGTCAATAATTGAGTATGTTAAGTTTTGGTAAAAGTTGGTATCTCAAAAACGGCTCTAACGTATTCTTGAAAATTTTTTCTTTAATCCAATTTAGATAACCTTTCTCAAGTATTACGTGCTTATTACAGGAATATTAACGGTCATCCTGATTAGGTAGTTCAGTTTTAGATCTTGGAAATTCGTGTTTAAAAAAATAACTATCTATTTTTTTTCCCTTATTTTTTAACTCGCTATGCAAACTCTGTTGTATGTGTCTTTATACGTGTATCAAGTTTCTCTTACTCGAAAATCTCAAAAAATGCAAGTAATATCTCCAAAAAATTGTATATATTACGTGTAATAGTGGGTAATGGAAGTCGTGTGGTTGTTTCACACCAGATTCTGTAATAGTATATATTGTAAGAATATTGTTTCATATTATTGATTTCTCCTTTAATATACATTATTAAAATAATAATCAATTATGGAAAAATTTAAATATATTTGCGAAATGAAAAAATAAATAATAATTAAAGCTATTATGACGTCAATTTTATCAAAAACATTTTCATGTCATAGGTTTATTTTTCAATATTTTTTATTCATGAGTAAAGAAATGTTTCTTTTTATGAAATAAATAAATAAATAGCATTAAGTAAAAATTGCCAATATTTAACAACTAATTAAAAAAAAATAATTGTAAAATTATATTTTGACTTTCCAGTTAATTATATTGCCTGACTATAACATATAAACTGATATATTTCTTGATTTTTTACATATCAATCCATCTTTAACTAAAATTTGTTCATCAGTGCGAAGCCGGATGGGTCAGCTAGTCATTATATAAAGCGCAAAAAATTGTATGTTTGTGGAGGGTAATCTCTGAAACTACTGAACCGATTAAAAAAATTCTTTCACTGATCAAAAGCTACACTATCCCTGATTGTTATAGGCTATATTAAATTTTGATAAAATAAATTTTAGTTTAAAATCTGAGCATTTTAATTAAAATCCCCATAAAAGCCATAATAGAAATGGAAATATTGAAATATTAAAAAAATTAGCTGTTGCCAACATAAAAGAAACATTTACATTTTGTTTTTAAAATATCTTGACATGAAAAGAAAAGAAATATATTTGCACGTGAATTAAATTGAAATTCATATAAAGCTTTGCAAAATGTTAAACTTACACGTTAAATCTGACGTCATTATAAATTTAAAGTATTTATTTTTCTAATAATATAATTTGATATGATATGATATAATGTAATGATCTAAGCGTTACTTCTAAACTTTTATTAAATTATTTATTTTATAATTGTTGCCCAAAAAATTTACGGGTTAATGGACTCTTCCCACCTGACGTCAGAGGTCACGTGATAGAGGAAAAACAAATAGCAGACGAAGTTTTGTTTATCTAGAGCGATTGCTGAAATAACATATTTTCTGTTCTTATTTTTGATCAATCGTATTTAATGTGGGTTATTTTTTATACATCATCATTTTTAATCCATTTTATATCATTATTCATCACCTTTTGTTTGCTGTATACATTTACAATCATCATTTAGTTTATACCTGTTATTGATGTTCATGAAGACCATGTTTAAATACTCTGATTTTTGGTACTTAAATCAGTGACAATGTAATATCGTACTACGTAAATCCATTCAGACCAGTAACTAAGTTAATTAACTTGTTGTAACACCTTTATGCAATTAAATTAAATTAAAACATTTTAAAATTTCAAATTATAATCCATAAACATTCCACAAGAAGCTATTATTTATTGCTAGATCAGTTAATGTTACAGTTACACTACAATATACAAAAATCGATTCTTATAGGTAAAAATAAATAAACACATATGTTTTTTAAAAATTATTAAATCTACAAATACAATTATTCTACTGTTTACAAATGCACAATATTACTTTTATTTTATTTTATATTAAATATTAACATTTTTGTTCTTAAGAACAATATTTAATTGAATTCGATTCTCAGAATCCGATTATTCGTTTTCCTCTATCACGTGACTGAGCAGACGACGCTGGGAAGAGCCCATTCATTTTTCGACATATAATAAAATATATTTTCTCGCGAATAATAATATAAAAAGTGAATTAAAAAAATATCGTCTGCATTTCATTATGCATTTGTTAAAAGAATAATTGAGAAGTTTAAATTTATTTGACGACTATTTTTAGCAACTAACAGTTATGACAAGTAGCTTAATATACATAGCGCATACAACCATTACTGCAATGCAAATAGCATTTAATTATTTGGGTTACATTATGTTGATTAGAAACCTATTTAATCTATCTATGCTCTATACTAATATATAAAGAGGAAAGGTTTATATGTATATGTAGAGAACGATCGCTAGAACTAAAAAGCCGATTTCTATTTTTTTCTTTTTTTATACTAATCAAAAGTTACACTGTCTCTAAGTGCTAGATGAGTGTAGAGGCTATAATAAATTTTGGTAAAATACATTTTTAATTCAAATTTTCAATATTTTAATTGAAAACAAAGCATAGATTTGATATCGGTCGTCCTTGGCGATTTTTGTATTTCGAGATCGAAAACGTAATACGAAAATCTGTATATTTTCGTATTAAATACGAGATCTATGTTTTTACTTCAATTACCGTACTACCGTAGGTAGTGGAAGTATTGTATTCGGTCCAAAAATTTGATATAGAGTTTCACCTGATTTATATGTTTTAAGGCCTCCTGAGTCCAAAAAAGTAGTTTTTGGTAATTGGTCAGCGTGCGTGTGTGTGTGTGTGTGTGTGTGTATGGGGGGGGGGGTACGAATGTGTGAAATTTTCCGGGTGTCATATCTCCAAAATTAATAAAGATAGAACTACAAATCTTCACAATTGATTCAGGTCTGATGTACAGATGAATTTTCCAAATTTTGGTGAAAATTGAAAAACCGGAATTGGGTCATCGAAAACCGGAAATGGGACCGTAAGCCCGTACCTCATAAACAGCCCTAACGATTTTCTTCAAAGTTGCTATATAAACAATCTATTAGATGTCCTTTCGAATGATATAATTGGTTAGTTCAGGAAAATTGATAGGCGTCCTCTATAAACAGCTCAATTTCAGATTTCATAAGTGCCTTCCTTTAAAAACGGCTGTACGAATTTTTTTCAAACTCGCCATGTTAACTTAATACTAAATGTCCTTTTGTATGTAATTATTGTTTTCCGGTCAATAATTGAGTATGCCAAGTTTTGGTAAAAGTTGGTATCTCAAAAACGACTCTAACGATTTTCTTGAAAATTGTTTCATTAATTCAATTTAGATAACCTTTCTCAAGTATTACGTGCATATTACAGGAATACTAACGGTCATCCTGATTAGGAAGTTCAGTTTTAGATCTCGGTAATTCGCGTTTAAAAAAATAACTATCTATTTTTTCCCCTTATTTTTTAACTCACTATGCAAACTTTGTTGTAGGTGTCTTTATACGTGTATCAAGTTTCTCTTACTGGAAAATCTAAAAAAAAAAAAAAAAAAAAAAAAAAAAAAAAAAAAATGCATGTACTTAATATCTCCAAGAAATGTATATAATACGTTTAATAGTGGGTAATGGAAGTCGTGTGGTTGTTTCACACCAGATTTTGTAATAGTATATATTATACGAATATTGTTTCATATTATTGATTTTTCCCTTAATATACATTATTAAAAACCATCAATTATGGAAAAAATTAAATATATTTGCGATATAACTTGGCAATCATTTTTTTTTTTTTTTTTTCCGCCAAGGATGATTGATATAAAATCTTTTCCGAAAGCAAGTAGCGCAATATACAGCCGCTAGGAAATTGCAAATGACATTTGATTATGCAAGTTTCATTATGTTGATTGGAAACACAGTTCATTTAAAATAAATTAAATGTGCATTCGCGTTAGAAATCTACTTTTGTATAGGGCTTCTTTGGCGATATTTTAAAATTTGGCAACGCAATAGCTAGGACGTTTCACTCGAAGGACTTTACGTATTTGCGGTAACCTTTTTATTCACCGCCAAAATCACAAAAAATATTAACGATCACTAATGGAGAACCATTACTAAAACAATAACCAGATTACTTTGCGGACGTTAAATTTAAGAAAATTAAAAACACATAAGCTCTGTGTTTAATAGAAATTAATATTATAAGAACAAATAAATAATAATTAAAGCAATTATGACGTCAACTTTATCAAACACATATTCATGTTATAGGTTTATTTTTCAATATTTTTTATTCATGAGTAAAGACATGCTTCTTTTTATGAAATAAATAAATAAATAACATAAAGTAAAAATTACCAACATTTAACAACTGATTGAAAAAAATAATTGTAAATTATATTTTGACTTTTCAGTTGATAATATTGCCTGACTATAACATATAAACTGATATTTTTATGATTTTTTGCATATCAAATTCATCGTTAACTAAAATTTGTTCATCCGTGCGAAGTAGGACGGGTCAGCTAGTACCTTATAAAGAGCCATTAAAATATTAGCTATAATTTAATTGTTGCCAAAAAAATTTACGAGTTCATTTTCTTTCGACATAAAAATAAATAAACGTGATTAAATAAATAATTTAATTAAACGTGAGCTTTAAAAAATTGTAAAAAATTAAATTATGTATTTCACAAAAATTGACGTCACTATCGGTTTAAAGATTTCATACGCATTGATAAAATGCTAATGTATTTAGTTCTATGATTCAACAGAAAATTTAAAAACATGGTTTATAAAAAGTTTTTTTTTTTTTCTTATAATTATTTATATTATTAACTTCTCGTGACGTAGTTGAATTTTACATATTGAATTTATTATCTTTTTATATATATTTCTTTTGTGCGTGTGTATGTCACTGAAATCCTCCAAAACGGCTGGATCGAGTTTAATGAAATTTTTTGTGTGACTTCAGGTAGATTCGAGAATGGTTTAGATTTAAAATTCAGTCCAATTTAAATTGTTTATTTAATTAATTTATCAGTTATAAATTGTTGTTGATTTTGGAATGTTTCACATTGGATCCGGCAGACTGCGCTACGATCGTAGTATCGAATATTCAATAATACGCAAGCGAAGTGATGACGTCACTGGCCGTCCGTGAATGCAAGAAAAATATTTCCTATGTTAATCGCCCATTGGATTTTTTGTAAAAAATTACTAAAAATCCCGATTTTAATCCCCATATTTGGGTATAGATATGTATTAGTTATCATGTGCATGCGTTAGATTGAGTTGTTTTTGCTGTAAAATTGATAAAATTTGAATTTTTAATCTCAAAACTCTGTCATCCTTGGCGGATAAAAAAATATCGCCATATCATCTGGTGAACATATTTAATTTCTTTCAAAAATAATGGTTATTTCAACAACTTATATTAAGAGAGGAATGAATAATATGAAACAATTTCGTACAAAACATATTACGAAAATATACATCTGGCATGTATATTTTCGTATTACGTTTTTGATCGTCAAATACAAAAAAACGAAAAGGAAGACAGAGTTTTCAAATTTAAAATTAAAATTTTGTCAATTTGAGAGCAAAATAACTCAATCTAACTCATGATTACGATAACTAATACATATCTATACCCAAATACGAAATCGAGAAATAATTTTCCTCGATTTTTAATAATTTTTTATAAAAAATCCAATGGGAGATTAACATAGGAAATATTTTTCTTGCATCCACTGACGGCCAGTGACGTCACACTTCGCTTGCGTATATTCTATTGTAATTCCAGTTTGTCCCGACAGTTGGTGCTGCGATCAAATTCAGGAAAATATTTTGTAACTTCGTGTTATTATTGTTATACAAAAAATTGTGTCCTAATTGAAATATTACAGCAAGATGTAATTAGTGTTTGAAGAGTTTTGAAGTGTGCATAAAAAACTATACATTTTGCAAATTTAGTGCGGAATTGGAGTGAGTATTTTATATAATTTTCTATCAAATTTACACGCGCGTTGATTAACAACCACCCTAACCTACAAATTTATTTGTGTAGCTAATTTATTATAATATTTTATTTATTTATTTTTTGAATGGAACACCTTTAGTTTTGGATCCCTTTGGCAAAATTTGAAATTTGGCACCGAAGTATCTCGGACGCTTCTCGCCAAGATCTTTACTTCCACAATTGAGATAGCCATTTCAATTCATCGCAAAAATGGCTTAAAATATTTAAAGTCACCAAAGGTGTCCCATACTTTTGTGCGTGTGTATGTCACTGATATTTTATTTATTTATTTTTTGCATGGAAAATTTGGCACCGAGGTAGCTCGGACGCTTCTCGCCAAGATCTTTAGTTCCACAATTGAGATAGCCATTTCAATTCATCGCAAAAATGGCTTAAAATATTTAAAGTCACCAATGGGGTCCCATGCTTTTGTGCGTGTGTATGACACTGATATTTTATTTATTTATTTTTTGTATGGAACACCTTTAGCATCGGATCCCTTTGGCAAAATTTGAAATTTGACACCGAAGTAGCTCGGACGCTTCTCGCCAAGATCTTTAGTTCCACAATTGAGATAGCCATTTCAATTCATCGCAAAAATGGCTTAAAATATTTGAAGTCACCAATGGGGTCCCATACTTTTATGCGTGTGTATGTCACTGATATTTTATTTATTTATTTTTTGGATGGAACACCTTTAGTATCGGATCCCTTTGGCAAAATTTGAAATTTGACACCGAAGTAGCTCGAACGCTTCTCGCCAAGATCTTTAGTTCCACAATTGAGATAGCCATTTCAATTCATCGCAAAAATGGCTTAAAATATTTAAAGTCACCAAAGGGGGTCCCATACTTTTGTGCGTTTGTATGTCACTGAACTCCTCCCGAACGGCTGGACCGATTTTAATGAAATTTTTTGTGTGTCATCAGGTGGATTCGAGAATGGTTTAGATTTACAATTCAGTACAATTTAAATTGTTTATTTAATTGTTAATTATGTCTTTTACGTTATAATCGGAATTCATAGTCACCGTTCACAGCGCTCCATACCTGTTTCACTTATATACCACATCCTTACACACTTACAATAAGTTAGTTATTTTTTTCTAGCAAAATATTCTCTAAAAATAATTTATAAGACAGAACAACGTTTGTCGGGTCAGCTAGTTAATTATATGAAAATCCTTCGAGCCGTTTTAGAGATATTTTTCAGAATTTTGCTTTAAATTGAGATTCAGATCTCAAAACGTACTGCATGTAGAAATGTAAAATTTTCAGGATAGATTAAGACCGAAGATAAAAGACTATTTTGAAAATATCAGAACAAAATGTAGCATATTTGTTGAGATATTAAGTGTCGGCTTTTACAAATCTCTTTGATGTCGAACTAGCCGTATATATGAGTTCGCAGCGTCCCGTTTGTCCATCCGCTTGCGTCACTCAAAAAACTGCCGTTTTTCATGATAAATGAGTGGTTCAAAATAGTCCTTTAAACAAACTAAGATATCATTGCGCCTGAATAAACATTTTGATATGTCTTTGAAGGAAGGGAAAGGGACAATGTCTTGTTATTCGTGACAAGCATCAGATGTCTCTTTCTCGGTATTAAACAATTTTTGAACAATAACTTTTAATCAATTTTTGTGGAGAATGAAGTATATATCTTTTTAAAATAAATAACGGTATTTATTGGGTTAATAAGTGATTCCTTTAGCTTGTGAAATCTTCTAATGAATTGTTTATGGCATATAAACAATAAAATGTTTTTGCTATGAGAGTGTGTTAAGTGCTCAGGTACTGAAGCTATTGCAGCAGTAACATTTGATTTGGATGAAGAGAAATATTCATTATATTCTATATGGGAAGATGGAGTCTTAATAAAAAATGTATGTACCTTTAAGAAAAAGGGATTTGAATTACTGGGTTTAAAAAGAAAAAAAAAAAAAAAAAAAAAAAAGAAAGAAAAAGAAAAAGAAAGAAAGAAAGAAAAAAAAAATGTTGTGGTGGCGTAGGGGTTAAGACAAATTGACTTCGCTATGTTCCTAGGTCTAAGGAGAGTGCCCTCACTATTTTTTTTTAATTTCGGAGTCCTAAAATCTCTTTTAAAAAGTCTTTTTCTAATATATTGTGCAAAATTTTACAATTTCTTTTCGTATGTGTATATAAATGAGTGGTTCAAAATAGTCCTTTAAACAAACTAAGATATCACTGTGCCTCAATAAACATTTTGATATGCCTTTGAAGGAAGGGGAAGGGACAATTTCTTGTTATTCGTGAGAAGCAGATGTCTCTTTCTTGATATTAACACGTTCACGCCGGCGCATTCTTCTCAAAAGTATCTGAGAACTAGTCAATAATTCCGATATCAAAAAAGTATACTTAAAACTGTTTTGTTCAATAAATCCTTCTCGAATCCTGCTCTTAGACTGACTAAAATCATTATTCGACAAGGATTTATTTAACAAAGCAGTATTAAGTGTACTTTTTTTGGACAATGATTATTGCTAGTGTTCGGTTAATTTTGCTGTGAACCACCGGTGGCCCGCGCCGGCGTGAACGTGTTAAACAATTTTTGAACAAACCTTTAATCATTTTTGTGGAGAATGAAGCATATATCTTTTTAAAATAAATAACGGCATTTATTGGGTTAATAAGTGATTCCTTAAGCTTGTGAAATCTTCTAATGAAATGTTTATAGCATATAAACAATAAAATTTTTTTTGCTATAAGAGTGTGTTGAGTGCCCAGGTACTGAAGCTATTACAGCAGTAACATTTGATTTGGATGAAGAGAAATATTAATTATATTCTATATTGGAAGGTGGAGACTTAATAAAAAAAAATGTATGTACCTTTAAGAAAAGGGATTTGAATTACTGGGTTAAAAAAAAAAAAAAAAAAAAAAGTTGGGGCGGCATAGGGGTTAAGACAAATTGACTGCGCTATGTTCTTAGGTCTGAGGAGAATGCCATCAATAGTTTTTTTTTTTTTTTTTTTTTTTTAGGGAGTCCTACATCATATTTACGCAAGTTTTGAAGAAAACTACTGAAAATTCCGAACGTCTAGGCAGACGAGCGCCACCTGGGATCGAAACTGTCATCTCACGTCTACCAGCTTTGAGAGCAGAACCACTTGGCTACTGGTAGAGCGGGTTAAAACTGGTATTTCTCATAATTATATAAGAAAAATTAATAGAAAGAAATTGCTGGGACAAAGCTAATGATAAAAGCAGGTTTTGTTCTACCAATAAATTTTGATTTTGATGAAAATTGGTCAGTTTTTCTGCCAGATGAAATTAAAAATGAAATTATAGATCAAATTATGAAGTTAATCTCGTCCGTTATATATAATGTTGCTTGTATATATATATATATACACACTAAGCGACAAAAAAAAAAAAAGAAAAAAGCCGCACTTGGATATTTTCCTTTTCACCTTCTACAACCGCTAATTTTATTGTTTAAAAATTAATTTTCCGAACAGATTTTATTATATTGTCCTCCACATACACTTTAGTATTGAGTCCAGTGTTAAAAACCAAATGCAACTGTCAGGAATATTGTAATTTTAGAAATTATTTCAAAAATGGTAAGATTAAGACAGTTAACGATGCCACAAAAAGTATTAATTTTTTAATGAAAATCAAACAATATTTTAATACGTGAGATGACAAAATAATTAAATATTAACGAAATATTGATAAAATGGTTGTTAGCAAGATATAAAAATTTTTGGCTGTTTAAACTGGAAATTCGGCTTTAGGCGGCCATGTTGCTCATCCAAGCGAGATGACCGTTTGTTAAAAATCCATTGCTTTAAAAATCGATTTGTATTACATTTAGAACATAAAAGAGATTCAGAAAAAGTTTTTAGCAGCATAATTTCTTTAACTACCGTGCAGCAACTGTTATACAAAGCAGGTTTAAATGACAAAAAATTTGAAAAAAATCCATTATTATTAGTGAAAAGAATTAGGAAAGCAAGACCTGAGATGGCTAAAAAAAATTAAAAAATGATTAGTTAATTATTGGGCTTAACTGGTTCTCTCTGATGAGTCAAGTTTAACTTATTTTGAGCTTAAGAAAACTAGCAGATCTGACAACGAAAATATGACCAACTTAATGAAAGTCGCACTTTTAAAACAGTAACACATTCTCCGTACATTATGGTACGGAGCTGCATAACTTTTCAAACAGTCGGGCAAATTTTTATGCTCAAGGGATCAATTAACTCGAAATAAAACACAGCCTTTATAAAAGTGATGTCTGACCCACTATTTTGGAGGTATCTTGGACATTTCTGCAAACAACATTTCAAGATTATAATGCACCTGATTAAGCGGCGTCTGTGGTAAGTTTATTCACTTCAAATTGTCAAAATTTCCTATCCATTCGCATGAGAACCTATAATTCTGTAAGTAATCATATCTTTTTTCACTTTAAGTTAAATCCCACAAAATATATAGCAGAATTTCTTCTTTACCAGACATGGAAATAGTCCTCATCGCGAGCAGCTCGAAAATGTTTCGTCTATAAAAAGACGGGGGAGAGGTGAGATGTTTCAAAATTTGCAGCCTACAACTCTGCCAGAACTAGAAATAAATTATTTGTGATATTTGGCACATTGAAATTTCTGAGATTTATATTAAAACACTGTATAATACTATGCCATTGTGCATTAAAGCAGTAATTCCGTATAAAGGTGGAATTAACCCAATACATAATACATATTTTTAATAAAAAGTTGCTTAGATCTAACAAATAAATAGTTTTATTTCATATATTAAAATAGAACTTGTTTATTTCATATAATAAATCATAATAGAATAAAAAATGTACTGATATTGCATTATGTTTAAAACGAAAGTTTTTTGCAGATTCTTATAGAGTACTTCGTAGAGAGTAATAAAGCGAATTATTATGTCGAAAATGTACATAGGTATCATTTCATCCCTTTGGTATTATACAAACAAAAGAGTTTTATTTGTTTCAACCTTTAATTTTAAAGTTATTACAAATTAAAAAGGTATAAGTCATTTTTTTCTGCAGTGCGGCTTTTTTTTTTTTTTTTTTATCGCTTAGTGTATATATATATATATATATATATGTACCGCTAAAGTGAAAAAATCAGTTAATCTTCAGATTAGCTAGGTAATCTGCACATTAACTAGGGTGATCCGTTAAAGTGAAGAAAAATGTTTCATTTCTCAAATTACCTAAGTAATCTGCGAATTACCTAGATAATTTTCACATTACCGACTAGACACTCGTTAATCTTCACATTACCTACTAGGCACTCGTTAAAGTGAAAATAAGATCTGTGGTGGTGTAATTTTACAGCACGCTGTGTTGCATTTGTTTTTTTCATTCGGGGAAAAAAAGAAAAGATGTTTTCTTTTTTCTTTCTTTCTTTCTTTACTTATTTTAATTTGCATGCGTTTTAATTTTTATGTTTTTTAAAGTTATATGTGTTTTAATTTGTTTTATTTATTTTATCTTTTTTTTTCTGTCAATATAAGTTTGAAGATGTTATGCATTTTTAATATGATATATAATATCTTTAATATCTTTCAATAAATTATGTTTTATAAATGAATGTTAGAATTGTAACAGTAACGATTTCTTCTCAAAATAAAAATATTTAACCATTAAAAAAAAAAAAAAAAAAAGTTTTATTAACAACTTATATTGCTATTACTATTTTAAAATTACTATTTATTCACTAGTTTTTACACTGTAAAAATTGCTGCAATAAAATTACGGGCAAAGCCCGGCAGCAGAGATTCCAGTCAAAGCCCGTAAAAATACATTTAGACGATGAATGATGTATCGCCAGTATTTTACGTTGTGATGAAACATACAACCAACCTGCAAAAAAAGTAGCATTGACCGTAAAATTAAAAGTTAAAATTTGAGTTTCTCCAATGCTTTAAAAAAGTTTCTTGCAATTATTACACATGTGTGCAGGGAGAAATTCACAACACTAAAAAACTTATTTAATTTTTTTACACGCAAAATCTAATTTATTAATTTTCATGCGAAGCAAACAGTCTTGGGTAGTCCGGGATTCGAACTCACAATCAACTGTTTCAGAGACCAGCACTTTGCCGACCGCGCCGTCGGGATCACAGAGACTATTCTTTACAAAAATAGATAAAGTCAACATCAGAACTGACTAGTTGATAAATCTTGTCATACGCACCATAACACTTCTGGAAATTTTTTTAAACCGATTTGAAGTTACAAATCTTCAATTGTTTTTACAGAACTAGCTATACAAATTTACAGCAACCTAGTGCTTAATTTTTACAGATTTTTTTTACAGTGATTAAATTGTTAACGTTCAAACTATGCATAAAAATTATTTTATTTTAAGACTATATTAAAATCTAAATTTTCTATTTTTGACAAAATTAAGAAGTCAGTCAATTCTCATATTGAAAAGCAAAAGCTTTTTTTTTTTCTTCCTATAAAGACTACGATACTGAATTTTGTTAAAGAAAATCTAACTATTTTTCGAAATCATTTTTATTTGTAAATGGACTGGATTGGATTTGGGAATAATTCCGATTGACTGCTGTAGGCCCTAGGCCTGAGGGGGAGTGCCCTCCGAGGGGGTCTTTCTGAGGGGTCTTAGCCCGTACTTACACAAGTTTCGGAGGAAACCACGGAAAACTCCAAACGGCTAGGCCGTCGAGCGCGACCTGTGATTGAGCCCGGTACCTCACGTTTACCAGCTTTGAGCGCAGAACCGCTCGGCCGTTGGTGGGCCTTTTTTTATTCGTAAACACTAGCACTAAAGAGGTAGTCTTATTTCAAGGTTCTCATTAGAGGTAAATAATGGGTGAGAATTTCTCACCCTTTTTCAAAAGCAAAATGAAACTTTTGAAAACTATGCGAGATCTCTGAAAATTAACCGAGACGCAGAATAAACTTTGAATAATAATAATAAATCTTTTACATAAATGCAGAGAATTTGTATCTCGTATTAATACGATTTTTTTTCATGGTTTTCGATCTTTATGGTTTCAGTAGTGGGAGAAAAGAAGAAATAACTAGAGCCTAATTATTATTCATCCAAACAGGTTTTCATTATAAGGCCAATTTCAAACTGTGTTTATGATGTGTTATGCGTATTTGCACTTTTTAGAATAGCAGAAGAGTTTTTTTTTTTTTTTTTTTTTTTTTTTTTTTTTTTTTTTTTAAGCTGTATTCCATTGAAGGGAGCCCACCAGCGGCCGAGCGGTTCTGCACTCAAAGCTGGTAGACATAAGGTGCCGGGTTCGATCCCAAGTCGCGCTCGTCGGCCTAGCCGTTCGGAGTTTTCCGTGGTTTTCTTCGAAAGTTGAGTAAATACGGGCTAGGACCCTTTAGAAAGACCCCCACGGAGGGCACTCCCCCTCTGGCCTATGACCTATAGCAGTCAATCGGCTTTATTCCCAAAGTCTAAATCCAATGAATGAAGAAAGGACTGAAGTATTTCGAGAGCAGAACCTGCTATATATGATGAAATGTACATATCTGATGGTCATATTCAGATAAAATAGCTTTGCTTTTTAACAGTGAAGGTCATACATAATAATCACAAGACTTTCCTTCAGATGTTTAATTACATATTCATTTCATATTGAAATAAACTTTATTTTAGCATATTGTAAAAAATGTATTGTGGAAACAACATTAAAATTTTCCGTTTTCTAAGGCTTAACTAAAGGGTTAAGAGCAATCAGAATTCTGTATGCTTAAAGAAAAAAAAAAAAAAAAAAAACTAAAATTAAAAAAATGCGTTTAGTGGATAAAACAATTATTAGGTTGTAGTTTGTGTTTTAGAAATCTGGCTTCAAATCAAGAAAACATTTTAGCTTTCTTTTTTTATGTTTTCGTGTCAATAGACAAAGAAAATTAATTTCATCAATGTCAATTACTCAGTTTCAGTCAGATGGAAATTTTTTGAATTAAATTAAGAAAACAATAGCTTATTAAAATCAATGGATGTTGCTATGCGTCATGCGTGCATAATTAAACACATTCAATTAGTATAAATAACAATCATAGTTTCAGTTTGAAAATGGAACTCTCTCTTGATGTCACTGAAATGATAGCATTTGGAGAGATTTTCTCATAAGAAAATGGTTTGGTGAAAGATAAGAGCAATTTGCATAGATTAACGACTTTTTCTCGTAAAAATTCAAAAAATTATACTTTCGAAACATCAGTTTACGGGCTACGACCATTTAGCTAGCAAAACGGTCATTTCCCGTAAAATTATACGGTTATTTCCTAAATTATGCTTCCAAAACATTAATTTACGGATTATGACCGTTTAGTTAGCAAAACGGTCTTTTCCCCTAAAATTATACGGTCAAATACAGTGATTTTACAATTGTATTTTTTTGTTCTTACAGTGTAATTCGCTAAGGAAATATTAAATTAGACAAATCAGAAGCATTATTTAAGAAGTACTTCAAATTAATTAAAATTGCTTTAATATTTTTTAGAACGCATGAAAATTAAAATGACAGTTTTCCAATGCTTTATTAACCTATATTTTGCAGCATACATATATCTGTACAAGTTTAGCAAATATATTAATTTTACAAAAAAAAAAAAAAAAAAACTTTATTAACACATTTTATGCGATAAACTACAACGAAATTATCTGAAAAAGCGAACAAATTAAAAAAATAATAATAATAAAAAGAAAAATAATCATTATACATAAAATATATAAAGGAAACTTGCAAGAAACAAAAAAAGAAAAAAAAAAAAAAAATTAATGAAATGCTACAAAAAGCACAAAAATTTCATATTAAGTATTTATTAAATAATGCCATAATATTGAATGCCATTATATTTTTCAGAGATAAAAATTAAAACTTTTTTTTTTTTTTTTTTTTTTTTTTTTTTTTACAGTAAGGAATAGTAATTTAAATCAATTTTAAAATAAATTTGTTTTAAAAAGTTGTGGTTTAATAGTTTTATTTCGGGAGGAAATAATTACTGTGTTGTAAATTTAATACTTATAATTCAAAATGGAGTTCACGAGAGAGAGCTTTTAATTAAGATTAGATTTCATTAATAAAATGCAGACCCTTATCAAACTTATATTGACAGAATTAAAAAAGAGAAGAAATAAAATCAAAATTAAAACAATTATAACTTACTTGTTACTTTAGATTTTGTGTTGGTCATAATAAGAAACATAATCATAGCTTCGATCCTCCGCGTTTTGCTTTTACTGTTTATCATAGCGGAGCGGAAAGGGTAAAAGTTTTAGTTTATGTTTGAAGGTCATTCGAGTATCTGTATCACATGACTGTAGTGAATGCAAAAAAAATGTGAATGTAAAAAAAACTAAGGCAATGTGAATATAAAAAAACTAATGTTCATAGTGAATGTAAAAAAACTATGGCTTGAAACAAACATTTGAACTTTAACGATACAGAAGCCGCTAATGTGCAGATTACATAGTTAAAATGCGGAAAACTTTTGTTTCCGTACTTTAACGGGCCATTTTAGTTAATCTGTAGGTTAGCTAGGTAATCTGCACATTTACGGATTTCGAACTTTAACGGTAACATATAGATATTTAAAATTATATATATATATATATATATATATATATATATATATTTTTTTAGCAAGTTATTTTTTTTTATAACAGGAATGGATTTCAATTTCAGATTCTATCTTTTGAAATAAATTCTAGAATGAAGATATTAAACAGGTATTAAGAAACAATTTCATATGTAAACAATTTACTTTTTTTTTTTTCCTTTTTTTTTTTTTTTTTTTTGTAAGATGAAATAATAATAAAATTTTTGACATGAATTGTTGCGAAATATTTTTATGAGATAAAATTTTTTCAAAGGCTTTCTGAAAAATAGTTAAAAAAATACATTTATTTATTTATTTATTTCGTCACATCTTCTGAGTAAACATTATGCCTCAAAAGCTTTTGATAAGGTTAAGACTAACAAATACTTGCCGTCCGCGTATTAAAATAAATCTTTTAAAATTTAAAATTTATATTTCTACAGCTCTTCAAAATAATAATAATAATAGAAATAATATATTAGTGGGATTTTCTAGTTTATATTACAAACTTATGGAATTAGTATATACAAACGTGAATTTTAAAAGAGATTTCTAGAATGTTTTGCATTTTTCCATCAATTTTTTTTCAAGCAATGTTAAACTCGTCCTATTTTTGAGAAAGGCCGTTTTAAGTTCATCGATTTTCGTCTAGAGTTAGTTTTAAATTTGCTTATTTTTGTCAGATCTTTCTTTTTAAAAATGCCGAGTTTTATAGGCTTAATTTTCAGACTTGAATTTCTTCCTGGCATTATTTATTTATTTATTTTTTCTTAATTTATTTTTTAATTTCAATTTTTTCTAATAAGTGTTTAATTCATTTATTTTTTCAGATTAAAGCAGAAATATTTAAATTATTACTCTCATAGAAACTACATTTAAATTATGATTTTCTTACTGTGACTTCAAACGCTAGTTACATTTTTATTTATTTCTCGGAAATTTACATTAATATGCATATATCTCAAATATTTTAACATGAATTGGCTCATTGCATGAAACAATAATGAATTAATGATTAAGTTTTCTCAAAATTTTTCATACTTTTCATAATTTAAAAGTATTTTTCCGCATTTGTTTTCCTTGCATGTGAAACATTTTGCGCAAAATGAAAAATCTAAAATTCATTGCATGAGATTTTAATATGGTTGTTAATGAATTAATAAGTAAAGAAATATCATTTAACAACTTTACCAAACTTTATGTTAAAATGCTTTGGGATTTTCATTTGTTTTCGTTTATGTCAAATATGATGAAAGTATTGCTAAAATTAGTAGAAATATGTTTGCGAAAATTCCTAAATTTCACTTAAAATTCTAAAAGTTCCTACTTATTATTATTATTATTATTTTTAAGTGGTTGCATTCCCTTGATAATGGATAACACTATAAGCATCAGTATGGTATGCATTTGTCCATATTGCTTATACCTTTACCAATCCTAAAGTTATCATTGTATACAGCGCATTTTTTTCTGCTTTTTTTTTTTTTTTTTTTTTTTTTTTTTTTAAATAATGTTTGAAACTGAAAATGTAAAATGTTTCAAAATAAAAAAATTGGGAATTTCTGAATTTTTTTTTTTTTTCTTTTGTGAATTTGATTGTTTTATGGAACAGCCGTTCTAAATGATGATCCCATCTCATCTCAGGAAAGATATGCCTGATCATCACAGATCATTAAAAAAGAAAAAAGTTAAATACTCGTAAGTAATAAAAAGATCATTACGAACTAAGTGAAATACTTAGCATAAAATTGAGCATTTTCGGAAAGTTAGAAAAACTGTAATTTTTAAAATGAGCGCAGTACAAGAAATATATATAAAACATACGCAATCAAGTCTTTTTTTTTAAAAAAAAAAAAACAAAACAAAAAAGCTGTTAAGCTGAATTTAAATTTAGTTCAGTTTTGAAAAATCTATTTGCCTTATAATAGTAATAATAATAATGATAATTTTTTTTTGCAGAAAAATGTAAATTTTTTCTAAATTATGAATTTTTTTTCTAATAATAATAATAATAATAATAATAATAATAAACTATTTTGTAACTAAACAGATCGGGCAATTTTAAAAAATTATAACTTCACAGCAAATTTTAGTTTAATCATGCAATATATGCAACGTTTAAAAATAATATTTTAATTTGCCAATTTTAAAACTATCCCCATTTTATTTTAAAATCATAAAGTATGAGTACTCAAAAAGTCCTTTTTTTAAAAAAACCAGAAAGTTTGCGTGAACTTACTTAATAAATAATATACTTAATAAATAAGAATAAATAATAATAAATATACTTAATAAATAAATTATAACTACATATTCAGGGTGTCTACTAGGTCATGAAAGTCATTAAAGTCATGAAAAGGTCATGAAAATCAACAATGGGTCATGAAAGTCATGAAAAGGTCATGAAATTCAGCAATAGGTCATGAAAGTTAAGAACAGGTCATGAAATTCGACCGTCGGTTTGAGTCACGTATTGGTTCAGGTAACCCAATTTCACTGGTCAGGTCGAACAATTTTTTTCTCTTGCAGTTCAGGTTGACTTGATTGAATTTTTTTTTCCTATGAGTCGGGTCAACTTGAGAATATCTTACAAAATAATTTCTTTAATGGGCAAAAACATAATTCGGCAATGCATCCTTTGGTGCATTGTCGCTTTGCTTGTAGCACTCGTGCCTACTCTGTTCGCCTGATGAATGGTCGTGTTTTTTCAACCCCAAACAATTGTTGCGAGTTTATTTCATTTTATGGTGTTTATTCAAAGTTTTGTACGTATTACTGAACTTGAAGAACATTTTGTACACTTGAAGTACACAACACACCTAAATGTTTAAAAATTATTGTTTATCAATTTTTCAGATTTTAAAACTTTTAACTTGGTGCATTAGTAATTACATTTTAAATTATTTACCAGTTGTGTAGCAATAAAAATTTACTTTATAAGTTAAATTGCAAGATTTTTAGATGAATTATTAATTTTCATTTTAGGTTTTGAGTTGGGTGTGGGTCATTAAAATGCTCTATGGATTCATGTCAATTTTCAGTTTACTATTATTTAGTAGCATAAATATATAAACATGATTATAAACCTAGTATAGTTATTTGTATCTTTAAAAAACAAAATTATCTTCTATGAAAATCTACAAGCATTCTAACTTTTGTTGCCCCCCCCCCCCCCAAAAAAAAAAAAGAATAATAATAATAATAATAATAATAATAACATTTAAATTTTCTAAAATATATGTATGCCCAAAATATTTTGTGAGTCAAAACAGTATTAATATGAACTGCTTTTTCTAATTCACAATGTATTCTATTTTGAGGTATAGAAAGACGAAATGCAGAGTTTGAGATGTATCGTTATTATATGTATGTAGTTATATATGTCTGTTTTAGATTGATTTCCATTACTGTTTACTTAGATTGTTAATTAAAAAAAAAGTTTTCAGTTTTTTTTTTTTTTAACAGCTAATATTGTTGTTAAACAGTAATTAAAAAATTAAAGAAAGGTGATATATCGGTTAAAATAAATAAATAAATAAATAAAATAATATGTTATTTTAAAAAGAAAGGTTGGATATGTCGATAAAAAAGGTCATGAAAATTTTTTTGAGGTCATGAATTTTTTTTCTGTCAAGTCAGTAGACACCCTGATATTCTAATTTTGCTTGAAAGTTTTTCGGATTTTGCTGAATACATTAGTAAATTAACTTTAACAAAATATAGAATAATGATATATAGATATTTATAGTTTACAAATATTACGCTTAAATATTAATAATAATTAATGAAAACATTAAAAACAATTGTATAAAGAACACATTATTATTATTATTACTGAAAATAAAATGTTTAACCATTCCTTTATATATTTAGTCCAAACAGTTTTTTTAAAGGGTTAATTTAATTAAAACTAAATTATTACCCCTAACTAACCATAATTAAACGGAATTGTAAAAGTAATAAATACACTAAGTGGCAGAAAAAAAAAAAAAAAAAAAGTGCCGGACTTGGATATTTTCCTTTTCACCTTCTACAACCGATAATTTTATTGTTTACAAAGCAAATTTTCGAACAGATTTTATTATGTTGTCCTCCACATACACTTTAGCATTGAGCCCAGTGTTAAAAACCAAATGCAATTGTCAGGAGAATTGTAATTTTTGAAATTATTTCAAAAATTGTAAGAATAAAGCAGTTAACGTTGCCACAAAAAGTATTAATTTTTGAATAAAAATCAAAAAATATTTTAATACGTGAGATGGCAAAATAATTAAATATTAACGCAATATTGGTAAAATGGTTTTTAGCAAGATATAAAATTTTGTGGCCGTTTAAACTGGAAATTTGACTTTAGGCAGCCATGTTGCTCATCCAAGCGTGATGACCGTAAATTAAAAAGCCATTGCTTATAAAATCGGTTTGTATTACATTTAGAACATAAAAGAGATTCAGTAAAAGTGTTTAGCAGCATAATGTCTGTAACTACAGTGCATCAACTATTAAACTAAGCAGGTTTAAATGACAGAAAATTAAAAAAAATTCTATTCTTAGTGAAGAGAATTAGGAAAGCAAGACCTCAGATGGCTAAAAAAATTAAAAAATGATTAGTTAATTATTGGGCTGAACTGGTTCTCTCTGATGAGTCAAGTTTAACTTATTTCGAGCTAAAGAAAACAAGCAGATGTGACAACGAAAATATTACCGACTTAATGAAAATCGCGGTTTTAAAACAGTGACACATTCTCCATACATTATGGTACGGAGCTGCATAACTTTTCAAACAGTCAAGCAAATTTTTATTCTCAAGGATCAATTAACTCGAAATAAAAAACAGTCTTTATTAACAAAGTACAGTAAACAAATTCTTTGACAATGTAGTTCTAAATGTTTTCATAATGTTGTTCTTTCAAAGAATTTGTTAATCTAACTAAACTCTGTGTTTCCCAAACTACTTTTGAATTTAATAACAAATTTTATGAACAGTGTGATGGTTTAAGTATGGGTAATCCTTTATCTCCTATTCTTGCCGATATCTATGTGTATTATTTTGAGAAAAAATTATTAAAGAAGTTAAATTTAAAATGCTGGTTACGTTACGCAGATGACACTTTCATTCAAAAATTTTTATTGTTGCTGTTTTCTCAGTAAGTCTTTATTCACCATTCACAAATATATTTATCAACATATTTTTAAAATGCAATGTAAAATTATTTAAGGTCAAATCACAATTCATTGTTATTAAATTTTAATGAACTGATTCATGTAGCTATGCATCTGAGTTATTTTATTGAAATGTCAAGAGTATGCGCATTTATAAATGTAGAAGGTTGTAGAAATTTTTTATCACACTATGCAGACAAAAAAAAAAAAAAAAAACAATTTAAGAAAATTATTATTGAATATGGACTCTTCATCGAATTTAATTTTCTTGGTGATAAAGTGATAATATTTCCCGCCTTTATTGTAGCAATATATTTTTGAACAGATGCATGCATAATAGTGTTTACTTGTTATGTTGAAAATACTTCTAATCACGGAATGAAGCGTATATTATTATTTGTTTATTTTGTTTGTTTGTTCCTTTTCTAATCAAATTTTTAAATTATAAACAAACATTTTACATAAAAATATTTTAAATTGTTAAAAGTCATAATTTGGCAAATCAGTATTTTCTCCCCCTTTTGTGTAATGTGACTACATGTCCTCGAATTTCGAGAAAAGTCCATACTTTGAAATGATGTTTCTTAAGTTTTCAAAAACTTCAGCAAGTAAATTATGTATTGTAATTTTAACCTTTAAAAACTTATTTAAATGTGTAGTTGTAACGTTTTTTAATGAGGTCTTCGAATTTTCGAGGAGGACGACAACTGGTCACCCTATTTATCCTGGACCTGATGCTTTTTAGTCCAGAAAGAGAGATAATTATTATTATGTAAAAACAAATTATAGGAAAACAATCTAAAATCCTTTACTACTATTAAATTAAATGAAAAAAAAAAAGTCTTCTTTTTTTTTCTTTTAGATGGTGAGAAAAGTATTTTTATAATAAAACTGAGATGTATCCAAACCCGAATCAAAACATTGTAAAAACTGAATGAACCTGACACAAATAAAATGGCAACAATAAACTTGAAAACTCATCTGGTTTAGGTGAAATTCATATACAGAATCGTTTACTCAAACAAAAATGAAATTTCAAATTTTGCTTCTATTTATTACTTTCTTTTATATGTACATATAGAGAAAGTATTGGATTCGTGAAAATTTTAGAACTCCAGTGTCAGTTGGATTTGCACGTTTTGGGATGTACTGAACACGATTTGATTCTTTTTAAAAAATATCTGTCAGTCTGTCTGTATCACAAATTTTCCGGACGTTGTATCTCATGGACCAATGAACGAAATTTAATCAAACTTGGTATTTAGTTGGACCCTGACATAACCTGGTACTGATTAGATTTAGGAATCAATCGTTAGACAGGTGGTGCTGTGATATCTTTTTTTCTAAATTTTTAACATAGGACAAAATTTCGTATAAATGTAGATAATGAGAGTAGTTTTTAACGTGTGATTGTAAAATGAATACAAATTATTGATAATGGTGTAAGCTGGAAGGCCCCTCTAAGGGGAAGTAACCCCCCCCTCTTAATATGTGTATCTTTCGAAAGATCTCGTCAATACCTTTAAAACGAATGGTTGAACCATAGATCTGTGATAATTTAAAACAAAATTATGGATTTTTTTTTCATAAAAAAAAAGTACTCATTTTTTTTATGTTGCCACAAAATTGACTTTCTTTCGGCATTTAGTATTATAATTCCGTCAGATAAAAATCGTCTGCATTCATCAAGGAAAATATTTTTCATAAATAATAATTTAAATAATTTCTACTGCATGAATTTGTATAAAATTATACAGAAGAAAGTCTTGTGGTGGCCACAACATACTAAAAATTGTTGATTATCATCATTATTATTAATATTTTTACTGTCACTAAAGTAAATATTATTTACAGGTTGTGTCATAATACTTTAGTTTTGAACATCTTTTTCATCTGAAAATTTGTTCATTTATAAATGGAAATTACTCATGATCAGTCAAAATGAGGTTAATTTGAAAACAATAGTTAATTTCCTTTCTGCTAATCAAACATTTGCAAATCAAAATGAAACTTTAGCTGTAGGAAAAAAGAGAAAGAGCGAGAGAGAAAACTAAAAATACAGCAAAATTGAGCAAAGAAACAATATAATTATAGAACATATACTAATTTAATTGTGCTGAACAAATAACTTATAGTTAAACTATATTCTTTGTTAGATAGATTGCCATTTCATTATGTTTAAAGGCGGATCTCACCCAGATCTCTTTTTGAAATTAAAGCCAATCTAATTAGATTTTTTTTTTCCCTTGGTGATGAGAAAGTTTTAACATTTCAGATTTTCCGTATTTTAATGGAACGTATTTGTTCATTCGGAATTTTTTCAAGTAAAATTTTTTTTAATTTTTAATTTAGTTGCCTGGGTGTAAGTTTTCTCAGAAAGAAAACAGACGATTTTTTATTTTTATTTTTATTTTTTTAAAGTTGTAAAGTGTTTGGTATAACAATTCTTATATTTCTTTAAAAAATAAATAAATGAATGAATAAAAATAGAAAACATTTTAATTTAGTTGTTTTCAGTTTTTTTAAGTACCTTATTATAATTTTTATAATGTAGAAAACATATGAAAATATGCAGTATAGAAAACATAATATAAAAATGTTTAAAAAATATTTTTATGCTGTTCTGTATCTAATTCTATGCTGTACCTAATAGGTATAGTTATGGCAAACCACATATGATTTGATA
The DNA here is from genome assembly GCA_963930645.1 of Salticus scenicus. NCBI lineage: Eukaryota > Metazoa > Arthropoda > Arachnida > Araneae > Salticidae > Salticus > Salticus scenicus. Next base: position 221,812,670 of record OZ005650.1, on the reverse strand, counting down.
TTTCATGTTCCTAAGCTTATGTATGAGGTGTTCTAAAAGAAACAAAAGAAAAATAAAATAAAATAAAACTCTGTAAAAGTTCAGTTTCTCTGCCAGTAAGGCGTGAATTTATAACAATTTTGCATGAAAGGGAAAGGTGTAAGAAAGAAAAAAATTGTAATAATAAGATACCAAACTCTCATAATACTTAAATTGTTCTGAAATCAGAGAAAAATTGTCAGAAATTATCCTTTTACAGAGTAATTGTTTTTTAATAAAATTTACAGCCAATTTTTGCCTTGGAATTAACAAGGAAAAATGTCATAAAATTTACAAAATGACACAAAATCTTAGAAAAACTAGTATGTTGTGGCCACCACAAGACTTTCTTCTATATTTACCTATACATATTCACTCAGTAACAATATTTAAAAAAAAAAAAAAAAAAAAAAAAAAAGTACGATTTTTTTTCTAAGTTTTTTTTTTTTTTTTTTTTTGTTAAAAGTAAAAAAAATCGATAACTTTGTTTTAAATTATCACAGATTTATAGTTCAACCATTCGTTTTAAAGGTATTGACGAGACCTTTCGAAAGATACCCATCTTGAAAATTTATCCCCCCCGGGGGGGTACTTCCCCCCCAGGGGGAGAAGCGATGCCCCCCATGCAGAAATTTTTTTTCCTAGTTACATACTACTATTATCAATAATTCATATTAATTTTACAATCACAAGTTTAAAACAACTCTTATTATGCACATTTATACGAATTTTTGTCCTATGCTGCCATGTTAAAAATTTAGATAAAATGCTATCACAGCGCCAGCTGTTGAGCTATTGATCCCAAAACATAATCAGCACCAGTTAATGTCGGGGACAAACTAAATACCAAGTTTGGTTAAATTTCGTTAAAAAAAAAAAAATTGCGATTTTTTTTCAGTCTTGTTTTGTTAAAACTAAAAAAAATCGATAACTTTGGTTCAAATTATCACAGATTTATCGTTCAACCATTCGTTTTAAAGGTATTGACGAGATCTTTCGAAAGATACCCATCTTGAAACTTTGCCCCCGCGGGTGGGAAATTCCCCCCCCCTGCGGGGGGGGAACCGATGCCCCCACATGCACAAAAATTTTTTCCCAGTTAACTATTACTATTATCAACGAGACCTTTCGAAAGATACCCATCTTGAAAATTTACTTTCCCGGGGGGGGATTTTCCCCCCCGGGGGGGGGGAATCGATGCCCCCCCATGCACAAAATTTTTTTGCTAGCTAACTACTATTATCAATAATTCATATTAATTTTACAATCACAAGTGTAAAATAACTCTCTTTATGCCCATTTATACGGAATTTTGTCCTATGCTGCCATGTTAAAAATTTGCATAAAATGCGATCACAACGCCACCTATTGTGCGATTGATCCCAAAATCTAATCAGCACCAGTTTATGTCAGGGTGCAACTAAATACCAAGTTTGGTTAAATTTCATTCATTGGTTCGTGAGATACAGCGTCCACAAAAAAATGATACAGACAGACAGACAGACAGACAGACAGACAGACATTTTCTAAAAACTATTAATTCGTGTTCTCCATATCCCAAAACATGTAAATCCATCAAAAAGTGGACTTCGAAAATTTTCGCGAATCCAATACTTTCTCTATATTACATATAGAAGAAAGTAATAAATAAATAAATAAAATAACAACAAAAAGTTCTATAAAGTCTACAAATAATGTCTATAAAAATATGAATAAAGCACTCATTATAAAGAAACACTGATTTATTTGCTAAAAATACAAAAAAGTTAAAATATTAACATATGTTTCAATACCACAAGGTATATTTTTCAAGACTGTTTCAATTATCACACTATCCTCAAATTTTTTTATATATTTTCATTTTTCATTTCAGCGCCATCTACGGATTCTCTTGAAAATTAATTTTTTCCCCACTATATTTCTGAAGTAGCTTTAACCATATTTTCAGCAAATTTATATGATATTTTATTACACAATTATTATTTTTACTTTCTTCTATATGTAATATAGAGAAAGTATTGGATTCGCGATTTTTTTTTTTTTTTTTTTTAAACGAAATTTAACCAAACTTAGTATTTAGTTTGTCCCCGACATTAACTGGTGCTGATTATGTTTTGGGATCAATAGCTCAACAGCTGGCGCTGTGATAGCATTTTATCTAAATTTTTAACATGGCAGCATAGGACAAAATTCCGTATAAATGGGCATAAAGAGAGTTATTTTACACTTGTGATTGTAAAATTAATATGAATTATTGATAATAGTAGTAGTTAGCTAGGAAAAAAATTTTGTGCATGGGGGGGCATCGGTTCCCCCCCCGGGAAAGTAAATTTTCAAGATGGGTATCTTTCGAAAGGTCTCGTTGATAATAGTAATAGTTAACTGGGAAAAAATTTTTGTGCATGTGGGGGCATCGGTTCCCCCCCCACCGGGGGGGGGGAAGTTCCCATCCGGGGGGGCAAAATTTCAAGATGGGTATCTTTCGAAAGATCTCGTCAATACCTTTAAAACGAATGGTTGAACGATAAATCTGTGATAATTTAAACCAAAGTTATCGATTTTTTTTACTTTTAACAAAAAAAAACAAAAATATCGCAATTTTTTTTTTTTTTTTTTTTTTTTTTAACGAAATTTAACCAAACTTGGTATTTAGTTGGTCCCCGACATAAACTGGTGCTGATTATGTTTGGGGATCAATAGCTCAACAGGTGGCGCTGTGATAGCATTTTATTTAATTTTTTAACATGGCAGCATAGGAGAAAAATTCTTATAAATGTGCATAATTAGAGTTATTTTAAACTTGTGATTGTAAAATTAATATGAATTATTGATAATAGTAGTATGTAACTAGGAAAAAAATTTTCTGCATGGGGGGGCATCGCTTCCCCCCCCTAGGGGGAAAATACCCCCCCAGGGGGGGTAAATTTTCACATTGGGTATCTTTCGAAAGATCAGGTTGATAATAGTAGTAGTTAACTAGGAAAAAATTTTTGTGCATGTGGGGGCATCGGTTCCCCCCCCACCGGGGGGGGGGGGAAGTTCCCATCCGGGGGGGCAAAATTTCAAGATGGGTATCTTTCGAAAGATCTCGTCAATACCTTTAAAACGAATGGTTGAACGATAAATCTGTGATAATTTAAACCAAAGTTATCGATTTTTTTTACTTTTAACAAAAAAAAACAAAAATATCGCAATTTTTTTTTTTTTTTTTTTTTTTTTAACGAAATTTAACCAAACTTGGTATTTAGTTGGTCCCCGACATAAACTGGTGCTGATTATGTTTGGGGATCAATAGCTCAACAGGTGGCGCTGTGATAGCATTTTATTTAATTTTTTAACATGGCAGCATAGGAGAAAAATTCTTATAAATGTGCATAATTAGAGTTATTTTAAACTTGTGATTGTAAAATTAATATGAATTATTGATAATAGTAGTATGTAACTAGGAAAAAAATTTTCTGCATGGGGGGCATCGCTTCCCCCCCCTAGGGGGAAAATACCCCCCCAGGGGGGGTAAATTTTCACATTGGGTATCTTTCGAAAGATCAGGTTGATAATAGTAGTAGTTAACTAGGAAAAAATTTTTGTGCATGTGGGGGCATCGGTTCCCCCCCCCACCGGGGGGGGAAGTTCCCACCCGGGGGGGCAAAGTTTCAAGATGGGTATCTTTCGAAAGATCTCGTCAATACCTTTAAAACGAATGGTTGAACGATAAATCTGTGATAATTTGAACCAAAGTTATCGATTTTTTTTAGTTTTAACAAAACAAAACTTAGAAAAAAAAATCGCAATTTTTTTTTTTTTTTTTTTTTTTAAACGAAATTTAACCAAACTTAGTATTTAGTTTGTCCCCGACATTAACTGGTGCTGATTATGTTTTGGGATCAATAGCTCAACAGCTGGCGCTGTGATAGCATTTTATCTAAATTTTTAACATGGCAGCATAGGACAAAAATTCGTATAAATGTGCATAATAAGAGTTGTTTTAAACTTGTGATTGTAAAATTAATATGAATTATTGATAATAGTAGTATGTAACTAGGAAAAAAATTTTCTGCATGGGGGGGGGCATCGCTTCTCCCCCTGGGGGGAAGCACCCCCCCGGGGGGGATAAATTTTCAAGATGGGTATCTTTCGAAAGGTCTCGTCAATACCTTTAAAACGAATGGTTGAACTATAAATCTGTGATAATTTAAAACAAATTTATCGATTTTTTTTCTTTTAACAAAAAAAAAAAAAAACTTAGAAAAAAAATCGTACTTTTTTTTTTTTTTTTTTTTTTTTAAATATTGTTACTGAGTGAATATGTATAGGTAAATATAGAAGAAAGTCTTGTGGTGGCCACAACATACTAGTTTTTTTTCAAATTAAAATTTCCGTTATTATTTTCTTCTATATGTAATATAGAGAAAGTATTGGATTCGCGAAAATTTTCGACCTCCGTTTTTTGACGGATCTACACGTTTTGGGATGTCCTGAACACGAATTGATAGTTTTTAAAAAATGTCTGTCTGTGCGTCTGTCTGTCTGTCTGTCTGTCTGTCTGTGTGTCTGTATCATTTTTTTGTGGACGCTGTATCTCACGAACCAATGAATGAAATTTAACCAAACTTTGTAATTAGTTGCACCCTGACATGAACTGGTGCCCATTAGATTTGGGGATCAATAGCTCAACAGGTGGCGCTGTGATCGCACTTTATAGGACAAAATTCCGTATAAATGGGCATAATGAGAGTTATTTTAAACTTGTGATTGTAAAATTAATATGAATTATTGATAATAGTAGTAGTTAACTAGGAAAAAATATTTGTGCATGGGGGCGCAACGGTTCCCCCCCTGGGGGGGAAGTACCCCCCCCCCCCCCGGGGAGGTTAAATTTTGAAGATGGGTATCATTCGAAAGATCTCGTCAATACCTTTAAAACGAATGGTTAAACCATAAATCTGTGATAATTTAAAACAAAGTTATCGATTTTTTTTACTTTTAACAAAAAAAAAAAAAAAAAAAAAAAAATTTTTTTTTTTTTTTTAAACGAAATTTTACCAAACTTGGTATTTAGTTGGTCCCCGACATAAACTGGTGCTGATTATATTTGCGGATCAATAGCTCAACAAGAGGCGCTGTGATAGCATTTTATCTAAATTTTTAACATGGAAGAATAAGACAAAAATTCGTATAAATGTGCATAATAAGAGTTATTTTACACTTGTGATTGTAAAATTAATATGAATTATTGATAATAGTAGTACGTAACTAGGAAAAAATTTTTGTGCATGGGGGGCATCGCTTCCCCCCATGGGGGGGGGGAAGTACCCTTAAAAAAAAACAAGTACCCTCCCCCCCCCCAAAAAAAAAAAAAAAAAACCTTAGAAAAAAAAATCGTATTTTTTTTTTTTTTTAAATATTGTTACTGATTGAATATGTATAGGAAAATATAGAAGAAAGTCTTGTGGTGGCCACAACATACTAGTTTTTCAAATGGTAACCGGATTAACATTTCAGTCTAAGTTTTATTATCCAGAGAAACATTATAAATTTTTACCATAAAAAATACTATGTACGATGAAACCTCATATAGTTTTCTAAAAATATGGTTATATCTACTGCAGGTACACTGTAAAGAAAAACTGAATTTGCCTGATAATCCACAGATGCCAAATATAAAAATGTGTAAAAGTCAAAGATAATGTGATAATTGATATTTTGAAGCATATCTTAATTTTTAACTTTAAAATTACACGTTTAGAAAATAAAAAAATGTATCTGAAAATGTGCTATAAAAATTACACTCCTGTCAAAAGTTTAGCAAGATTTGCAAACGAAAAGTTTTTTCAGTTTAAAAATTTATCTCTCGATGAAATGTTTTCAAACATTGAGTATTTAAAGAACTAAGTCTTCCTTATGTTTTTCAGTGAAGATTGGTTTATGTCAACATTGAAGTGGCCGGTAATAAATTGAGAAAAATCAATAATGTTTGTCATCACCCTGTATCGTTAAGTAAACGAAATGAACTGCAACTTTAGGATATGTTAACATAGACCCAGTTCAATTTGTGGATGAATTTGTGTGACGATAGCATGTTAAATAAAACAGATATAAGCATAAGCATTTATTCTAAAGCTTTAAAAAAAATCAACATGTTTCTTATTTATAATATATAGAGTTTTTAACGAAAATTATTTCACTTCCAGATAAATGGGGACAACACTTTTAAAACAATATACGGTAATCGGAATGCAAATATCTTTAATATCTCATGAGATCTGAGCATTTTTATGAAAAATATTTTTACTGCGCATGTGAGAAAGATAAAAAAAAAATATTGCATAGGTTGAAAGCTAGATATATTGGGCAACATTTGTCAAAAGGGCATTTGAACAGAGTAAATATTAAGCAAATTATATGGAAAAAACAATCTAGATTTTAGATTTTCCAAGAGTTAAAATTTCTTAAGGGGTTTTTTACATGCCGCGTAATTAATTTGAAGATCCAATTATTTTAACCATGCTCCAAATGTAATTTTTTTATGACAAACCCCTTATAAGCTTGTAACTCTAACATTTTTATGTTTATTTACTAAGATATGTGAGATGATAAGAGGTTTTTCACAAAATAGAGCTTTTGCTAAGTGGTTAAAATAATTGGACCTTTAAATTAATTATTCTTGGAAAATATCTAAACTGTAGCTCATTCTTTTTCGTATAATTTACTAAATTTTTACTCTATTCAAATGCACTTTTGCCAAATTTGCCCAATATATCTAGATTTCAACCTATGCAATAAAACTTTTTTTTTTTTTTTTTTTTTTTTTTTTTTTTTTTAATCTTTCCCACATGCATAGTGAAAACATTTTTCCTAAAAATGCTCACATTTCACGAGATATTAAAGATTTTTTATTCCGATTGCAGTATATTATTTTAAAAGTGTTTTCTTACTTATTTGAAAGTGGAAATAATTTGCGTTAAAAACATATGGATTTTTTTTTGTCTTTGAACTTTTAAATAAGTGCTTATATCTGTTTTATTTATCATGCTATCGTCACACAAATTCATCCACAAATTGAGCTGGGCATATAATAACATATCCTAAAGTTGCAGTTCATTTCGTTCACTTAACGATACAGGATGTTCACAAACATTATTGATTTTTCTCAATTTATTACCGGCCCCTTAAACGTTGTCATTAACGAATCTTCACTGAAAAACACGAGGAATACTTAGTTCTTTAAACACTCGATGTTTGAAAACATTTCATCGAGAGATAAATTTTTAAATTGAAAAAAAATTGATCGTTTGCAAATCTTACTAAACTTTTGAGCAGAAGTGTAAAATCCAAAACTGCTGTAAAAAACAGCAGAAAAAGCAGTAGAAAGTACAATTTTACTGCAAAAGCTAAAATACAAAACAACTGTAAAAAAATAGCAGAAAAAGTTGTAAAATTGACAAATGAGCAGTAAAAGCTAAAATACAAAATTACCGTAAAAAAAAACAGCAAAAAATGCTGTAAAATTTACAAAGGAACTGTAAAAGCTAAAATACAAAATTGCTATAAAAAAACAGCACAAATTTTTGTAACATTTACAAAGCTGCTGTTTACTTAGGAAAAACGCAATTGCTGTATATTAACAGCAATATATGCTGGCACCCATATTGCCAGCATTTTTTGCTGTAATTTTACTGTGGGTTTTTTTTTCAGTGTAGATTCAAATTAAACCATTAAACGATTAAACCAATTAAATCGAATACATAATTATAATACTGTAAGTTTGATTGTAATTCACTGCATTATAAATCAGTTAAATAAACTTGGATTACTCTCCTATCAGCCAGAACCCAAGCAAAGAACCAGTCGGGGCCGTCACACAATAATTGCTTTGACGATTAATTAAGAGAACATATATTTATTCTCTTTCACTACAGAATTTGTATAACTGAACTTATTATAAGATCATTCAGAGATCAAGAATATGAGTAAACATTAAAGATATAAAGTTTTGATCAAAGGTCTAGAGACAATGACCTCTCTTAACAAATGTTCGAATACGACTGCCTAAAATTGCGCAGTGAACGACAGGAATTAGACAGTTCTGTGTAGTATTGGAATAAAACTCAAATTTAAGTCGTTGTTTGGTGATTCCATCTCTTTTCTTTTGGGGCAGGTACAAACTCTTCTTTGGATTCATCGCCATCTTCCGGGGTGCGGGCTGGGCATCGTAGACGGGCGATGCGGTGAACCGATCTTTTGATAGTACTAGATGTAGTCTTGAGGGGATGTAGTAAACACGGGACATGGTCATCACCTGAATGGACCTCCATGATGCGTCCTAGGATCCACTGGGTTGGCTGAGTTGATGTCTCCAACACTAGAACCAATTCCCGCGGCTGCAAATGAGGGACTCTGGATCTTCACTTGCTTCGGAAATGCAACGATGTTAAGTATGCTCTTTGCCGCGTGGTCCAGAAGGTGGCCTTCAGTTTCTGGAGAAGAGACCATCTAGAAGAAAGACTTATAGAAGACTTATTAGTATGGTAATTTGAGAGTTCAGGAAGCTGAAGGAGTGGAGCTCTGATGATAAAATGGCTCGTTGAGAGGACATGATAATCATTTGGTTCTGTTGGAAGAGGCATTATAGGGCGCGAATTTAAGCACGCCTCTACAGTTGTGAGGACAGTATTTAGTTCTTGAAAGGTAAGAAAACTGTTTTTGAAGGTTTTGATAAGATGGCGTTTTGCCGATTTAACTGGCGACTCCCAAAGCCCGCCGAAGTTGGGCCCATAAGGAGGCATAAGATGACAATGAATTTGTCTATTTGCAAAATAATCTTGAATAGACTTGTCTAACGTTCTCAAAATAAGAGAAATTTAAATAATTTTCAATTAATTCTACCATTATCTTTTAATTTACGTATTCTTTTTCCTATTTTTATTTTATTTATTGTACAATTTTAAATTCTTAATTACTGAGGATTTTTTTATTTGAAAATATATTTATATTAAAAAATAATACTTTATTATTAATTTAATGGCTTTTTTACTGCTAATTTTGTATTGTAGACAAGAGGTGGGGCCAACCTATAAAACTGCCGTCTAATGATCCATTAAAGCACCAACTCACTCAGTCCTCATTAATTACTATGGTGAGTTGATACGTATAACTTTTATTACTTATATCTTAAAAAAAAAAAAAAAAAAAACTATTAAGTAATTGTAAAAAGTGTGTTTCAAATACATTTTTTGTGTGTTTCAAATACATTTTTTGTGTGTTTCATGCGATGCGGTAAATAAAGGGTTAAGAGATTTATATAATGTTATCTTCTGTTGGTAAAATGAAAAACTAAGAAATTCAAAGTGGCTCTTCTGAAAGAAAAAATACAGTGCGTTGCATGAATATAAACGCACATTAGCTTTAAGAATTAGAATGTTATAGAAGTGTAATAAAAAATATAAATAGGTGACACTTGATGCAAACTGCATGTGTATGATTCAAGAAATGAAAATACGAGTCAAAACAATGAAAGACCAATATGATTTTTTAGAAAATAATTTTATTGAATTTACGACAAAAATACATGTTGCATGAATTTAAACGTACATGTAAAAAATAAATACCTGAGTAACAAATACGGTATCTAATACTTTGTAAAGTCACCATGGGCTTCTAGAACAGCCAGTAAACGCTTTGGCATTGATTGATATAATGGCATGAGGTCATCCAAGCTGATTGTCTTCAGAGCTAATAGAATGACCGATTTTAGTTCACATTTCGTGTTAAACTGCCTTCTGTTTATGTAAACACAGCGAACCAGAATACCTCACACGTTCTCCATTATGCTTAAATCGGGGCGTTTTGAGGTCCAATCCAGAACTTTAATTTTATTGTGACGGCACCATGTTTTCACGATATGTTCTGTATGTACAGATGCGCAATCTTGCTGAAAAATATAATTTCTTCCAGCCTTCTTTGCTGCTTGACGGCGGAGATTCCTTGTGAGCATCTGGACATAATCTACAGAGTTCATAGTGTTCTGCACGAACTCCAATTCGAAAGTCCCTTTAAAACATGGCTGCCCACACCATGACATACCCACCTCCAGATTGACGTTTTGAACAGTACATTTCTTCGTTTCTCAAATCGTGCCAGTAGCTATGAAATCCGTCCGGGTCATCGAGAATAAACTCTTTTTCATCTGAGAAGATGACCTTTTAACAATTTAGTCGATCTAGAATGCATTTTCTTGTCTATTCCAATCGCATATCCCAAGTTAAAATTCATGCTAGTACCAGCAACAAAAATAGGCTAGTTATTGCTATGTATTGCTATGTCTGCTAGATTTTCATGCTATTATATGCTTTATAATGCTAGCCAGCATCCAATGCTATATTAGCTGGCTAACACAGCAAAAGCATGACAAGCTATGTACAAGCATTTTATGCTTATTTGTTGTTTAAGCTTCTTCCAAAGCATGGAGAGGTATGTACCTTAACAAGCTATTATATGCTTTTTCATGCTTGCCAGCATAACATGCTATGTAGGTAGCTTAGGTAGAAATAGCATGGCATGCTGTATCCCAGTAAGAAGTGCTAACTTGCTGCACAAGCTTCTTCCAATCATGGCAAGGTATGCACCTTAATAAGCTATTATATGCTTTTTCATGCTTGCCAGCATAACATGCTATGTAGGTAGCTTAGGTAAAAATAGCATGGCATGCTATATCCCAGTAAGAAGTGCTAACTAGCTGCACAAGCTTCTTCCAATCATGGCAAGGTATGTACCTTAACAAGCTATTATATACTTTTTTATGCTTGCTAGCATAATGTGCTATATAGGCAGCTTAAGTAGAAATAGCATGGTATGCTATATCCCAGTAAGAAGTGCTAACTTGCTACACAAGCTTCTTTCAATCATAGCAAGGTATGTACCTTAATAAGCCATTACATGCTTTTTTTTGCTTGCCAGCGTAATATGCTAAGTAGGCAGCTTAGGCAGAAAATAGCATGGCATGCTATATGCCAGTAAGAAGTGCTAATTTGCTGCACAAGCTTCTTCCAATCATGAGGAGAAAGGTACCACAGTGAGCAATTGTGTGCTTGTAAATGCTTGCTAGCATAATATGCTATGTAGGCAGCTTATGTAGAAACAACATGATGTGGTGCTATGTGCCAGTAAGATGCGCTAATTTGCTTCACAAGCTTCTTCCAATCATGACAAGGTATGTACCACAATGAACAATTGTGTGCTTGTTTATGCTTACCAGCTTCAAATGCTATGTAGGCAGCTTATGTAGAAGCAACATGATGTGCTATGTGCCAGTAAGATGTGCTAATTTGCTACACAAGCTTCTTCCAATCATGGCAAGGTAGATATCACATCACAATGAACCATTTTTTTCCTTGTTAATGCTTGCAAATATCAAATGCAATGTACCAAAGTTAAGCAGCAAGATGCATTAATTTGCTTTTTATGATTGGAACAAGCCCTGTACCATAGATATATTTCCTAACGTTGGCGAATTACGCCGTTTATTGATCATTCTTTATCAATATTGGCCAATATCTGTAATGCAAAATTGAAAATTCATAAAAGTTTTTATATTTAGGGTTTTAGCTCATATTTTTCTTTTTATTAAATTTATAAAGTATAGAAAACTGATAATTAATGCTTTAAATTTTGGGAGTGCATCGGAAAAAATTTACCAATATTGATAAACATCACACCGAAGAATGGCAATTGCGATTCAGCCAATCAGGGACAAGCCGCCATCTTGGCTTAGAATTGTAAATAAACAATCTACTAATATCGGCCTCACGTTCTGTTTCTTCCATGTATGTACTTTACTCAAACTTTTGCGAAAAAAGATAAGCAATATTTAATTGATTTTTTTATATATATATCGTAGCATTTTTTATTTTTTATTTTTATCATAGCCTATTTAAATTTATATAACGTTAAATTTGATTACAGCGTGGAAGAATTCTTTCCGCAATGTAGGCTTAAGTAGAATAAGCAATTTATTTTTTCCTTTTATAAACAAATTAATATAAGACTTCGTATTGTCATGTGCTGAAGAGTCATACTAGAACAATCTTTTTAAGTTTCATTAGTTTAATAAAGTCAGTTATACAACATTCTAAAACCAGAGATAACATGCTTCTCCATGCTCCTAACAGCAGCATAACAACAACGCTGTGTGTCGTAGAAGTAGTAGTACATATGATATCACAGTAGAAGTAGAAGTACATATCACAGTAGCAGTAGAAGGTTGACAGTTTAGTTTACAGTTATAAAAGGATATTACAGATACACATATAATAAAAGATAAATATGAAATAAATAAAAGACACATCTGTGACATCCCCCCTTGAAGTTTTTTTTTTTTTTTAAGTGCATACATAATCATTGAGATACTGAGGTTTTCTGACAATTCGACCAGACCTTGTTTGAGTACTGGATGCATGAGGCAAGTCAGGTTTAACAGTACTATCATAAGATTGTGTTTCCACAGTTTCAGGTATTTCTATATCAGGCCTCACATTCACCTCAAATGGTATTTTTGTAGGTCTTAAATGTCTGCGGTTTCTGAGAAAAGTATTACCAGCACTATTTTGAACAACATATGACCGAGGATTTTTACCTTTTGACCTGATTTTGGCAGGTTCCCAAGTTTTATTGCTGAAGTTGTACATATTTACACTATCACCCAAATTAATTGCTTTAGTTCAGTAGCTTCCTTATCATAATAATGTTTCTGGATTTTCTGCCTGGTAGCCAATTTCTGCTCTACATTTGTAAATAGCTCTGCATTTAATAATTTTTCATGTATAGGAAGTTTAGTTCTTAGTCTGCGACCAAATAAAAGCTGTGCAGGAGATAAACCCAATCCAGAAATAGGTGTATTTCTATACTCCATTAACCCCCCAATCCAATCTTTATTACTCTCAGTAGTCTTCTTGAAGATTGCTTTAACAATCCCCACAGCCCTTTCAGCCAAACCATTGCTTTGAGGGAATCTTGGGCTTACAAAAGTGCACTTAAAATCCCATTCTTTGGCAAAGACGTTAAACCCAAAGCTATTGAATGGTACATTATCACTCACAATTTCTTTGGGAACCCCAAAACGAGAGAAACAAACTTTTAACCGTTTACAAATTTCAGACGCTGTTTTGTTTGTTAGTTTTTCTACCTCAATCCACTTAGAGAAATAACATATAATGACTAAATAATTAACATTTCGGTATTCCATAACGTCAATTCCTAGATTTTCAAATGGTCGTTTTGTAATTTCATGAGACATAAGGGGTTCTCTTGCATTAGCCCTTTGAAATTTTTGACATGCATCACACTGCGAGACCATTTCCTCAATACTTTTAGACATTCCAGGCCAAAACATTATCTCCCTTGCCCTGTTTTTAGACTTCTCCATACCAAAATGACCCTCATGGAGTAAGGATAACATATCATTTTTAAGACAAGAAGGTACCACAATTTTAGAGTCTTTAAAAATTAAACCAAATTCAACATACAAGTCATTTTTAAGTTTATAATACTGTCTTATATTAGAAGGAACATTCTGTTTATGATTAGGTCAACCTTCTAGACAATACTCATACACTAACTTTAGTTCTGGATCTGACTGAATTGCATTCTTAAATTGAATTAATCTACGTTCACTTATAGGAAGCTGTTGTACAGCATGTATTACACTCAACATGTCAGGATCATCACTAACCTTATCTTTGAGATATGCCCTAGAGAGAGTATCTGCAAGAAACATTTCAGTTCCTGGAACATATTGAATTTCAAAATCATATTTTAACAATTTTAATAACATTCTCTGCAATCTAGATGAAATATTACACAGCGGTTTTTTAACAATATTAGTAAGTGGTTTATGATAATTTTGAACAACAAATTTATGTCCATACAAGAAATTATGATATTTCTGAACAGCAAAAACAATAGAAAGCATCTCCTTTTCAATCTGAGCATAATTTTGCTCAGGCCCGGACTGGCTCCTTTGGGGGCCCTCGGCTAGAACTCGAAAAGGGGCCCCTTACTGAAGAATTTAGAGGGAACTAGCAGGCTTTGCTCGCTTCGCTGGCCGCTGTATTTAAATGAAGTCTCAAAATTACATACAGCTTATTGATACTAAAATTCTCATAAAATGAAAAAATATAATAAAAATTTATTGAAATCAGTTGAAAGTCAGTTTTTTACCCTCCCCCACGAAAGGAGGAAAATTTCACAAACTTTCATTATAGTGTGCATTGGGTACACATCACCAACACATACACCAAAAAATCGTCTTTCTTAGATAACACTGCTCGGCATGAAAATTGCGTCTGACACCATTTCAGCATATTCTTATGTAAAATGACCTCCTGAATCCGAATATGACCCCCATTTTGATACCTGTTAAAGGTCATTGCTCTTATCATTCTAGTCGTCAGTCGTTATCTACATTTAGTAGACGTTTTGCGATATGAGAGTGAACTTTATGGTGTTCTCGCCGGCGGTGATCTTGTGTGGTGATCTTTAACACGTGTCAAAGGAGATATTTTACTATTCATGTTTCACTGTCCAAAACATTTAACGTGGGAGTTATTGAAAGCAAACGTCGTACAGTGAATCACTCGAACTATCTTGCGAGAGCTTTGAGACTTTACTCCACTCACCAACATTTTGAAAAAAAATTCACTCGATAATTTTTATTATTTGGGGTGTTTCCGTAAGAAAATAGCAAGCTAGAAGCTAGAATATGTAAAAAATAAGAGAAATATTGCGAAAAAAAGAAAAAGAAAACAGAAACTGATTTGTTTTTATTCATTTTCTTTTTTTTTTTCTGGGCACAAATCTCCTCAAATTTCCTCCTTACTACAAATGTTCGTGTTTTAGAACTTTCTACCTCTGTAGCTCCTCAGGTCAGACTTTTAACGGTTAAAATAATCATCGTTCCTCTCCAGATTAAACTGATGGGTATAAAATTACCAAACAATGATAAAAATGAGGAAGGGAGTGTATCTAGAAAACGGTGGGTGATTGGGCAAAATGGTGGTCATATTCGGATTAGGGAGATCAATTTTATTGCAGAGCAGTGTAATTTAAAGCAGAGTTACAATTCGAAACATTTTTTTTTTACCCACTAGGCCCCAAGCGGTGAAAAGGGATCTTTCGTAAAATCCCCCTATAATGTGTGTTGTGTACATATGGTACAACCCCATAAAAGGAAAAAATAGACTTCCTGAGATAACTGTAAATAAAGTTACATTTGGAAACATATTTTTTGCTTCCTCCCCCCCACCCTCGGCAAAAAGGAAAGGAGAAATTTGACAAAATCCTTTTAAAGTGTGTGTTACACTCACATAACCAACCCACACACCAAAATATAGATTTCGTAAGATAATTTCTTTGTAGCGGGGTTTAAGTACACACAACGCACACACGCACAAAAAAAATCACCTTCCTGAGATAATTTGGAATAGAATTACGCTTAGATATGTGTTTTATGCACCCGACCCCCGCCAAAAGAGGAAGGGGAACATTTCGCAAAAAGTATTTTTAGAGTGTTTTAGGCACATATAAGCAATCCATACACTCAGAAATTGCCTTTCTGAGGTAATTTAGATGAGGGTTACAACTTGAAACGTGTTTATGCTTTCCCGACCCCAAAGGGAGGGAAGGGAAACTGTTCGCAAAATCCCTTTATAATGAGTGTTGTGTACACATAGCAAACCCACATACCAAAAATTGTCGTCCTGAGATAATTTGGAACAGAATTATGCTTGGAAATTTTTTATTGCCCCCTCGCCACTGCCATGCGGAAATTTAGCAAAATCCCGTCACAGTTAATATTTGATGAAAATATTCAATACACACCAAAATTCGGAAAGTTGAAAAATTTAATGCAAAAAAGTGGCTCTGAAATTTGCACCTTTTGTAAATCCCCTCCCTCCAAATCAAAAATCGCAAAACACCCAAAATGGGTTTTTGGAAATATATTCTAGAAGACACAGTTGTTTTCTACTTCTACGTGCCATTTTTCGTAGAGTTTTATTGGAAAATCCGGATTGCGAAATTCTTCCCCTCACACTTAAAATCAATAATTCGAAAATCGATATATATATTTCTTTTTTGTACACAAGTCTAGTCTTCTTCTGCTGTTTTTTAATCATGAAGTAATTTGGAGCCAAGTTATACTCGTAAACAGGCTTTTCTCGTCTTCCCCGGAAGGGGAAAAGGGGGAATTTTACAAAACCCCGTCTTAGTACCTCAGTGGGTGTCAGCTCTCTAGAACCAACATTCACTACAAAATTCGTGACCCAGTCCTGCACAAAATTGCCATGGCAGTGTTTATTCAGTTGGTGGAAATCACATTTTTTCTCCTCCCACCCTTGGGCACTGAATTTATAAAATTCCAGAAACTGAGTTTTAAGTATTTTGCTTGCTATATTTTAAATCAGAAATTTCATGTATATCTGTTTTTGATGTTGTTGTTGTTGTTTGTTTATTTGAGTTATGTAGTATTATATGAAATCACGTTTTTAAATGTGAAATTACGTTTTGTTTCCTCCTCCCATCTTTGGGGACTGAATTTCTAAAATTCCAGAAATTTAATTTTAGATATTTACGTTTTCTATATTTTAAAGCAAAAATCTTACATATATCCGTTTTTTTTTTTTTTTTTTTTTAGTTTGAGATATGAAGGGTTATGTGAAATTTCGTCTTCCCCTTCTCCCTTGAGGGCCAAATTTCTAAAATTCCAGAAATATGTTTTTAGGTGTTTGTGTTAGCTATATTTTATAGTAAAAATTTTACTGATATATGCTTTTTCATTTAAATATAGAGGATTTTATGAAATCACGTTCTTCCCTCATTGCCCCTCTTCAGGAGCGAATTTTGTAAAATCGCTTCTTAGGAGGTGCTTGCACTATATGTTCTATAATCTGATCCAGTTTTGAGATTATGAAATATTTTTATAATTAGACAACCAAATCACATTGTTGAAGAAACCATAATAATCTAAATCTTACAGTAATACCTAACTAAATAGTTATAAAAAGGGACACAACGGTAATAAATCACCAAGCCTATTGGGGGAAAAGTCTTCTTTAATTGTGATTTAGTTGATACAAATTGTAAAATATATTTTATAACAAAAAGGAAAATGACTCTGAAAAACCTTGGCACAAATATAATGAACTAAGAAATTCTCGACAAGATGTTTACTTTCGCAATTGCAACAGCCTCCTTAATTCATCAACAAAATGACAACGAAAGTTTAAAAGTTTAAAGGGGGGGGGGGGGTGTCTTATACTAAAGATTTACCAAAAAATTTTTAAGAAACAAATATAATAACCATTGCTAAAGAGCGAAACAATTACTGCATGCTTTTATATGAAAAGATTTTAAGAAACAGTAAAAAGTTGTCGTACTAAATTAAACTCTGTTTCATACAGAATTTTAGGGAAAAAACGGCTGTTGATCAGCATTGTGCGGGCGTGAAAGCTGCTGCTAAAGACATCGGGAATCCAAATTGAAACTTTAACCGATTTCAGTGTTTTTTCTTCTTTTGTTTTCTTTTGTTTTTTCTTTTTCTTTTTGCGTATGTGTGATTTTAATACTGATAACTGATATGGAATTCTAAGATCATTTAAATATAATGACCAGTGAATAGCGAAACGAATAAAGCCTACTAAAACCATAGCAACGTGGCCGGGTTCAGCTAGTTTTTAAATAAATATTTAATTTTCAACAGAAATTAAGAACCTCTTATTTAAAAAACTGATATTAGAAAATTGCATAATAGAATTGTTTTGCTACTGTTTTTCTCCGGTAGTTAAATGAAAACTTAGTGTAATACCTTAACTTTCTACATTATATTCTAAAACAATAGAAAAAAAAAAAAAAAAAAAAAAAAAAAAAAACAGAACTCATAGCGGTATTTGTTTAAGAAATTTCTCTACCTATAATATCGTTGATTTAAGAAGTAGAAAACTTTGTTACATTAATAGTGGTGAGTTCTGCGCCAGTATTCCGTCCCTGAGAATGACCGCTAGGCATATGAAAAGTGAAGCGTTGATGATAGTCACTTGATTTGTACTTTTATGATAATGAATTTAAGGCAAAAACGAAGCACAGGAAGAAACAGAAATAAAGGCTTTGCTCAAATGGTTTACCAAGCATGTGGAAGGCACTTAAGTATTATTTCTATATAAAATCTCTAATTTTGCTCTAAAATTAAGAACTTCTAAGTTTAAAAATTAATTTTATAGAATTTAATTATAGAATTGTTTTCGTTGAACTTATGAGCTAATAAACAAATTCGAGTTACTTGTATTTAAAGTATCGTTTTCGTTGAACTTATGAGCTAATAAACAAATTCGAGTTACTTGTATTTAAAGTATCATTGTCGTCCCTCAAAGGCCGACTTCGCGACTCAGAACATGTTGACACAGCTCTGACACTGCTTTAAATACAACCTTAATACGAGACTTATAGAGTAAGCGTTGCGACAAAGAAGTTATATTAGGTACGAACAAAAATTGCAGCTCCAAAGAGATGTAATTATCGCAATCTAGACGCTATATTTAAAATTTCGTGGCTATTTAAGATAGGAGAACAAACATGCAGGATGAAGCTTGAAGCAGCGGGCTCCATGAATGAAACATTCTCGACTTCACTTGTGCACGCATTCTAGATAAAAACAATCAAGAAAGACAAGGTTTTCATCACAAAGCTTCAATACTTGTTCGCATTTAAGTTCTTTGGTCGCGAACTTGCCTGAAATTAACCCCTTAACGCGCGCTGTCCTCGCTGCGAGGACGCAAAATTTAAGATCCAGCTGCAAAAATTAATCCCGGAATTTTTTTAGCAAAAATTCACGTTTATAACATATTAGAAAAGGCCGGTTTTTAAAGCTTAAAATTTAAAATTTCTTTTAGTTTAATTTAGTTCATGAATTCCTGCGGCAGTATAATTTAAATGTTTCAAATTGTCTTGCGCCGCAAAGGGTTAAGAGCACTGCACATAACACGCGATGAGTCAAAATTGATTGTAAATCCGTAAAATTATAGAAAAATAAATTGTCGAATTACTCTGATGTAACTAATGATAAAGTAGTATGTTTAAGGTGTTTTCTGGGGCCCCCTTCCGCCGGGGGCCCTCGGCAATCGCCGACCAGCCGACCTGGCCAGTCCGGGCCTGATTTTGCTCTGTCTCTGTGAGACTTCGTGATGCATAAGAAACAGGATGACCTTCCTGAATTAGACAAGCCCCCAATCCATCTTTAGAACTGTCACACTGAACAATAATTGGTTTTGCACTATTGAATACCTTCAAGACAGATGAGGACTTCAGTAAGTTTTTAATATGATTAAAGGCATTTTCATGTTCATCAACCCACTTAAATTCTACATTTTCTTTTATGAGACTCCTTAAAGGAGATGTAATAGTAGAGATATTAGGTAAAAATTTTGACACATAATTAACCATACCCAAAAAACGCCTTACATCTTTCTTATCTTTGGGTGTTCCCATTTTAGTGATTGCTTTGACATGTTGGGGATCTGCCTTAACTCCCTCTCGAGATATTATTTGTCCCACATATTTAACCTCTGGTACTTTGTATTGAAATTTTTCTGGGTTAAATTTAACAATGCACTCTCTTGCCCTCTCTAACACTTTGGCTAGAGTCTGATCATGTTCCTGCTCATTTCTGCCTGTCACAATGATATCATCAAAATAGATTTCAACATTTTCAATATCATCAAATAACCTTTGGTTACGCTTTTGAAAAATTTCCGGAGCAGAGGCAATCCCAAAAGGCATTCTCAGGAATTGAAATCTGCCAAACGGTGTGTTAAAAGTACACAAATCAGCACTCTGATCATCTAAAGGCACCTGCCAAAACCCATCCTTTAAATCTAGAACTGAAAATACTGTCATTCCTTCTAATCGGCTAATCAACTCTTCAGATGTAGGTATTACATGATGTTCTCGTTTAATGGCTATATTCAGATTTCTTGGATCTAAGCAAATCCTTAGGTTACCATTCGGCTTTTCAATAATAACCAAACTATTTACCCAGTCTGTTGGTTTGTTTACTTTTCTAATTATGCCTTGTGATTCCAAGTTATTCAGGGTTTTTTTAAGTTTTTCATAAAGAGACAAAGGTACTCGCCTTGGTGGATCTATTACAGGTTTGACCTCAGATTTAAGTTCAATATGATAGGGTTTCTCAGGATATTTACCCAACCCAGTGAAAACATCTCTATACAATTCAATAATTTTAATATTTTCACTCTCAACAACATCAATTCTTTGAATCAGTTCAAATTTAGTACAAGATGGCAATCCCAAAATGGGTTGTACCTCTTTATCAATCAAAATAAACTCAATAGGAACATCAATATATTTATCAAAAGTACAATTCAATAAAACCTTACCTGTCGTTTTAAGCTTATGATTACCATAACTTAATAAAATAGTTATTCACTTCATTAACATGTTCATTATGTTTAACTGAATTAAATATAGACAATGGAAAAACATTTGTTTCTGCACCTGTATCAATTTTAAAGGTTATCTTGAGGCCATTAATTTTTAGTTCTTTTAACCATTTAAGTTCATTAATATGCTGAACTGTCACAGAGTCAATATAAAATTCATTGTCCTCACACTCAAGTTCACTAACCTGTTTGGCAACACACTTGTGAGCGAAATGGTTCTTTTTATTACATTTATTGCAAGTTTTCCCAAAGGCTGGACACTGGCCTCTTCGATGCTTTCTTCCACACTTGTTACACTGGAAGCTGAATTCCACTGCTGTCTTGCTTCGGGCTTCTGATTGTGATGACCCTCTTCTTCGGTACCTCATCTCCTCAACAGCTACACACTCAGGTTCTGTAATACATTGTAGCTGATGCCGGCTCACTTCTGCAGCCCTCACCTACATTTTGTAAGTGATATATTTCATTCAAAAATATAAAAATTTCCAAAATTATTTCTCATAAAAATGTATGATATTATTTTGGTACATTCTATGATATACTCTTATCTGTTTTGTTTTTGTCTTTTAATATTCACATTTTATTCACATTATATATTCAAGTTTATTTCCTAAGTTATTAAATTACTGTACTACTATATATATATATCTCTTTTACTGTATCTTATGTAAGATATTAATAATGCGATTGTCAGGAAAACTTTCTAATTATAATTGTTATTGTTAGTTCAAACAAGTTTTGTTCCTATTACATAAAAAAAAGTATAATGAATGAATATTACATTAACTTTTTCTCCTAAAAATTAATGTGAAATAATAAGTTCTATTTAAGTTGCATTAAATTTCCTCACTCATTTTTTTCCCCCCATAATCATATTTAATTGCTATATATGACATAAAAAAATATCTTATTTTAAACTTGTTTTTTTATTAAGTCATGTAATCAGATTCAGTAACCTAAATATTTTGTAAACATGATTTATGCTGTATATTTATGATTTTCAAAAATAAAGTAGTCTTGTATAATTTCTTATTTATTAAGAATAAGTCATCTTAATCTATTAATTGCTTCATTAGGTCAGAATATAAGCTGAATAACATTGTTTATTAAGAGAGATAGGACTATGATTTGTATACTTGTTAGTATAGAGAACATCTGTTTTGAACACCCATGTTCAAAACTTATATGATCATTCTGTGCTTGTTGTATACTATTATATACTAAAAATTCTTTCAGTTCAATGAATTTATCAAATTTTGTAATTATATTCAATAAATCTAAATGTTTTATATGCCATATATTCATCTTTCGTATTCATAATTAAAGTAGTTAATGCAATTATTTATTTATTAAGAATAAATCATTTTAATACACTCTCCAAAGCATAGCTGAATTATATTGTTCATTAAATATATATGCTGTCAAAAAAAGTCCTATTTCCTTACAGAAATTTTCTGAAATTCCGAAAAGTACATTCTATCAATGAAAAAATTATGTTGGTAGAACATATTTTTCTGGATTACAGAAAATTTCTGGCAGCGAACTGCAGCAATCAGGACTTTTTGTTGACAGTGTATATATGATTTGTATACTTAGAAATTCTGATTCAAAAACAGGACTTAAGTACTAAACTAAATTCTACTTAGGCGTTCTTCCCCCCCCCCTTTCTTTCCTTTAATATATTATAATTTAATAGTTGTCTTTCCATTTAAATATACCAGAAGCAGGGCGGGGGGGGGGGAGCTTCTTTACTTTAAAATAGGAAGTTAATTCCTTAGCAATAGTATATTAATTTAAATGAAAACTAAACTCACTGTATATTGGAATATACACACATTCTGCTTTTATGATTTGTATATAGTTTTTCCATTATATCACATTACTTCGTGAATAAGAATCAGGGTTGGCACAGTTTAAACCAACTGGTTTTTTCCCATAAAAACCAATTTTTTTTTTTTTTTTTTTTGGTTTTTTTCCCTTTTCAAAAAATTCAAAATTTTTATTCTGTTGTCCTTTTTTTTAAATGAAATTTATAAATTATTTTTATGAAAAGGATGTTTACTTTTAATTCAATTTATTTCACTTGTAATATTGCTTCAGAGAAGGTTTTAGTTATGTGTTTTAAGTGTGACTGGCTGGCTGTATTAAAAGTTATGTATGTAATGTACAACAATAACAACAAAGATCTAGAAATTGTAAAAGAAAAAATTCTATATTAATTATCTTAAAAAAATATAAATGAAATTGTCTAAGGCTAAATGCAGTAAAGTAAAATAAAATAAATAACAGTGGAAAGCACACTTATTTTATACAAGACATAAGGTGAAAATTGTATAATTAAAAAAACTGCTCTATCTTTGTTTCATTCAAAACTGAACAAAGCTGTCTTTAACTGGGTATTTGTTATAATACGGTAATCAATAGCAGCCCATTTTCTTATCTATATAGTAAATCTAAAAGCAACGTATGCTGATTTTGAACTATCCAAAAAAAAAAATGTTGCATTAGAATATGTCCAAGCAGTTAAAAAAAAAAAAAAAAAAACTTTGATTTTAAAATTTCAAACAAAAAGTTCTCCATTCAAGGACATTTTGTGATTTATTTTATTAAAATGTGACAGTAGTAGAATTAAGAAAATGACAGTAAAAATTTTAATATCTAACTAAGTATAGAAAATGTTGAAATAATTCTAATCGCAAAAGACACACCCGGTGTAGTGTGTTTTCTTAAAATAGAAAATTTAATTTGAAAAAAGCTATAAAACTTGTAATTTTATTTGAAATATTAAATGTAAATTCTATTCAATAATTAACTTTCAAATGGATCACAATATTCCATTATATAATCCAAAATTGCACCTGTGAGGGTTGTACGTGCACTGTGCACGTATATTCTTTCCCAACTCAAACTTTTATTATTAAGAAAATGAAATTTCAAAAAAAATCTTTTATCATTGGGTAAAAACTTGTACCGGGTCCTTGTGCACTGCATGCGCATGTGTTAAGATATACGTGCGGTGCACGCACATATTCTGAAATCAAACTTTTATTCTTAAGAAAAGAAAATTTAAAAGATCATTATGATGTATTACTTATGAAATTATTTTGATTAGTAGCTGAGATACAAAAGAAAACCTAATCAGGACACCTCAAAACGTGTAAATCAGGTGAAATCTCGAATTCCACTTTCGATAATATAAAAGTACTTTAAAATATCCTTCAAATGATGTATTAAAAATAATTTATTCATAATTAGAATTTGAAATATTGAAATTTTAAAGTATTACAGCAGCATCTGGTGGTAGAAATTTCTGTAATCTACTGTTCGATTCCAAATCAACAAAGCTTTCAAATGATGTATTACTTATGAAATTATTTTAATTAGTTGCTGAGATATAAAAGATAACCGATTCAGGACACCTCAAAACGTATAAATCAGCTTAAATCTCGAATCCCACTTTCGATAATATAAAAGTACTTTAAAATATCTTTCGAATGATGTATTAAAAATAATTTAATTAGAATTTGAAATTTTAAAATATTTCAGCGCCATATGGCGGTAGAAATTTCTGTAATCTACTGTTCAATTCCAAATCAACAAAGCTTTCAAATGATGTATTACTCCGTAAAATTCCAATAGTAACCCCCCCTTTTTTCAAGGGGAAATTTGTCAAAACTAAGGGAGGGGTTATAATCGGAAGTTTCTGGAAAAGTACGACGACTTCGGAAGGGGTGGGGGTTATAATTGCCGGGGGGGGGGGGGATCGGAAATTTCACAATATTTTTCTAAATGTACATATTTTATTAATATTATAATACATACTAGCAGGCTACGCCCGCTTCGCTGGTCACTATTTTTAAATGAATCACAATAATTAATGAATTCTCAAAATTGCATTAATTTTTATCATGTGATAAAAAAAGAGAAAAAAAAATTCTCATCGGTAAAAATGTCGTACCGGGTCCCCACTGCCTTCGGCAGCGTAGACCCGTGCGCTGTGCGCACGTATTCCTTCACTATCCTTATGACTTCTCAAAATTCAATGTTATTACTCATAAACTTTCATTCTCAAGAAAAGGAATTAAAAAATATATCATTTAGCATCGGGCAAAAACTCACACCGGGACACCACTGCCTTCGGCAGCGCAGACCCATGCGCGCTGCGCGCGCACGCTTGAGGATATACGTGCGCTGTACACGCATATTCCTTCTCAACTCAAACTTTTATTATTAATAAAATAAAATAAAATAAAATCTTTTATCATCGGGTAAAAACTCGCACCGGGTCCCAAACCCATGCGCGCTGCGCGCCTATTTCTTCCCCGGCGTTCCAGCCCCTCCTAATTAACTTGCATATACCAATTTTGAACGGTCTTACTCAATTAGCTGAGATGCAAAAGAAAACCTGATCAAGACACTTTAAATTGTAAATCAGGTGAAATCTCGAATTCCACTTTCGATAATATAAAAGAACTTTAAAATATCTTTCGAATGATGTATTAGAAATAATTTAATCATAATTAGAATATGAAAAATTGAAATTCAAAAATATTACAGCGCCATCTGGCGGTAGAAATTTCTGTAATCTATTGTTCCATTCCAGTTGCTTATTCTTACTCAATTAGCTGAGATGCAAAAGAAAACCTGATCAGGACACTTTAAATTGTAAATCAGGTGAAATCTCGAATTCCACTTTCGATAATGTAAGAAAACTTTAAAAGATCTTTCGAATGATGTATTAGAAATAATTTAATCATAATTAGAATATTAGATCAATATTACAGCGCCATCTGGCGGTAGAAATTTCTGTAATCTATTGTTCCATTCCAGTTACTTATTCTTACTTAATTAGCTGAGATGCAAAAGAAAGCCTGATCAGGACACTTTAAATTGTAAATCAGGTGAAATCTCGAATTCCACTTCCGATAATGTAAAAGAACTTTAAAATATCTTTCGAATGATGTATTAGAAATAATTTAATCATAATTAGAATATGAAATATTGAAATTTAAAATTATTACAGCGCCATCTGGCGGTAGAAATTTCTGTAATCTATTGTTCCATTCCAGATCAACAAAGCTTTCAAATGATGTATTACTCATGAAATTATTTTAATTAGTAGATGAGATACAAAAGAAAACCTAATCAGGACACCTCAAAACGTGTAAATCGGGTGAAATCTCGAATTCCATTTTTCAATAATGTAAAAGTACTTTAAAATGTGTATCAACTAAAATAAGCTTTCAAATGATGTATTACTTACGAACTTTTTTTAATTAATAACTGAGATACAAAAAAAAAAAAAAAAAAAAAAACTGATTCAGGAGACCTCAAAACGTGTAAATCTGGTGAAAACTTTCGATAATTTAAAAGAACTTTAAAATATCTTTCGAATGATGTATTAAAAATAATTTAATCATAATTAGAAATTGAAATATTGAAATTTTAAAATATTACGGCGCCATCTGGCGATACAAATTTCTGTATTCCACTGTTCGATTCCAAATCAAAAAAGCTTTCTAATGATGTACTACTTACGAAATTATTTTAATTAGTAGCTGAGATACAAAAGAAAACTAATTCAGGAGACCTCAAAACGTATAAATCTGGTGAAAACTGTCGATAATATAAAAGAACTTTAAAATATCTTTCGAATGATGCATTAAAAATAATTTAATCATAATTAGAAATTGAAATATTGAAATTTGAAAATATTACAGCGCCATCTGGCGGTAGAAATTTCTGTAATCCACTGTTCGATTCCAAATCAAAAAAGCTTTCTAATGATGTATTACTTATAAAATTATTTTAATTAGTAACTGAGATACAAAAGAAAACCTAATCAGGACACCTCAAAACGTGTAAATCGGCTGAAATCTCGAATTCCATTTTCGATAATGTAAAAGTACTTTAAAATGTGTATCAAGTCAACAAAGCTTTCAAATGATGTATTTTTTATGAAATTTTTTTAATTAATAACTGAGATGTAAAAGAAAACTGATTCAGGACACCTCAAAACGTGTAAATCTGGTGAAAACTTTCGATAATTTAAAAGAACTTTAAAATATCTTTTGAATGATGTATTAAAAATAATTTAATCATAATTAGAAATTGAAATTTTGAAATTTTAAAATATTACAGCGCCATCTGGCGGTACAAATTTCTGTATTCCACTGTTCGATTCCAAATCTAAAAAAACTTTCTAATGATGCATTACTCATGAAATTATTTTAATTAGTAGCTGAGATACAAAACAAAACTAATTCAGGAGACCTCAAAGCGTGCAAATCTGGTGAAAACTTTCGATAATTTAAAAGAACTTTAAAATATCTTTCGGATGATGTATCAAAAATAATTTAATTGGAATTTGAAATATCGAAATTTTAAAATATCTGGCGGTAGAAATTTCTGTAATCTACTGTTCAATTCCAAATCAACAAAGCTTTCAAATAATGTGTTACTTATGAAATTATTTTAATTAGTAGCTGTGATACAAAAGAAAACCTAATCAGGACATTCTAAAACATGTAAATCACGTGAAATCTCTAATTCCATTATCTACGGTAGTTTTATTAATGGAAGTAAAAAGAAAAATAAATATTTTTTATTTCGCCAAAACCTATATATATACCACGGTAGTCGGGTAATGGAAGTAAAAAGAAAAAGAAAAAGTATTTTTTAGTTCCTTCAAATGTATTTTGTTGCTATGGAAACTCCTATCGTCTATTGAAAGATAGATTACGTGTTAGAATAAAATTTAATTAGCAATTAAAATGTAACTGCTTTGTTTATTAATGAAATTTGATGAAATTTTAACTGCAGGTTGTTTTTGTGCTGAATAGGTTGTATATTAAGTGTTGTGTACGAAAAAGAAAATTTGAAGCACTTTGAAATTTGCAATTTTTAACCCCAGTTAAAGATCATGTGACATTAATGACTTGCACATGTTTTTTTTCCGTTAGAGACAGCGGTTAAAATCGTCTGCTGAATGCTGATAGAATGCCTCTTTTTAAGCAATAAGGATTTTTGGTCATTTTCGCGATCGATATGGGTCAGCATTTTAATTAATATCTCCGAAACTAATTAAGATTTTTAAATTCTGTTTCGAGGAAAACATCGGAAAGGCTCCAGAGCATCTGTATGTCAATTCTTGTACTTCTGCGTTCAATAGGGGCTGAACGTATAAAAGAACAGACAGACAGACAGACAGACAGACAGACAGATAGACCTGGCTAGTATAAATAAAAGTACAGGCAGCTGCTGGTAGAAAAGTAATTTTATAATAGCAAAAATTAAAAGTAACAGATGGTAGGAAAGTACTGCTATAATAGCAAAAATTAAAAGCAACTGATGTGAGATAAGTAATGCTAGAATAGCAATAAAAAAGCATCTGTTGGTTGTGAATTACTGCTGGAATAGCCAAAAGTTCAAGAAGTGGTGGTCTTGATTGCTGCTAGGCCAGCAACTTACTCAAGTGACAGAAGTTGGATTATGTATGCTGGACAAGCAATAAAAGGGAGGCGATATACACCATGACATGCTGGTAATTCTCATAGAACCAGCAAATTTTAATGCTAGTTTAATGCTATTTTACTTGCTGGGATATAGCATTTAATGCTAGTCCAGAAAACAAATACCAGCATGAAAAGCTTGATTATGTATGCTGGCAAGCAATAAAAATGGGCCAAAACACACCATGACAAACTGGTAATTCTGGTGCAACCAGCAATTAATGCTAGTTTTATGCTTTTTTTTTTTTTTTGCTGGGATACAGCATTTAATGCTAGTCTAGCAAAAAAAAAAAAAAGCATCTGTTGGTTGTGAATTTCTGCTAGAATAGCAATAGCAAAAAGTGCAAGCAAGTAGTGGTTGTGATGGCTGCTAGACCAGCAAAATATTCAAGCTACACAAGCTGGAATATATATGCTGGACAAGCATACAAATTGTGCCAAAACACACCATGACAAGCTGGTAAGTCTGGTGCAACCAGCAAGTAATGCTAGTTTTATGCTATTTTACTTGCTGGGATACATCATTTAATGCTAGTCTAGCAAAAAAAAGCATCTGTTGATTGTGAATTTCTGCTTGAATAGCAAAAAGTGCAAGCAGGTAGTGGTCGTGAAGGCTGCTAGACCAGCAAAATATTCAAGCTACACAAGCTGTAAATTCTGGTGAAACCAGCAAATATTAATGCTAGTTTCATGCTATTTTACTTGCTGGGATACAGCATTTAATGCTAGTCAAGCAAACAAAAAAAGAATCTGTTGGTTGTGAATTTCTGCTAGAATAGCAAAAAGTTCAAGCAAGTAGTGGTCGTGATGGCTGCTAGACCAGCAAAATATTCAAGCTACACAAGCTTGAATATATATGCTGGACAAGCCTTTTAAGTGTGCCAAAACACACCATGACTTGCTGATAGTTATGGTGGAACTAGCAAATATTTATGGTAGTTTTATGCTATTTTACTAGCTGGGATGCAGCATGTAGTGCTTCCCTAGCAAACAAATACCAGCATGAATTTCGACTTGGGATTTTTGTGCTTTTGAGTGAAGGGGGGGGGGGGTTCGTCTTCATTTTCTCAAATTTAATGAATGTTGCAGCTTTGACAGTTCTCCATATGGTTGTCTGATGAACACCTAGCTTGTATTGAGCCTTTATCTTCGCACAGGAAATATTCTTATTCTTTGCAGCGTTGCATTTTCAACGTTGGTCGTACCTGGTGAGCTTTCCTGTTCGCTTCTTATACGTTTTCCCCATAATTTGCTCCTTTTTTTTTATGTAATTTCGCATAACACTCTCCTTTCTTCCGATTCGGCGCCCAATTTCATGATTGCTAAAGCCTTTACCACGCATAAAGTCGTTTTTTACCCCCTCATCTACTGCCAAAGTTTTCCCTCTTGCCATCCTAAACGAACTCCGTAAATTTTGCACCCAAGCATTAAAACGGTTTTTAGAGAACTTTAGCAACACTACTATCAGGGCCGGCGCTAGATATTTTGCCGCCTGAGGCAAGCATTATTTTGCCGCCCCTATCACTTCATCAAAAGTCAATATTTATATGAAAATTAACATGCTAACTGTAATTTATTTAAAAAATAAAATCTTATTAATATATATTTTTTTTTTCTGTGGGAAAATTATTATATCAATTTTAAGAAAAAAAAATCACGCCTAAGCCTATGAAGAACCTGTTTAAAACAAACATTACTCAATCGAAATATGTTGAACAATTAAAAATTCGTTTAATTTCATGAAATACTTTAAATAAGAAATTACTAATATCTATAACAGGTTATAGACTTTTTTAAATCTCAGCGATATTAAATAATATTTCTATGGTTAATACAAAAGTAATTAGAATAGAATGAAACCAACTTGATTTAATTTTTCTTGACTTTCCTTAACAGAGTCATCTTCTGTATAATAAAAAACCAAGTTTTACGAAACTACGGCTAAATTTGATGTCATAGATAAAACAATGTATTGAATTAAAGAAAGTAAAATTCTATCGATGGTTTCTTGCATGCATGCATTTCAACTGAATAAAATAATGAAAAAAACGTAATTTAACGTTCGCATCACAATTGCAGCAATGCATTCAGATAAGGAAAATAAAATTGTATCCATGTTTTGCATGTTTACGATGACGTTTTTATGGTTAAACTTCAAATCATCATAATGTAAACTATAAAGCTATTTGTGTTAAATATCATCTAAGCTAATGTCTGACGTTTTAAACGGTCAAAGAGAAATAAATTTGAATATAAATGTTTAAAAATTGAGCGGTTGGCGGGCGCAATTCGACTAATCTATATCTATATCTATATCATTATATAAAGCGCAAAAAATTGTTTGTTTGTGGAGGGTAATCTCTGAAACTACTGAACCGATTTAAAAACTTCTTTCACTGACCGAAAGCTACAGTATGCCATATTGTTATAGGCTATATTTAATTTTGATAAAATAAATTTTAGTTTAAAATCTGAGCATTTTAATTAAAATCCCCATAGAAGCCGTAAGAGAAATGGAAATAATAAAATATTAAAAAAATTAGCTGCTGCCAACATAAAAGAAACATTTACGTATTCATTTCGTTTTTAAAATATCTTGACGTGAAAAGAAAAGAAATATATTTGCACGTGCATTAAATTGAAATTCATATAAAGCTTTTTTAATTGTTAAACTTACACGGTAAATCTGACGTCATTATAGAATTAAAAGTGTTTATTTTTCTAATAATTTAATTTGATATGATATGATATAATATCTAAGCATCAATGTTTAAACCACGGAGTCTTTATTACTCCGTGGTTTAAACTGATGTGTGTAAACGAAATTGGAATTTAAAAATAAATAAATAAATAAAATAAAATAAAATAAGAAATTCTATTTTATAATATTATTTATTTTAATTTATAATTGTTGCCAAAAAGATTTACGAATTAATTTATTTTTAGACATATAATAAAATATATTTTCACGCGAACAATAATATAAAAAGTGAATTGGATTTTTTGTAAAAAAATAATAAAGATCGAGGAAAATTATTTCCCCGTTTTAATCCCCATAATTGGATATAGATATGTATTAGTTATCATGTGCATCCGTTAGATTAAATTGTTTTTGTTGTAAAATTGATAAAATTGGAATTTTAAATTTCAAAACTCTAGAAAAAAAAAAATGGCAAATTTCCATATTCGATTAAAAACATAAACATTTCATTTCAAAGGATGCTATTTACACAATAAACATCCAACTAATAAACTAATTAAAAGGGAGAGGATAAATATTCTATCATAATTTGAAGTCAAATTTGTTTTCAAATGTCTAAATAAAGTATCTGATATAATATACTAATATGTTGCAGCGGAATAGATTTGATATCCGTCATCCTTGGCAGAAAAAAAAAAAATATCGCCAAATTATCTGGCGAATATAATTTAATTCCTTTCAAAAATCATGGTTATTTTAAAAACTTACATTAAGAGTGTAACGAATAATATGAAACAATATTTCGTACAATACATATTACGAAAATATACATCTGGCATGTATATTTTCGTATTACGTTTTTGATCGCCAAATACAAAAAACGCCAAGGGTGACAGTTTTGAAATTTAAAATTAAAATTTTGTCAATTTGACAGCAAAATAACTCAATCTAACGCATGCATACAATAACTAATACATATCTATACCCAAATATGAGGATTAAAATCGGGAAATAATTCTTCTAGAAATTTAATAAAAAAAAAAAAAAAAAAAAAAAAAAAATCCAATGAGCGATTAACATGGAAAATCTTTTTCTTGCATCCACGGGCGGTCAGTGATGTCATACTTCGCTTGCGTATTGAGATGTTTAAATTTATTTGGCGACTATTTTTAGCAACTAACAGTTATGGCAAGTAGCTCAATATACATAGCGCATACAGCCATTACTGAAATGTAAATAGCATTTAATTATTTGAGTTACATTATGTTGACTGGAAACCTATTTAATATACCTATGCTCTATAGCTATACTAATATAAAAAAAAAGAAAGGTTTATATGCATATGTAGAGAACGATCGCTAGAACTAAAAAGCCGATTGCTTTTTTTTTTTTTTTTTTTTTTTCTTTCAATAATCAAAAGTTACACTGTCTCTCTCTAAGTGCTAGAAGCTATAATAAATATTGGTAAAATAAATTTTTAATTAAAATTTTCAATATTTTAATTGAAAACAAAGCATAGATTTGATATCTATCGTCATTGGCGATTTTTGTATTTGGCGATCGAAAACGTAATACGAAAATCTGTATATTATCGTAGTAAATACGAGATGTATGTGTTTACTTCAATTACCCTACTACCGTAGGTAGTGGAAGTATTGTATAGGTTTTGGCAATTGGTCAGTGTGTGTGTATATGTGCACGTGTGTGTGTAATCTTCTGGCTGTCATATCTCCAAAACTAATAAAAATAGAACTACTAAACTTCACAAGTGATTCAGGTCTGGTGTACAGATAAATTTTCCAAATTTTCGTGAAAATTGAAAAACCAGAATTGGGTCATCGAAAACCAGAAATGGGACCCTAAGCCCATATTCAAAAACACCTCTAATGATTTTCTTCAAAGTTGCTATATAAATAATATATTAGATGCCCTTTCGATTGAAAAGTTGCTTAGTTCAGGAAAATTGATAGGCGTCCTCTATAAACAGCTCAATTTCAGACTTCACAAGTGCGTTCCTTTAAAAACGCCTGTACGGATTTTTTTCAAACTCGCCATGTTAACTTCCTGTTAAATATCCTTTTGTATGTAATTATTGTTTTTAGGTCAATAATTGAGTATGTTAAGTTTTGGTAAAAGTTGGTATCTCAAAAACGGCTCTAACGTATTCTTGAAAATTTTTTCTTTAATCCAATTTAGATAACCTTTCTCAAGTATTACGTGCTTATTACAGGAATATTAACGGTCATCCTGATTAGGTAGTTCAGTTTTAGGTCTCGGAAATTCGTGTTTAAAAAAATAACTATCTATTTTTTTCCCTTTATTTTTTAACTCGCTATGCAAACTCTGTTGTATGTGTCTTTATACGTGTATCAAGTTTCTCTTACTCGAAAATCTCAAAAAATGCAAGTAATATCTCCAAAAAATTGTATATATTACGTGTAATAGTGGGTAATGGAAGTCGTGTGGTTGTTTCACATCAGATTCTGTAATAGTATATATTGTACGAATATTGTTTCATATTATTGATTTCTCCTTTAATATACATTATTAAAATAATAATCAATTATGGAAAAAATTAAATATATTTGCGAAATGAAAAAATAAATAATAATTAAAGCTATTATGACGTCAATTTTATCAAAAACATTTTCATGTCATTGGTTTATTTTTCAATATTTTTTATTCATGAGTAAAGAAATGTTTCTTTTTATGAAATAAATAAATAAATAAATAAATAGCATTAAGTAAAAATTGCCAACATTTAACAACTAATTAAAAAAAATAATTGTAAAATTATATTTTGACTTTCCAGTTAATAATATTGCCTGACTATATCATATAAACTGATATATTTCTTGATTTTTTACATATCAATCCATCTTTAACTAAAATTTGTTCATCAGTGCGAAGCCGGACGGGTCAGCTAGTTTATTATAAAATCAAAATCAACATTATAAAACAACCACGAACAATCATATTTTAACTAGCGAGCTTCGCCCGCTAGCGGGTCAGTATTTTCAAATGAATCACTAACAGTAACTTTTAGTCTTAAGAAAAGAAATTAAAAAAAAAAAATCATTTCTGATGGGGTAAAATGTCGTCCAGGGTCCCCACTGCCTTCGGCAGCGTAGTCCCGTGCGCGCTGCGCGTGCACAAATTAAGGGATACTGTTGTAAAATTTATACCCTTTCCGTGTTGATTCTCAAATTTAAATTTAAATTCATTTACTACTTAAATATAATTTAAACTCACTTTATAACCTTTAAAGTTTAAGTTATTAATTAAATGAATTATAGCGTTTAGTGCTATTTTCTCTTTTGATACTGCCATTTGGGTTAAAGATATATTAAAATTAAAAAGCTTAATGATAATTACTTTTAATTAAAAATTATATTCCTTATTAATAAATTTATGTTTAAGTCATTTGAAATAACTTTAATTACTTACCTCATATTTAAAAGCATATTTTATTAAAATTAATTTAAAGAAAAATATGTTTAAATCTTTTTACGGATTGTTCTTTTCGCTATTTAGCGAGGAGATGTAATATTTTTTTCAACTGCAGAGTCTCTTTGCTAAGCCCATAGATGGCGGCTGACTCGCAGCGTCGTGTTGCTATAGTTATGGGAGGCGTTCCTATTCTACAGCATCTAGTAGATGTTACTTTGAATCCGTTTCGTGACTATAAAAAGGAGGTAGGAAATATGTAATCAGTCTCTTAAGCTTTGAAGCCCTTAATCTTTTAAGCTTTTATGTTTTTTCAGTTTAGCTCAAAGTCATGAGCTGGTATTTCGATATAATTATAAACTGTTTAGTTTTCTTATGATTGTAAATTACATTTTTGTGACTTGTTCGTTTAGTGTGAAAAGTAGCTTTCTATTTGAACTCAGTATGGCAGTATTTTTAAGGGTATTTAACCTCTCGTCAGCAACCTTTCTAAAATTGTTTCAGCTGATTTAATGTTATTCATCATTTTGTTTCAACTTTAATAAACTGTTTTAATTGAACTTTGTTCTTCAATGAATGCCACATATATTTATCTTCTTTATAGCTTTTAGAGCTGAGCAACTATCATTTCACTGCACTGCTAACTCTGCTAACTTGATATATGTGGAAATTGTTTTTTCACAATAAGCGGTTATGGGCGATTTGGCTCGTTGTCAGCTCATAGCATTAAAATTTTGATAATAGTTTTTATGGCATTCTAAGTGTTTGAAGATAAAGAAATTGAAATGGCAGTAAGTTTAAACCCCACGATTGAAAAATTACGGATGAATAATTATACTACGTGGGTCAAGGACATTAAATTTATTTTAATTGAAAGAAACTGCTGGAATATAATATGTAAGAACGAAATACTGCCTGTTGAAGATGCTGAGGCCGGAATAACTTCAAAACAAGTGGAGGATTTTAAATCTCGTAGTCGAGTTGCATTATCAACAATATATTTGAATACATCGCCTGAAGTCAGAAGCATTATTGAAAATTGTGATTGTGCTATTGATGCCTGGGAGATTTTGAAGAAGACCTTTATATCAGACTCTAGAGCTCATCATATGGGACTGTTTACAGAGTTCATTAATTGTAGAATGTCTGAGAATGAAACGGTGAATTCTTTTGTAACCCGGTTATCAAGAATACTGGACCAGCTGCGTGAAATTGGTCATGCTATGGAGGATGTGTACTGCTGTTTTCAGCTCTTGCAACACCTACCATCCAAGTTTGAATCTGCAGTGCAATATTTGTTGCGTTGGAAGAACGACCAGTTCAAGTTCCAGAATATTGTGTCCGAGTTAACAGCGGAGGAATCGCGTCTACAGCTTCGTGAGGGTGATATTAAGAAAGATGCCAATAACAGTGTTCAGATACAGAACATCCAGCAAAAAGGTAAAAAGCCTTTAACTTGTTTTAAGTGTGGCCGTATTGGCCACTTTAAGAAAAACTGTTTTTTGAATAGTAATGTTAAATTTAAACCTAGAAATTTAAAGTATAACTCCAACGGTCGTGACAAATGCAAATCTCCCCCCTCCTACTACATAGCTCAAGCTAACTTTAGTAATTTAAGTGATGATGACAGCTTTATTTTTGATACTGCTGCTTCAAATCATTTTCTAAGAAATTTAGATCTTTTTGAGCATTATACTCCTGTGGAGGGAGAGGAGCTTTTTGTCGCGATCGATGGTATTAGTTTTCCTATTACTGCTAAAGGAACTGTTAAGTTGAATTTTGGTAAAAATGTATTGTATTTAAAAGACGTGTTATATTCCCCAAAGTTACGGAAAAATTTAATATCAGGTCCTAAATTAGATGTGAACGGTGCCACATACACTGGCGGTAAGGGTCGAGTGTCGGTGTTCGGTAAAGATAAAAGACATATTTTTACTGCTAAAATTAAGGACGGTGTTTACTATTTATATCCTAATGTTTCTAAAATTAAAAAGGGGAGTAAAGTGAATGGGGGGCACCCAGAAAATCCTTCAGCTTCTCTTGCAAAAGTTAATGAAATTGGGTATTGGCATGCTCGTTTTGGGCATGTAAGTCCTGATACTATTGTAAATACTAGCAAGAAGAACGGGGTGAGGGGCCTTCCTAAACTTAAGTTTAAGAAATTTTTTTGTGAACCTTGTAGGATTAGTAAACAAAACCGTGTGTCTTTTAAATCATCCGATGTTCATGGCGTTAAATCACCGTTAGATAAAGTATTTATGGACGTCTGGGGCCCAATTAAGGTAACTGGTAAAAATGGGGAAAGGTTCTTTTTGTCCATTATTGATGGATTTTCTAAAAGGGTTGCTGTTTATCCTTTAAAGGATAAGTCTCAGGTTTTTGGTGTGTTCGAGAGGCACATTGCACGGGCTGAACGTAGTTTGAATAAAAAATTAAAAGCTATTCGTACGGATAATGGTTCCGAATTTGTAAATGACAATTTCAAATCATTTTGTAGTAAAAATGGAGTTGTTCATGAGTTAACTAACACGTTCACACCTGAGCAAAATGGGTTAAGTGAGCGGTTTAATCAAACTTCTTTAAATTGTGTTAGAGCTATTATCACGGATAGTGGTTTGCCTTTTTCTTTCTGGCCCGATGCAATGTTGTATTTCGCGTACACTTGGAACCGTTTAATCCATAGGGGACAAACTAAGACTCCTTTTGAGTTATATACTGGGTTTAAACCATCCGTAAGACACCTGAAGCCGTTTGGATTAATTTCGTATGTTGGGATCCCAAAACAGCATAGAGACCATAAGCTTGAACCTAAGGCTAAAAAGGGAGTACTAATAGGTTATTCATTAAAGACTAAGGGGTATAAAATTTGGTTGGAGGATGAGGATAAAATAGTTGAAACTATAAACGTAACGTTCTCTGATCAGCTATTTAGTAAATGCAGTGGAGCGGTGATGGGCACCTCACTGGAGGAATTGGACTTACTTCCGGAAAGTCCAGTTGATTGTCAAGTTTCCGATCCTGTTGACATTGTTTTCGGAGGTGAGCCCGATGATTCTAGTGACGAGCCCGTCGATGAAACTCCTGTAGATAAATCTTCTCTTAAACCTCTTTCTTCAATTACTTGGAATAGAAAACCCGTACCCAGAAAAATGAGTGACAGAGTTGACATCTTCTATTACCCGGACAACACTAAAACTAGATTGAGATCAATGAACGATGTCAAGCAATATTGTGATAAAAATAATTTAACTTTTGACTCTAATTTTTTTGATTTCTCTAGTAGTAATAAGTTCGAGGGGGTAGTTGATCAGCAAAACTCGAATAACCCAACTTCAAGTTTAACTCATAAAAAATCATGACTAGTTATCCCTATACCTAAAACATATAATCAGGCCGTTAAATCTTCAGAATGTATTGAATGGAAAAATGCCATGGATGATGAGATAAATAATATGAAAACTCGTAAAGTTTGGCATCTGGTTAATTTACCGGAGGGGAAAAAAGTTTTGGGAAATAGATGGGTATACGCCGTTAAAAGAGATGAGCTAGGAAACGTTGCCCGCTTTAAAGCGAGGCTCGTGGCCCAAGGCTTTCATCAGATAAAGGGGGACACTTATGACGAGACGTTTTCACCCGTCGTTAATTTCTCAGTAATACGTTTCTTTTTTTCATTATTGGTCTCATGTTATAAATGGCATAATGTTCAATGCGATATAAAATGTGCTTATCTTTATGCACCTTTAAAAGAAGAAATTTATATGTCTCAGCCAAAAGGATATGTTGTAAAGGGGGGGGAAAATCTTGTTTGTAAACTAGACAAAGCGTTATATGGCCTTCACCAAAGTGGTCGGCTCTGGTATTATGAGTTAAATAAAGTACTATTAGATTTAGGGTTTAATAAATTTAACTGGTGTAATTGTTCATATTATTTTGAAAATTATATTGTTTTATTAGTTTATGTAGATGATTTAGTTTTGTTTGGTAAAAATCAATTTCAAATAGACAAAATTCTTAATTTATTAAAATGTAAATTTGATATAAAAATTTTAGGTAAAACCAAGAAATTACTTGGTGTAGAATTTAATTATGAAAATGATTCAGTACAAATTTTTCAGGAATTATATATTAATGAAGTGTATGACAGGTTTAAGTCGTTTAACATCCCTTTCTGCTCATTACCTATTGTAAAAGGCATTAAGTATTCGAAAAAAGATTGTCCTACTAATCAAAATGAAATTGATGAAATGTCTAAATTTCCATATCGGAATATCTTAGGATGTTTATCTTTCATTGCAAACAGGACACGACCTGATATTGCCTACGCAGTTAATATATTCAGTCAATTTCAAAATTCACCGGGGTTTAATCATTGGAATGGGTTAATTAAATTGCTTGGGTATGTTTCGTGTACTCGAGATTTGAAATTAAATTTGAATTGTTTTAATCCATGTTTAACTGCTTTCTCTGACGCTGATTTCGCGATGAATAGAGATGACTTCGTATCAATGGGGGGACAAATTTTATTTTTGGATAATAGCCCTATTTCTTGGAAAACCTTTAAGCAAAAAAGTGTTTGCCTTTCAACCATGGAAAGTGAATTTGTATCCATGTGTGACGGGGTTAAAGAATTAATGTGGTTTGATAATATATTACGAGATTGTATTGATTTTAAATTAATTGCTATTTCATATGAACTACCAATACTTTTTGCTGATAACCAAGCAGCTATTAATTTTACGAGGTCTCCTATAGAGAATAACAAATCTAAACATATTAATGTAAAATTATTTTTCATTCGGGAATGGCTATTTGAGGAGCGGTTTGATTTAAAATATGTAAATACTAAAAATAACTTTGCCGATCCCTTCACAAAGCCCCTTACTAAAGGTGATATGTCTAAATTTGTAAATAAAGTATTTATTAAGTAAATGTATATAA
The DNA here is from genome assembly GCA_963930645.1 of Salticus scenicus. Lineage (NCBI taxonomy): Eukaryota > Metazoa > Arthropoda > Arachnida > Araneae > Salticidae > Salticus > Salticus scenicus. Next base: position 221,773,551 of record OZ005650.1, on the reverse strand, counting down.
AGTAAATTTAAATTTTTTTGAACGTATAATATATATTTGAATTTTTTGAAACTGAAAAATGTTTTTTAGAGGAATATGTTTGCATTTTCTTGGTGGATTTTTCCTACGTTTTCCATTGTGTAGTGATGTATAGTTTAGTTTAACTTTTGTATGAGAGAAATTCGTAGCGCTACGTGTAATTGGTTATGTGTATGTTATATAAATGTTTCATATATTTGTGAATATCATCGTTTTTTTATTTTGACAATGGGGAATGGGGAAAAAAAGGTTTCCTTGAAATGCTGTGCATATTTGCTCTGTATTAATATCTTGTTCTTTCTTTTAGTAGATATGTATAGAATATTGATGGTGCTACATTTTTTTTTGATTGTGAGTTGGACTTGTGGACTCTTGATCTTATGATTTACGAGATTGACAAACCTTGTAGCTTTGTGTGAAGTATATTCTGTAGAGGACATATGTGAATTTCTCATCAAGTCACTAAATATTCAAGGAATTTTTTTATTTCTTTTCTAATAAAGTTTATATTGTAATTGCTGACGTTTGTGTTTGTCGAATCAACACGGTGGGGGGCCTTGTTGTAAAATTTATACCCTTTCCGTGTTGATTCTCAAATTTAAATTTAAATTCATTTACTACTTAAATATAATTTAAACTCACTTTATAACCTTTAAAGTTTAAGTTATTAATTAAATGAATTATAGCGTTTAGTGCTATTTTCTCTTTTGATACTGCCATTTGGGTTAAAGATATATTAAAATTAAAAAGCTTAATGATAATTACTTTTAATTAAAAATTATATTCCTTATTAATAAATTTATGTTTAAGTCATTTGAAATAACTTTAATTACTTACCTCATATTTAAAAGCATATTTTATTAAAATTAATTTAAAGAAAAATATGTTTAAATCTTTTTACGGATTGTTCTTTTCGCTATTTAGCGAGGAGATGTAATATTTTTTCAACTGCAGAGTCTCTTTGCTAAGCCCATAGATGGCGGCTGACTCGCAGCGTCGTGTTGCTATAGTTATGGGAGGCGTTCCTATTCTACAGCATCTAGTAGATGTTACTTTGAATCCGTTTCGTGACTATAAAAAGGAGGTAGGAAATATGTAATCAGTCTCTTAAGCTTTGAAGCCCTTAATCTTTTAAGCTTTTATGTTTTTTCAGTTTAGCTCAAAGTCATGAGCTGGTATTTCGATATAATTATAAACTGTTTAGTTTTCTTATGATTGTAAATTACATTTTTGTGACTTGTTCGTTTAGTGTGAAAAGTAGCTTTCTATTTGAACTCAGTATGGCAGTATTTTTAAGGGTATTTAACCTCTCGTCAGCAACCTTTCTAAAATTGTTTCAGCTGATTTAATGTTATTCATCATTTTGTTTCAACTTTAATAAACTGTTTTAATTGAACTTTGTTCTTCAATGAATGCCACATATATTTATCTTCTTTATAGCTTTTAGAGCTGAGCAACTATCATTTCACTGCACTGCTAACTCTGCTAACTTGATATATGTGGAAATTGTTTTTTCACAATAGATACACGCGCTGCGCGCGCGTATTCCTTCCCTGACCCTTCGTGACCCCCCCCCCCCAAAAAAAAATCATTTCTGTTCGGGTAAAAACTTACAAAGGTCCCCACTGCCTTCGGCAGCGCAGTCCCGTGCGCGCTGCTCATGCACAAGTTAAAGAATACACGCGCGCTGCACGCCCGCATTCCTTCCCTGACACTTCGTGCCCCCTAAAAAAAATCATTTCTGATCGGGTAAAAAAACACCGGGTCCCCACTGCCTTCGGCAGCACAGACCCATGCGCGCGCACGTGTGAAGGTATACACACGCTGCGCGCACGTATTCCTTCTCAAATCAAATTTTTATTCTTAAGAAAAGAAAATTAAAAAAATTATTTCTCATCGGTTAAAAAGTCGGACCGGGTCCCCACTGCCTTCGGCAGCGCAGGCGTGCGCACAAGTTAGGGGTTACGCGCGCGGTGCACTCCTATTTCTTCCCCACCCTTTCAGCCCCTTCTAATTAACCTACGTATACCAATTTTGAACGGTCTTACTCAATTAGCTGAGATGCAAAAGAACACCTAATCAGGACGCCTCAAAACGCGTAAATCTGGTGAAAACTTTCGATAATATAAAAGAACTTTAAAATATCTTTCGAATGATGTATTAAAAATAATTTAATCATGATTAGAAATTGAAATTTGAAAATATTACAGCGCCATCTGGCGGTAGAAATTTCTGTATTCCACTGTTCGATCCCAATTCAACAAAGCTTTCTAATGATGTATTACTTATGAAATTATTTTAATTAGTAGTTGAGATACAAAAGAAAACTGATTCAGGAGACCTCAAAACGTGTAAATCTGGTGAAATCTTGAATTCCATTTTCGATAATGTAAAAGTACTTTAAAATGTGTATTGAATGACGCATTAAAAAAAATTTAATCATGATTAGAAATAGAAATATTGAAATTTAAAAATATTACAGCCCCATCTGGCGGTAGAAATTTCTGTAATCTACTGTTCTATTCCAACTCAACAAAGCTTTCAAATGATGTATTACTTATGAAATTTTTTTAATTAGTAACTGAGACAAAAGAGAAACCCATTCAGGACACCTCAAAGCGTTTAAATCAGGAGAAATGTCGAAATATCGAATATCTGTAATCTACTATTCAATTCCAAATTAACAAAGCTTTGAAATGATGTATTACTTATGAAATTATTTTAATTAGCAGCTGAGATAAAAAAGAAAACCCATTCAGTGTACCTCAAAACATGTAAATCAGGTGAAATCTCTAATTCCACTTTCGACACTTTAATTAGTAGTTGAGATACAAAAGAAAACCCATTCAGGAGACCTCAAAACGTGTAAATAAGCTGAAATCTCGAATTCCACTATTGCGATGCAAAAGAAAACCTAATCAGGAGACCTCAAATCATGTAAATCGGGTGAAATCTCGAATTCCCCTTTCGATAATGTAACCGTACTTTAAAATGTGTATCGAATGACGTATTAAAAAAAAAATAAACATAATTAGAATCTTAAATATTGAAATTTTAAATTATTACAGCGCCATGACACCTCAAAACGTGTAAGTCAGGTGAATTTTCGAATTCCATTATCTACGGTAGTCGGTTAATGGAAGTAAATAGAAAAAGAAATATTTTTACCTTAAGTGTATTTGTGTCGTTTTGAAACTGGCATCCTCTTTCGACAGATAAAATGTCAGGCGAGTAAAAATAAAATTTAATTTGCAATTAAAATGTAAATCTTTTTTTTATTGACCAAAATCGATGAAATTTGAACTGCAAGTTTGTTATGTGATGTTAAGATTGTATAGTAAGTGAAATGTGCAAATTTTGAAAAATTGAAGAAAATAGAAAATTGCAATTTTTAATCGCAGTACCAAAACACGTGACCTCATTAAATACCAGATGTGTTTCTTTCCGTTCAAGACTGTAGACTATCGTCTGCAAAGCTAAGATTCTTGTGATTTGTTGCCAACATTTTTTTATAGTTTAGTTAATTTAAAAAAATCTAATTATCCGATCGATAAGCCGTTTAAACCATCGGATTGAGAAAAAAAAAGCCCTTTCCAATGGTATCTCGTTTGTATTACGACTGATATTTCTAATTTATTTTCCACTTTTTCCGTAAAAATGTCGCTTTTTAAGCATTTAATCATGAATTCTGGGTCATTTTTAGGTAGACATGGGTCGACATTTTAATTAATATCTCCGCTAATTAGAGTCGCATCGCTTAGCGAATTATTGCGATGTCGAGATGAAGAAATTCTGCGCCTGTCGACACCGGTTTCGAGGCGATGCGACCATTAGCGCCGGAGCTTTAGCGATGACAAGGCATTTCTCACAGACAGACAGACAGACAGACAGATGTGCACAGATTTTAATAATATAAGGAGATGCCAAAGAAGAAAATAAACTTACTAAAAAAAAAAAAAAAAAAATACGCATACATTTTTTTGCTAAAATTAAAACCAGAAATTGTGATATGAAAAAAAAAAAAAAAAAAAAACTTATATGATCATTTGAAAATGCTCTATAATGATTCATATTAAAAATAAATAAATAAATAAAATAAAATAAATAACAATAACAGAACTATCAATAGTGAATTAGTATTATGGGTCACTGTAAAACTTTTAAGATACGGCTAAATAGTGCATGTTAAACTTACCAAATCTTTGAGTTGTTTAAAGTAGTCCCCTCCAACATCAGTGGAATTTTGTAGATGAATTTATCAATGATTAAAAGTTTTTGAAATTGATCAAAAATACGTGTTGTAGCCTCATTATCTTCAATTAAAAATGATGACCACGTAAATTTTTCTTTAAATAAAAAAACAGCTAAAATCACACATAGCAAGATCAGAGGAATAGGTGGGACGACGCGTTTTTGTTTGAGTAATTCCGCTGTCAATCTTGCTGTATGATAAGATATATTATCGTGGTAAAGCATAATTCCTTAAATTACATCTTGAAGAATTTCAAAAAACACTTAGCGGTGTATTAATTAGCTGTAGCTGTCTTCTGTTTCTTCAGCTTAATTGCTTTAATACTGTTGTACTTCTGAAAATAAAGCGGTATACATTGGTTTTTGGTTCCCCATCATACTGCAGATTTGGAAAACTTAAATATTTAGAAAATTTTTCAACCCCCCCCCTTTTTTTTTTTTACTGTTTTATACGTTTGTGGAACAGTGGAACATGGAGATAACAAAATTTATGTAGTGTCCGTCTGTAAGGTGTCTGTTAGTTTTTTAGTATGTTGATTTGTGTACACGACATCTCAAAAACAAATGATCGCAGAGATATCGAACAAGTTTTAAAAAATTACTAGTGACACTGGCAAGAACCCTACTATACGCAACATTCTAAGTTAAAAACTTCGTAATTTATTCGAAATTTACGATTTTTGTAACATAAGAGAACAGAGAGAATTTTTGCTTAAAAGTGAATTAAAAGGAAAATTTTTATCATAAAAGTGTCAGACCAATTTTTAAATATGTGCCATAATGCTGGCATGAACATCATTAACTATAAAAATTCAACTTTAAACTAGTATGTTGTGACCACCACAATACTTTCTTCTATATTTTCCTATACTAATTCACTAAGTGCAAATGATTTACTAAAACTATTATTTGATAAAATTATGTAACATGATGAATGCAAATTATTTTCATTTTAGAGAAAACTGACACAAAATATTCAAAGACAGACAGTTTTATTGTCTACATTCTAAAATATGCATTTTTATAATGGCTATCTCACATATGAAGATTCGTCCAGTTATATTCCATAGAAGTTGAGATATAGCCTTTTCGTTATCGATGAAATTTGCAATATAGAAGCCCCACCTATTGACCGATAAGCATCCAAGTTGAATTAGCATAAGGACTCATAATGGCTTTCTCCCATAACAAATTTGGTAATATACAAAATAGAACCTGAGATATATCCTTTCCTTAAATTGTGGAAATCGCTGTGTAGCAGCATCACCTATTGAGCGGTTGACACCAAAAGTTGATAGGCACTAATTTATGTCAAGGTGCATCAACATATGAATTTATATGCAATTACGTGCAGTAGTTCCCCATATACAACTTCCCTTAAACTGTGAAAATTGCTGTATAGCAGCGCCACCTGTTGGGCGATAAGTATTCAAGCTGAATCAGCATAATGTATCATAATGGTCTTCTTACATATCATGTTTTGATTGATTATATACATTAAAACTTGAGATATAACCTCCCTTTTAAATTATGGAAATCGCTGTACATCAGAGTCACCTGTTGAGAAATTAACAACAAAAGTTGATAAGCACTAATTTAAGTCAGGGTGCATGTACATATAAATTTATATGCAATTTTATGCAGTAGTTCCTGAGATATAGCCTGCCCTTAAATTGCGGGAAGCACTGTATAGCAACTCTATCTGTTCGCCAATAAGCATTCAAATAGAATCAGCATGTCTTATAATGGCCTTCTCACATATCATGTTTTGATTGATTATATGCGATAGAACTTAAGATACAGCCTCCCTTTAAATTGCGGATATAACTATATGGCAGCACCACCTGTTGAGCTGTTGACACCAAAAGTTGATAGGTACTAATTTTGGTGAAGGTGCATTTACATATAAATTTATATGCAATTCTGAACAGTCGTTCTGGAGATACAGTCGCCACAATATTTTTGACGCACACACACAGAGGCAGACGGATGGATAGACAGACATTTTCTAAAAATGGTCAAATCACGTTCTAGACCTCTCAAAACGTGTAAATCCGTCGAAAACCGAAAGTCGACAATTTTTACGAATTCGATACTTTCTTCTATTGAATATAGAAGAAAGTAAAAATTCGTAGTTATTTGAAATTTCTGAATTTCTTAGTATTGCGAAATAGGGCAAAATTTCGCATAAACGTGCATGAAAATGTATATTTTTATTGTAAAGATGTCAGACCAGCTTAAAATATCATTTATAATAGTGGCATGAACGGGCAACTGAGCAGAGTCGACCTATGCCAACTAATTAGTGGGTCTTTAATAGGAATGCATTTTCCTTCGCAATCAAAAAGTTTACTTTTCTGTCTAATTTTTACGGAACACGTCCATTTGAAATCATTATGTATTCTCATTTCATTTGTGGTTTCTTTCGCAGAGTTTACGATCTAAACGTAAAAAGATTCTGGTAGGGTCAAATTTGGACTTCGTAAATGTTTTGATGCAATTCTATTTTTGTTAATTTTTTTTTTTTCCAAAGTACAACACGTAAAAGTAGTTCAATTTTTTATATTTCATTAGACAGTTATTTATTCTTACACAGTGTCTCAACAACATAAGAAGGCACATAAAAAACTTGAAGATTTTCATCTAAAATTCGATTTTGCACACCTTTCTTATTAGCTCCCTTATCTACAAACGTTTTTCGATTTTTCTTATTCATGTTCATGTGAAATAAGTTCTGTCAATCCAGCCCTAGTTGCAGGCGCAAAGGACTAACAAAATATCCCTTAGGCATGCATTTTTCGTCATTCTATTTTGTTATAGTTAAAATGACATTAAAAAAAAAAAAAAAAAAAACCCAAGAACATTAAAAATTCTGTTAAAGATAGAATATAGTTTAGTACGGAGAACTCTTAATTTCAATTTGTAAATTTTTTATTTTTTATTTTTATGTATTTTTTTATCTCATTTTTTGACCGTAAAACTGGGCCACGTACTTTTAAAATAACTAAAATGAATTAAAATAAAGTCTTACCACCTAAATTTCATACTTTAGTTAATAAAAAAAAAAAATCTAATTGTCGTGTCGAAAAACTGTTTGCACCCGTGGATTTAAAAATCGCCCCTTTCATTTAGTACAGAATTTGTAACGATATGATTGATATTTCTAACAAAACTGGTCTACAAGAATCCCAGATTGAAACTAACAGTCCTCCGTCGTAAAAAATATTATTCATTTCTACTGGCATCTGGAATACAATCAAATATTATACTATTTTGCTTCTTTAACTTTTATATAATTTTAGTATTGCGAACTTTTGACCCATTAAATTACATTGTTTTGGATATCTTTGCTTAAATAATGAATACTAATGCTATTATTCGAGGTGTTTTCTAACAAACTTAGCTAACAACTTTGAAGATTTCAATAAATTATTGACTGAAATAGCACATCAGTTGTTTTTATCAGTACAAGCATTTGAGAAGTACATAGCTGAACTGTTCCAATCAATTGTTTTTTATATTTCACACGAACGATGCTTTTGTATTCCAATAAAAGCTAATGTTGTTTAATAATTGTTTGATGTTTTTTTTTTTTTTTTTTTTGTTTCTCAACTTCTTCCGGAGATTTTAGAGCACGAGAAATATTTTTTCAATCAGTAAAATTATTTACAGTAAGATTTTAGCTACATGATCAGCAGCATCATTAAACAAAATTCAGAAAACATGAAACACACAATTCTAATATTATTGTATAGATTAATCAAATTTTCACGACTGGGCCTCTTTGATAAAAAAATTCAGAAAAATATCTCCCACCAATGTTGCATGGAAAACTAGAACATTTTATCTGCACTTGGGCATTTCATTTTCAATTGACGTCCTGAACTGATGTTGACTAAATGTCATTTTTTTTTTCTTTCTTTCTTTCTTTTTTTTTTTTTTTTTTTTTTTTTTTTTTTTAAGTTTTAAACAGAAATATTGCATTTTTTGTTGATGTATACGAGCCAAATGCCGCCCTTCTATCCCAAGAGCGCCTGAGGCGGCTGCCTCAGTTGCCTCACCCCTAGCGCCGGCCCTGACTACTATCTGTGTTTTAATTTAATTCCGGTCGCTCTGTTAAATTTTAAACGCATAATACAGAGTGCGTTTAATTTCGCGCAACAAACGAAAAACAGTGAAAAATAAGAAAATGCTTAAACACTCATTTACATAAGCTTGCATGAACCTAAACATACGTGCTCAAAGCAACTTATTCAGTTGTTAGTCATATGCAACAACTGTAAGTCACATTCCTTCTTTTAAAAATTAAAAAATTCTGTTTCTGGTTATTGAAAAAGGTACGTATATTTACATGCAACGCACTGTATTAGATGATATTTGTATTTGATGAACATATATAATTGTTGTAGTATATCAGCTATATAACAGGGTGAGTTTGACATAATCTGCCAAACGAAAGGAGGTGATAGAACAGCCCATGGGGAGCATAAAACACAATAGGAACCCTGTCCTATCTCTAACCATTTCCGAGTTATGGTAGATAGAAGAAAAATCTGTTTTTTTCCATCCTGTCTGAAAAAACTCATATTTGTGAACTTCGTAAAAAACTTATACTCAAAATAAGCACATATTTGGAAAGGGCAGAAAAAAATCCTATCAGGTGACACCATTTACATCAGGATACCTTAATTTGACGGCGAGTTACAAGCGCTAAAACATTGGCGAAGTTTAAAATCGAGTTGTCGCCAAATTCTTTAACCGGCAATTCTGCAAACACCGTTCAAGCTACAATCGGTGAAATTTACCAAAATCTTCTCCATTCCACAAGCTTTAGAATGAGCTCACAATAAACCATATCGGTGTTCTAGTGATTCTAGTGAACGCCGTTTTCAGTGATGTATCGTAAAGAAAAGGCTAAATTTCTCCTGAACTGGAACACCGATATGGTTTATTGTGTATACATTCTAAAGCTTGTGGAATGGAGAAGTTTTTGGTAGATTTGACCGATTGTAGCTTGAACGGTGTTTGCAGAATTGCCGGTTAAAGAATTTGGCGACAACTCGATTTTAAACTTCGCCAATGTTTTAGCGCTTGTAGCCCGTCGTCAAATTAAGGTATCCTGATGTAAATGGTGTCACCCGATAGGATGTTTTCTGCCCTTTCCAAATATGGGCTTATTTTGCGTGTACGTTTTTCAGAAAGCTCACAAATTTGGGTTTTTTCAGACGGGATGAAAAAAAAAACAGATTTTTCTTCTATCTACCATAACTCGGTAACGGTTAGAGATAGGACAGGGTTTCTGTTGTGTTTTATGCTCCCCATGGGCTGTTCTATCACCTCCTTTCGTTTGGCAGATTATGTCAAACTCACCCTGTATATGAGTGTGTGCGCGTGTGTAACGGTAAAGTGTGTCTGTAATGTTAAATGTGCTGGATTATGGGATGTAAACACCTTAGAAAGAATGAGGAGTATTTCAGATGAACTAATGATCCCTTATTTAGTAGAAAAATACAGTTTTATCCGGACATTAGGCATCTTGAGCGGATATTCGCTCATAGACTTGGAATAACCATGCAATGATGCCGATGATCAGCGATCTGCCGTAGTGGCGGACCCCGCAGGGCCACCAGTTTAGTTAGCAAGTGTTGCATGCCGAATTAAGATTTAACATAAATTTACTAAGCAAATCAACACACAAAATAGGATGCCTGTTTTCTTGAGCTGTCGCTTAAATAGCGCTTATTTGACTCGAACTTAGTCTCCTCCTATGCTTTCTTATTGGTTATTTAAGCTTTTCCTATACTTTCTTATTGGCTATTAACTTAATGATTGACATCTTACTTGAGTTCCGGGGATAATTACGTTCCATTGTTTTACCGCCAAAACTGCAAGATTGCAGAATACTAGTCAGTTTTTGTTCTTAAAATTGTTTAATTTTTCTGATTCCCGCGATATGACGTGCTAACTTTACATGGGCTCTAGAATAGAATTCGAGTTAAGAATTTTTAATGGAATGTTCTTTAAGTTATCATTTAATATTAATTTAATAGATTAAAATCTTAATCCATTTTATCCTTTCATATATACATATATATATATATATATATACATACACTAAGCGACGGGAAGAAAAAAAAAAAAAAAAAAAAAAAAAGCCGAAATGCAGAAAAATTGACTTATACCTTTTGGGTTTGTAATAATTTAAAAACTAATGATTGCAACAAATAAAATTGTTATGTTTGTATAATAAGGAAGTCATAACATGATACCTACGTACATTTTCGATTCAATAATTCGTTTTATTACACTCTACGATGTATTTAATAAAAATCTACATAAAAGTTTCTTTTTAAACGTAATATAATAAACTTATACTTTGTATTCTATCATGATTTGTTATATGAAATAAACAATTGCTTTTTTAATATATGAAATAAAACTATTTATTTGTTAGATCTAAACAATTATTTAATAAAAATATGTATTCTAGATCGGATAATTTCGCCTTATATGGAATTACTGTTTTAATGCGCAATGGTATAGTATTTTGCAGTTTTTTAACATGAAACTCAGAAATTTCACAGTGCCAAATATCATAAATATTTTTTTCTAGTTCTTTCAAAGTTGTAGGCCACAAATTTCTAATCTCCACCCTTTTTTATAGACTAAACATTTTCGAGCGGGTTGAGATTAGGACAATTTTCTAGTTTAATAAAGAAGAAATCCTGAGATATTCTTTGTGGAATTTAATTTTAAGTGAAAAAAGTTATGATAACTTACAAAATTATAGATGCTCATGAGAATGGATAAGTAATTTTAACAACTTGAATCAAATAAATGGCAACGCAAATACAAATGAATCAAACGCAATATAAGAAGGTACATTATCATCTTGAAATGCTGATTATGGAAAAGTCTGAAATACCCCCAAAGTAGTCGGTCAGGTGTCAATTTATTAATGTCCAAGTTTTATTTCGGGTTAATGGATCCCTTGAACATGAAAATTTGCCAGTCTCACCGAAAAATTATGCATTTTCGTATCGTAATATACGGGGAATATGTCATTGTTTTAAAAGTGCGATTTTCATTTAGTCAGTCGCATTTTCGTGATCAAATCTGCTTGTTTCCGTCGGTTCGAAATAAGTTAAACTTGACTCATCAGAGAGAACAACTTCAGCGCAATAATTAATGGATCCTTTTTAAAAATTTTTAACCCTCTAATGTCTTGGTTTTCTAATTCTTTTCGTAAAGAATGAATTTTTTTTTTCAGACTTTCTGACAATTAAACCTGCTTTGTTTAATTGTTATTTCACTGTATTTAGATAAATTATGTTACTACACACTTTTTCTGAATTCTTGCTATGTTCTAAATGTAATACAAACTGATTTTTTAAGCGTTCACTTTTTAACCTGCCGTCATCGCGATTGGATGAGTAACGTGGCCACCTAAGGACAAATGTGCAGTTTAAAGAGCCAAAAAATATTATATCTTGACGAGATAACTAATATTTTGTTAACATTTAATAATTCTAACATCCCAAATATTAATTTTTTTTCTCTCTAAAATTAATATTTTTTGTGGTATCGTTAATTGCCTTGTTCTTGCCATTTTTAAAATACTTTCTAAAATTACAATTTTCCGAACAATTGCATCTTGTTTTTAACACTTGGCTCAATCCTAAATTGTACGCGGAACACAACGTAATAAAATCTGTTCAAAAATTTACTTTTGAAACAATAAAATTAGTGAATACAGAAAGAAAAATGGAAAATATCCAAGTGCGGCTTTTTTTTGTCGCTTAGTGTATATACACACACAAGAAATGAATACATATATTTGATATAAAAACTGAAAACTATGTGATACAAGGGTAATATTCAAACAAATGAAATTGAATTAACAATAATATGGAGCAGAAGCAGTCACCACGGCTTGAGACGGATAGAGCCGGTTAAACAAGTTTTACGGGCGTCCAACTTTCCACAAAACCTCTGCAAGACCCTGTGATAAGAAAGAAAAATTTGAGATAGTTTTTTTTTTTTTTTTTTCCTAATTAGAATTACGTGAAAAAAATTATTTTATAAATACTGACATTTATCATATGAACTAAATCAATCATATACAGTGTGTTTTATAAGTCTGTTGACATTTTAAAAAGTCGTAAAAGATGAAGAAATAGGTTGACTTGAATGCGGTTTGCAAAAGTGTTCTTCTAGTAAAGTTTTTTTTTTTTTTTTTTTTTTTTTTTTGTTAAAGGAAAAACTAGTTAAATTTTCCGACGAGAGAGGGCGCTGCACGGATGCGTAGCGAGAAATAACCAAATCAGAGTCCAATAAATTGCATGGTTTTACGATTAACACAGCTTATTTATTATTTTGCCTCCTACTTGCGCATGCATGAAGTTTTAATTGCGATACTGACATGGTGGATAAAGCGTTATTGGTGAAGATGTTTTCCCTGAGATAATAACCGGCGACTGAATCGGCAGTTAGTGGTGTTGCAACTCGTTTGAAAAATATAATTTGCGGTGATGGTGGACACATAAAATAAGAGTTATATGCTGGTAAACATAAACATTTACATGCAAATAGATATAATTTTTTACGGAAATGTGGGATTTGTTTACGTACAGCACCCTCTATCGACGAAAATTTTAACTGATTTTTTTTTTTTTTACTTTACTCCCCCCCTCTCCCCCCCCCCCAAAAAAACCTCCTTTACGAGAATAACTTTCTCGCAAACCGCGTTCAATTCTAACAAACCTTTTAATTTTTATGAATTTTTATAATGTCACCAGACTTATGGGACACCTGGTATTTACATAATAAATAGATATTAAATAGTTAACAAATAGTTAATTATATATATATATATATATATATATATATATATATATATCTGTGGTTCCTATGGAATTGCTTTTTTTCAAGAGCTCTATCATCAGTATTCTTTAAAAATAAACTTTCCTGAAAAATAATGTTTATTTTATGACAAAAAATTATATTAAAGTTACTGGTATGCAAAATTAAGGGCCTTAGGAAACTTATATATATACACACACATATACATATATATATATACATACATATATCAGTGGGCTCTAGAATGCGTTCTTTTGGTACAAATAAAATAAAATTTGAAGTACACAGAAATTAAAAAATGCGCTTCAGATTTGTTAAATTAAAATGTTTGGTAACAAAAGTCAGTAACAGATAGCACTATAACACAAATGTTATTTATTTTCATATGTTGAAAATCTGAAACATTTGCGTTATAGTGCATCATTATTAGCATTTGTCTTTGAATAAAAAGAAGGGGGATTTACTTTTCTGCATATATTTCTTGAAGCCCACTTTTTCCTCAATTGGCCTGTTAACACCAACTTGTTGAATTTGGACAGCAGAAAACCCTTACGGTATTCTGAAATGTTCCTTGCATCTTGAAAAAGTGACAATATGGTGTGGTTTTACAGCTACCTTTATCAATGGATCGTATTTTTTTTAAGAGAGAACTTCATATGTAATCCAAACCTGTTTCGTCACAGGACTATGGCACCGTAATATGCTGAGATTTTGTATCAATAACTTCAACAGTGTGGATGCCTCCAGAGCATTATTTTCATACAAGATGGCACACCTCCGTACTTTGATCGCCATATAAAACAATTGCCAAGGCAACATTTCACAGATGCACAAGTGATCAGCTGTCATTTTCTGACAGCGTGACTTCCTCGGTCGTGATCTACGACTTTTGGTTAAAGGTTTTTTAAAGAACAATATCTACTGTAAAAGACCAGAATCGATGTCACATCTGAAGCACAACATTCGGCACCATGTTCTTGATAGGTAGAGGTAAAAGGCAAATTGGGCGGTAGGATTTAAGTTTGAGAGAATAGAATATTTCACCTTGCCCCAGGGAAGATGGAAAATACTTAAAACAGACGCAAAGTTTGGCCCGTGTCGTTAAAATCTGTGGGATGATGTTAAAAGTTAAATTTAAAATATGAAAGTCTATGGAGGCCGGGCCGAGGGCTTTTTCAACATTAAAAGTGCGTAAAACCGAAGGAATTTTTTGTTTTAGTAAACTCTTTTTAATCTAGGAAGTTAAAATTAAAAAGAAAGTTGTTTTGTAAAGTGTTCTAGGCTTTTTTGACTGGATATTTCACCCGGACGTACTGCAAAAAGATCTCGTACTGTTTTAAGAATGTAAAAAATGTTCAAGTTGTGCCAAAAGAATTATAATTGGAGCAAAATGCGTTCTATGAACTGAGCTTTTTCACTCGGATGGTTTTTCTTGTATTCTGTAGTCAATTTATTACGTTCTAAAATTACTTTTTGCTTTTTTGTTGGAGGTCAGAGAAAGGAGATTGTTGTTTCATAGATTTAATTCGATACCTAAGAACTGTGAAATAATGCGTTTGATTTTGAGGTCAGCGTACCAGAAGGAATTTATGTGAGATTTCCCTACCTGCTTGAGTTTAAAACATAGTTTAATTGCAGATTGCATCTGCTTTTTTAAAAGATTTCTAAATGCATCCAGTTTTGCGGTACTTTTTACATTTGTTAAAGATTCTTTAAATGTGGTGTATTTTATTACCTTAATGAATTACTTAAAATTACCGGATTTAGTGTTATAACGGTTAGTGGTTTTGAGTGTAGGTGATGAACCATATTCAAGTTTTACAAAGTTGTGATCTAAATTGTTCGCCGCCATGTTTATTCTTCAATGTATAGTTTATGCTTTCCTCTTCTGTTAAATAGTGTGTGATCAGGACAGGCAAATGTTGTATTACGTTAACTGTTAACTACTATGTAATCAAGCTAACCAAATACTGTATTAGCCCCAAGACTTTTCTGGGAAGTGACAATCTTTTTCGTTATGTTGGCCACGACCAGTCTATGTACGATGATGAATTCAATAAATACTTCTCCCCACGCATTTTCCTTCGAAAAATTGGCATTGAAGCATTGAACAATAATGATTTGGCATTGAAATTACCGTCGTAGATATACGATTGTTTGTGTGTGTTATGAGGTGTTCAAATTCTTCAAAAGCACTTAGAATTGAAACTCTAGGGGCAGCATACATAGATTCGATAGTTATTTCGCCCTCCGCAGTAGAGAGTAAGACAAAGATGGATTCAACTCCGTGAAAAAATGTGTGAAAAAAAAGAGTTTTTTTACGAGGATATGTATGCTCTTATTTCTACAGTTGAAATGAGTCTAATCTGATGGAAAGGAGGAGAGATCACCTTTGAAACTGATGTGTGCGTCCTGTAAAAGTGTTTTGTCAGCTATGCCAATGTTCTGATTGATCAAGTGTTGCTCGGTGGATATACTTGTGTTTCAACAGTGGTTGAGGCTGATCTGGAGAAAATTTAGATTAGCAAGAAATAAGGGGAAAAGAAAAGTAGGTGTGGATATGTCATCGAGAGCCATTATGTTAAAATTATTTTAATAAAAAGGTGGAAAGTTTTCTAGATACTGCCTTAGAAACGAAGAGGGTAAAGAATAAAGAACTCGGAGCAGGAAATGGCCAGGAGAGTTTCCAAAGGTCAGCTGCAGAGGGCACAAGGCCATAATCCCGCTGGTCCAAATCGAGAGGGGGTGACGAAAGAATGGCCATCAAGACGCTTTTCAGGAAGACGGGTGGGGGGGAGTATAAGAGGAGGAAATGTTCATTCCTGGCAAACAAGGCTTCAATCCTTGATTCATCTCGAAAGTAATTCCGTCTATATGTAGGGCAAAACAATTATCTGCTTTGTGATTTAAATCATGATTAGTTGTATCTTTGATGTTGCGTGGTAGTTAATGCATTTGGTTCGTACAGATACTGGACGGCTCATAAGCCTGACAACAACTGACACAAGTAGCAGGATTGGAACTAAAATTCCCCAGGTACCCAGGCGCAGCGTTTAACTCTAATTGAAACAGCGTTTAACTGTAAGAAATCATCTAATTGTGCAGGGTAGACGATCAAAAAAATCCTGCCGATCTCTTCTAAAACATACGCTCAGAAATTAAAGAGAAGTGCCACCCAGTTTTTAGAGTTTGGTTTTCGGTAGCATTATTCTCTGAGTTGAATAATATCCAAGGGGATGTTAGCGACAGAGGATAGAGCACCTTGTTACACCTGAGTCCTTGTAATTTTCATGTTCGTTCAGGATTATTATTTTGAGTTTAATAATGTTCTCTGTGAAATTTAGTGTCCTGTTTTAGGCTTATGTAACTGTAGTTTTTGTTGGAAATACAGGGTGTTTATAAAGTCCCGGACCCATTTTGATGTTTAATAACTCATAAAATAATGAAAATATAAACGAACTTATGGCATTTATTGATGGAATAACTCATATATTTTCTTTTCAGGTTTGAATATCTTTACTTTTGTAAATATCGTCTGCACGTGTGGTTAATTTCAGATAATTTCATTTTCCAGTCTAAATATTTGTACTTTTCTAAATATCGTCTGCTTATTAATTGAATTTTTCTCTCTTTTGACTTTTTTTGACTCTTTGATTCTTTTGAAAACCCCCATGAATACCGTGAGGCACAAAGGGATTCCCCAAAGGTTAGTGTGTGGTGTGGACTAATGCACGACCGAGTCATTGGGCCTTTCTTTTTTACAGAAAAGACGGTCTCATCAGTCGTATACTTAGACTTGTTGAAAAACTTCATATTTCCACAACTAGAAGAGCTTCAGCCACATGTCTTTTTGCAACAAGATGGTGCACCACCTCATTGGGGTACCATCGTTCGTAGTTCATTGAATGACCATTTTCCAGGAAGATGGATTGGGCGAGGAGGTCCAATTCCTTGGCCACCCAGATCACCTGATATAACGCCGCTGGACTTTTTCCTTTGGGGATTTGTAAAGGACAATGTTTACAGGAGGAGAGTGTCGAACATTGATGACCTAAAAGTCAGAATTACAACCGCAACAGCCTCTGTGGATGCCGACATGCTTGCCGCTACCTGGCGTGAAATTGACTATAGATATTCTCCGTGCTACTCTATTGAGATATTCTCCGTGCGACGAAAGGGGCACACGTGGAAGTTCATTGACAAGGGTCATGAAACTTTTTGAGTCTATCTAACTATTTATGTTATTAATTTTAATCTATCTTTATTATTTTATGAGTTATTAAACATCAAAATGGGTCCGGGACTTTATAAACACCCTGTATTTTCCTTGTTGATTGATCTGAAAATAAAATCAACGGACCAGTTTCTACTGTTGAATTTTAGGAGAGTGTTGGGAATGAAAAAAAAGGCTTTGGTAGATGTTCTAAAATTTGCTTACCTGACCCATTTCTAACTACAGCCGAGATCGTAAGCGTACGTAGTGCTTGGACCATTTCTTCTGTGAGATTATTGAGCTGAGGAGGAGGAGGAGGAAGAACCTTGGGGAATTGCACTGGGGATATTCTTTTGTTGTAGAATAGGAGGCTTTAATAATTTCTAACAGTTTTTCGGACAATCAATTCTTCCAGTTTTGCTGACGAGAAATTAGTGTTGTGTTCGTGGATTTTTTTGATTTGGGTGAAGGGGTTTTGTTAATGTCTTTGAGTAAACGAGAAAATCAATCATATTAATCTGACTAGAAGAGAGTGTTCTTTCTCTTTTAAAGGTACTTGCGGCTCTGTTAATGAATTTTAGCATTTTTACAGCATTTGTCAAACATTTAGTCATTGGTATTATAAGTGACAAAGCTTTGTGTGGCACGGATCCTAATTATTTTTATGAGTTAGTTCCCAATAAAACAATCACTAAATTTGAATAAAAATTAGAAATTTCAAGAACAATAATATTTAATTAAATTTCAAGCCAGTTCTTCGTTGGCATTTTATAATTTGTGAAAAAAAAAAAAAAAAAAAAAAAACTATTTAATTTAGTTAAAAGTCAGGATCGGGAGGGGTGGTGGAATGGAGGTTATAAAACTGTCTCAATTTTTCAAAAGTAATTTATAAACTTAAAAAGAGAAAAATAAAATAATAATTAAAAATAATAAGGAATTATAACAAAATAATAATAATAAATGTAAAAATGAGTACGTGAATGAAATATATATTCTTTTTATCTTTAATACCCGGAAAGTTGAAAGCTTTTCTTTTCTTTTTTTATGTGCATATTTGAATTTTGAAATAGTACATAGGTTGCAAAACATTACTTTCTTGAACTTTGAAAATATGAAAAATGAATTTAATGGAATATTTATATAAAATAATCGCTGAAAAGGAAATAGGAAAAATATTTTATGAAAAGAAAAAAAAAACAAAAAAAAAAAACAGTGACTTTATTTTGCAGAATTTATATTACAGAATTTTTTTTAAAGCATTAGTTTTAAAGCATTACTTCAAAGCACCATGTTTTAAAATAGCTCGCTGTATTTCACTTTTTATTCACTTCATATATATATATATATATATTTCGTAGATCCTAATGATAATAAAATATTTGCATTTATTACATGACGTAAGAGGTCAATATTTACAAAATATTTACAAATTTGTAAAGAATATTTTAATTTAAAGAAAATATATATAAAAGAAATAACTCAGTGAAATAAAAACAAGAACGTAAAAACATGAAATTGATTATTAACTCTTTCCAAATGTACATACTCATTGATTGTAACTATAACTTTCATCATTCTTCGGCTATGTTATCCCACAACGGACAGACAGAAAGACAGAAAGGCAGACAGAAAGACTAATTAAATTCATAATACTCTTAAGCATTGTTGGAAAGTATTAAAAATGCTTAAAATTAACGGAAATACAATTCTAGACATTTTCAGCTGTAACTCTTAATGTATCTGAATGTTTTAGTGTAGCCCTGTAAATCTAAACATTTCGTATTCTATATATTTTTCTTTTCATATTAAAAATAAATGCCATTTTACCATGTTTTTATTAACTTGCTTTCTTGTTTGTTTGTTTGCCAGCACAAATCTTGCAATCGATTTTTAATTAATTTCCCGACTAGCTAGCCATTTGAAACATTTAGAATAGCTCAGAACACGATGACAATGCATTTTTACTTTCTCTTAACCATAAGGTAGAGAAAGTGTTGTTTTTGGGTCAAATTTTCGAAAATGAGTTTTTGTTATATTTCCACGTTTTGAGATCCTTTGAATCCGAAAATCATGTTTTTAGCGGTTGGTCTGTGTGTCTGTCTGTTATCAGCATATCTCAAGAACAAATAGTAGCAGAAAGTCCAAACTTGGTATTCTAAATGTGTATGATATAGGGATACTACAATAAGCTTTTCGTTGAGATGAAGCAAATGGTTCGTGTACAGGTACACCCAAGAGAATTTAAATACATTACGCCTATGGGAGAAATTGCAGGTAAGTAGAGTTTAACATATATAGACTGCACCAAACCAAATGAAATGAATGTATTACAAATTTTTTATATGCGTAAAAACCTGTTTCATGTAAATATGGTAGGGAAATCATTCATTGTTCATTTACAGGGCTACACAAAAGAACTCGATTATAGTGCGACAGTAGTTGAAAATTGGTGGAAGTGTATTTCAGGTTGTGCCGTGTGTTATTACTGTAGGATTATATTTAGATGCACCTTGTGGTTTGTAAATAATCTTCAAAAGCTATACAGGGCTACAAATATTTAAGTGATAACATTCTTTTTTATAGTTAGTGCAAGTGCTTTACTAGAATATTTTATCATGTCGAGGAAATCTGCTCAGGAATTGAAATGAATTCTTCATAGACATATGGTAAATAATGCATGTTTTTAAGCTAAATATTCATCGCTTGTTTTTTATATATTTACACGTTTTGAGGCTTCCCAACTATCGAAGTCAAGTTTTTTAACGTTTGATCTTTGTCTGTGTCTCTTAGAGTAACTTTAAAACAAATAATTTCAGGAGATCCAAAAGTTATATTTTCAAGTTAATATAAATTTGTTGATGGAAAAGTTTGATCAAGACTGATAAGTTTCAAGGAATGTTGCGTGAAAGTTGTTGAAAAGTTTTCTGCAATTGCAAATTAAAGTTGTCTGAATAATTTAAGTGAACTTTTAATTTTAATAACAGATTTAAATTCTATATAAATGTATAGGTGCTGTAATGAAACGGGGGGGGGGGGGGGGGGAGGTATGAGATGAGCACAGAACTAATTATCATATAAAACTCTTCCGAAGCCTAATTTGAATTGTTTTAACATAGGTTTACATAACAGTTCGCGTTATTACCTCTTAATCTCCAAACTGTATTTATAGCATTAAATTTAAGGGTAAGAGAAAGTCATGTGAGTGACACACCAGATTATTTAAATACTTTTAACCCTCTTTAATCAGAATTGAATTCATTTTCAGTAAATTAAAATAAATCCGCAAGGTGGTGGTGCTTCGATTGAATTCAATGCTTGCACTTTTGCGTAACGGCGTTTGACGATTTTGAAAACAGAATACGTGTGAATTTAGTTTGTTTACAAAAATATTCTGGAAAATTTAAAAAAAATATATATAAAAATTAGAGTTTATAAAGTCTGTGGATAGTGAAAACGACTAAAAATTGATTAAAATTAAACAAACAGAAAACTTAAAAACATGGTATATAAAAAGTTCTTTTTATCTTGTAATTATTTATTATGATTTTTGCCAAACTACTGCATAATGGTGAGCAGTCTCCTTCAGCTTTTTCAATGTTTCAGACACAATTCACATTAAATTTTTAACTCTAGCCTTATATAAGACTTCATTTCTGTATGTGGTTTTTTGTTCATTAATTCTCATTTTTAATGTTTTCCCATGTAATACCTGATTCGCTCATTTCATAAAAATCGATTGTGTAAATGATCAAAAAATTAATATCATTATTTTAATTATTTTGTTATTATTATAATGAAACTACATTGCAATTTAATATTTATAGAATCTAGGATGCGTGAATCCGACTTACATTCGACTTCCACTAAAAAATAACTTTTATAATATATATATATATATATATATATTATTTGAGTCAACGAAGAAAGTAAAATGCAGTCACTGACCTTTACAAATCAATATCGAAATAAGTTTCCGAAAACTATGCATACATGTCTCTTACGTCATTTTCTAATAAACAATCGCTTTACGACACTGCCATACAATTTTTTATGATAAAGTACTCAGTCGCGTGTTCTTGAGTCACAAATACATGTTGTGAATCTGTCATCAAAAGGAAATGTAAGCACAGTCTGTAAAATGATTGCGAAGAGTATTGAAAAGTGAACAGAAAAGAAAGCTAACAAATAGTGTTATGTTCACTAATAGTTGTTTGTAAAATATACCTTGAGTCATGCATAACGGTAGACTCGCAGTTATTTTCTTTTAATGAAAAAATATTGCTATAAAAATATTTTAAAGTTATCTAATATAAATATTCATGTTAAAAATCAAATAGTGATACTCTTCTGAAATGAAAAAAATATTGATACAGGGTGGTCCGAAAAACATGATAGAAAGTAAGCGATCGTTGTGGAAAAAATAAAATATGCAAGAACATGAAACCTATGTTATTGAATAAAAATATGAATGACATTTAATATACAAGGTGGTTGAAATGTCTACCGTCCCTGACTATAGTGTCATAAAGCCAGTTCTGAAACTCTGTCATAAAGCGCTGGAGTGTATCGGAATCAAATGCATCAATCTCAATTCTGATGGTCGATTTCAGGCCCTTAAGTGAATCAGAGGATTCCTATAGATTCTGTCCTTGGTGTAAACCCATAAGAAGTCGCAGCACGGATTTAGGTCCGGACTGTATGGGGACCCCTCTATCCCGTGCCCAGTGAATTTTTCTGCATACAATGTAATCAAAAGCTCACTAAACGTCGTTTTAAGCCACAGGAAGACATCAGCAGTTCTATGGGGACGAGCCCCATCTTGCATGAACCAGTACTGGCGCGTCATGGTGAGACAGCCCGCTTCAAGGCCAAAGTGACACTTTAGAAACTCTCGATACTACACTCCCGTGGCCATACCGTCAATGAATATCGGACCACTCATCCGCTTCGACGATATGGCACACCACACCGTGACCCTTTGTGGATACAGTCGTGAGACGACACTGAGATGATTATTTTCCGTACCTCAATGGCACCTGAAAAAATATTCTTACGATAAATAATCGTTCTTCCAAGGTCAGTGATTCCATATTGGTTATTCGTTATTTCCAGTAATCAAGCATTCACCTTAAATGTCAATATATGTGCAATTACAATATGGAAGAATTATACTTATATCAGTACACTGGAAATCAGGAACTTAAAATACTTTCTATCATGTTTTTTTGGACCACCCTGTAAATAGATCAATGTCTTAAAAATTTTCCGAGAACAAATATGTTCAGTTACTTATATAAAAGAGTAGATCCACTCACTCACTGACTGACTCAACACACCCATGGCGATTCTATGGTAGATGAGATTACGAATTTTGGTGTGAAGGTTGTTTGTGGTGTCGTGATACTTACTAAGACAGAAACTTCCGCAATTGATCGCCCTTCTCCCTTGAGAGTTAGGCGGCAAAAACACGTTTAAGAGCGTAACTTGACTCCCAAATTATTTTATGTTAAAGAAATTGCACATTAGAAAAATTAACGAAAATGTTAAAAAAAAAAAAAAAAAAAAGAAAAGTAGCGGTTTTCGAATATTTGATTTTAAGCTGGAAGTAGGATGGAAGAAAAATCGATTTTAAGGTGGAAATTTCCTAAAATCTGGATTTTCAAAAAGAATATTTTTAAAAATTTAATTTGCGTGTTGCGCGATTTTTAATTTTGGGATTAAGTCCCCCCACCCTTTTTCTTTTTTGCATTAAATCTGTCCTGGAGAATCTATGCGAATTATGGTCACGAATTTTGCTGAGTGGGTTGGTTATGTGCATCCAACTACCAATGTGAAGAGATTATGTGAATTTCCCCTTCCTTTACCTCTTTCGACTCGAAGAAGGCAAGAAACATGTTTCTAATCGAAACTCTCTTTCAAATTATCTCAGGAAGTGAATTTTTACTGTGTGGTTTGTTTATATTTACCTAGCATACACTAGGGATTTTGAGAAAGTGTCCCTTTTTCCCCTGTTGGGCCGGCGGGCAACGCGTTTCCAACCATAACTCTCTTTCAAAATACCGCATGAAAGCAATTTTTGTGCGTGGGTTGTTTTTCTGTTTTGGGAACTAATTGCACACTTTCGTGGCTGTAAAATAAAAATGGGTATACAGTAGAGCGCGCATAAAGCGTGTATGTGTATGGTGCTTCGTATGCAGTGAGAATCGGAACTCAACATACTGCAGACGTGAAAGTTGCTGTCGAAAATATTGGGGGGCCAATCGAAGTTCATGTGAGAATGCATTTGTTATGTGCACGAGCACGGTTATGACGCTGTAG
The DNA here is from genome assembly GCA_963930645.1 of Salticus scenicus. Taxonomy (NCBI): domain Eukaryota; kingdom Metazoa; phylum Arthropoda; class Arachnida; order Araneae; family Salticidae; genus Salticus; species Salticus scenicus. Next base: position 221,749,889 of record OZ005650.1, on the reverse strand, counting down.
TGTGAACCCAGACTCAACATGGTGGGAAAGCCACTGATCGATTTCAATTTTCTTTTCTTTTAAAAGATTTTTATATTAATAAGAGTTATGATATTTTGAGAATTTATATAAATACAGTAATAAAAAAAGTGGGCAAATCCTGCTAATGACAACGTCATGTTTTCATGCAAGATTAATCAACAGGGCACATTTTTGTGTGACAGAATTTTGGATCTCTTTTATGTGTTTTTTACAAATATTATCGATAATTTGAAATAAATTTGAGTTTTGTTCTGAATTAGTTTAATATTTGGTTATATACATACATACACACACATATATATACATATACTATATTAGCATGTATAACTTAAAAAAATATATTATAACGAAGAGTATTTCAAAGTTTTACTGAGCAGTATAAATTATGCACATACATACTTACTTATGTAGTATATTAAATATGTAGTATTGAATATAGATTTATACGGGAAAATACTTTACAAAATGTCGATTATGATAATTATGTCTGTATACGACAAATGAATGTAATGTTTCTATAAATCGATAAGCCAATACAATTTTCATTTCAATAAATGTAATATTTCTCAGAACATTCTGAATTTTATGAATTGAAATATTCTTGCAGTAATTGAATTAACTGTTTACTTTAAAAACACATTAAAGGTATAGCGAATTGATCAATAAACACACAAAGATTTCAAAACAGACGTATTCATGCTGATTTTTTCTGAAAAATAACATTATTAATTGGAAACTGATTAATTACAAATCTTTTAAATGGTGTTAAATTTTTTTATCTTTCTAATTTTTGCATTTTAATGTAATTTTTAAAAAATGAGAAGAATGGTTAGCTGTTTAAAGGAAAATGTTTATATCGACTTTTATTATTCATTTCTTGTTAATATATTATACGTTCTTTTGGATTAATTTATATACGTACATGTTTTACTATTAAATGAAGTACGGACAATGACGAAAGCAAGTTTTTCTCTAAAAAGAAGAAAGAAAAATCACGCGGCTCACACAGATTTCAAAACATTTTCAAACTGTACTTACACATGAAATTAAAAATATTAATCCATGAGGACCAAGAAGGAGGTTTTTAATGGTTTCAAAAATTTTTTTTTCAAAGTTTTTATTTTGACAGATTCATTTAAAAAAAATAGTCTTCTAGCGATCGGAGCTCGCTTGTAAAGATATGCTTTATAGAAAAAGCGTCCATAAAACGCAGTGTATGAGAATTCTTTGTAAGTCTGTGCACGCAAATTCGTTCTGCTATTCGTAACATTTTCAATAAGAGATACAGCTTCAAAGGTATCCTGAATAAAACACAGAAACAGACGTTTTGTTGAAAGAACAAGCGTTTAGTTAAATCAATATATACATATATTTTTTTGTTGTTGATATAGCTTCAACAAAAGAACTGTTATCAGAATCCAAACTATTTTTCTATTTTAACTAAACAGTTTTCCAACCAATATTTATTGATTCAACCAATATTTATTTAAATAAACCAGTTTCCTGTTCTTTTTTTTTTATTTAAGCAAACAATTTTGAGGATTCAACTCATCGTTTGCTCATTGGTTATTTACAGAGATAGATGATGTAACTTATCAAACTATCCAGTGACAATTACTCTTGTTTAAACGATATTATTTTGGTTATTCGAAGTGTATTTGATAAAAAAAAAAAAAAAAAAAAAAAACCAGTCAATAAAATAAATCTGGTTTTCCAAGGGAAAAAAATAAAAATAAATAATTAGCATTTTAAACGAATATTTCGAAAGTTTTTATTTTTAGTGATTCATATAAAAAAAAAGTAACGCTATAACAGTCAAAACTCACTAGTAAAGATTTGCTTTATAGAAGTACCACTCATAAAGCACAATGTACGAAAATTCTTTTGTGAGTCTCTATACACAAATTCTTTCTGCTATTCCTACCATTTACAATAAAGGATAGAACCTTTAAATTATGCTGAATAACACACAGAAACGTGTTTTGTTGAAAGAACAAACGTTTAGTTAAATCAACCAAATGTTTTTGTTGATACAGCCTCAACAAATTTTTTTTTTTTACCAGAATCCAAATTATTTTTCGATTTTAACCAAACAGTTTTGTTAATTCAACCATTGTTTATTTAGATCAACCAATTATTATTATTATTATTATTTTTATTTAAGCAAATAATTCTGTTGATTCAACTCATCGTTTGCTCATTGCCTATTATCAGAAATAGAGGACGTCGCTTGTCAAATTGTCCAGTGACAATTACTAATGTTTAAACAATATTATTTTGGTTAATCGAAGCAAATGGATTTGATTAGCTGAACATAATTATTTTTAAAATGTCAACATTAATATAAAAAATTTTTTCAATAAAATAAGTTTGTGTTTTTCAAACAAAAATTTTTCTTTAGTACATATTTTAGTTTTAAGGACTTTTCAAAATGTTTGCAGAAAGTCTCTCAAAGTCTTTGTCAGTTTCATTGAGAATCTATGGAATGTATTTTACAGGAGAAGACAAGACTTAAAATATGATACAAATCTTCCTTATTCAATTCACAAATGAACAAACACTAGATAAAACTATAAACAGTAATAAACAATATTGGAATATAACAATATATGGATAGATAAATGACAAAATGTGCAGAAAAAGTTTAGTTCGTTGGCAATTTTACGTGCAAATATAGTAATAATAATCATCATTTACATTTCATCTGCCTGTCCACGGACAGGCAGATGAAATGTAGTCATAAACACTTTTCAAATGTGTTGGAAAATGTTAAAATTGAAAAAAGAGGTAAAATAATCCAAACACTGCTTAAGAAAAACATTGCATTTTAACGGAATTTCCACGATAGAGCGTTTAAGAACGAACTCTGGAATTCCATTATTTAATATTTTAATTATAATAAAGCACAATTACAATAACTATATACATCGCGCGCAGTAAACAGAACATAAATGTAGGTTACATAAGACGAATATAACTTCTTACAGGCCTGTGGCCCATGGCCACACAGGCGTCTTACACGAAAAACGTCTACATCTTTCAGCAAGAACCGATTAACTTCTAACTGACTTCTGAAAACAAAATGTTTTCACTTCACTTTATGGATCGGCAAAATATCATTAGATATTTTTCCGAGAATGGCGACAGCGCCGTCTATATTGTTTTAAATGATAGGGAAGATGGCTCAATATCGATAGGCTATTTAATATTTTCGTAAGAGTTTGAATTTAGCACTACAGCATTGCCTTTAAACCGTTGTTTAAAGAGAGATGTAATTCATAATTGTGTATTTATGCACACAAGATGATTATTATTACTATATTTGCACGTAAAATGGCCAACGAACTAAACTTTTTCTGCACATTTTGTCATTTATCTATCCATATATTGTTATATTCCAATATTGTTTATTACTGTTTATAGTTTTATCTAGTGTTCATTTGTGAATTGAATAAGGAAGATTTGTATCATATTTTAAGTCTTGTCTTCTCCTGTAAAATACATTCCATAGATTCTCAATGAAACTGACAAAGACTTTGAGAGAGTCAAATCAGTGCAGGAATGAATATTCATTTTTCTCCGTCTAATTTTTTACATTCTGATGAAACCTATCTTTAACATCTGAAAAAATTCCATTGTCTAGAATTAAGTAAACTATTGAAGAAATAAAATAATTGTTTAAAATGTTTCACGTTCAAGGTACTTTATTTTATTATTGCCTATTGTTACTCAGTTAAGTGCATGACACCAGAAACACCCGCAGAGAATACAATTTCCTCTAGAGTCTTATATAATTGGTACGACACACAATGGATGCAATACTTTATGTGCTTCTCTTCTAATATTGGTGAAACTATCATATCGAATAAATACAGACTAATCTGACCACATAATTGTTACTATTTTTCAATAGCCTAAACTTATTTTTACTTTCTCTTACCCATAAGGTAGAGAAAGTATTGTTTTTGGCTCAAATTTTCGAATGCGAGATTTTGTTATATTTCCACGTTTTGAGGTCCCCTGAATACGAAAATCATGTTTTTAGCAAATGGTCTGTGTGTCTGTGTGTGTGTGTGTCTGTGTGTGTGTCTGTGTGTGTGTGTGTCTGTGTGTGTGTCTGTGTGTGTGTGTGTCTGTGTGTGTGTCTGTCTGTTATCAGCATATCTCAAAAACAAATTATGGCAGAAAGTTCAAACTTGGTATACTAAATGTGTATCATATAGGGATGCTACAGTAAGCTTTTCGTTAAGATCAAGCAAATGGTTCGTGTACAGGGACAATCAAGAGAATTCTAATACATTACGTCTATGGGGGAAATTGCAGGAAAATAGAGTTTAACGTCTATAGACTGCACTAAACCAAATGAAACAAATATATATTTTTTGAAATAGAGACAGTTAACTGGGAAAAAATTTTTGTGTATGTAGGAGCCTCACCTCCCCCCCTGGGGGGGAATTCCCCCCCTCGAGGGGAGTAAATTTTCACGATGGGTATCTTTCAAAAGAGCTCGCTAATACCTTTAAAACGAATGGTTGAACCATCGATCTGCGATAATTTAAAACAAAGTTATCGATTTTTTTACTTTTAACGAAAAAAAAAAAACTTTGAAAAAAAATTCGTACTTTTTTTTTTTTTTTTTTTAATATTGAGAATAAAATGAACTTTTTTGGATACGAGTATTTGGTGTTAAAATACTTCTCTAATATGGAAATCGTCTGCCTTATCATAAAAGATAATTTTTTTAAATAATAATTTTAATAAATTATTTTTTTAAAAAGAGAAATATTTTTTAATAACCGAATTAAATTCTATATAAATGTAGGTGCATTAATGAAACGGGGGGTTGAGGGGGGCGGTAGCCCCCCTCACACAGAACTAATTATCATATAAAACTCTTCAGAAGCCTAATATGAATTGTTTAACATAGGTTTACATAACAGTACTCGTTATCTTACCTATTAATCTGCAACCTGTATTTATAGTATTAAATTTCAGGGTAAGAGAAAGTCGTGTGAGTGACACACTAGATTATTTCTTTGCAAATTGTAAGGAATATTGCTAGGAATATTTTTTTTTCATTAGTTGGTATAAGTAGAAACTGTGTTGTAGAATGTTGCATTAATACACTTTACCCCACTTTGAGCTTTCGTCTCTGTACTAGTGGAAATGATTCTGCTTCTCTCATTGAGTTGGGTTGTGGGAATTAAGGCCGATTGACCGCACTAGGGTCCTAGGCCTGAGGGGGATTGCCCTCCGCGGAGGTCTTTCTAAGAGGTTCTAGCCCGTATTTACGAAAGTTTCTGAGAAAACTACGGAAAACTCTCGAACCCAGCACCTCATGTCTACCAGCTTTGAGCGCAGAACCGCTCGGGCGCTGGTGGGCACTTCTCATTGGAAGCTTACGACTGGTTTTTGAAGATTAGGTTTTAATAATCATTTTTGTTATCTTAGAGTATGACTGGATAGATTTTTGACTTTTCATTTATAAATTCATTCACAAAACATGATTTAGTCACATTTTTTTTTTCATCATTTAAAAATATGTTAAACACTGCGCAAACCATTGGTGGTCATTTCAGCAATTGTTTCTTGTTTCGATATGTGACAATATTTTTCTATACTCACTTCTGAGAGTGCTTTACGTAACCATGTTTCTTTCTGACATTCTTCTTTCAAATGATAAAATACGTGTTTTTTTTTTTTTTTTTTTTTTGTTCTAAGTGAAAGAAATAATAGGCGGTGACTTACTGAAATTGTTCGATGGCCATGTGTGCTTGGCCAATTTAAATCTTCCATATTAAAAATCACATCACAGATTTTGTTGTATAATTAGGAGGACAATTTTTTACATAATTACTCCTACAAATATATATACATATATATATATAATAAGCAAATATACACCCTGAAAATCAACAAACTTATAGTTTTAGTAGTAACTAGATATATAATTTAAAATTTAATCGATCAACTGCACTTTCCGTTAAAACACAGAATCAGTTAGTTCCATGATTTTGGGCAAGAGTATTTTCACTTACTTTTTACGTAAATATTCCAACAACAGTACTGGATGAAAATCTGGTTTTCGAGACATCCATCGTACGACACGATCAATGATAGCGCATATATGTTGTGTGGGATTCATAACAGGTGATTAATCGACCGATGCAGCTTTTGGATCACATATTCCGTCTGCAAAGTTTCGGTGTTTTTCGCATGTTGACACAAAACAACATCCTCTATGAAAACAATGAATATTTTCTGAGAAGTACTATTTTAATTTAGCAGTTTTAATTAATTTAATTTTTCAGTCTTAAATCGAAGCAATTTTATTTAATGGAACAGTAACGAACATTCAAGAACGAACATCATCGAACATTTTATTTTATGGATAAAATCAGTCTACAAGTCTGAAAGCACTATCAGTCCTCAAGTTTTAAAGGATGCAGTTATACATGCAAAAACACATAACGAAAGCCAATTAAGATTTTTCTGGTATCGTGGATTTCTACTTCTGATGTCCATTTTGAAAGTGACTGAAAGATTCGGGGCTGTAGCGTAAGACTCCTGAATATGAACTTTATTTGACGAACACTACAACATATTTACCGCATAGAATTAAAATATTTTAAAAGTCACTTTTTGAGACGAACAATGGTATTATTTTGAGCTCACTTTTAAAACTCGCAGAACAGAAAAAAAAAAAAGCTGCATAAATCTTCAATTTAAAAACTTCAAGTTTTTACATAAAATTCGAAAGATTTTGATATAATTATGTGCATGATGCATGTCACTTAAATCAAATAGGATTCTTTTTCAAAAAAAAAAAACAAAAAAAAAACAGTCGTGTGATATTAATTTTGTGTACCGTCATCAATACTGCAGAACCAATGTATTCACAGAAATGATGAAAGTTTCTTTTTACTTTCTCTTACCCATAGGGTCGAGAAAGTGTTGTTTTAGAGTCAAATTTTCGAACGTGAATTTTTGTTATATTTACATGTTCTGAGGTCCCCTGAATACGAAAATCATGTTTTTAGCGAATGGTCTGTGTGTCTGTCTGTCTGTCTGTTATCAGCATATCTCAAGAACAAAAAGTAGCAGAAATTCCAAACTCGATATTCTAAATGTGTATCATATAGGGATGCTAAGCTAAGCTTTTCGTTGAGATGAAGCCAATGGTTCGTGTACAGGGACACTCAAAAGTATTCAAATACATTGCGTCTATGGGGGAAATTGCAGGTAAGTAGAGTTCAACATCTAAAAACTGCACTAAACCAAATGAAACGAACATATATTTTGTGTAATACAGATAGTCAACTGGGAAACAAAAATTGTGTATGTAGGAGCTTCGCCTCTCCCCGTGGGGGGAAGTCCCCCCTCGAGGGGAGTAAATTTTCATGATGGGTATCTTTCAAAAGAGCTCACCAATACTTTTAAAACGAATAGTTGAACCATTATGCGATAATTTAATGACCTACGATAATTTAAAAGAAAGTTATCGATTTTTTTTTTCATTTTTAACGAAAAAAAAAAAAAAAAAAAGACAACACGGCTACATTTTTAAAAACTATGAAAGTGTTTATTTTTCCAAAAAATATACATTTGAATAATAAATGTGTCCTTTGACAGTATTCCATACAGAAAAAAAATATATAATTATTTCTGTTAAAAATATGCGATATTTAATGTCGAAATTAGAATTCCAGAAATTTTCAGTTGTAGCCCTTAAACGATCAGAAATTTTTTTTGTGTGGCTCTGTAAATCTTAAAGCTAATTATTACTATAGTCTACAGAAAATATTCCTTGTGCACATAAATGATACGCATGTCAATTTCATTATGATTTGTGCAAAATAAAAGTATTAAAATATAGTTTATAGAAATAACTCTCATACAACACAGTGCTTTGAAAAACTTTCGGGTGTCCCTGTACATAAACCAATAGTTGTATTCACATCATTTTAAATCGGGAACATCCCATAATGAACTTGAATAACGTATAACACTTTCAACAAATTCTATAAATATTTAGAGAAGTTAGAGAGCGGACAGACAGACGGGCAGAAAGACAGACATATAGACGAATTTATACCATAATCACTCTTAAACATCGTCAGAAAGTGTTAAAAACGATTAATGCAAACAAAAATATAATTTCAGAGATTTCCAATTATAGCCATTAATGTAACAGAATATTTTTGTGTGACCCTGTAAGTCTTAATGCTAATCATACTACATTCTAAAGAAAGCATTTCCCTGTGCATACGTATTGTTACTGTCAATTTCATTATGATTTGTGCTAAGTAAAAGTCTTAAAATATGATTTATAGAAATACCTCTCGTAGGACACAATGCTTTGAAATTCTTTCGAGTGTCCCTGTAGATAAACCAGCGGTGATATTTACACCCATTTTGAATAGGGAACATCCCATAATCAACCTGAAATATATATATATTAGTTTCAAGATATTCCATGAACATATACGGGAGTTGGAGAGCAGACAGACACATTGAAGTTTTGAACCTTTTTCAACTTTGTTGTAAAGTGTTAAAAAAATTCTTTTGGTACCTTATTTAATATATATATCTGTACTGATAAGTATAAAGGATTTAAGTCCATATTCTTGATTTTTCAGGAGACGAAAAATAAAGTTAAACTAACTAAAAACAAATCAGAAGAATCGATTAGGAAAAAGGTATATCGTTGACGTATACCCTTTATACCATTCAGTGATTGTCAACCTTCATTTAATAACGGGAAAATTTTGAATTAAATATTTTATACCATACATGAATGGTAAATTTCTGACTTGAACTTTTTTTTACCAATGGATTTTCTCAAAGACTAAATGACACAGACTTAAATCCTTTATACCAATCGATTGAGAATTTTTTTCTGAGTCTGACTATGTACTTAACTCAAAATCGACATTTTTGGACTTAAATCCTTTATACTTATCAGTACAGATATATATATATTCATCTCTATCTCTCTATATATGTATATATATTTGTAATGACATATTCTAAAAAAAATGGCCGTCGATTAGAAGAATCTGTCTGGACCAGGGATGCCCATTTTGTTTCGAGCATTTTATTTTTTCTTATCAACTTCTATGGAAGACGACTTATCAGATGAGTGCAGAATCAAAAGAAACACTTGGCAAAACAAGGAATGCAGGAAGACTTATACATTCGCTTTACGAATCCACAAGTTTTTATTATTTTTGCTTGCAGAATACAATTTAGCATAGAAAAACTTTCGATGAATTCAAAAATAACATGTCTCCACAAAGTATTATTTTTACGAAGAACATCCATTTCAGCAGTTTTATAAGTTTACAATGGACAATCAAACATTTTTTATTAGATATCACTGCATGCGAATAAGTTGAGTTCTTAAAGACAAGTTCACTTTTACAAGGTTTCGTTATTCGCAATTAACCATTAAATTATACTAAGAACCACTAAATTTTTATATCGTATGATCTCGAAGATTAGTTATTAGAAACATAAGGGAAAACTTTAAGAAGTAACCTCCTTATACATCTCCGAGTAAAGCAACTACTGTTACATTTTTTTTTTTCATAAAAATATTAATAATGAGAAAAACCGTTGGGATATCTTTTTCATGCCAAGAGTTACACAATTGGCCGGAAATCATCCACTTTGGTGATTTGGAGAAAAAAAAAATTGTAAATGAGATCTTATACTTTATTTCTATTTTAGGTTGGCGAAATTATTTATTAATAAGGAGAGTATTTCAAAAGATTAAGGGCTGATTAATAAAAAGAGTCCGATGGAAAAAGTGATGAAATTCGTTGTTTGATTGCATCATCTACGGGCGACCGTTGGGAATAAAAAAAATAAAGAATTAGAATGAAATAAATGTATTTTCTTTTTTCTTTTTTTTTTTTTTTTTTTTTTTTACTGACAATGAGAAGAGAATTAAAATAATTTTTGATTACAGGAAATGGGTTAGATTTTATATAATGAATTAAAATTAGATGATATATTTACATTATCATTATATTTATTTACTTATTTATTAAACAAAAGAGAAGATTAAATATTAATATTTGTTATGAAATGCATAATTTTGCCTATATTTTAGTTCTGCATTATATACTCTCCCACTTGGCATGAGAAATATTTTATAGAAAATGAGAAAAAACTATATATATCAACACTTAAATTTAAAATATGCAAATACACATTCATAATACAATACAAAACACAATTAACATAGTATACAAATAAATAACATGCTACATAAAAAAGAACAAGCGAGGAATAAATTGCCTCAATTGAAACGCATAAAACTGTTTTCAACAATATGTTATAAAAAGTTGTATACTATAATAAGTCCTACATTTCAGTCATTTAAGCATAGTTCTATATTTTAATAAGTACTGTATTTTAATTTCATACATTAATAAATACTGCAATATTATTTTCATTGCAATGAGAATACTTTTATTTTTTATTTTTAAATAAATGTTATTAGTACTAAATAAATCATAACAGAAAACTTTTTAAATCTTAGTTTACGCATAACAGGTTGATCAATTTTGAGATGCACAAATTGAAAATATTTTCAAATCAAATATCTATTTATAAACTGAATTCAGCATTTACTTCAATGAAATGAAATTTTGTTTAGTTTGGTTAATTATTATTAGTAGTAACTTTTTTTCTTTATTATTTTTATTATATTTTATTATTAATGTTATATTTACATCAAGAAAACATTAATTTCGAAGAAACATTATAACATGAAAAAAAAAAAAAAAAAAAAAAAATTCTGACCAGCATAATAAAAAAATATCAATGTCTGTGGACGTCAGTACAGACACTAACGTACATTTCTGTTTCGTAAATTGCAATGTATGTCATTTTTATTTGACTGAGGAGACAAATTTTAATTTTTAAAAACCAAAGTTTGTTTTGGAGAAGCTAAAATTAATCTGTCAGCTGGTAGGTATAGTAAGAATATTACTCTTGGGGTTCTGTAGATGCTGAATTCTATAGTTTACTTCTGTGTTTTGAGAGATAATTTTATATGGGTCAGTCAATTTATGATTAAATTTATTTCTGGATTTTATGTAAACAATATCTTCTTGTTTTATAATAACAAAATTTTTTGTTTAGTTTTACTTTAATTTTTTATATTTTTAATTAAAAAACAATTTTTTGTAAGAAAAGTAATTTTTTTTCTTGTTAGAATTGCAAAACAAGTCATAAAATTCCTTTGCCAATCCAAACAAATTTTTTTAAACACATTTAAACAAAAATATTTGTTTTACTAACCAATGTTACTTCAGCAAACCGTTTTTTCTGAGTGCACATTCAGTAGACATAATTTTATTCTTTATTCTTTTCTGATTTCAAAAGCTTTTAAACAAGTAACTAAAGAACATTGTACTTTCACGTATAAAAGAAACTGTAATAATTTTCTTAATAATTTAGATATAATTGTTTTGTGACTTGAAAGTTCAGGTTTCCTGTAGAAACACTCAGGAGCATTCTATTTTGATTTCTAGAAATTTCATTTCCTCACAAATTTAAAAAACAAATATCTTTAATATTGTTAAAAACAAGCATAAGAACAAGAAATATTAGAAATGAATATTTTTTATAAGGTAAAATTTACTAACTTGAAGTAATTGGGGGTAAAAAGAGCTTTTCAGAAAACTGGGTTTAATCGAATTATCATTAAGAAATACTTTGGGGAAACATAAGGAACTGCAATAAAATCACGTTTTTTTTTTTTTTTTTTCCAATATAAGAGTCAGAATAAAAACTATCATTATGGTTTTAATATATATATAAGATAGAACATAAATAAAAATTTCTGAAAAAAAAAAATAAATAAAAATAATTTTTTTAAAAATGAAAGTATGCAACATACAATACTTTTTCAAGGACTCTGATTGAATTTTGCATGCAAAATATTTGTTATTTCTCTCATTCGGTATGCAATTCGCTAAAAATTTACAGTATGCAGAGACTGATAACATTTAAAAGGACGTGTAAATAGTTGCATACTCAATATTAAAAAAAGGAAAAGTAAAATTAAATATACTTTTAAAAACTACATTCACTAATGCCATCTAAAAATTTTTTAAAATATTCATAAGAAAAATAATAAAGCTAAAATTATTATTTACTTTCAACCGTTTTAAATAAGAAAAAAGCTTTTGAGAAATAAAGACGTTGTTTAATAAGTCTTGAAAGAAAGAAAGCAACCTCAAAATAAAAATTTCATCCTTTATTTCGGCAAGTTTTCAAAAATAAAATGTGAAAAACCTACTTAAAAACTTCAAATTTGACGGTAAAAGCGATTTAAATTCAAATCTTTCGTAGCTTTAAATTTCGCAAACTTAGCAATCTGGTGTTATCATTCCAAATGAAAATATGCATTTCAAGTTATGAAATACGAATTTTAGTGGAAAACCCAATATTAGAGTTCCATATACATATCAGCTTCATTATTAGACTTTGGAGTATACGAAAGTTATTATGTTTCATTTATATGAAATAATGTTTACTGTATCAAGAACTATGAGAAATTAATGACATTGCATAACGGCAAAATAACTTATACGTTATATAAATAAGGATATATGAATTTGTTGAAAGTAATGCATTTAATAAACATTATTAATATAAATAGTTTCATCTGCCGTTGGATCAGACTGAAATTCTCAAATTTCGAAATAATAAGTCTAACATAAGCATGTTGTGTGAAAATATTATGAAATTTTTGAAATTGCAATAAAAAATATTTTTATTATATTCTTTAAAATGCAAATCTAATTTTTTAATTATAAAACTTTAGAAGTTACAGATTTCAATTAATATAACACACATAAAATACTTTTAAAGAAATAAACGCTCACTTTTCTCGAAAATATTAATGAGTGGGTTTCTAAGAGATAAATAATTTAAAGTTTAAAAAATTTGTTGATCTATGCTGTTTTATGACGCTATATAATGCTATACTTGCATCAAAACTTACGCTGAATAAATATTAAAAAAAAAAAAAAATAATAAAAAAAAATCTATGCATTCCTAAGCATGTTTTATAATTTTATTTTTTAGGTTAACCCGTTAACGCCCGGTTTAATTTTGCAAAATATTATTAGCTGATTATTTCAATTCTAAAAAATATAGACAACTGACAGTAAAACATATTAACTTAAACAATTCTTCTGATAGTTTTAAATTTAAAGCCTATACTCATTTATTGACGTTTAGTGTTCTAGAGAGAAAACTTCGAGATAGAAAAACTTTGAGATAACAAATTAATTTCCTATTACATCTTGACAAAGATCTAGAAAGTAAAGTATTATAACATATATTATTATTCAATTTAAGTTAGTATACCTGCGCAAAAAACAAACGTATGTGCGACGAATGAAAAATCATAAAATGACTATCTAAATTATGAAATAATAATTAATAGTAGACACATAAAACTTTCAGGGATCATTTAGAGTGATACTATAAACTGTCACTAAAAAGCAGAAATCATCCCATGAAACCATAAAAAATATACGTACCATTTTATTAGCTGCCCTCAAATGAGGACACTGGGCACTAACGGGTTAAATAAAAAGCTACTTGCACGAAAAAAAAAAAAAAAAAAAAAAAAAAAGAAAAAGAAAAAATATATATATGAGTATAGCAAGCGTTTATAAATACGGTGCATTTAATGTTTTGTAATACATAAAATTAATAAATTTTCAAACATTAATTTGATATATATAATTTGAATATTGAGGTATAGAACTTACAAATCAAGAAAGAGCATTTGTGTTTTGAATTTTAAATAAGTTTATTTACAGAAATATCTCGCAAGATGAGGTCATAAATTCAAAATAAATTATAAAGTATACATAAAAAAAATGGTGAATGTTAAAATGCTAAAACTTACCGATATTTTATATTCGTAAATTTCAGTTCCAGTGACATTTGGTATCCTTAAAAATATGAAGTAAAGAATAACATTATTTTGACGAATTGGGAAAATGAAAGAAAAACTTAAGTGCGAAGCTATAAAATTAGTAATATTTTAAATACTATAAATTTTTTATTAACCTAGGTTGATTTATCCAGTATACCCGATCCCATTAAAAAAAAAAGTGGGACTTTAACAAATTTTCACATTTTACCCAAAATTTTGTCAAAGTCCCACTTTTTTTTTTTTTTTTTTTTTCCCTCTCCCCTTAATTCTATCAAACTCCCACGGTTTCCGTGTTCTGACAAACTTAAACAAATTTTTGCATTTTCCCCCCAATTTTGTCAAAGTCCCACGGTTTCCGTGTTTTGACAAATTTAGAATAATTTTCACATTTTACCCAAAATTTTGTCAAAGTTTGTCAAAACACGGAAACCGTGGAACTTTGACAAAATTAGGGGAAAAATGCAAAAATATGTTAAAGTTTGTCAAGACACGGAAACCGTAGGACTTTGACAAAATTAGGGGAAAAAAGCAAAAATTAGTTAAGTTTGTCAGAACACGGAAACCGTGGGAGTTTGACAAAATTAAGGGGAGAGAAAAAAAAAAAAAGATTTTTTTTCTAAGTTTTTTTTTCGTAAAAAGTAAAAAAAATCGATAACTTTGTTTTAAATTATCGCAGATTTATAGTTCAACCATTCGTTTTAAAGGTACTGACGAGACCTTTCGAAAGATACCCATCTTGAAAATTTTTGCCTTTATCACCCTGTTGAAAATTTAGAAAAAGCGGGATGGCAACGCAACCTGTAAGACGATTTTTACCAAAAGTTGATAAGCACTAATTTATGTCAAGGTGCAACTACATACCAATTTGTATGAAATTCTCTGCAGTAGTTCCAGAGATACAGTTGCCACAAAATTTTGTCACACACACACACACAGACAGACAGACAGACAGACATTTTCTAAAAATGGTAAAATCGTGTTCTACATCTCTCAAAACGTGTAAATCCATCAAAAACCCGAAATCGAAAATTTTTACGAATCCAATACTTTCTTCTATTGAAGATAGAAGAAAGTAAAAAGAAAAAGACTCTAGTTTTTCTCAAAAAGTTTTTCTTTAGTTGACAAATGTATTTAATAATCCAAATGAAGAAATTAAAAAATCAGAGGATAAAAAAATATCTGTTAGATTTTTCCAAATCTAAAGACTTAAATGAGTCAGTGTTATCTGCAACCTCAACCAAATTTACAGCCGAAGTATGCCCATAAAATTCTTAAAAATTCCTTCGATAATATTACCTTATTTTTTTTAATAGAAAAACAACACTATTTGAGATACAATTTATTTTTCTGATGCTGGAAAGAAATTAGTCAGAAGCATCACGGATAAGAAATAATGAACAATTTTGTCAGATAAGGAAAATGACATTGTTAAGAAAATCTGGAGTGACTGCATTCCACTTTCTGAACAATAAATAATTAACAGTTGTATAAATAAATTAAGAGAAATCATTAAATAAACAGAAGAAAATATTATAATAAGGTGTTTGAGTATTTTTCTGTACATAATATGTTGTTTAATTTAACACTATTACCTTTCAAATGATTTGAGTCCATAGATAATAATGATAAAGAAATCGTCATGTCCCTGTAAAAATCTATAAGTGATAGACTCCCTAAAATCTATACATTTCGTGCGATGGTGACCCATAGCATGTGTATAATTTTTCAGCTCACTCGGATGAGGCGTTCAGACGTTACAGTACTTCAAATAATTTGAATCCATAAGCCACAATGATGAAGTATTTTTCTTTGTGTTCCTGTAAAATCTATAAACGTTAAATTTCCAAAATTCATATAATTCGTGTGACGGTGATCTATAACATGTATATAAATTTCCAGCTCAATCGAATAAGGCATTTTGACGCTGTCGCATTTTAAAGAATTTGAGCCCATAGGGTACAATGATAAAGAATTTTTCGTTGTGTCTTTGAAAAAAAAAAAAAAAAAAAAAGGAAGAAAAGAAACTGTAAGTACTAGATTTACCAAAATCTATGCACTTCGTGAAATGGTAACCTATAACATGTGTATCGATTTTCAGCTCAATCGAATAAGGCATTTAGACGCTATTGCACTTCAAAAAGTTTGAACCCATCGGCCATATATAATTATAAGGAATTTTTCTTTGTGTCCCTGTAATAAAACTTTAAATGCTAGATTCCTCAAAATTTACATAGATCATACGAAGGAGATTTATAACATGCTTATAAATTTTCAACTCAATCGACGAAAGTATTTAGACGCTGTAGCACTTCAAATAGTTTCAGCCTATAGGCCATAAAATATTTTTTTTTGTTATGTAGCTGTTAAAAAAAAAAAAAAAAAAAAAAAAAAAAACTATAAGTGCTAGATTCACCAAAAGCTACACAGTTTATGCAACGGTGATCTATAACACGTATATAAATTTTCAGCTCAATCGAATAAGACATTTAGACGCTATCGCACTTCAAATGATTTCAGCTCATAGGCCATAATAATAAAGAATTTTTCGTTGTGCCCCTGTAAAAACACTATAAGTTCTACATTTACCAAAATCATTAGGGTTCGTGCTATGGAAACCTATAACACGTAAATAAATTTTTAGCTCAATCGATTAAGGCATTTAGACGCCATGGCACTTCAAGTAATTTCAGCCCATAGGCCATAATTATACAGACTTTTTTGTTCCGTCCCTGTAAAAAACTGTAAGTGCTAGATTCATGAAAAGCTACACAGTTTATGTAACGGTGACCTATAATATGTATATAACTTTTCAGCTCAATCGAACAAGATATTTAGACGCTATTGCGATTCAAATTCTTTCAGCCCACAGGTCATAATGATAAAGAATTTTTTGTTGTGCGCCTGTAAAAAAACTATAAGCGCTATATTCACCAAAATCAATAGGGTTTGTGCTATGGTGACCTATAACATACATGTAGAATCTTGGCTGAGCGTCTAGGGGTGGGGCAATGATGAGATGGGACTTAGATAACTAAACATTTATTACGTAACATACACAACACAGTTTAGACAAAGATAAAATGATAATAGCAGAATTTGTATCATTAACCAACTGCTGGTTTCGAGGCTTAACACACAGAACTAAGAAGTTCACTTCATCAGATTAACTATCACAAAGTAACATATGAGCACTCACTCGCTCTTATAATTCACAATAGTACCTACGCGCACTATTTTAAATGTGTGAGATTGAGGTATTGAGCCCTCCATGGCTCTACCAAACTATTAAGAGCACTTCAAGCTCTAATTAGAAGAAAATGACCATATCAGCCTTCGCGCTGACGGTCTCAACCGCTTTCCATGGCAGACAGATCTCAACTGACTTCCGTTCGTCCTCTCGTTGAAAGATGAGCATCAGAGGCAGCGCCATCTGTTGACTGTACAAGGAATGCGTCCCACAAAGCTCTGCTATCCTGACGCACGGTGCCCTCACCGTCGAATCAGCCTAGAATACTAAAGGATATCTGCAAAATACAATTAAAAAAAAAAAAAAAAAAAACGAAAAAGAGAAACAGACATTAAAAAAATTATATACATTAATATTCACAGTTAACTTTTTCTTTTTAGTTCATAAGTCTCTATCATTGGATTTTAGGTTAGAAGACACATATTCATGGTCCACAATTTCATATTGTCTGCTGAAGTACTAGTATGAATGGGACCTTCGTGATCACCTATCTTCTCGACTTCATATGTCTTTGGTCTTCACACGTAGAACTTTATAGGGACCTAAGAATTTTGGTCTAAGTTTCATGCCACTCCCAAACTGAGTTCGCTGAATGGCAACTAGATCATTAATTTTATACTCATGGGCTTTCTTTCTCTTCTTGTTGTAACATCTGTGATTTTCTTCTTGAATCTTAAGGATGTTTTTTCTTGCTTCTTCACGAATGGTGTTAAGATTATCAAGCATGGAATTTATCCTTTCCTCTTCGAGGAGCTCTAGTATTCTCTTATCTTCTTTCCTTCTCATTGTTACACCAGTGAGTAATTCAAAAAGAGTTCTTTTGGTACTTCTTGATACGGTGTAATTAATTGTTCTCTGGACAGCCTCAACAAACTTGTACCACTTGTTCGGGTCATCTACAGATAATTTGGATAATACAGGTATGATTGTTCGATGAAGTCTCTCGATTTAACCGTTTCCTCTTGGGATTCCCGTTGTGATAGTGTCATGTTCGATTCCCTCTGATTCACAGTAATCTGTAAAGTCCTTCGATGTATCCTAAATGATATTTTAAAAGTATTCTGATATCTTTACGATGAAAATATCCCTCAAAATGCACGTTTATGCGAAGTTTTGCCCTATTCTGCCATATTAAGCAAATCGTATTTCCAATGACTCACGAAATTTTTAAAATGGAAATTTCATAGTCAAGGGTGTTTATGTGAGTATCGTATATAATATTTTAAAAGTAGTCTGACATCTTTACGATGAAAATTTCTCTCAAAACCGACGTTTATGCGAAATTTTGCCGTTTTCTGCCATGTTAAGAAATTCGTAAATTTCGAATAATTTGCGAAATTTTCGAAGTAGCATGTTTATAGTTATTGGTGTTCATCCTGGCATCAAAACTGATATTTAAAAGCTGTTCTTACATCTTTACTATAAAAATACTTCTTTTCATGCACGTTTAAGAGAAATTTTGACATGTTAAAATTTTGACAAGAGAAATTCTCCCATGTTAAGAAATTCGCAAATTTCGAATAAGTTCTGAAGTTTTTTAATTAGAATGTTGCAAATTAATAAAGTTCTTGCCAGTGTCCTAAATAATATTTTTAAACTGATCCGACCTCTCTGCAATTATTTGTTTGTGAGATATCGTGTACAGAGACTAGCAAACTAACGGACTAACACACTAACAGACACACTACAGACGGGCATTATACCCATTTTGATATTTTTGGATTCCTCACACCCCAAAACGTATAAAAAAGTCAAAAAACCGAGGTCGAAAATTTTCACGATTACCTCAGTTCCCCATACGTATAGTATGATGGGGAACTAAAATCGTATAGAATAGTATATATCTCTGAAAGGGAAAGTCGTATCAAAACCAAAGTTGGAGGTGTATATACTATATTAGACATCATGATAATTCCAAATATAAATTTGCAACATTCTACGACTATTCTTTTTTGAGCTATTCGAGATACAAACTCCATTTCGTAAATCATGACTACAGTACTTTTCTTATATATAATGTTCGGTAAGTAAAAATGATAATAGTCTCATTGATTTACAAAAAATAAACCAATCAAATAAATAAAAGTTTTAAAAGAGTTAGATTGTTAACTAGAAATTTAAGTTGACACTTATGAGAATGATTGCACATTTTAAAATATGCATCTACGGTGGGCACTGTATTATAAATATGTGCTTTGGACAGAAATTAATATTACTTCATAAAATATAATATCATTAATGTCCTACATATCAAAGCAAGCTTCGACACTCCTGTTTCCAAAAACCTCAGGAAGGAACTCATTGTTTAATAAAATCTTTTTGTAAAAAAACTAGTTGGCATAGGTGGACTCTGCTCAGTTCCCCATCATATTTATGTTCTCAGAAATTTCTAGTGCGAGACATATTACTAGTGGATCTGCAGATCAGGAGCCTCAACGTCCTATTTGCATCAGACATTATTCAATAGGTCATTTTTATTTATTCCTTATTATATAATAGTATATATTGATTCGATCGACTTATTACCAAAATCAAATACATTCCTGAGGAGGGCGGCAGCCCCCCTCAACCCCCCGTTGTATCTCTCTTTGTATACCTATTTGTATATGATATAAAGTGTTACGAAATTGTAAATAATTGCATTTATTTTTGTATAAATTCTTTCAAAGAGGTTTAGTAAGTTGATAAAATGCTAATTTTGTGCCTTTATAGTCGTTTTAGCGTTAAAATAGCCAAATTTTCCTTTAAAAACGCATTAAAAAGCTCCTATAAGGGAAGAAATAAATTTGGCGCCAAATTTGGCGACTATTTCCCTCCTTGGCGATTTTTTTGGCGATCTTGGCGAGAAAATCCTTATTAGGGATATACCAAATATGGAAGCTCTAATCTCATTGGCTGATGTGATACGAGAATTTTCCAGAACAGTCTGTTTTCGATAGAAAAGTATAAAAGGAGCATTATTTTTGCCAAGGCGGTCAGTCTCAGATCTATATCAGTTTCGTCAAATGCTTGCTCAATGGGCTCATGAATATGTGTACCAAATTGCAAGTTAATAGCGTTATTTTGGGGGCCGCTATCGCGGTACATACAAATTCTTCCCATAGGCCATAATGGTAAAAAAAACTTTGGCGTGTCCCTGTACACGAACTTACAAATGGAATGCACACCGAAAACTATACAGCTAATTTCGTGGGCATCATGAACATGTGTACAAAATTTCAAGTCAATAGCGTGTTTTTTGCGGCCGCTATCGCATGACAGACAGACAGACAGACGGAATCCAAAATCCTTTTGAGTCTCAACAGAGGGCCTCCATTCACATTTCGGCAAAAATTGGAAGTCAATAGCTTGATTTTTGCGGTGGCTATCGCGGTACATACAGATTCTTTCCATAGGCCCTAATCATAAAAAATCTCTGGCGTGTCCCTGTACACGAACTACAAATGGAATACACACCTAAAACTATACAGGGCTCATGAACACGTGTACCAAATTGCAAGTCAATAGCGTGATTTTTGTGGCCGCTATCGCGGTACATACAAATTCCTCCCATAGGCCGTAATGATAAGAAAAACTTTGGCGTGTCCCTGTACACAAATTACAAATGGAATACACACCCAAAACTATACAGCAGATTTCGCGGGGCACATGAACACGTGTACCAAATTGCAAGTCAATAGCGTGATTTTTGTGGCCGCTATCGTGATACATATAAATTTCTCCCATAGGCCGTAATGCTAAGAAAAATTTTGGCGTGTCCCTGTATACGAACTACAAATGGAATACATACCAAAAACTATACAGCTGATTTCGTGGGGCTCATGAACATGTGTACCAAATTTCAAGTAAATAGCGCTTTTTTGGCGGCCGCTATCGCGCGACAGACAGACAGACAGACACAGCCCAAATCCGTTTTGAGTCTCAACAGAGGGCCTCCACTGACGTTTCGGCAATAATGTTAAAAGAAATCAATTTGACCAAAGCTTCATACAGTGACAGAATGAAATCCCAGCCTAATAGGCTATCCACCGTTCATTTCGATATATTTATCTTATTCTAATCTATTAATATATTTTATTAGGGTCAATTTCGTTGTTTAGTTTTCATGCTACTATTTCCAATGCAATAATCTTCAAATTCATATTTATATGAAAAATTTACAATTTCGCTATGTTGATAAAATCGTAAATTACGAATAATTTACGAAATTTTCCTATTAGAATATTTGTATTCAATCATGTTCAAACAAATATCATAAACGTAATTTTGAAGTTGTCTAACGTATTTAGGATCCTCAAAATGGAAGTTTATGCTCAATTTTGCTTTATTCTGACATGTTAAATAAATCGTAAATTCCAAATAACTTACGAATTTTTTAAATTGAAAAAATCAGTCTATGATATCCATGCCAGTATCCTAAATATTATTTCGAAAGTGGTTTGACATCTTTACGATGAAAATATCCCTCAAGATTGACGTTTATGTGAAATTTTGCTCTTATTCAGCCATGTTAAGAAATTCGTAAATTTCCAATAACTTACGAAATCTTTATATTGGAAAATTCATAGTCATTAATATTCATGCCAGTGTCCTAAATAATGTTTCAAAAGTAGTCTGACATCTTTACGATGAAAATATCTCTCAAAATTGACGTTTATGTGAAATTTTCCCCTATACTGCCATGTTAAGAAATTCGTAAATTTCCAGTAACTTGCGAAATTTTCAAAGTAGCATATTTATAGTTACTGATGTTCATTCCGGCATCAAAACTGATATTTTAAAACTGGTCTGACATTTTTACAATAAAAATTTTTCATTTAATGCACGTTTAAGTGATTTTTTGTCCTATTCTCCCATGTTAAGAAAATCGTAAATTTCGAATAACTTACGAGGTTTTTAAAATCGAATGTTGCAAATGAATAGGGTTCTTGCCAGTGTCGAAAGTAATATTTTAAAACTGATCTGACCTCTCTGCGACAATTTGTTCTTGAGATATCGTGTACACAGACTAACAAACTAACGGACTGACCCACTAACAGACTAACACACTAACAGACTAACAGACACCCTACAGACAGACACCATAGAAATTTTGTCATTTTCGGATTCCTCACACCTGAAAACGTGTAGAAAAGTAAAAAAACCGAGGTCGAAATTTTTCACGATTACCTAAGTTCCCCATACCTATAGTATGATGGGGAACTAATAGAACCGACTCCAAAAAGCAACTACTATTCAAGCAACTAAAAAAAAAATAATAATAATAATTTTACACATATTTCACATTTTAATAAAAACATGAAAATCTGACATTGACAGATTTTAATTTAGTGCCAGAGGCCTACTGCTAAACTTGTTAATATCGACAAATTCTTCTTTATTTAATTCGTGACGATCTAAATTCCATGATAAAGTTTTCATTAAATCAAACCAATGTGTTTCAGCTGCAGATATTGTAATAAATAACGTTGGAAGTCCAAACTGTCTTATAGCTGCAAAACAATGTTTTTTCTCTTTTTCCCAATGAGGGGGAGGTGTGCCTTGGGGGGGACTCATGTCAAAGGTGTGCCTTGGGGGGGGACTCATGTCAAAGTTGTACCTTGGGGGGGACTCATGTCAAAGTTGGGCCTTGGGGGGACTCATGTCAAAGTTGTACCTTGGGGGGGACTCATGTCAAAGTTGGGCCTGGGGGGGACTCATGTCAAAGTTGTGCCTTGGGGGGGACTTCATTCAATAAATCCCCATTCAATAAACCGACTGAAATAGGCCCTTAGCACTATTAAGAGTGTATTATAAAAATTCGACAACGCTGTACCGACTGAAATAGGGGTACCTTGGGGGGGGACTCATGTCAATGTTGGGCCTGGGGGGGGACTCATGTCAATGTTGGGCCTGGGGGGGGACTCATGTAAAAGTTGGGCCTGGGGGGACTTCATTCAATGCTGGGCCTTGGGGGGACTTCATTCAATAAATCCCCATTCAATAAACCGACTGAAATAGGCCCTTAGCACTAATTAAGAGTGACCTATAAAAATTCGACAACTGTACCGACTGAAATAGGCCTCTAGCACAAAAAAAAAAAAAAAAAAAAAAAAAAATTGGTACGAAATGAAACTGTAAATTGCGGCTTAAAGTAATAAAATAATTTCCTTCGCCAAACAACCTATAACACTACAATTAATCATAACTTTTGAAGTCAGCGCATAATTAAATAAAATTTAATTAGTTTTTAAAGGTTTGTTTTTAGATCGGTAGCAACAAATGCTGTTGTCTCGAATGATCCATTTTCATGTTTCCTTTATTATTTTATCACTGTATACAATTGGTCCATTAGTAACATCTACATAGAACAGTGAACATCCTTCAGAATGCGGTATTTATGTTTCTACGAAATTAGAGTTTCCTTTGCAAATTTGGTATAACTTTGATAAATATCATCCTTAACGGCCCTCTTCACTTACCGTCGCCGGAAACTCGAGACAATGTTATTCTATGGGAAATTTTCTTTACAAATAACTTATTAACTAATACATATTTTTAAATTCTGTTTTCACATTCAGAAAATTCCCAACTGTTAAACTGACGGACCTTTTTTAAAAATGTATTTTTTTAATTTTTAATATTTTATTTTGAAATTTCAAAATGAAAATTTTCACATATTGAAAATTCGTATTTTGCAGCTATACTTTTTTTAAAAAAGACCCGTCAATTTAACAGTTGAGAATTTTCAGAATGTGAAAACAGAATTTAAAAATGTGCATTAGTTAATAAGTTATTTGTAAAGAAAATTTCCCTTGGAATAACATTAGCTTCGGCTTCCGGCGACAGTGAGTGAAGAGGGGCCCTTAATGGCTTTTGGATTTGGCGATCACAACGTAATGCCGAAATATTCACGGAAGATGTAAATTTTCATAATGTATACTGTACGATGTATTGTTTCATATTCTTGATTACCCTCTTAATATACCTTATCAAAATAATAATGATATCCAAAAGAAATTAAATATGGTTGCCAGATAATTTTGCGATTTTTCTTTCGACAAGGACGTCAGATACCAGCATCTTAGCCAACTTTTGCTGCTTACGAAATCTTATTTCTTTTCTTGAATCAAAGTAGTTTTCGGCTGCGTTTTGCAGGTGACAATGTGAGATGTTTATTTTGAATAGGATTTGATTTTTTTATTGAATAAAGGTATCAATTTTTATTTAATTTTGCGCCGACTTCAAAAGTTATGATAAATTGTAGTGTTATAGGTTGTTTGGCGAAGAAAATTATTTTATACTTTTAGGGACAATTTATAGTTTCATTTCGTACCATTTTTTTTAAATTTATTTATTATTTTTTTAATTGCTTGATTAGTAGTTGCTTTTTGGAGTCGGTTCCATTTCTTTACAAAAATATTTTATTTTTCTCTTTTCAGTGAAAACTTATTCATAAAGCAGAACATCAAAAGACGTTCGACGGCAGTTTCACAAATCACAACTTCCAAGAAAAGTGACATAATCATAATCCAAAAAATGGTTTATGTCACTGAAAAATGCATGAAATGCACCCAATGTGAACAAAAAAGTTACATCTCCATCTACAATGTTATCCACTCGAGAGACAGTTAAATTAAAATGCTAAATTAAAATGTCTTTAGAGATGTAAAGAACGGACACGCTGTATTCATAACCAAAAATTCTGTTAGGCATATATATTGAACTTTAGAGTGAATACGTGTCACCCGCTGCGCTGGAAATTGCGAAGCGTAAAGTTCAAACAAAGAGCAAAATATGCACTGCAGCTGACGGACAGAAGTTTCAACATGGATACTTACACATTCTGCTTTTAGCAGTGTAGCTGCATGCGTTCAGCAGTTAGAGTGAGAACAGACTTTTGTGAGTATCCTGTAATTTGTTTATATCTTAATGAAATTACAATGTAACCTATTACAGGCCAAGATCATTACGACAACAAAAAAAGTATTAAAATTAAATCATCTCTTACGAAGTTATAAGCTAACAAATTTCAACAACAACAACAACAATGAGAAACATGGTTTGTATTGAGAACTTCTTCCTTTATGATGTCGGTTTAAAACGTCTATGCGTTAATCGATGTGACTGCTTACAATAACCATACTTTGAATTTTACATAGCATAAATGTCAACCCCTACGCTACAACATATGCAATGTCGTTCAAGTGTGCACAAAATAGGAAATTGTGAACAGACAAATGCACGTTTTAAGCGTTCTGTTTTTAACATTAATGTCTAAACTATCTTTTTGTACTAAATCGATGATGCTCTGCAATTTTATAATTCACTTTTTTCCCCTGTCTTGAACCGTTTCCGAGATAGGAACGGTAACTCCACCGTTTTCCACCAAGTGGCGCTGTAGGCGGTTGAATCGCGTTGCACATATCCACTTTACTATACCTACATACCATTTTTATGACTATAGCTGCAGCTGTTCAGCAGTTAAAAGAGTTGGGACTGACTTTTTTGGGCACCCTGTATTTTCTTTTGGTCGTAAAGATATTACAATGGGGCCTATTTCAGACCAAGACCTTTACAATAAAATAAAAAGTATAAAAATCGGATCATCCGTTCAGAAGTTATGAGCTAACAAACAAAAACAAAAACAAAAAAACATACGCTTTGTATTGAGAACGTCCTCCTTTTTAAGTCGGTTAATTAGAGCATCTCTTACGAAGTTATAAGCTTTCAAACACCAACAACAACACATAGCTCGAATTAAGAACACCCTCCTTCCTGAAGTTGGTTGAAAACGACTTTGCGCTAATCGATATGACCGCTTACAGTAACAGTATTTTGAACCACAGAGTATACGTGTCATCCGCTACGCTGCAAAGTGTGCAACGTAGTTCAAGTGTGCACAGTGTAGGAAATTGCGAACAAACAACTGCACGTTTTAAGCGTTCTATTTTTAGCAATAATGTCTAAAAACTGTCTTTTCGTAGTAAATCGATGATGCTCTATAACTTCGTAATTAACTTTTCTCCCATCGTGAACCGTTTTTGAGTTAGGAGCGCTAATTCCACTGTTTTTCACCAGATGGCGCTTTATTTTCTTTAGATTGTAAAGATATTACAATGGGACCTACTTTAGACCAAAATGTTTACAACAAAACAAAAAGTATCCAGTAATCCTATTTTGAACTATATAGCGTATGTCTCACGAGCTACGCTACAACGTGTGCAATGTAGCTCAAGTGTGCATAGGGTAAGAAATTGCGAACAAACAAATGCACGTTTTTAGCATTATTTTAGCATCAATGTCTAAACTATTTTTTCGTAATAAATCGATGATGCTCTGCAATTTTATAATTCCCTTTTTCCCCCTGTCGTGAACCGTTTCCGAGATAGGATCGCTAGCATGAATGTCTAAACAAACTTTTTGTACAGAATCGATGATACTTCTCAACTTTGTAATTCACTTTTTTCTCTAGAACCGTTTTCGAGATAGGAACACTAACTCCTCTATTTTCCATCAGGTGGCGCGGCAAGCGGTTTAACCTTGTACTGCATGGCTACTTTTCTATACTTACATACCATTTTTATCACTTTAGCTGCAGCCGTTTAGCAGTTAAAAGAGTTGGGACTGATTTTTTTGGGCACCCTGTATTTTCTTTAGATTGTAAAGATATTACAATGGGACCTATTTCAGACCAAGTCCTTTTCAACAAAACAAAAAGTATAAAAATCGGAGCATCCGTTCAGAAGTTATGAGCTAACAAACGAACAAACAACAACAACAACAACAACAACAACAACAAAAAAAAAAAACATACGGTTTGAATTGAGAACCTTCCTTCTTTTTTGAAGTCGGTTAAAAATGAAATTCATTTCTTTCTCGGTACAAATAATTCTTTCTTCGTGAGATTTTTCTTGAGCGTCTTACCAGTTAAACGACTAAAAAGAATAACTTAGAATTTTTAATGACTTAAGTCAACCCTCTGGAGACTATTCTCAGATAGTACATGCAAAATTGTTCGCGAGAATTCCATTCCAAATAAAATATTAGCAAAAATATCGATATCGATTTTACAAAAAAAAAATCCTGACGTGATGGAAAAAAATGGAGGTCATTTTCGAAATCAGCACATCAAAAAATATAAAAATCCGCGAAAACTTCTCTAGTACTTTTCAAAAAGTTCAATTTCGCAGGCCTGTGTTATTTTTTGCTAAGGTAAGTTTCGCTCAAAGGCAACGAGAAATCATAGTCAGTAATAACCATGTACCTAATGTTACAAGATGAAGTTTAACAAATGACAAATAAATTTTCAGTTACGTTAAGCACACGAATGCACTGAAAGAAGTAGAAGGATCTAAACGACATTTCAGGAGCGCTGAATTAAACTTAAAAAAAAAAAAAATCTAGTATGTTGTGGTTACCACAAGACTTTCTTCTATATTTTCGTATACGAATTCACTAATAAGAGCGAATAATTTATTAAAACTATTATTTATTAAAATTATCTAACATGATGAATGCAAACGATTTTCATCTTAGAAAGAAGTAACACTAAATAACCAAAGAAGTACACTTTTATTGTCTATAAATAACACCTTAAAAAGTTATATGCCATACAAGCTGAGATATAGCCTTCCCGTTATCGAGGAAATTTCTAGTATAGTAGCGTCATCTGTTGGCCTATAAGAATCAACTTGAATCAACATAATGTCTCATAATAGACTTCTACCGTATCAAGTTTTGTTTGATTATACGCAATAGAACCTGAGATAATAGCCTTTTCTTAAATTGTAGAAATCGCTGTGTAGTAGCGCCACCTGTTGAGCGGTTGACACCAAAAGATGATATGTACTAATGTATGTCAAGGTGCACCTATACATAAATTTGTATGCAATTCTGTGCAGTAGTTCCTGAGATACAGCCTTCACTTAAACTGCGGAAATCGCTATTTAGCAGCGACCCCTGTCATCTGATATGCATTCAAATTGAATCAGCATAATGGCTCATAATGACCTTCTTAGATATCAAGTTTTGTTTGATTATACGCAATAGAACCTGAGATATAGTCTCCCCTTAAATTGCGGAAATCGCTGTATAGCAGCGTCACCTGCTCAGCCGTTGACACCAAAAGTTGATAGACACTAATCTACGTCAAGATGCCTCTACATATATATATATATATATATATATATATATATACATATATATTTCTATACAATTTGGGGCAGTAGTTCCGGAGATACAGTTGCCACAAAATTTTTGTCACACACACAGACAGACATTTTCTAAAAATGGTAAGATCGTGTTCTAGATCTCTCTAAACGTGTAAATCCGTTGAAAACAGGAAGTCGAAAATTTTTACGAATCCAATACTTTTTTCTATTGAATATAGAAGAAAGTAAAAAAAAAAGCACTTTAGAACGGAATATTTATTCATTTTTTTGACTGATTCGACAACTTTGAGAAACAACGTAGATATAGCATTTCAAGAATGAATTACAGAAATGGCCTTTTCAGGATAATGAAATGTTTCTAACCATCCGTATTTACCATTTCTAAAACATCACTCACGAGCCACTACTGGCTGGAAGTTAAATTGCTTTGTCAAATTACAGCGCGATTGAACTAATTTATAACATTTTTGGGTATATAAATATATTTATTTAAACAATAATTTTGAATTATAAATTGTATAATAATGAGCATCATCTGTCAGGGATAGTTCCGGTTAGACCACTTCAAAACAGAAACTTTTGGCAGTCATTTTATCTTCCATTTGTTCAACTTACGGAAATATACATATAATATGTTTTGTATCGCACCTGTTCTTATTTATTTCTTCTAAAAACTTTAAAAAAATTTCAATTGTAATGTTTAAAGGTCTAAATTAAATATAACGGATCACTGGCTATTATAAACAACGCATTACCGGATAAAAACAAACCAATATTGTTGCCATTCGGAAAATACGAATTCCAAATGGACGACTCTTTAATTCCGAATGAATAACGCTTCCATGGAGGATCAAAATTGTGATGGCATGTCCCCGGACCACCTCTAGGGGTGTGTCCCAGACCGTCGCCAATTGCCCATCTGCGCAGCATTAGTGCGACGTAAAACCCAACCAACCGAATGAACAACTCTTTGACCGTTTCATTAAAAAAAAACTTAAAATATTTCTAAAACATATTAAAGCCTCAAAACTCTTAAAATATTTGTAAAAACATATTAAAGCCTTTAAATATTTTTATCAAGCTTCATTGTTTGTTTACATTGTAAGGTATGAGTGGCGTCGAGTTAAGTAAGTAAATGTCGCCAGTTGATTTTAGTTTTGAAATTAGTGTAAAATGATAGCGTCGAGTTAGGATAGAATGTTTGGTTGGGCAAATAAAGGTCACCAGTTGAAATTAGTATTGAAAGTAGTCTAAGGTGAAAAATGTCGAGTCAAGGTAAAATGTTCGGTTGAGAATGAGAAAGTCCCTAGCTGGATCATGTATATTTTGGCGATGTTGTGGGTTAGATAGCTGATTGGAGGTATCGAGTAGAGGTGAATCTGGGTTCGCATGGAGTATCTGTAGTTATTGGATGGATAGTTGGAAAATTTGAAAAGAGGATCTACGTAAAAAAGTATTTTGGTAAAACGAAGTGAATCGTTTTTTCTTATTATGAGGACTTTAAATAGAGCACTTAATGGAACACTGGGATGTGTTGTCGGGCCTATATTTTTTGACAACCAGCAGTTTTTTTTATTGTCATTCATATTTATTGATCGGGTAGAATTTTTTTAATTTCAGAACGAAAATTATAAAATATAGAAACACATTTGATTTATAAATAAAAATTGAAAATACATTTAAATGATCAGGTGGTAATCTCATGATCTAAACGTTATTTTCGAGATTTATCGTTCACATTCCGTCATTTTTGACGGGGTTATATACTAGTTATTGTAGAAAAAATCATTATATATGAAGCTGGTCTTTGGGAAGGATGCTCACAAAATCAACATAAAATAAATTGTTTATACACAAAGAATGTTCTTACTTAAGACTTTGCGCGATAATAAAACTACATCTACTGACGACTTGACATGGAAAACTGATATACCACCACATAACTTTGTCATTAAATATAAATATCTAAAATAACAAATTCTAAATCACAATAATTATCAACAGTTACACGAATTTCTCTTTTTCACTACAATTATAGGACGGTCAGAATGTTGAAAAAATTATTTAGCAGATGGGACGCCTTGTGGCATTCTACGTTATTGAATTTCCAAATAAAATTCGTAAGTAAATGGCCACTTACACTGGTGGACAATTGCTAAGGACGAATGACAATAAGGAAAGGGCATGTTTACAAACAAACGCTCCGTCAATCAATCTTTGCCACTCTCGAGTGGCAAAAGATCAATCTCTAGAGAAGAGAAATGCCAATGTTTTGCCACTTTACCCATAATTTGACTGCGAGTGACGTCACGTGCCCTTTCCTTATAGCTTAGTTATTGTCATCCGTCCTTAGCAATTGTCCACCAGTGTCAATTAATCTCTGATATTTAAAACTTCAAAGCAAAAATAACTGCCAGTCTAAAAGCAGTTAATTAGATCGCTGATGAATCTTTATATGCACTTAATATATATATATATATATATATATATATATATATATATATATATATGTGTGTGTGTGTGTGTGTGTGTGTGTAAAATCACAGGATTTGACAATATAATTTTATGGGAAATGACCATTTTGTTGCCTAAATGATTATAGTCGGTAAATTGATGTCATGAAAGTATAATTTTAGAATACTGGCTTTATTTTAGGAACAAAAGCTGCCAATCTACGTAATTTGCTCAAATCTGCCATTAAACTGTATTTTTACGGTAAAATTCCTTCAAATATAAAGTGTTAGCTTTTCAGTGACGTCACATAAGAATCCTTCCGTATTTGAAACTGAAAATATAATTGTAGTTTTATTAGTTGAGCGAGTTTATTTATACATTCATACAAATGGCTATTGATATAAAAGAGCTGTTGTTTTCCTAATTTAATTCATAGAATTTATTCAAAGTTGTATGTTTGTCACAACTTAAAATTACGGGAAGAATACCTCATTTATGGCCCAAATGTATTTTTATGGGCTTTGCTTGGAACCTCTGCTGCTGGGCGTTGCCCGTAATCTAGCTTTAATTTTTTTACTGGGTGAAATTTACATCAGATACAATCTTTCATGTTTGTTAGATACATTCACTGATATGCCCATATTTTCATTCAGAATATTAAACAAAATCAAAATTCTTGTTAAATAAAATCAAATTAGACCAGGTTTATTCGCGCATAGGTATTTTAGTAATAATATTACAGATGATATTGCAAAGAAAGCGAATAAATGTATACGTGAGGCAAATTGTTAAAACAGCGACTGTTTCCCTTATAAAAAAACTGTTCATGAGATAGTATGTACTAATGACTCTCATACAGAACTTCATCTGGTAGCGGCTTAATTAAAATATGCATACTCATTACAAAAATCTACTTTTTAATGGGAGAATAAATTTTTATCATTATATTTTGTATAATATATGATTTATTATTTTTGCTGTTAATCCTCTATGTGAAATACATTTCTTTTATAAGAATTTGAAGAATGATATGCACTCTGTCCTACTGCTAAAATAAATATTTAACAGATTTTCCATGATATAAAAGATTTATATTTGCATTTTGATATTGGACTTATTTAAAAAATAAAAATCGAAGTTTCTAACGTTACGTCATATTTCATCTAGTAAAAATTATGAAGTTAGATAAATATATGTCTTTTCTTATAAAGTTACAGTCGGCTGCAAAATTATTCGAGCACTAGCCAATAATTCCTATATTTAGAAAGTACACTTAAGACTGTTTTGCTAAGTAAATCCTTGTCGAATCATGTTATTAGACTGATTAAGAACATGACTCGACAAGTATTTATTTAACAAATCTGTATTAAGTGTACTTTTTTTTTTGGTAAGGATTATTGCTAGTGCTCGAATAATTTTGCAGCCGACTGAGATAAATATATGTCCTTTTCTTTCCTCAAAGAAAATATAAAAGTTTAAACGTAAAATGAACTAAAGTAATATTTTCAAGTATTTTCAAGTGTAGATGAAAGAAATGTGATCGAAGCATAGGCGAAATGAATAAAGTAAAGAAAGCAATATATAAAATATGTCATTTTAAATTTGAAACGAATTTGATGTTTTTAGATTAAAATATGTCTTTTTTTAAAGAAAAAAATTCCTTGAAATAAAGTATTAAAGTGAAAATGAAATTTATTCGGGAATAAAGTAAAAAATAACTATATGAAATGCTTTTTCCTGCCATATGACTAAATATTTTTTACTAATTATCTTGAAATATATATTATGTTCTTTTCTGCATATATTGTTTTACAGTTTTCTAAATCATTGTGATTTTTAAACATAAAGAGAGAAAGAAGAAGACAAAAATGTTTTGTAAATTATGTTCTAGAGGATTCAAGATGTTCGATTTTTGTGCATATTTCTTTTCAAATGTTTTATTTTTTTTTATTTGGGGTTTATCTAGTACTTATGACATTTAGCAGTACTAGTATTTACGATTTTCAGTGTGTTAAAAAAGTAGGGCACCTGCTAATACCTGTTATTTCATTGATTGCATATGCATATTACTAAAATAATAAGTAACTGTTTTTCATTAACGTTTTTGTTGAGAAATACATATTTTTTAAACCTTTCGGATGCTTAAAGAAATATTTTTAAAAGGTCAAATTTTCGCATACATTTTTGGTAACTGTGGTAGATTTTCCGTATATATGTATAAATAAATAAATAAATGTATATATATATTTATTTATTTATTTGACCAGTACTTATACTATCAAGAACTTTATCAGTCTTTCAAAACACTTTCAGAATATCCCTAATACCAGTTTTATAATGGTTTTTTCGAGTGAAAATCTGTTTTCACTAGTGTCCTAATAAGTGGTGCTTTCTGCTGTCAAGAAAAAGAGATTACATGATTTTTACTTCAAATTTTTTAAATACAAGAGTTATTATCCCTTACCTGTATTTATTTATCGCAATGAGCTATTTTATTCTAAGAAAAATTCTATCATCAATAGGAAGGGTTTGCCATAAATTCTCTTCTCTCACCAAATCTCGCTGATATTAAGATGCATTATTTTGAGTAAGAACTCTTTATGAAAATATGTTTTTTTTTTCCCCACCCGTTACGCTGATAAAACATTTTCCTTGATCGACAGCTATATTCAGTTCATTCAAATTGAAAACAATGTTCACTATCTTTCATCAACTCCCTTGTATCTTGCGCAAGGGGGCTTCTCTATTACCAAATGACTTCAGTTCCTTTACCTCCTCATACTTAGTTTTGTCATTTACTCAAAAAATGGTCTCTCTTGTATTATGATTTCAAAATAACTAGCTGGAACCCGTCGAATTCGACGGTCACTTTATTGACCGTAATGTTTCAAAAATCGTCGCATCATTATTTAAATGTATTTCAAGTTAAAATATCTAATAATAATTTACGACATTTCACTTAAAAAAAAGAAATTCGAAAAAATGCTTAGAAATACTATATATGACATCACTTTCTACAAAGTACTGTCAATGTGACGTCAAACTGACTCCAAATAAACAGTTGCTATCTTTTATTTTCTATTTCGTTTAATACTAAGACTACATGTTAGCTGACCCGCCCGTCGTTGTCCGGGCATATGATAATAACCTTAAATGAACCTTAAATTTGTATGATTTTATATCTTAAACTCGATTTTGTTTGAATTTCTATTTTTAAATAAAAGCATCGCGAAAAAATAAATAATCAGATGTAACAACAACAACAACAACAAAAAATTACCTTGAACCGAACGAAACACTGCCTTGTGACCACGGTGCCTGCGGCAGTGCATACGTCGGCCGCTAATAACATAAAAAAAATTTCCAAAATTAACCTGGAACCAAACGAGCCCGACTGGCGTTGCCCGGGTCCGTGATAATAACCTTAAATGAACCTTAAGTTTGTATGATTTTATATCTTAAACTCGATTTTGTTTGAATTTCTATTTTTAAATAAAAGCATAGCATCGCAAAAAATAGTCAGCTGTAACAAAACAATTACCTCGAACCGAATGAAGCTCTGCTTTGTGACCCCGGTGCCTGAGGCAGCGCATACACGGACGGCTAATAACATGAAAAAATTCGCAAAAATTAACCTGGAACCAAACGAACCCGACCGGCCTTGCCCGGGCCAATGATAATAACCTTAAATGAACCTTAAATTTGTATGTTTTTATATCTTTAACTCTATTTTGTTTGAAAATTTCTATTTTTAAATAAAAGCATCACGAAAAAAATAATCATCTGTAACAAAAAAATTACCTGAAACCGAACGGAACTCGGGCTCGTGACCCCGGTGCCTGCGGCAGCGTATATGCGGGCCGCTAATAACATGAAAAAATTCCTAAAAATTAACCTTGAACCGAACGAACCTCTGAATCGTGTTTCCGCTGCCTGTGGCTGCGGCACCGTATAGCAGGCATGCTACGCACGCGCTGCAAAATCCACTTTCCTCCACCAGGGCGCAGTATGTTGTATACGAATATCACCAATCGCCTTGAATTTCCAAGACCTTTCAAATAAGGTGTCACATGGTGGTGTCAACTGCAAAATCTTTTAGTTGCACTTTCCGTCGCCAGGGGGCACAGTGTGTTCTGCACGAACATCACCAACAGTCAGGAAATACCAAGACCATAAAAAAAGATGTAACATGATAGGGCCTACTACAAAATCACCTAGTTAGATTTTTCACCACCAGGGGGCGCACTATATTGTATACAAACATCCCCAATCAACATGAAATTTCAAGATCTTTATCACCAATCGCCTTGGATTTCCAAGACCTTTCAAATAAGATGTCACATAGTGGTGTCAACTGCAAAATCCTTTACTTGCACTTTCCAGCGCCAGGGGGCACAGTTTGTTCTGTACGAACATCCCCAACGGTCAGGAAATACCAAGACCTTTAAAATACGGTGTAACATGATGGGGTCTACAACAAAACCACCTAGTTCCATTTTTCACCACTAGGGTGCGCACTATATTGTATACGAATATCACCAATCAACATGAAATTTCAAGACCTTTAAAATGAGGTGCTACATGTGTGGGTCTAGAACGGATTTCCCCCTCAAACTAATATTCCCCCTCCCCCCTCCCCAAATCTATTTTCCCCCTTTCCCCCCTTTAAAATCGAAAATTCCAAATTCGCAGAAAGTGAATTTTTAGTATTCGAGTCTAGTCCCTCCATGTACAATTTCTTCACCGTGAAGTAATTTGGAGCTGAGTTATGCTCGCCAACGTGTGTTTAACCCCTCCCCCTCGGGGGGGAACCGTTCGACTTTTTTTATTTTTTTTTTTGATGACACATCTACAGACCAAGACCTTTTATTAGACACCTCAACCAAATTTTTACACCTAGCCGTTCTCTCAATTTAGTGGAGACAGATAAAAACACGTTTGAAATTAATATATAGATTTTCTCACATACCAATAAATTGACATTTGCCTTCTTCCTATAGACATGCATGACGTTTGTGTTATTTATAGCATTTCCCGACAATGTGTTTTATTTAACATTAGTCAAACCAAACGTAGTCTTAAATTATGCTTAAAAGAATATATAATTTATGTCCGGAATTTATAAACAAACAAATTTAATGTATCTAAACATTCATAAGGGAATAGTCACATTTTATAAATAATTCAGCTAAAATTATACGAAGTCCGGAATCTGCACGTGGAATAGATTTCTCTGAACCTGTTACATTTGTAAGGATATTAATAATATTGTCCAATGTAAATTCGCGGACCCGCCCTCTGTCAAATTATTGGAGAATTTTCATATAATCCGAGATTTATTGAATTTATACTTCTGTTTGAGCAGCACTTTTTTCCCTATTTTTGGTTGGCTAATACTTCACAACCCCCCCCCCCCCAATTGCATTGGTTTTCATCTGTCCCTAGAATCCGGTTACCTACGCATATATAGGAGCCTTATTAATTTTTTATTTTATCCACTGATAATAGTATACTTAATGATATCGAAACAGTTGTCTACATTTGTAATAATTTTTGAAGGAATTCTGTACTTTAAAATATTTCCTTTTTGTTCAAAAAAATATTGGCATTTTGACGCATTAGCTACCATATAATCTTCTTTAATAATTATTTTTTTTGCAGAATTTTTCTAAAAATATAACATTTTTCTTTTAAATACTTCGATAAAGTAAAACTAGTTGGCATAGGTGGACTCTGTTCAGTTCCCCATCATATTTATGTTCTCATAAATTTCTAGTACGAGACATATTATAATCATGTTAAAAGAAATGAATTTGACCAAAGCTTGATACAGTAACAGAATGAAATCCCCGCCTAATAGGCTATCCACCGTTCACTTCGATATATTTATCTTATTCTAACCTATTAATTTTTTTTATCGGGGTCAATTCCGTTGTTTAGTTTTCCTGCTACTATTTCCAATGCAATAATCCTCAAAATTCATATTTATATGAAATATTTACAATTTCGCTATGTTGATAAAATCGTAAATTACGAATAATTTACGAAATTTTCCTATTAGAATATTTCACTTTTAAAAATGATTTCTTAAAAATGAGCTACATTGTCTCAAAATAGCTCCGAAACAATATATGCTTAAATTTGAGAAACCATGTGCTCATTTTTGAGTATATTGACATGTGAAACGTGGGGATATTTGGATTCTTATTGGTCAACTCCATTTTTGAGCATGTCAATACACTCAAAAAATGAGTAAATGGTTTCTCAAATTGAAGTATATATTGTTTCGGAGCTATTTTGAGACAATTTAGCTCATTTTTAAGAAACCATTTTTAACAGTGTTGTATTCAATCATGTTCAAACAAATATCATAAATGTAATTTTGAAGTTGTCTAATGTATTTATGATCCTCAAAATGGAAGTTTATGCTCAATTTTGCCTTATTCTGACATCTTAAGTAAATCGTAAATTTCAAATAACTTACGAATTTTTTAAATTGGAAAAATCATAGTCTATGATATTCATGCCAGTATCCTAAATAATATTTCGAAAGTGGTTTGACATCTTTACGATGAAAATATCCCTCAAGATTGACGTTTATGTGAAATTTTGCTCTATTCTGCCATGTTAAGAAATGCGAAAATTTCCAATAACTTGCGAAATTTTAAAAGTAGCATATTTATGGTTACTGATGTTCATTCCGGCATCAAACCTGATATTTTAAAACTGGTATGACATTTTACATTAAAAGGTTTCCATTTAATGCACGTTTAAGTGAATTTTTGTCCTATTCTCCCATGTTAAGAAAATCGTAAATTTCTCATAACTTACGAAGTTTTTCAATTCGAACGTTGCAAATGAATAGGGTTCTTGCAAGTATCGAAAGTAATATTTTAAAATTGATCTCACCTCTCTGCGATCACTTGTTCGTGAGATATCGTGTAAACAGACTAACAAACTAACGGACTAACATACACCTTACAGACAGGCACCATACAAATTTTGTCATTTTCGGATTCCTCACACCTGAAAGTCAAAAAACCGAGGTCGAAATTTTTCACGATTACCTAAGTTCCCCAAGCCCATAGTATGATGGGGAACTAATAAAATATTACATCTCTCTCTATATATTTATATCTATCTATGT
Organism: Salticus scenicus; assembly: GCA_963930645.1. Taxonomy (NCBI): domain Eukaryota; kingdom Metazoa; phylum Arthropoda; class Arachnida; order Araneae; family Salticidae; genus Salticus; species Salticus scenicus. Next base: position 221,711,895 of record OZ005650.1, on the reverse strand, counting down.
ATCTATTTAAATAACGAAAACCTTTTTTTGTATGATGCAGTTTAATGACTAATTGAGTTATACTTAAATCACCGATCTTTTATACTACCGATGTTAAAGATTAAAAAAAAAAAAAAAAAAAAAAAAAAAATCTGGTGTGTAACAGCCACACGACTTCCATTACCCAGTACTACACACATTATAAACATTTTATATACATTTTTGATTTAAATAAGTAACAAAATTGCTCTATCCGTCAAATAAGTTATTTAAAATAATAATTAGAAAAATAATAATCAACCAAATAAAAATTTTCAAGAAAATCGTTAGAGTCGTTTCTGAGATGCCAACATTTACAAAAAGTCAATTATTGATCGTCAAAAGCATATTTAAACGTGAGTTAAAATGGCGAGTTTGAAAAAAAATCCGTACAGCTGTTTTTAAAGGAACGCCCTTGGGAGACCTGAAATTGAGCTATTTATACAGGACGCCTATCAATTTTCCTGAACTAACCAACTATATCATTCGAAAGGACATCTAATAGAGTGTTTATATAGCAAGTTTGAAGAAAATCGTTAGAGCCGTTTTTGAGATACGGACTTACGGTCCCACTTCCGGTTTCCGATGTCCCACTTCCGGTTAAACTCAATTATTGACAGGAAAACAATAATTACATACAAAAGCATATTTAAAAGTGAGTTAAAATGGCGAGTTTGAAAAAAATCCGTACAACCGTTTTTAAAGGAGCGCCATTGCGAGGCCTGAAATTGAGCTATTTATACAGGAAGCCTATCAATTTTCCTGAACTAACCAACTATATCATTCGAAAGGACATCTAATAGAGTGTTTATATAGCAAGTTTGAAGAAAATCGTTAGAGCCGTTTTTGAGATACGGACTTACGGTCCCACTTCCGGTTTCCGATGTCCCACTTCCGGTTTTTCAATTTTCACTAAAATTTGGAAATTTCATCTGTACACCAGACGTATTTCAATTCTAAAGTTTCGTAGCTCTATCTTTATTAGTTTCTGAGCTATAATAGCCAGAAGATTCTCCACATACATACACACACACACACACACACACACACATACATACACACTGACCAATTGCCAAAAACTACTTTTTTGGACTCAGGGGACCTTAAAACGTGTAAATCAGGTGAAAACCCGATATCGAATTTTCAGACCGAATACAATACTTCCATTACCTACGGTAATGGATATGGAAGTAAAAACGCAGAAATATTTTATTTTATTAATATGACGGTTTTTCGAAAATGCAAAGCAAATGTAGAATATCACAAAAAAACAAAATTACATATCTCACATCTCCTTATAAAGATGCCTTTTCATACATGAATAAAGGTTAATTGAAAGCGTTTTGAAAAGCATTGTATAATGCATGACGAAACTCTTACACCACTATTTTGTCAATAATTTCTATCATATTAAAAAAAAAAACTGTATGAATATCATAGAAATTATCGATAAAAATTAATTATGTAATGGTAAAAAATAATGAAGCTCCGTCATGAGATGGAAACTTTCGCACCATTGCTGCCGTATTAATAGAACTTAAAAAAATCTGGTGTGAAACAACCACACGACTTCCATTACCCACTCGTACACGTATTATATGCATTTTTTTATATTTTCCAGTGAGAGAAAATTGATACATGTGTAAAGACATATGAAACAGAGTTTACATAGCGAGTTAAAAAATAAGAAAAACAGGATGACTATTAATTTTCCGTGATAACCAAGTAAAGCATGAGAAGGATATCTAAAATGGGTTTATGTAACTATTTTCAAGAAAATCGTTAGAGCCGTTTTTGAGATACCGACTTTTACCAAAGCTTGGCATAATTAATTATTGACCGTAAAAGAACAATTACATGAAAAAGGATATTTAAAAGAGGGTTAATATGGCAAGTTTGAAAAAAATCCGTATAACCGTTTTTAAAGGAACGCCCTTGGGAGACCTGAAATTGAGCTATTTATACAGGACGCCTATCAATTTTCCTGAACTAACCAACTATATCATTCGAAAGGACATCTAATAGAGTGTTTATATAGCAAGTTTGAAGAAAATCGTTAGAGCCGTTTGTGAGATACGGACTTACGGTCCCACTTCCGGTTTCCGATGTTCCACTTCCGGTTAAACTCAATTATTGACAGGAAAACAATAATTACATACAAAAGCATATTTAAAAGTGAGTTAAAATGGCGAGTTTGAAAAAAATCCGTACAACCGTTTTTAAAGGAACGCCTTTGCGAGGCCTGAAATTGAGCTATTTATACAGGACGCCTATCAATTTTCTTGAACTAACCAACTATATCATTCGAAAGGACATCTAATAGAGTGTTTATATAGCAAGTTTGAAGAAAATCGTTAGAGACGTTTTTGAGATACGGACTTACGGTCCCACTTCCGGTTTCCGATGTCCCACTTCCGGTTTTTCAATTTTCACCAAAATTTGGAAATTTCATCTGTACACCAGACGTATTTCAATTCTAAAGTTTCGTAGCTCTATCTTTATTAGTTTCTGAGCTATAATAGCCAGAAGATTCTCCACATACATACACACACACACACACACACATACATACACCATTGCCAAAACCAATTGCCAAAAACCATTTTTTGGACTCAGGAGACCGTAAAACGAGTAAATCAGGTGAAAACCCGATATCGAATTTTCAGACCGAATACTATACTTCCATTACCTACGGTAGTAGGGTAATGGAAGTAAAAAACTAGTTGGCATAGGTGGACTCTGCTCAGTTCCCCATCATATTTATGTTCTCATAAATTTCTAGTGTGAGACATATTATAATCATGTTAAAAGAAATGAATTTGACCAAAGCTTGATACAGTGACAGAATGAAATCCCCGCCTAATAGGCTATCCACCGTTCACTTCGATATATTTATCTTATTCTAATCTATTAATTTATTTTGTCAGGATCAATTCCGTTGTAAAGTTTTCATGCTACTATTTCCAATGCAATAATCCTCACAATTCATACTTGTATGAAAAATTTACAATTTTGCTATTTTGATAAAATCGTAAATTACGAATAATTTACGAAATTTTCCTATTAAAATATTTGTATTCAGTCATGTTCAAACAAATATCATAAATGTAATTTTGAAGTTGTCCAATGTATTTATGATCCTCAAAATGGAAGTTATGCTCAATTTTGCCTTATTCTGGCATGTTAAGTAAATCGTAAATTCCAAATAACTTACGAATTTTTTAAATTGGAAAAATCATAGTCTATGATATTCATGCCAGTATCCTAAATAATATTTCAAAAGTGGTTTGACATCTTTACGATGAAAATATCCCTCAAGATTGACGTTTATGTGAAATTTTTTTCTATTCTGCCTTGTTAAGAAATACGTAAATTTCCAATAACTTACGAAATTTTTATATTGGGTAATTCATAGTCATTAATATTCATGCCAGTGTCCTAAATAATATTTCAAAAGTAGTCTGACATCTTTACGATGAAAATATCTCTCAAAATTGACGTTTATGTGAAATTTTGCCCTATACTGCCATGTTAAGAAATTCGTAAATTTCCAATAACTTGCGAAATTTTCAAAGTAGCATATTTATAGTTACTGATGTTCATTCCGGCATCAAAACGGTTATTTTAAAACTGTCTGACATTTTTACAGTAAAAAGTTTCCATTTAATGCACGTTTAAGTGAATTTTGTCCTATTCTCCCATGCTAAGAAAATCGTAAATTTCCAATAACTTACGAAATTTTTTAATTCGATTGTTGCAAATGAATAGAGTTCTTGCCACTATCGAAAGTAATATTTCAAAACTGATCTGACCTCTCTGCGATCATTTGTTCGTGAGATATCGTGTAAACAGACTAACAAACTAACGGACTAACACACTAACGGACTAACACACTAACAGACTGACACACTAACAGACACCCTACAGACAGACACCATAGAAATTTTGTCATTTTCGGATTCCTCGCACCTGAAAACGTGTAAAAAAGTGAAAAAACCGAAATCGAAAATTTTCACGATTACCTAAGTTCCCCATAACAATTTCCTCGTGACGCCAATAATTAAAGGGCACCCTGGTGGATGGCAAAAGAGCTCGACTTTCCCGCGCCAACCATTGTTTGCAATTGATGATCGTAGTTTTATCATATGCTATTATTTTCGCTATATTTGTGGTTTTTTAAATCATTCGCCTTATTTAAAAAAAATTAATAATATTTCTTCGTTATTTTTTCCTATCAATTCATTTTTTATAGTAAATATGGTGACAAACTAATACGCAATCGGGTGTACTTACTATCATGCTACACACAGACGTTGAAATAATTTCAAAGCATGCAACGATAAAAAATATATGGATCAACGCCATTAGAGAGAAATTACACTGTTGCACCTTAAAAGTGTGGATAACATCTTTAGATTGGTAAGAATATTTTACTTACGTACTACGTTTTTGCATCTATTTTTAATTTCTTGTGTGACTCGTTTACTGTATCACGCAAGGCTTAATAATTATTTGTTGTGTTGTGTTTATTTCATACGAAGTTTTATTTAAGTTGATTTCGTTATTTAAAATAAAAGTTGAGTAATATAGTATTTAGAAACAGAGCAGTGTTAAAAATTTCAGTAGTTCTTACAGTTTACATAATTATTAATTTTTATTTTTAATAGTGTACGTACATATGCTTAACAAAAACTTGGTTTGGTTTCTCTCTCTCTGCATAATTTTTATACTGTTCTGGGTTTAAAAAAAAAAAAAAAAACATATTAACCATGCTTATATGTTAATTTATTGTTGCTTCATGTACTCGAAATTTTGAACCTTATTTAAGTTATAATTAAAGAAAAACATATTCATGTCTTTTTATTAAAAATGAAAAAGGGGGATGTTGGTATAAATGGGTCCGCAGAGTGAAAAGCAGAGTCTTTTGAACAATCACAACATTTAATAATATAGAAAAGTAAAATAACATAATGCGGGCATTTCTTGCCGCTCGCTTAGTAAAGCTTTCTCGTACAGACTCACATAAAACTCTCTCTATCAGAAGAGAAGATGCGCCGTTGATTACGTAATACAGTTACGTCACATCTGACGTCATGACAGGTGGTGAGCTAGTTTACAGCTGATATGAGGAAACATGCATTGAAATCCTTCATTTCCCCCTTTTTCAATAAATGTTTCGAAAATAAAACATATTTATGCATTATAATAGCATATTAAAAATTACAGAAAATTATTTTTATGCAAGAGTTACTTAAAATAAGAAAAGTGTTAGTAAAGAAATAGAATTATAAGCAAATAATTATGGTTAATATAATAAAATAAAATACGTAAAATATAATCAGTTAATTTCTTAATGAAAACACAATTTAAATATATATATATTTTTAAGTTCATCAGTCCTGAGTATTAAGTCCTATAATATCACAACATTTTTCATGTTTATATGCATTTAAACTTTTTGTTAAAATATCTGCAGGTTGTTCATCTGATGAAATATATTTAATGTCAATTAGTTTATTATTGTAAACTTCTCGCACAAAATGATGACGAATGTCAATGTGCTTAGATCGATTGTGATGAACAGGATTTTTTACTAATCTCAGTGCAGATTGATTGTCGCACATGATTGCAGTAGGACTTGATACAATTTCAGGATCCAATTCTTTTAAGAAATTTCTAACATGAATTGTCTCTTTTGCGGATTCGGACAGAGACATATATTCAGATTCTGTTGTGGATAGAGCAACGGTTCGCTGTTTTCTAGATTCCCAAGAAATAGGTCCACCGGCATACTTAAAGACGTATCCTGTATATGATTTTCTATCATTTATATCCGATGCCCAATCGGCATCAACAAATGCTGTCAATGGTTTATCGTCTCTGTAATACACAATTCCTAAATTTCTAGTGCCATTGAGATACCTTAGTATTCTTTTAGCAGCTATCCAGTGAGGTTTTCCTGGATTGTTATTAAACTGACTTAAATAATTTACAGCATGGGTGATATCTGGTCTGGTAGCAACCGACAGATACATAAGAGAACCAATTAATTGTCTATAAGGAATTTTTGACATATATGATTTCTCTTCTTCTGTATTTGGACACATTTGTTTAGTTAATTTTACACTGTTATCTAAAGGTGTATTTACCACTCTAGAATCTTCCATATTAAATTTATTTAATAAATCTTCAATGTATTTCTTTTGTGTTATAGTGATGCTGTCCCTATCTTGATTAAATTCAATGCCTAAGCAATAATGCAGAAGGCCCATATCTTTCATTTTGAAAGATTCTGCTAATTTATTTCTTATATCAAAATAGTGCTCTTCACTTTTAGTGAGACAAATTAAATCGTCGACATAGACGATTATAATAGCATCAAAAGGATATTTTGAGTAATAGACACATTTGTCGGAATTCAAAGGGTTAAATTTCATTTTTCTCAATTTCTCATCTAATTTCTTAAACCACTTTCTTCCTGACTGAAGTCCATACAAAGACTTCTTTAATAAACACACTTTATTTTCATGTATATCGTTTTCAAAAAATTCAGGAAGTTCCATATAAATTTCTTCATGTAACATTCCGTTAACATATGCCATAATGAAATCTAACTGGTATGCTGTGAAACCATTCTGGATAGCATACGCGATTGCAGTTCTTATAGAACTTAATCTGGCTACTGGTGAAAAATTTTCCTCAAAATCTATACCTTGTTTCTGTGAACACCCTTTGGCAACTAATCTGGCCTTAAATTTTTCAATTTGACCATCTGGTTTGAATTTTGTTTTTAAAACCCATTTACACCCAATTACCTTTTTATCTTTTGGTCTATCTACAATTTCCCAAGCGTTTTGCTTAACTAAAGAATCACATTCTAATTTCATCGCGTTTTCCCAATTTTTAGCATAATCTCCATTTAGCGCGTCGATTACGCTGGGATTAATTTCATTAAATGAGTTATCAGCTAATTGAGAAGTTTCATCTTTATATTTTGTATCTGTAATATATTCCTTACAAGACTTTTGAAAGTTCCAACTTTTAATTTTTTTAGGTCTGCCGAGACCACGTTTAAAAATAGGATTGTTTTTATCAATCCCTTTCTCTTGTTTACATTTATCGTGAGCACTCTCCTCCCCTCCACTCACATCTTCTACGTTCCCCCCTTCAGAAAGCGAGCCTTCCCCCCCTTTCCAAAAAGAGAAACTTTCTCCGTTGCATTCAGGGGGATAGGAAATCGATCCGCTGTTTTCCCCCCTGTGGATGCCTGCGGTTTGAGTAGGGATAGGAGTTTCATTTTTAATATTACAATCATTGCATTTATTCTCAGACGGAAAAATTAATTCTAATTGATCAGTAGTGGCTGAATCATTTATTTCAAATTCGTCTATAAATCGAACATCACGACTTATGACAATTTTTCTGGTATCCTTATTCCATAATCTGTAAGCGCGTGATTCATTTGAATAGCCAACGAATATATGTTCGTGTGACCTAGCTTCAAACTTCCCTTTTGATTTTTTATTTAGAACAAAACATTTCTGTCCGAAAATTTTAAAATAGTTAACAGTTGGTTTATAACCGAAAAACAATTCAAACGGTGTTTTATTTTTTTTAATTCCTTTAGTGGGACACCTGTTTCTAATATATGCAGCGCAATTTACTGCTTCAGCCCAGAATGTATTTGGAAGGTTTGATTGCATTAATAAACACCTCGCCATTTCGCATAATGTACGATTTTGTCTTTCAATTCTAGAATTTTGCTGAGGGGTCATTGGTGCTGAGAATTCGCGTTTGATACCGCATTCTTCAATATATTTATTGAATTCCTCGCCACAATATTCCAATCGATTATCAGTATGCAGTATTTTAATTTTTTTTCCTAATCGATTTTCGACTGCTGCTTTATATCTCCGGAACGCGTACTTAGCTTCATCTTTTGTTTTTAAAAAATTTACTTCAATGTAACGAGATTTATCATCCAAAAAAGTAATAAAGTAACGTGATCCGCCATGGGATTTAACATTTATAGGGTCACATAAATCAGAATAAACTACTTCTAATAATTCATCACTATGAAATTTGTTTTCTTTACAAAATGGTTTCACAGTTTGTTTAGACCTAATACATACTTTACAATCTTTTAAGGAATCTTTTTCATTAAAATTTAAATCTCTTAACATATTTTCAGATTTTAATAATTTTAAATCTTTTTCATTTAAATGTCCTAATTTTAAATGCCATTTATGAAAGTTGCTTACCTGAGTTGATGCAGCGATATCCACCTGCGGCTGAAAAAAATATAAATCACCTTTTCTCGTAGCACTTATAATTAGAGAGCCGTCCTGCTCCGTAATTTTTGCACATTTTTCGGTAAATACAACTCGGCAGTTGTTTGCAGTAGCTTTTGATATAGACATTAAATTGCATTTCAATTTTGGAACGCACAAAACATTTGTTAACTTTAAATTGGTTACACCGTGATTACCGGGAACTTTTAATTTGACTGTTCCAACACCTGTGATCTCCGCTGTTTCATCTACAGCTAATTTTATAAATGATCCAATTCTAGGTTCGAAATCTATAAACAAATTCTTGTCATGAGCCATATGTGATGTCGTACCGCTATCGAGACACCACTCGGAATGTTCTTGGAAAGAGTTACTGGCTGCCATCGTGAACTCTGTACTATCTTCAACCATGAAAGATCTATTTTTATATTTATTCGATGAAGTGAATTTTCTGTCTGAGATCTTCTTTCTGCATTCTGAGGCTTTATGCCCTACTTTTGAACAGTAATTGCATTTGAAGATTGCATAATTTCTTTCGCCATACGTGTTCTTGTTCTGCACAGGCTTTAAGATTTCTCTTTTGTTCTTTTCAGGAAGATTTTTCTTGTGAGTTGTAAAATACGCATTTGATGATTCTTGATGCTTTTTATTTTTTCTTGACTCGTATTCTTCCATCATTTTAATTTTCAGAGCTTCAGGCTGCGGCAATTCATCTCTTGCTTCTATGGCGCACCTGAAATTTTCATAGCTGTCAGGAATACTGTATAAGAGCAAAATTGATAATAGGTCTTCGGCTACTTGAATGTCCATTTCTTTTAGCTTGTCCACTATATCAAAGAAAATATTTAGGTGATCGGACATATTTTCACTGTCAGTCATTTTCTTAAAGAGTAGCTGCTTCAACAGGGTGGCTTTCTTTGCCGGTCCTCTCGATTCGTAAACTTCTTTTAATTTATTCCATACTTCATTTGAGGTGGTACAATGTTTAATATGACACAACTCACTTGGGGTAATTGCTAGGATTAAATCGGCTCTAGCTTTCCGGTCAATTTCGAGCCATTTTTCTTCACCTTCGGCGCCTTCATCGGGCTTAATTTTCGTTCCGTTAGCATAACTTCAGTGATCATTCTTGATTAAAACAGCTTCTATCTGCAGCTTCCATGTATCGAAATTGTTTTTCGATAACTTTTCTATATTTAATATTTGCGACATATTTAATCAGCTATAGTAGCTTCTTTATAAAAATAGAATCAAAAATACTTTCGATTTCAGCCCTTAGGCTTAACAGTAAGTCGCACTTTCGTTTTAGCGAATGTTAATTTAAATTTTTAAAAAGTCCGCAGTAAGATGCGTGTCTCTGGGCCCATAACCATTGTTGGTATAAATGGGTCCGCAGAGTGAAAAGCAGAGTCTTTTGAACAATCACAACATTTAATAATATAGAAAAGTAAAATAACATAATGCGGGCATTTCTTGCCGCTCGCTTAGTAAAGCTTTCTCGTACAGACTCACATAAAACTCTCTCTATCAGAAGAGAAGATGCGCCGTTGATTACGTAATACAGTTACGTCACATCTGACGTCATGACAGGTGGTGAGCTAGTTTACAGCTGATATGAGGAAACATGCATTGAAATCCTTCAGGGGAAATATCCAAATTTAGCAGATAACTCTTAATGAGCGTTATTTGAAAACAGCGAAATGGAAATAAAAATATCAAATGAAAGTAATAAACAGATTAAATCATGAAATATAAAATCGATGACGCTGCTGAAATTTGTGACACTTTTTAAAAATTGATTGCTTATAAACTAATGCAGATGAGAGTAAAAAGTTACATTAAAATGTAAGTAAATATATTAGCATCATCTAGTGTATGTTACCATAGAAAAGCAAAATTAATCAATTTAGTTTTCTTTCACTAAAATAAGTACTGATTAATTTGCATTTGTAAAACTTATAAAAAGCATTTTGATATTGTGTTTCATGTGAGAAAAATATGTTGCATAAATATTTAAGTAAAAATAATCACTATTTGGTTCAATTGTAATTTTTATCTTTTTATTTCCACTCTGCCATAGATAAACTAAAACATTAACTAAAGTTTCCTTTGTTAAAATATTTATATAGATTCATTTAAAATATATCTTGTAAAAATATTTATAAATTATCTTTCATGTGGTTATACTAAATTACTTAAAAAAAATGTTTTTTTTTTTTTTTTTTTTTTTTTTTAACTATCATTTACCATAGATAAACTAAACATTACTGTGATTTGCTATTGCTAAAATAATTAATTTTTCAAAATAGTTCTTGTAAATGAAATAACACACATCTTTTGTATAAAATAATAAATCATTATTATAATTTAGAGAAACTATAATTTTTCTTTACTGTTATCATAAACAAAACTACGGAAGAATTTCCCATTGCTAAAATAGTCATTTAAAGTGTCTTATGATTATTTAAAAACACTTTATTTTTTATATTTAATTATTATACGTGATATATTTTGTTGTATAACTGATAGTTGAAAGAAAATACTGTATAATAAATATCTTTAATATATGTTTATCTCATTTTTTGATATGTGTGTGGAGGGAGAGGATAAGATAAAGCTATTTAATATTTTTTTGTAGTTCAATCCAAAATATTACTTAAAAGGTGAAGCAATCCTTAGAGTGGCTAGCTTTATGGCTCTATAGTAGTCTATATTTTCAAATAAGTCACTTTTCTATATATATATGTATATATATTTTAATTTCCTCCTGCTTTTTTATTTATTTTTATTCATATTTCAAGTACTTAATTCTTTAACATTCATTGGTTTCTCTCTCCTCACTTTCAAATAAGTCACTTTCAAAAGAGCGAAAGAAAAGATGAAGTTTCTCTCTCCTCAATTCAACCATGAACTCTGAAAGTCCACACTGAGGCAGCTCTCCTACAGAACTCTGAATGACCACCCTCTATGGCACCCCTTCTGAAGAGGACAATGTAACTAAAGTCAAAAGCCTGGTGAGTGTCTAAATTGTGCGGTGTGTATTAAAAAGCTGCACGATAGAGGCACTTCTCCCTGGCAATAAATGAGTGGACATCGATCACATCTAAGAAACGCTATATACAGGTAATTTTATATTTTCTTTTTCACTTAAGTTTAAATTGATTTTTTTTTTCTTTTTAACTGAAATTTAATTTTTACTTGATTTTATGTTGTTTTAAATTACTTCTATTAAATATTAATTGTCATAAACATGTTATTTCATTAACTTTTTGTCTTTTGTGTGTGAATTTGTTCAATCAGCTAAAACTTAATTGAATACTAAATCATAAAATCATTTCTTTTTTACAAATCGAAGATTATAAAATATATTCCTTACTCTAATACAATACATTTTGTTATGTATTTAATTTCAATGTCTTGTCTTGGCATACAGTAATACAGTTTAATCTTCGTCTTTTTGATAATCACATCCCTGATCAAAAGATAGTTTTGTTATGACTCGCAAAGCTCAATTGTGATGACTATATAACAGAGACACACCAAAGTAGAAGGGAACTTTTTGTTTTCTCTACTACTATTTGAATATAACTGTACTTGTAATTAGATGGTAGTAAACTGTATCCAAACAGTAGCGAAAAAAAAAAGGACTTTGTGTCAGTTTCTAAATTTATGTTAATTTTAAATATAAATTTAAATAACAGTTCAATGTATAAATATTTACACAACATTAAAAATGCCAATGTAAAAAATATTAAGAGCAAACTGCAGTTTTCGTACCATATAGCATACTGCACTAAATACGTTGGCATTTTCAATGTTATATTTCTGTTTAATATCAAGTCTTATTACATATTCTAACAGTTCAATGTGCTAAAAATCTGTTGCTCAAATTTAATAAATAAACTTTGTCAGCAGATACGATAAATAAATAAAAAAAAAAAATTGATCTTACAAGGAAACATTCAAAAGGTGTCGTCTTCAAAAAATATTGAAAAAAATGTATGTGATTCTACTTTTCCAAGGGAAAACATTATCGGCTGAAATGAATTACAGTGACCACAAAAAAATATCAAAATTAAGCATATTTGGCGATTGATTTTGAGTACTCAGTGAAGAAACAAAACACGGTTCTGTTCGTACATGGCAATCTCGGTGCTAGCAAACTGAACGCCTAACAGTGCTACATCGCCAAATAGGCTTAATTTTGATAATTTTTTGTGGTCGCTGTAATTCATTTCAGCCGATATTTTTTTCACTTCCTGGTGTTTTATGAAAAGTAGAATCACGTATTTTTTTCAATATTTTTTGAAGACGACACCTTTTGAATGTTTCCTTGTTAGGTAAACATAATAGCCTTAACCCTTCATCAGGCAAAAAAAAAAAAGTTATGCAAGAGTGCATGAAAATGCCACTTATATCTACTTTTTTGCCTGATGAAATGTTGTAGTATTATTATCTACAACAGTTGGAGTATTTTTTATTTCATAATTTGTGTTTCATTGCAAAGTTTTTCATGTACGAAAAAATTAACACACTTCAAAAGACAATCCTTTGAAATTTTATACTTTACAAGTGCTGCACCAAGAACTCAGTATGTGCTCGGTGTCGGTGAATACTGAGTAGGTATAAGAATTTCATTTTTAAGCCTTCTGGAAGACAGATCTTTATTAATAAATCAAACTATTATGCAAAAAGCTTCTAGAACGGTGTTAGGTAAAACCACTCCAAAAAAAATTTCTAGACGGTGATTTTATTTTGATAAATTGCAGGATGTGTTATATTAGATTCTATTTCGTTATACAAAGTAAACAGTTCACTGATCTCTACAAAAATTGGTATATTTATTAACCAGACAAAAATCTATCTAGCGCTGTAACTTTTAAATCAATAGGATAATTAGTTTGCAAGATATTAAATAAAAACCCCATTTTCACTTCAAAATTAAAAAAGAAAAAAAAAAACTTCCTTACACATGAACATTAAATTTATACCTGTTTAAACAAAAATATCTGATAAAACTAATGTCATAATAGCTTTAAAATTTTATTTAATTTATTTATTTTTAAAATATTCATTTAAATTAATCGAATTGTCTTACAGGTTTCCCCCTTGATTTTACATCCACAAACTAAAGTAGGCACAATTTTATTAAAGAATCCCCTTGGCGACTTTTATTATCGTTTGCCAGTTTGGTGATGAATTAAAATGGCTATTGCAATTGAATAAAAAAAAAAAAAAAACACTTTGAAAAAATCGCCCGAGCAACTTAGGAACCAGTTTTCAAATTTTGTTAAGTGGTCCTATACTAAAGCTGTACCTTAATGTCAATGCATTTTTAGTCTATTCAATTCCTATTATTAGTTCACACTTTCCCTATATCTTGTACAAATCTTGCAATCGATTTTTAACTAACTTCCCGACTAGCTAGAAATTTGAAACTTTCAGGATTGCTCAGAACACGGTGACAACACAATACTTCGAATTTTTGATTAGTTTTCTTACAATTAATTAAAATATGAAAATAATAACATCCTAACAGCGTTTCAATAACCATTAAAATATTAGCTATAATTTAATTGTTGCCAAAAAAAAAAATTACGAGTTAATTTTTTTTCGACATAAAAATAAATACATTTAATTAAACGTGAACATTAAAAAATTATAAAAAGTTAAATTATGCATATCACAAAAATTGACGTCATTATCACTTTAAAAATTTTATGCATATTGATAAGACCTCTATGATTCATCAGAAAATTTAAAACATGGTATATAAAAAGTTTTTTTTTTAATCTTATAATTATTTTTATTTCATTTTTCACACACACTTTTTATTTCCTATTTCAAAATTGTTAAAAAAAAAAAAAATCTTTTCGATAGTGTTTGTATGTAGGAATTGACTTAAAAAATTTTCTTTTTATATTCCTTGTTTTAAAGTAACCGTGTTTCTAATCAACATAATGAACCTCAAATAGTTGAATGTCATTTATATTTTCTTAACAGCTGTATATGACGGTATTTAACCATGACTTTCATTTGCTGAAAAATAGGGCACAACTTTAGTATGAGACTCTCTTGGCGAAATTTGTGATTTTTTTTCTTTCGCATTTTTTATTCAATCTTCCAAATAAAGAATAAATTTTTATTTCTTTATTTCAATAAAGTGTTTTAAACAGTTTACAGTGTTACTTTTCGGGCACTTGTTTTATCAGGCTTATTAATAAAGAAAATAAGCTTTTAAAAGATTAGCTTATTATTAAGAAGCTGTTTATAAGATTAAAAAAAAAAAAAAAAAAAAAGAATAAATAAACAATCATGCTTATGTTGTTGCAAGTTGTGAATTTTTCAATGATTTTTACTCTAACTTACATTTTACAGAGAGCCAAAAATTAATCTTATAGAGAGGAATACAGCCTTCAGATTGTTTTTTCTTTTCGTTCATGATCAATTATAACTTCAGAGTGATTTATAATTTGATCTATTGTAGTTAATAATTTTGAATCCATTAAATGTGAAGTTCGAACTCAGGACTAGCTTGTCAGCCTGGCAGTTCAGAGATTTTTCTGAAACTTACATGAATGTGAGCTAGGACTCTTTATAAAGAGACCCACGGAAAGGCCACCACCTAGGCTTAGGGTCCTCTTATAGTCAATTTATGTTAAACAACACAACACCCTCCATTATATGTGTGTATGTGAGGGGAGGAGTGATCTTTTAAGGATTTTCTTTAATGAAATCTTGTGTACAAATGCGAGTAATTCAGAAAATTGTGAAGTTTAAATTGACATGAACAACCAGTATAATATCCAATAATGGTAAAGGGCAAAACTGAATCGTGTTGTGTAGGTTGGGACTGATTGACTGTACAAGGGTTTATGCAAGTTTCAGGGAAAACCCTGTAAAACTCCAAACAGCTAAGATGAATGTGACTTAGGATCGAACCCAGCATCTTCTCCCTTATGGTCATATCACATGAGGGATTTCGCTCAGCTTTTTTACTAAACACAGCATGATAAATTTTTCTGAAAGACAGTCTAAAAAGTTGATGACACACTGACCTCGAATCTTTTGAAAACCATTAATACACATTTCACTAACAGCCTTAAAAAAAAAAAAAAAAAAAAAAAAAAAACTAATGACTGCTTTCTTTTTTAGTTAAAAATACATGAAAATTTAATTTTTTCTTCCGACAGTGCTAATGCTTAATACTCTAAATTAATGTTTTGAAACAACAAATTAGAGGTGAAATTGATAGTAAATTGAGGTAGAAGAATGTATGTATGGGAGGGGGATTTATTTTTTTTCTCCTCACAGGTGCAGAACTTCAGCACATCTAACACACACAGTCAGTTTCTGAATGGTCAAATCATGTTTAGAACATCTTTAACCCCTTGAACTGCCATTTATTTTCAGTCAGCACTGCTCATGCAGACAATTTAATTTTCTTAGTTTTAATAGGTGGGATTCATATAGAAACTTACGGTTTTGTTGCGCAAATAATTTGTTATTATTAAAAATAATATTTGTTTCACATATTTATATGAATGTTTATTGTTATATATACATATAAGAACATAATTAGTGTTACGAAATTCATGACGAGCTGGACTCATCATTTAAGTTCAAGGGGTTAAATATGCAATCCATTGAAGACTAGAAGTTGAAAGATTTTACGAATCCAATACTTTCTTTTATGAATATTGCAGAAAGTAAAAATATGTTTTAAAAGAATATTTTTTATGGACTTTCATATATTTTGATAGATTCTTGTAAAAAAGGCTAGAAAATATTTTTAATTTAGGATGCATAAGGTAACTTTCGACTGGAAAAATTACAATTAAAAATAAAAATATTTTTCAGCTCAATTTTCTATGAATTAAGACATTAAAAAAATTCTTTCAAATACAAGTTTCATGACAAATTAACTAAAACTTCTGATGTGAATTACTTGAATGTGAAATTATATATATATATATAAAGCTAATCGTTATATTAATAATTTAACCAGTCACCATATTTTAAAAAGTATAAATTTCAAAACATTCAATTGACTAACTAATTCAGTCCTAAATAATAATAATTAAAAAAAAGATTTAAATCTAGAATTGTAAAAATTTCCTGTTAAATTTTAACATTTTGAGGTAAATAATTGACAAAATTCATAAATTAAATACATAATAAAAATGGAAAACTTTTTAATAAAAGAATAATTCGACAACAGAAAGGTATTATTAAGTATGACAAAATCTCGTAACATGACAGGTGCAAAATATAATATTCATGTTTTAGTTATAAAGTAATAGAATCCATAAGTATTATGGATACATTATTAAATAAATCACGTCGTGAATAAATCTTATGAAAATTTGATTACATTAATCATCCCATTTTTCCCCAACGAAACGAATTGCCTTCGATGGAACACTGATTGGCCTAACGGCCGATCGCTTTTTCCTAAGAAATATGAATCTGTATGATATTATATCCTTTTATATTGGCTTCGTCAAGCTTAATTTTTAAATGTATTTTTTATTTCAAGCACATTCTGAAACATCTGCATAAGTAGAACGAAATATAAACGATTTAAATATCTCTATGACCAAAAACATCCATAGTCGTCAATGGTGGGAACGAGTGCTTTCTGCCAACCACTCCCGAGAGTTGAGATGTTTGTTTACAAACAAGGAACTGCCCTATAGTATGATGGGGAACTAAAAATGCGGTAAGAAACTTCATTTTAAAAATGCAAATGTTAGCAGCTATGGAAAAGTTACCTGGTTTTAAACTCTCCCCACTGCGATTAAATGTGACACGAAAATTGAAATGTAGGTTTTTATTATTGTTAATATTTTTTTAAACCCTTTTGTAATACTTTCCAGAATTTATGATATTTCATTAAGTAATACACGAAACGGAAGAACTGGAAAATAATTAATTTTGCTTACTATCTATGTTCAAAGAACACAATGACGTTCAATTTTTGAAAAAAAAAAAAAAGACATTTTCAGTTTTTTCGTTTTGATGAAAAAAGCATTTATTTAGTTTTATTTATTTATTATTTATTTAACAGGATGTTAAAAGAAAAAGAAAAGATGAATTTACCTGAACAGAGGCGAGTGGAAAAAGGCAAATATTCAGAGGTTGAACGAACTGGAAAGGGATGATGAATAAGAAAGTATGAGAGACATTGATGTAAGTGATGGAGATAATGAAAATTTCACCTATCAATGTGGCTGTAATACTGACTTTGAAGAGAGTGAAGACAAAAAATAAAAATCTAGGTCATATTGATTTATATTCAAGTGCTAAATATTACATAGGCAACGATAACATAACTAAATGATATATATATATATATATACTAGCAGACCCGGCCACGCGTTGCTGTGACTAAGTTATACGTTGAATTATACGGCTGTAAACTTTTTAGTACAGTTAAATTATTATTTACGAACAAAGACGAAAACGTTGTAGCCGATGTAAAAACCCACAGGGTTGAGATTTGAAACTTAGGTCAAAATTTGGAAGCGATTGATAAAAATTTTCGTAGTGTTGATATTAAGCACAAATTAATTTTATTGTAGGGTCCTATAAATTTTAATGGAGAAGTGATATATATTATTTCTAATGCTACTTTGGATAAAATTGCTAAAATGACTAATATATAAATTAAATTCTATTAAAATTCTATTAAAATAAAAGTATAAAAGAAACAGACGATTTTAAAATCAATTTTTATGGAGGAGTGAAATATAATATATGCTATAATGGATAATTTTACTATTAAATGACCTCATCATTTTAAATATTTTAAAGAGGGCAACAGCTGTAGTTATAAAAGGGAAAACAATAAGGCTAAACCAGAAAAATAAGTAAATTTGATAAATATTTTAAAACTTTAAAATTGGAAATCTTATGAAATATTGGACATTTAAAGTAAATACATGTATCATTTTAAATACAAAAAGATTTTGGAAAAGTTTAGTGTATTTTAACGAAGTGATGAGAAGTTTTTGAGTATGTTAAAATTTTAATAGTAAATTAGAGTCAATAAAGATGGGAAACATTGAGGATTAAGATAAGAATAATTATAAGATTTAAAAAAAAAAAAAAAAAAAAAAAAAAAAAAAAACTTTTTATATACCATGCTTTTAAATTTTAATATACTAATAATATACAAATTAAAAGGAAAATGATAAATATTCTATCATAGTTTGAAGTCAAATTTGTTTTCAAATGTCTAAATAAAATATCTGATGTAAGATACTAATATTTTGCAGCGGAATAGATTTCATTTCGGTCATCCTTGGCGAAAAAAAAAGAATATCGCCAAATTATCTGGCGAAAATATTTAATTCCTTTCAAAAATCATGGTTATTTTAACAACTTATATTAAAAGAGTAATGAATAATATGAAACAATATTTCGTACAATACATATTACATGTCATACATACGTACAATGAATAATACATATTACATTTCGTACAATGCATACATCTGGCATGTATATTTTCGTGTTACGCTTTTGATCGCCAAATAATAATAATAATAATAAAAAAAGCCAAGGGCGACAGAGTTTAAAAATTTAAAATTAAAATTTTGTCAATTTGACAGCAAAATAATTCAATCTAACACCCGCGATAACTAATACATATCTATACCCAAATATAAGGATTAAAATCGGGAAATAAATTTCCTCGATTTTTAATAATTTCTTACAAAAAATCTAGTGGGCAATTAACATAGGAAATCTTTTTCTTGGCTGCACAGACGGTCAGTGAGTCACACTTCGCTTGCGTATAGAACTCATAGATATAGTATAGCATATATAGAATAGAGTGATCATTGGGGAGAAAAAAGTTATTCCTTTTCATTTGGGAAAAGACGACGTTTTTACCAAAATATGGCCGTCTTTCCCCGAGTGAATACACACGGGAATACATACTAATATTTTAGCAAATAAAATTTATGAATAATTTATTTGCTAAAGGGGAATGGAAGACTCCAGATACAGTTTCAAATTCATATTTCTTTCTTTCTTTTCTTTTTCTTTTTCTTTTTTTTTTTTTTTTCAATACCACTTAATGGCTGTTTCCAAAGCTTTTATTTTTTATCTTTTTTCGGCATCAAAAATCTTTCTACGATAACATGGGGATGAGAGATCTATATATATTACTATATCTATGATAGAACTACATTAGCACTTTATCAATGTGTATAAAATCTTTAAATTGATTATGACGTCAATTTTCGTGAGATGCATAATTTAACTTTTTATAATTTTTTAACGTTCACGTTTGATTAAATGTATTTATTTTTATGTCGAAAGAAAATGAACTCGTATTTTTTTTTTTTTTTTTTTGGCAACAATTAAATTAATGGAACTCACAGATATTTTGGAGCAACTTTAATAAAGGTCTATAATTAACAAATAATTGCAATAAAACAATATTGTGACAATAAATTGAGATAAAAACTATCCTATCTCTCAAGTTGGATCAAACTGCACACAGTGTGCAAAATTTCATCAAAATCAGTTCCTTAGTTTAGGAGTTTACGCCGGACAAACATCGTGACACGTAATTTATATATATATACAGATTAAATTATAAAGTTTTGATCAATGAAGCACAAATAAGTAAAAAACAGGATTAATTTCACTGTATTATCTTCATTATAATATGAATTCAATTTACACTTCAGTCTAAGTAACACGTGGCCGGCTATGCTAACACCAAAAATTTAAAAAGTGGAAATAATTGAATTATACGAAATTTATTAATAGGTTAAAAAGTTGAAGATTCTTTGTGTAGATGGCAGCACCAAATATATTTCAGCTTTCATTTCAACCCAGTCGAAAGGTATCGACATCTGTTAGAATCATTTGGAGTTAACAGATAATTGTGACTGTCAAATAATAACAGACAAATAATTAGCAATAAATTAAAATTGCGACTATAATTTGAGATTTAAACTATCCTATCTCTCAAGTTGGATCGAACTGCACATGGTGTGCGAATTTTATTATAATCGGTTAAGTGGTTTAGGAGTCCATTGAGGACAAACATTGTGACACGAGATTTATATATATTAAGATATACATATATATGTAAATAAAGCTAACTCTCACTCTATCTTAGAATGTTGTGATTCATTTGTATACGGTGTTATTGCTGAAGCCCATAATGTTATCAATGGAATTGAAAAAAAAAAAAAAAAAAAAAAAAAAAAATCATTTTATCTTACAATGTTATTATTCATTTGTATACGGTGCTATTGCTGAAGTCCATAATGTTATCAATGGAATTGAAAAAAAAAAAAAATCAATTTATCTATTATAGTAATAATTTAGATCTTATATAGCTGAATATACTAACATTTATATTGAGTCTATAAAACATATGTTTCAACGAGAATGTGTTATATTTTGTGCTGATATACTGTAGTTTCGAATTTGGTTTACTTTATTTTATAGGAAGTCAAAGATGTTCCAAAAAAATTCTTTATAAATTTTGGGACAATTCCAAAGGCCATTGATTAAATGGCCTTAAAACGTCTCATAAAAAGTTAAGATGTTTAGTTTGGTGTAAAAGATTTGTAAAATTCGCTGGAGATATTCGTAAAACTTTTGATAAACTTGATGTATTTCGATAAACTTGAATGCTTGATTTTTGATTTATTAGTTGATGGTTTTGAAAAATATTTATTATTTTCGAAGTGAATATCTTATTGTTAACGAACAATTTTTATACTTCAGAGGTAGATGTACTTTTGAACAAAATATTCTAGATAAACTCGCAAAATATGGCTGAAAAGTATTTGCTTCGGTTGGCAGTAAAACATTTTGTACCTCAAATCTTAAAACCTACATTTCAAAGCAATTTCACGGCCCTTTTCGTATTTTTAATTCACCAGCACATATTATATTTAGATTAGCTGAGCTTGAGCAAGAAACAAATGAAAGATTATAGAAGATAACTCGTACAATAGCTTGCTAAGGCACTTTTAATTAAAATGCAGATTATTGATATTGCCACCACTCGCTCAAACAAATGTGAAATTCCTGAATAGTTCTTATAAAGTGAGCACAGAGAAGTAAAATCGCTAAATATATGTTTTTAACCAGTTACTATACATATGTTTCATATTTTTCTCGGAAAAACAAATTTATCAATCTACTGTTAAATGCGTATTTTTCAGATCAAATTTCTGAAATTACAGGATATTACAAAAAACTGAGATTACAACTTTTTATAATATGAACAAAGATTGTGTAGACTTGAAAGTTAGTGTTGGAGTTAATGCCGATTGTTTGAGCTAGGTTCCTTTTCTTCTCGATTTTGAGCCTCTCATTTCATATTTTTATTTTACCGTTTGTTTTCTACTTGTTTAATTATTTCTTTTACTCTCTTTACTCCTCCCCCTTTTATTCGTTTTAACTCCGCCTTCTTTAAGTTTCGAGTTGTCTTATTTGTTAATTTATGCTCATTTCTTCTCATTTTTGAGCCTCTCATTTCATACTTTTATTTTATCGATTGTTTTCTAATTAATTATTACATTTTTGTTTTTAACCCCCCCCCCCCTTTTTTTGTTGTAACTCCGCCTTCTTTAAGTTTTGACGATGTTTATTTGCTAATTTTTGCTAATTTCTTCTCATTTTTGAGCCTCTAATTTCATATTTTTGTTGAGGGTTTTCTAATTGTTTAGTTACTTTTTTGTATTTTGTATTTACAGTTTTGTATTTTTAAACTCCTCCCCCCCCCTTTTTTTTTTCGTTTAAACTTTGCCTTCTTTAAGTTTTGACTTGTTTTATTTGTTAATTTATGCTAATTTCTTCTCATTTTTGAGACTGTCATTTCATATTTTTATTTTATCGATTTTTCTATTTGATTAATTACATTTTTGTATTTTTAACTCCTCCCCCCATTCTTTTTGTTTAAACTCCGCTTTCTTTAAGTTTTGACTCTTGTTTCATGTATATGTTTTTGCATGAGTTCTTCAGAGATTAATCGTTTCAAACATCTTCGTTTGAAACGTTCTCGCTTTCTCAATCATTTAAATTTTCTTCTTAGATGTAAGCGTGCTCGGATAATTCCTAAGTTCATAGACATTAAGTACAATCTTCCTGCTTCTCTTCGCATTAAAAATGCTTTAAATAGGAGTAAGTTTGCCATTCTTAGGGCTATTATTCAGGATATACGACAGTCTCTCTCGTCTATTGAGTCTGAATTATATACTTTACATCTGTCTCTTAGCAATTCTGTTCATGATTTCTCTTCTTTTGAAAAAATATTAATTAAAAGGTGCGTTGCCGCTTTGACTGCAGCACTCGTGCTTACTTTATTCGCCTGATGAAGGGTCGTGTGTTTTTTCGACTCGAAACAATTGTTGCGAGTTCATTGCATTTTATGGTGTTTATTCAAAGTTTGTTAGTAATAATTTTTACAACGCCAGTTTTGTGGTGCTTTTTTATTAAACTTTAATTAGCTATGTAGAAATGATGTATCAATAAATATACGACGTTGGCTTATGTTTCTTCTTTAGACCATTTTGAAAATCAGCACAATAAATGTATGAGTGATTTTCTAAATCAAAAACATAAATCAGAAACTTTCTAAAATAAGCTTTTTAGAAACAGTATGTGAAACTTATTAAACGGTCATCCCACGTCAAATCAACACAGCTAAAACCTGACCACCTCAGATTTTTATGAAATTGAGCTCATTTATTTGTTCTACAGAAAAATGAATCCATGCCAATTAATAAGCCCCTACATCTCATAGTTTTTTATATATAGGACTGCAAAAACGAATAATTAAATTCAAATTTTCAAAATTCTTCTACTACAAATACTTGTTCTTTAATTAACTTAGAGATATAAAATTGGTATCATTAGAAAGCGTATATAACAGGTTTTTAAATGATATAGCACATGTATATATATATATATTTAATTTTCATTTTAAAGTCAAACACTTTGAATTTGAACCTTTAATATCTCAAAAAGTACATTATTATTATTATTTTTTTAAGTTTTTACGTTTATTGTTTGTAATTATTGTGTTTATACTTAGTTTATCATAGACACATGAACTATTCACTTAATATAATACGGGGAATTGTGAGTAGTTTAGAAAATGAAGTTAAATTTTGAATTGGGGGTCGTCTTCATATTAAAACGCGCACCAACTTTGATGTTTTCAACGGTAATGCCCCATTTTTATTTTATATTTGAATTCCTGGGTTCGCGACAACACGAAAAACTATATATGGTTGTATATTTTACTTAATTTTACACAGAGTTATAAGCGTTCAAAGTTTGAAGGTGCTAATGTTGAATTCATATTTCAAACTTTTATTAATATCTTCACAAAAAATAACTTGATCGATATATATATATATATTTACGAGATACAATGAAGAAACCCAAACATAATGCATCATTACTTTTGATTCTAAAAAATATTTTTAATTCTGAAAAATATTAATAAATTCATATTCATAAAAATTATGAATTATAACCTATATTAATTTTACATAAAATGAATCCTAATCTGAAAAATATGGGTGTGCAAATTTGCGGCTCATTCCAGTTATTAGTTTTCGAGATATAAATAAATCTTTCTTTTGGAGTGGTTTAGGGTGGCGTCTCTCATAAAGTTTTGCATGAGATAACGAAGCAAATCTTAAAAAATAACAGAGAAAATTAAACAAAATTTTTTTTTTTTTTTTTTTTTTTACGGGTCAAATTATATAACAAAAACGTCAAACACACAGAGCCTGATTAAGGGGGAAGCACACATTATCTCCGCTCACACCGGAATATTTTTGCAATTATTTTTTACTTCATGTCATAGAAATTCCACGCTTTGACGATCAAGTATTTTTTATAAAAAATGAACGGTGTAAAACAATCCAATTTACTCACCGTTATTAGACACCAGAATTCTTTAAAAAAAAAATTTTTATGAGAATTTTCTGTTTATTATAGGAGGAAAGTATTTGTTAAAAAATAACGGTGTAAGTATAAATAATGTGTTCCAGGCCTCCGAAGAGCAACATTTAAGCAGGACAATGCACGCCCGCAAGTTGTCCATATTCTCTGGACCTTCATTGATGCCGAACGTGTTCGACTGTTGCTCTGGCCAGCGCGTTCTCCAGATCTCGCACCAATGAAAATGACTGTTTAATCGTTGAAAAGCGACTGGCCCCCCACCACTCACCAGTAACTTCGATCGATGAATTGTGGCATCGTGTTAAAACTTCATGAAAGGCTCTACCCGTACATGTCATCCAATCGCTGTTCGATTCAATGCCTAGGCAGATAAGTGCTGTTATTGCTCACAGAGGTCGCTGCTTTATGTACTGTTTTCTCAGTACATATTACTCCAAATTTCATGAAATTTTAATCAATTCTTCTTCCTACTATAATGTATGTGTCTAACAAATTTCATTCCGTTATTATTATTCCTTCTTGGAGTAGCAATTTTAATGGCCAGTAGTGTAATTTCATATGTTTATTAACCAATTGTTTATCGAAAATAAAGTTTACTATTGAAGATCTTTTAAAAAGCATTATTCATCTGTTTATTACGTTTGTGTAAAACAAAACTCAATGGATTTACAAGCATAAAAAAAAGATGAAGAATTTGAATCTACTTTCACCGGTAAATTCAAGAAGTTATTTACATCTATTTAAAATGCTTGATAATGTAATATCTGATGAATCTTTATAAAAAGAAATTGGATGTGCAAAATAATTTTTAAAATGGTACACAGCAGTGAAATTGTTATGTTACACTGCAAAAGAAATGAAATAATAATAATAATAAATAAATAAACAAATAAATAAAGAGGCGCCACTTATCTCACTTTTTTAAGTAAATATTAATGTTAAAAATCAATAAAAATTCAGCACATGATCCCTTGAAAACAAACACAAATAGGTGGTTTGCCATCTATTCATCTTAAGTTATTTGTCCGTCTGTCTGTGCGACTGTCCGCGTTCTAACTACTTGAAATATTTTTAGAATATCTTCCTGCTGATATGTTTACAAGTTTACTATGGCGTGTTTCCTATTTAAAACGTATAAAGATAAAGAACATGACTGATTTATGTACAAGGATAACCAAAAGAATTCTAATGCGTTGCGTTTTACAAGAGATATTTTTATGAAGCACATTTTAATACCTTTTTACTGTACAAAGCATATTGACATTGACATTTCTTTATATATTAAAAAAAAAAAAAATCTGTCACTAATTTTTTTTTTTTTTGCGACAGCAACTTCTCGCGGAGGGTGGGGTTCTCCGCGTTATGAATATACATATATATATATATATCAGTGCATTCTGGTGCATTCCGACTACTTCAAGGAAGGCATTTCAGCTGCTTAGAAATTTCCATCATTTTAATTAATGAAGTTATTAACTAAAAATGTCGGGTTTATGAAGGTTATTTGCCATCATAGAAAAAGTTTCTCTTATGACGTTATTTTTCATGACATCATTTTACACGGGAAAATTAAAATGTGATCCATGGTGTAAAAAATAATAAAATCAATGTCAATATTGCTGTTAAGGTATCTGCCTACTTACGGAGCACTTTTTTCTAAAAAAGCAGACTATGTATTAAGTAATTATATTTTTAGTTATAAACGGACATAGAATGATGAAAAATAGTACATTTTAAGCAATTATTTCTTTATTTTGCAAAAAAAAAAAAAAAAAAAAAAAAAAAAAAAAGTGATTTTGTGTAAAAAATGAGCAAAATTTCACGTTTACGCCAAACCTCATATACTCAATAAAAATTAATATAATTCAATATCCATTGAAATACATAATGGTATGATCCTTATCTGTGCATTGAACTAAAAGTTAAGAGATATTTTTAAAATTGACAGAAATATGATAACTAACAGAGAAAAATACAGATTTTTCCGAAAAAAAAAAAAAAAAATCTGTTTCTTAGAAAATAAACACGTGTAAAATCTTCAGAGTAGTACATAGAACTTATCTTTTTGCTTATTGCGTGACTGGAAATCTGTTATATACTGTAAAAAAATTTCATAGAAATAACTTGAAAACTTTTGGAGAAATCAGGTTTATCGCATACACAAAAATCGAAAAATATAGTTTTTCAGAAAACGCATTTAAAGATTTTATTTTATGTGTAATTATTTGTTCGGAAAAATAAATAAATACATGGGGTATAATAAAAAAAAAATAAAATAAAATAAAAGAAAAAAAAAGAAAAAACCTGAATGACACGGAGTAAAAAGACAGGAGAAGAAGGTAACGCTGAAATTTTGTGATGTTGTTTTCTAATGTTTACAGATGGCGCCAGCGTGCAATCCTTCCTTCTCTCCAGCTTCTGCAATGTTATTCAACGGGGAAATGTCTCGTTTTAATTATTTTTTTAAAAATAATATCAAGCTAAAAAAATTTCGATTGAAAGCAAATTTCATTAAATAGAGTATTCTAACCAACATGTTTTTTTTAAGAGCCATTTTATACTAATTTTACTTTGAAAGAAAGCTTTTAAAAAATGACGATTCTTATGAACCGAAGCTAGCTAAAACAGACAATTGGGAGGAAGGAGAATGGATGAAATTTTGTAAAGAAAAAAAATAAACTTACTTTAGGTGTAGAAAACACGAACTCGGACTTTATTTTTCTCCTAGGGCTTTTTTTTCTTCTTCTTATCACTATCATAGCCTGTTTTACAACTAGGAACGAAGTATTTATTTAAAACATCTGAATTATGCAGTTTTAAGAACTTACAAAGAAATTAAATTGCTTAAAATAAAAAATTTTAAATGTACTCCAGCAAAATTCTATCGAAAACAACAGTATATCCGCGCCGAGGTAGGGAGGAATGACAAGTGGCGCCCTCAATATTTACCAAAAATTTAGATCACAGTTTCGTAGCTTTCTCCCATTGGACCTTCAACTCCTATTAATATTACTCCGTGCTGAATGATTTAAATTAAAAATAAATGTGAAATCAAGCCTAAATCACCAATGTTTACCTGTTGCCAACTCTTTAAACTCGCGAGATCGAGCACTTCCTGTCTTAAAGTATCTCACTTCCGGTTTACTTAATTGGCGATAACTTCGGTTCTAATTAGTGTACAAATAAAAGTAAAGGTGTTTTAGAAAGCTAAAAGTCTATTCTTTAAAACCAAATAAAAAGCAGAAAATCAATTTTTTTTGTCAAAAATGGTCATTTTACAGTAGGTAAAGTAGGTAGTAACCTTAAGAAAAATATTTCTATCATTGGAAATTTCTTATGCTGTTTATCAATTTCTTATATGTTCTTTCGCGAATAATAATCGTGATTTTCCATTATCCATTATAGGTCAGCATTTAATTTGGTGATAATTTTGATAGCTAAATCTGTATTATAACAAGATTTTTTAAAAGTTACTGAATTTAGGTTTGGAAATTTGATTTTCAAAATAGTATTTTTTATGAATTGGATCATTTATTCTTTCGAGCATCATTTTTTTTTTTGTCTTGGAATAAAAAAGATATTTAATATTCAGTATTCCGTTCTATTTTTGGCGTTTTATTTAAAAAACATAGGCCTATTTTCGAAAAAGAAGGTGGGAACAAGTATAGTGTTGGTCCGTGTGAGAACAAGTTCACACATATGTTCTTTTAAATATTTAATTTCTTTCTAAATAATTCAATTTTTAATTTTAAATAAAAAAGTCAATTTATTAAGAATAGTTATAAAATTAATTCATTCCCCTAACAGCACAGTTAGGCTTAACTTATCCACAGTACATCTTAAGGACGTTTCTGGGATGCCTTTTCATCCACAACACATCTTGAAGATATCCTGGGGAAGCGATGTGCTGTCTGGGTCATTTAACATATAAAATCTAATTTAATTTATTCCAATAAAAAGAACATTTTATTCTGTAATATCCTCTGAATTCAATTCATTCTATTATAAAAGGCAATCCCTATTTAATTTAATTTGTATTTTTACTAGGGGACTTATTCGTTTGTAGATAGATACATTTCCCCCTTTTCATCAACGGTATGTTCAATATCTCATTTAATTATAGATAGAAAATAATTTATTTGTCTAAATTACTTTATAATATAAACAGAAGTTGCAAAATTTATTTCATTTCCGGTGATTTATGCTTTCCTAATAGCTTAGTTCAGTCTTATTGGCGTCAACAGATGTGGATACGTTTCTTTTAATAATAATAATAAAATAAAAAAAAAGAACAAATAAATTCTTAATGATATATTGGTGGCGCCGATAAAAAATAATTACTTTGGCATAATTTATGTTGCCAAGCTTGGCTTTGTCTTTTGAATAACGGATGACATTTTTAAATTAACCAATTAGAACATTCTTCTGGCGCTTTATTTGGCATTGGTTTATTAATTTCGGGTTTGAATTGGCGAATGCAATTGAGTACACCTTTGGCATTCAAACAGTCAGTATCTCTTGTTTACTGGTTTAAAAAACAACTGCCCTCGTTTGCTCTCCCTCTCTCTCTAACCTATAGAATTCTACGAGAACCGTGCAAGTGCTTACTTGATTCTTCATCTTTTTAGCATAAAAATAAAAAACTATTTTATTTGAAATGACTGATGTTATTTTTGTCAAGTGGCACTCTCTTTTAAAAGGATCTATGGACTTCCAGCCTGGGTATTTTGGTAAGCAATGTACTTCGTATTGGTTCCACTAATTTCACGGACAATGAAACTTCTTCACAAATCTTGGTCTGCGTGACCAGTGGTTCTCTATTTTCTACAAGGATCAAGAGAGAGGGATTCATTCTTATTTTGTTGAAAATTCTCATTATTCGCAGTATACTCAAACTTTTCTCATGGATTACGCATACGCTTATCGGACATAACGGAGAAAAAGAAACAATTTAAGTTATATTACTGGACGCCAATTCCTCCATTGATGAACTATGTTTTGACTTGTGCTACTAGCCTTTTTTAATGTTCCTCTGTATAAAGAAACGAAAAAAACGCTCAACTGTTTAACAGTGCATTTTTGCATACATACAAGTTAAAAGCCAGAACTTCGTGCAGTTTTTTGCGTGTTATTGATTTAATTGAAAATGCGCTAGTGGATTATCTGCATAAAAGTTTTTTGTCAACTCCTGTCCTCCGTTCGATCACCAAGCTTCGTCACTGAGCAACAGTTACCTGTTGTATGATGCTTCTATATTTCTGTGAATGTACAGTGCTTTTGAAAGTTTAACGATCTCTTGGTTTTTCAGCAGCTGTTTCTGTCCCAATCCAACCTTCATCATTTCCGAATTTGGTGTATTCAAGCCATGCCGTTTGGATTTATTTTGCCCTACGCGTACAAACTCGTGAAAACCATATGTGTAATGTGCAAGGGAAAAATCGTATACGGGAAGAAGACTGCCACTTTTATGTCAACGTCAGTGCTCATAAATTTTTTTAATTTTTGTTAAAGACATAATTCCAGAATTTTGTTTTCAAACAAGCAATTTCTTCATCGGGTGATTGGGGAATATTAAATATACTTTGAAGAACATGTTACAAAATTTAGTGAACTTGTAGGATTATTTGAATACAATTTCTCCAAGACTCGTTTCATGTGAGTATATCCATTTTTCCATCACGGAATTTTTCCATAGACTTGGTATTCTTTTAGTGTGTTTAAAGCGTTTTCTTTACGTTTAAATTGCAAGTGTTTCATATATATAGTATGTTTGGTTATGCTCGGAAATTTTCAGGTATTTTTAATGCTGAATTAAATTTTTTGGGTCTTGTTTTAATACATTTAAGGGAAAATTGAGATATATACACTGATGGAAAAAAAAATCCCAACACCAAGAAAAAATTATTGTACATTAATGAAATTTCAGCAATACATTTGTCTAGGTAACATATTTAATTGATTAAAGTTTCAAGATCACAGGTAGAGCCATTGGCGAGAAGAACCATTTCAAATGTGAAATGTTGGTACATTAGTAACCAGTGTAACCGCCAGAATTTTTAATGCAAGCATGCAAACGTGCATGCATTGTGTCGTGCAGGTGTCGGATATCAGTTTGTGGGATGGAGTTCCATGCCTGTTGCACTTGGGCGGTCAATGCAGGGACGGTTAATCCTGGTTGTGGATGACGCTGGAGTTGTCGTCCAATGATGTCCCATACGTGCTCGATTGGAGAAAGATCTGGTGGTCTAGCAGGCCAAGGCAACATGTCGACACTCTGTAGAGCATGTTGGGATACAACAGCGGAATGAGGGCGAGCGTTATCCTGTTGAAAAACACCCCCTTGAATGCTGTTCATGAATGGCAGCACAACAGGTTGTATCACTAGACTGACGTACAAATTTGCAGTCAGGGTGCGTGGGATAACCACGAGAGTGCTCCTGCTGTCATACGAAATTGATCCCCAAACCATAATCTAGGAGTAGGCCCTGTGTGTCTAGGTCGCAGACAGGTCGCTAGCTGGCGTTCACCTGGCCTCCTTCTAACCAACACACGGCTATCACTGCGACCAAGGCAGAACCGGCTTTCATCAGAAAACACAACAGATCTCCACTCCGTCCTCCAACGAGCTCTAGCTTGACACCACTCACGTCGCAAACGGCAGTGGTTTGGAGTCAGTGGAATGCACGCTACAGGGCGTCTGGCTCGGAGCTGTCCTTGAAGTAACCGATTTGTAACAGTTCGTTGTGTCACTGTGGTGCCAACTGCAGCGCGAATTTCAGCTGCAGATGCAGTACGATTAGCCACAGCCATACGCCGAACACGGCGGTCTTCCCTCTCAGTAGTGCCACGTGGCCGCCCGGAACCCGGTCTTCTTGAGGCAGTACCTTTCCTTGACCACTGCTGCCAACACTCATGCACGGTGGATACATTTCTGCCAAGTCTTTCTGCAATATCGCGGAAAGAAAACCCACCTTCTCGTAGCCCTACTACACGACCTCGTTCAAACTCAGTGAGCTGTTGATAATGGCTTCTTCGTCTTCTTAGAGGCATCCTTGACTAACATTAACCCACTACGTCAAATCTCAACTGTAAATAACGATCACGAACCTTACAGCGCTTATTTAAAGCAAACCTCATTTGCATGTTCATAATGTCGCTACTAGCGCCACACTTATGCGCGTAGCTCGAAATTTGAATCGACGTCATCTTTCAGATGTATAAACGCGCCTACCAAATTTCGTTTATCTAGCACAGCTCCTTCCTGGTGTTGGGATTTTTTTTTCCATCAGTGTATATGTGTGGGTATGTACAGTGCCTTATACATAATTATTAATACTAGTATCGCCCAGTGGTCGAAACTCGACCATTTTTTTTTTGCAAAGAGAGGCAAAGCAAAGTTATTGCCTTGTCCTAAACGGAATGCAATTGCAACACAGCTTCGGCAATTGTTTGCCGATATTCACTCTAACTGAATCAGCAGAGTTTTACTTAATATAACTATTTCTCTCTGTAGACGTCAGCCTTTCCTGAAATGAGAGAAAATCGCAACGTAAAAACGCCCCTTGTTGGATGATACAGCCTAGAAGCTAATAGGTACCATGTCAAACCAAGGCCCAACCAAGTATCAAATTCTGTTAAATTAATTCGATTGGTTCATAAAGTACAGTGTTTGAACAAAAAAAAAAAAAAAAAAAAGATATTTTTCAAAAATGGTCGAATTGAGTTCGGGAAATTTCAAAACGTGTAACTTTATCGAAAACCGAAAATCTAAAACTTTTCTGAATCCTATATTTTCTACTTATGTATTCAGAGGAAAGAATAATAAATACACTTTAAAAAAAATAAAAATAAGTAGTCAATTTCACTTAATTAAAATGCAAGGACATCTCAAAACGTGTAAATTCATCGAAAACCGGAAATCAAAAGTTTTTATGTATCTTCTACTTGCTTCTTCTACCCACAAAAGCTAGCAATAAAGATACTTATTTAAAAAATAAGTAGCCAATTTCAGTTAATTGAAACGTAAAGAAAGCTCAAAACATGTAAATTCAGCAAAAAACGGAAATCGGAATTTTTTCCGTATCGTCTACTTATACATGCAGCAGTTAGTAACAAATCCATTTTCCTTTTATTTAATATATTAGTTGAATATTTGTTGTTTAAATATCACCCTTTGAAATGAAATGTTTATGTTTACATTCGAAACTGGAAGTTTGCCATTTTTTTTTTTCTTTCTGGAGTTTTGTGATTTTAAATTAAAATTTTATCAATTTTACAGAAAAAATAACTCAATCAAACACATGTAGACAGTAACTTATATATAACTATACCCAAATATCGGAATTAAAATCGGCAGATAATTTCCGTTAATTTTTAATAATTTTTTACAAAAAATCCAATGAACGATTAACATAGAAAATCTTTTTCATGGCTCCATGGACAGACAGTGACGTCATCACTTCGCTTGCGTATAGTGATGCTACATTATTACTGTGTCTATGGTTTTATTTGAGCTTTATGAAATTGCCAGATTTAACAACTTTCTACTTTTAGGTATTTTTTAATGTAAAGGAATACGTGTATAAAAGGGAAAAATGGGGGAAAATACATAAAAAATAAATGTATTTTTAAATACCTTCTTGACGCCGTAAGAAAATAATATTTGTATTCGCACCTTCCGACTAACCATACCTTTCGAATGATACCATTTTCAACCCTCTACTCCCATAATTAATACGTTAAAAAGGGACTACAAATTTTATGCTTGCCTATTAATATATAGATATCGTTTCATGTGGTCTTGCATATTTATACATATGTATATAGATTAATTAATGCACTGGGAGTTATTGTCGAGTCATTTATAATTGATATGAGAATATATCTATTTTTCTTTGTTATGTTTATATATGTGTTTATACTTATATTTGATCTGGTCAATTTTTATGAAGAAGAAATTTTATTAAATCTAATTTTTCAATACTATTGCTTGAAAATGGTGTGCATGAAAATGTATTATTGGAATTTAAAATTTTGTTAGGATTTTGAATTTCCACAAATGATATATTTTTTTTTTTTGGAATTTCTCGATGGGTTTAAATAATAAACATACACATATTTTTTTTAATTAGTTTTTTTTTTTTTTTTTAGGAGCTAGTGTAAATAATGTGTTAAATATATTAGAAAATGCACATTATAGTGTTTGAAATAACTTTACACCGATGTTTCCTATTTTTATTTTACACTTTCACATACACTTTTAAGTAACTTATTTGAGAAATTTTAAAATGTTAACTTAATAATTTAATTTACATAAATTTAAAACTCATTTTTTTACACTATTATTGCAAACAAACTATTTTTAGGGAAGTGTATAATTGTAATATGTTTACAACAAATGTGTACATTTGTACTTCCCATTTAAATTCACATTTACACACAATTTCATAAAAAGTATACTATTAATTTACAACTTGACCTTTTACATAAATTTACATAAGGTAACAATTTAAAATTATATTAAAAAAAAAAAAAAAAGAAAGAAAGAAATTGTGCATGCACTCTGATTTTCAGTGATATGTAGTAATATATTTATTTTCTCAAAAGTATTTTGCATAAAATGATTATGTATTTTTTAGCCAATTTTTTTATTGATATGAATATTTATGGACATTTAAAATTATGCTTTTACCCATGTCATTTACAAATTAAGTCACTTACATGAATATTTACCAAGAATTGATGATAAAAGACTTTTTTTACTTCATTGATAGATAATGTTTATAGATACATTGATAGATGATTTTCATTTTAACTCATTACTGAGATCATGACTTAGATTAATTTTATCTGCTTTAATTTAGTTACATACGAAGCTTTTACACTGCAATATGTTTTTACAAATTAACAATCTAAATACTATAAACATGTATCACACTGAATTGATAATATTCATTTTTTTAATAAATTCTATTTTGGGCAATTTATCATAATTGCATTTTATTTTTATCTTGTGTATTTTGCCCCATTGCTGTGTTGAGTGCCGGCTTAAATGCAGAAATGGTATTTTGATGCTCAATGCATAATCCTTTCTCTTGATTTCTGGCCAAAAATTTGTCTTGAGTAAGGGTATGCTTTGAGTAACTTAATTTGCATAATACACATTTTATTACACTTTCATAAAATAATTTTAGCTATAAACATTTTCACAATTTAACATTTATAAAATATCAAGTAATTCTAGCCGTGTAAGTAACTTAAAACTGTTTTGCTAGTTTTGATTTCTTATTTTACAAAACAAACTATGCATGATTGTGTAAATCTAGCTTGATCTGTTTTATTTAAAAAAAAAAAAGAAAACTTTGCTAGTCACAATATTATACATGCATAGTACACACAAAATAAAATATTTTCTACAAAAATTATTACACCATTTTTTTACATTTATATTTTTTTTTTCAGTTGTACAAAATATCTATTTGCCCATTTTTAAACCTTTAAGGAAACACAAAAGTTTGTAATTTTATTTACACAATTTATTTATATTTTAATAATTGAAAGTTGTATTGCAGGTACTGGGTCTTGAATAAATTATGAGAAAAATAATTCATCCTCAGTCAAAAAAAAAAAAAAAAAAAAAAAAAAAAAATTAAGTACTTTGTACATTAAATTTATTCAAACATTTACAAATCATATTCAGTTTTTTTCCCTCTTACTGCATAATATATAATTATTTTTTTAGTCTGTTCAGATTGTTTTTGATATGCTAATATTTTTTAAATAAATCATAATGCAATTTTTTTTTCATACAGGTATAAGTTTATCACCTTTCATATGTTTCAATATTTTTATTTTTATCTTGCACATTACAATTTTATTTATGGTATTGGCACAGAAATTGCATTTCGTCAAGACACATTTTTTTTACATAATAACGAACAATTAATTGTTCTACCAAATGTGATTTTGGTCACATAAAGTTATTTATAAGTTTTATTTTGACACACACAAAGAGTAAATTTTACTTATGATGTGTTCACATAAACCTGGCTGGATCATCGAGATCCTAAAATATGTCAGTCGTGAATTAAACACATCATGTCTTAAAATACAATCACACATTCACTCATTTTAAAATACATTATTTATTTCATTTGTCAATTTACCATAATTAATAATTAACTTTGCACATTATTTTTATTTTTCTCATTTACCTTAATTGACTATTTTTGTATAAACACATGGTGATAGCTGTTGAAGGTTTGATGAAGAAGAGAAATGTTTAGGAGAAATAATAAGATAAAAACAAAAAAAAAAAAAGGTATTGATTTATGATCAATGAGATCAACTGATTTTTGTCAATAAGAGTTCATGAATAAATATGCTAGCAGATTCAACCATATGAATCATATTTTTTTGTACACTTGTTGAAGGCAAATATAATTGCCGTTTAATTTTATTCCAGCTGATGATTTAAATTGTGTTGACGTATTCTGTTGAAAAGGTCAACCAATATTTATATATTTTGCATATGCACTGATTTATTTGAGTTGACGTATTCTGTTGAAAAGGTCAACCGTTATTATTATGGCCATGCTTTACATATTATTTGCGCTATTTTAAGAGGATCCTCACACACACACACACACAAAAAAAAAAAAAAAAAAGGGAAAGAAGAAAAAAAATAATAATTAAAGAAAGAAAAGGCCTATATATATTTTTTATGTGTACACTGATAAACATTTTTGTTTACTTTTTCTTTTTGTTTACATTTTAGTGCACGTTAAATTCGTGATTGGAGAGCTTTCACTACAGCTATGGTAATTTGTTTTTGTGGCAATTTATTTTAATTTTAATATATTGTGGAACACTTACAGACATATACTAAATTTTTTAATAGTTCCAATTATTTCAATTGACAAATCTATTTAAATATTAAAACATATCACCCATTTGATTACAAGTTTAATTAGACTTACACATTTGCCCTGTAAACACAATTGTGTTGCTCTGGTTGTCAGTATAATAATGACTTCTATAATCTTTGGATTTCGACCATTATATTGGTTTCAACACCTGTAATTGTGTAGGGGACTTATAATTTTTTACAACAATTTTTAAAGTTATAAATTAATAATTAATTCACACAAATAAAAAGAGTGTAAATTTATGTATTTTTGTTGCCAGATCTCTATGTGTGTTCCTGTATATGTTTTCTTTTGGGTCGGATTTTCATTGTATTATTGGCTGATTTATCAGTTTGTCAGTCATGAT
This sequence comes from Salticus scenicus, assembly GCA_963930645.1. Taxonomy (NCBI): domain Eukaryota; kingdom Metazoa; phylum Arthropoda; class Arachnida; order Araneae; family Salticidae; genus Salticus; species Salticus scenicus. The sequence continues at coordinate 221,675,356 of OZ005650.1, read as the reverse complement.
GCAAATATATCCAATAGTATTATTTTATTCTCTTGTACACGCATGTTTTACCATTCTTTTCTGCATTTTTTTATCAGACTTGGCCTCACAACCCAATGTTTGACACACACACACACTTTCACAAAATTTTCTCTGACCCATTTAGTTAATATTTTATTGGTTCACATGTGGTGATGTCGTTTTACATTTTTGTTTATTAAATTTTTACAAGCATTTTTACACAAGAAATAATAATAATAATAAAAAAAAAAACTGGTTATATTAATAAAACACACATACACAAAAGTAAATAAGTAGATAAATAATTTTTATTTCTTTGTTAACTTACAGTAAATTCTGATATATTTTTTAGAGTCTATGTGGTTTTCGAATAAAAATAAAGTCATTGATAAACCGTGAAATATCCGTACATATTCTGTACGTGTTAGAAAATTTTTGGTTTACAAATAATTTCTTGTTTAATAAGTAAAATTTTTGTTGTTTTTATTTTCTTTCAACTTAAATTAAATACTTATTTGTTTAAAATTTCTCGTTTAAAATAATCCCATTTTGTAATGTTTTGCACCACAGATGAATTTTGAATGGTACCTTGAAATCGTCTGTGTGTTGCAAGAGGTAGTCTGTGCAGAAGCATGTGGCTGGTTCACTCTTCATTTTTTTTTTAGACTATTTCTTGCTGAGCAGTATTATAAAATTATCCGTGTAACATACGCTATGATTCTTGGGCAATATATGGAATATTGCTTAGGCTTAATAAAACAATAATTCAAATTAATTCTAAAACAATATATATTTAGAAATTTTGTAGTTTTTGACAATTTTTCTACATGGTTTTGTCTTGTTACATCTATACTAAAATGACTTTAATTTTTATCGCTGCCAATTTTGTTAAAAAATTATATAAATTAATTTTTCAAATACTAATTACTTGTTAAAGTTCTGTTCAGGAAAAGGAAATTATTTCATAAGGGTATTTTTTAATAATTTTTGAACAACACAATAGATTGAAATAAAGTTTCTTCATAATTTCTGCAGAGAAAATAAATTATTATACAAAAATAAAAATAATTTGTTTTTCTTTAAAACATTACTAGAACTTTACATGTGCGATCTTATTTTAACATAGGGCTAGATTTTTTTTTTCCTACACATTTTTTGCACATAAGACATTTCATTATGTCTCTTTGCAGAATGCTGTTGTAATCTTTTGCACAACATGATTGAACTCTTCTGCTTCTCATACAGTTCATTATGCTATGTTCGGTATGGCATCACAAAACCATGTTGGTCATAGCTATTGTACTATTCTACACTCTCTGGCTCATTTTGTTAAAATTTAGATTTTCACGTGCAGAATAAATTTTATATACTCTAAAATTATTTGGAATTTTTTTTCATATTAATGCTATATTATTTTATTTAAATTAACAATTAAAAATTTAAATCAGTTGATTTACATATTTTTGCTACTAATTTCCTTTTCCTTTTCTCAAGCATATGCCATTTTACGAATGGGAACTTTGATATTTTCAACAAGTTATATATTGTGTCACACTAGTATACTTCACTAATTAGATAACTATTTCATGTTCAATACACAATGTTATAACAATGATATGTCTTGTGAGTTGTTCTATAAATATGTATATTATTCAGATTTTCAAATTTATTCTTATATGCCACCTTTGTTTTTATTGTTGTTTGACAAAAGATTATTTGTACTGTTTTCAGCAATATTACATAAGATATTCAAATTGTCATGTGCTGTTTCTAGGTGAGAGAGAGCAAACTTTTTTTTTTTTTTTTTTTTTTTTTTTTTTTTAGGGCATTGGGGAGAAATATGTGAGAACAAGTTCACACATATGTTCTTTTAAATATTTAATTTCTTTCTAAATAATTCAATTTATAATTTTAAATAAAAAAGTCAATTTATTAAGAATAGTTATAAAATTAATTCATTCATTTAACATATAAAATCTAATTTAATTTATTCCAATAAAAAGAATATTTTATTCTGTAATATCCTCTGAATTCAATTCATTCTATTATAAAAGGCAATCTCTATTTAATTTAATTTGTATTTTTACTAGGGGACTTATTCGTTTGTAGATAGATACATTTCCCCCTTTTCATCAACGGTATGTTCAATATCTCATTTAATTATAGATAGAAAATAATTTATTTGTCTAAATTACTTTATAATATAAACAGAAGTTGCAAAATTTATTTCATTTCCGGTGATTTATGCTTTCCTAATAGCTTAGTTCAGTCTTATTGGCGTCAACAGATGTGGATACGTTTCTTTTAATAATAATAATAAAATAAAATAAAAGAACAAATAAATTCTTAATGATATATTGGTGGCGCCGATAAAAAATAATTACTTTGGCATAATTTATGTTGCCAAGCTTGGCTTTGTCTTTTGAATAACGGATGAAATTTTTAAATTAACCAATTAGAACATTCTTCTGGCGCTTTATTTGGCATTGGTTTATTAATTTCGGGTTTGAATTGGCGAATGCAATTGAGTACACCTTTGGCATTCAAACAGTCAGTACTCTTGTTTACTGGTTTGAAAAACAACTGCCCTCGTTTGTTCTCCCTCTCTCTCTAACCTATAGAATTCTACGAGAACCGTGCAAGTGCTTACTTGATTGTTCATCTTTTTAGCATAAAAATAAAAAACTATTTTATATGAAATGACTGATGTTATTTTTGTCAAGTGGCACTCTCTTTTAAAAGGATCTATGGACTTCCAGCCTGGGTATTTTGGTAAGCAATGTACTTCGTATTGGTTCCACTAATTTCACGGACAATAAAACCTTCTTCACAGTCCGCAACTGGATTTAGCGATTTTTTTTTTTTTTTTTTTTTTTTGGCGCCGTTTTGAACGGTAACGGCATAAAATTAAACATACGTGTTGTGACTGTGGTGGCGAGTAGCCGCGTATTGATGAAGGTAATGATGAACTTTTATAATCATTTAATTAACATTTAGCACCATATATACATGTATACATATATACATATATACAAATTTTAAAGAACATTTTGATGTATTTTGATAGTCGATAATATTGTTCATGGAAATAGTCAAATCGATGTAAATAGAATAGAATGGAATATGTTTTTATCGATGTTGCCAGATTCCTTTTTGGAAAGTACAAAACTCGGTAGAAAAAGAAATAAGTAACCAAGGAGGATACAATAATTCTCCCCCACTTGAAAACATACAGTGCCGAGTCAACCTTTAAGGTAAAATATAATCTTGTAGGTATGCTGGTTGACGCCTCGTTCTAGTAGATCTTCGTACAGGTGATGAAGGAATCTGTGGTTGATCTGTGGCTGGATATGTGTTCAGCTCATTTCCTTGAGGATTGATAACTTGATAATATGCAGGGTTATGATTTGTGTTATGGGAAGATTTCTGGTGTGGAATTGATGGCGATGCTATATTTTCCCTTTGAACATCTGATTTCTGTAGTTGATTAATATGTCTCTTGATTTCCCTGCCTTCATCTAATTTAATTATATAGTGAATATGTCCAAGTTTTCTAGTTATAACTCCTAGTTTCCATACGGTTTTATTGTTTATAAAGAATTTTGCTCTGACTCTCTCCCCCACATAGATTTTTCGAGTGTGAGGTCTAATCTTCTGTTCAGATTTCTTTTCGTGGTATGGAAACAGTGTGTCAAGTTTAATACGAATTTGGCGATTTAGATACATTTCTGCTGGTAACTTCCCATTTGCTAAAGGTGTTGCTCGATATCGAAAAAGAATCTTTTGAAGTTTTAAGTGGATGGGAAGATTTTCTGTAGCCATTGATTTTAGTCGATCTTTCAGTGTTTGCACATTACGTTCCGCAAGGCCATTGGTCGCTGGGTATCCTGGTGCGATAAATTTTTGCTTTATTCCATTCATACGACAAAAATTTTTAAATGTTTCATTTTGAAAATTGAAGCGTTATCAGAAACCATAACTAGTGAATATCCATGCACTGCAAAAATTTCGTTAAGTAATTTCATGGTAATGTCAGCATTTGGAGCTTTCTGTGAGACTTTGATTTCTACCCAACGTGATTTTGCATCCACAACGAGTAGGTAATAAAATCCCTGGAAAGGACCTGCATAATCGATATGAATTCTATCCCAATTATTAATTGGTAAATCCCAGTGATGAAGGGGTGCCTTTGCAGGATTATGTCTCACTGAAGAACAATCTGGGCAAGATTTTACTAAGTTTTCTATGTCCTTGTCGATATTCTTCCATATACAATAGCGTCGAGCTAACTGTTTCATTTTTGTTATTCCAATATGAGTGGAATGTAATTCTTTTAGGACTTCAGGCTGTAGTTTTCTCGATATTACAATACGAGTACTCTTAAATAAAATCCCATTATCCAAAATGTAGTCACTGTTGATGGAGCTTGATTGAAATTCTTGTTTGATCTGATCGTTTTCTGTTTCTCGTATGATAGCATCTGCAGTTAGAGTTTCAGATGATATTTCAAAAATATTAGATGCAAATATTTGATGAACTTCGTCGTTTATATGTGTCTGCCGATGCGTAATTCTGGTTGACAGGAGATCTTAATAAACAATCTACATTTTGATTTTCCAATCCTTTCCTAAATTTGACGGTGTAATTAAATCCAGCTAAATAAGAAGCATAGCGCAACAGTCGAGCTGATGTCATTTTTGGAAGACTTGCTTTTCAATGAAATATCCTGGATAAGGGCTGGTTATCAGTGATTAGGACGAAATGTCTACCATAAAGATAATCGAAAAAGTGAGAAAATCCAAATACGATTGCAAAAGCTTCTCGGTCAAGTTGAGAGTAATTTCTGTCAGCTTCTGTTAAGGAACGGAAAGCGAAAGCGATTGGCTTTTCTACATCATCGATGGTATGTGATAAGATAGCAGCAACTCTGACTGGACTAGCTTCTGTCGCCAGTGTAACAGGTAATTCAGGATTGAAAAGTACTAACACTCTGTCACTGGATATCTCTTCTTTAAGCTTAATGAAAGCCTGCTCACTTTCTTTATTCCAGAAAAATTTCTGATGTTTCCGCAGAATCTTGCGTAAAGTGTAAGTAATGGTCGAAACGTTTGGTATGAATCGAGAATAGTAAGTTACCTTACCTAAAAATTGGCGCAGTTCTTGAACATTCTTTGGTCGTGGCATGCGTGTTATAGCTTCAACTTTTGTAGGTGATCGTGATATTTTATTGTTTTCTATTACATGACCTAAATATTCAATTTTTGTTCAAAAAAATTCACATTTCTTGCTATTCACGTGTAAATCGTAGTCGCGTAATCTTTCTACACATGCAAGGAGGTTCTTTGAGCATTCTTCTTTGGTTTGACCATGAACGACAATATCATCAAAATAAGCGATGGTTTTTGGTAAACCCTTCAGGATTTGATCAATTACCCGGTTAAATTCAGCAGGTGCAGTTTTAATTCCAAAGCTTAACCTATTCATCCTGTATGTCCCTCGATGTGTCAAAATAGTTTGGATAATGCTGCTCTCATCATCAGTTTTTAAGTGAAGATATGCTTTAAACAAGTTTAACTTGCAGAAATACTTCGAATTCCTAAGACTGTTTAATACTTCATCGATTTTCTTTATTGGATAATTTGCATTCATCAGTAGATCGTTAACTCCGACTTTACAGTCAACACAGAGTCGAACTGTTCCATCCGCTTTAGGAATTACAACCAACGGTGATCCGCAATAACTTGTAATTGATTTAGATATTATTCCAGCCGCCTCGAGATCATCAAGTTCCTTTTCAACTTTTTCTCGTAAAGCATAGGGTACATTTCGCTCAGGAGTGTAACTTGGCTTTGCTCAATAACGTAACTTCAGTTTGATTAAGAAATTCGGTACACAACCAACCTTTTGTCCGAACACTTCTGGAAAAAGATTTACAATCTCAGATATATCATTGATTGCAGCGATTTTATTTCCTATTCTATTTTGGGGGTTGTTTTCTGTATCGGTTTCATGTAGATTGATTTTTAAATGTCTAACCCATACTCTACCTAGAAGAGGATCATACCCATCAGGAACGACATATAAATCTTCATTAGATATACACCCTTTATATTCAACTTTCCCTCGCACTTTCCCCCTAAGGGCACAAACATATTTTCAGTATATGATCTAAAAACAATATTTGTTGGTTCAAACTGTTCCTTGAGACCTAACCTTTTAAATTGACTTTCTGGTATGAGAGTGTATCCTGCTCCTGTGTCGACTTGAAATTTTTGATAGCGATTTTCGATTTTTACTGTAGTAAAATATTTCTTAGCATCAGGGACAGAATCTGAGATATGGTTGTCGTAAATATCAATAATCGTGTTTATGTTATTATTTTCATGTTTCCATTTGATTAAGTGGTATTCTTGGACTATTTGATCTTTTAGCATTAAGTAATGTCTTGATACAGACTCTTTGTACATGTCCAGTTGATTTACACACTTCAAATTATTTGGATTAATGCGATAGTCCTTTGATAAATGGTTATTTTTCGCACAACGTAGGCACAAATTATTTATGCCAAGTTTTTCGAAATCAATTTGATTTTGTTTGGATTTCATGCGCTGATGTGAAACTGCCTATTTTTTCTTTATGTTTTGAGTGTTAAAGGATGTTTTCACGTATTTCGATTGCCTATAACTTTTGGAGACATTATTGATATCCTCTGAGATAGATGTACTGGTGTTTAAAGTTTTTGATAACTCGCGACTGTCAATTTTTGAAGCTTCAAGAGCAATAGCTTTATCAACAATATCGTTGGAAATTTTTAATTCTGACTGCAAGAGTTGCTCTTTGATCCAACTATCTTTAATGCCACGACTAAATGGTGCTCTAAGGAAAATATCAGCAACAGATACCTTTTTACTGCATTCACAGTCAACAGCAAACTCGCATTCGGAAATATCACGCCGTAATTCTGCCACTTATTCGGAAATAGAACTGTCCTGTTTTTAATAAGTTGACAAAAAGTAATGCAGTGAAACTAAAGGATTTTTCTTTGGTGCTAAATATTTAAAACTTTCTTTCTTATTATCAAAACACTAGTATATAACCCCGTCAAAAATGACGGAATGTGAACGATAAATCTTGAAAACAATGTTTAGATCATGAAGATTACCACGTGATCATTTAAATGTATTTTCAGTTTTTGTTTATAAATCAAATGTGTTTCGATATTTTATAATTTTCGTTCTGAAATTAAAAAAATTCTACCCGATCAATAAATATGAATGACAATAAAAAAACTGCTGGTTGACAAAAAATATAGGCCCGAAAACACAACAGCAACAACACATCCCAGTGTTCCATTAAGTGCTCTATTTAAAGTCCTCATAATAAGAATAATCTAGTGTGTCACTCACACGACTTTCTCTTACCCTGAAATTTAATGCTATAAGTACAGGTTGGAGATTAAGAGGTAAGATAAAGAGTACTGCTATGTAAACCTATGTTAAACAATTCAAATTAGGCTTCGGAAGATTTTTATATGATAATTAGTTCTGGCCCCCCTTCAACCCCCCCGTTTCATTAATGCACCTACATTTATACAGAATTTAATTCGGTTATTAAAAAATAATTCAGTTTAAAAAAAATAATTTATTAAAATTATTATATAAAAAAGTTATCTTGTATGATAATACAGACGATTTCCATATTAGAGAAATAGTATAACACTAAATATCCAAAAAAAAGTTGAATTTATTCTCAATATTAAAGTAAAAAAAAAAAAAAAAAACGTTAAAAATGAAAGAAATCAATAACTTTATTTTAAATTATCGTAGATCGATGGTTCAACCATTCGTTTTAAAGGTATTGGCGAGCTCTTTTGAAAGATACCCATCATGAAAATTTACTCCACTTGTGGGAGGACATCTACCCCAGGGGGGGAGGCGAGGCTCCTACATACACAAAAAAAAATTTCCCAGTTGACTATCTCTATTACAAAAAATATGTATTCGTTTCATTTGGTTTAGTGCAGTCTATAGATGTTAAATTCTACTTACCTGCAATTTCCCCCATAGACGTAATATATTTGAATGTCCCTGTACACGAACCATTTGCTTCATCTTAACGAAAAGCTTTCTGTAGCATCCCTATATGATACACATTTAGAATACCGAGTTTGGAATTTCTGCTACTATTTGTTCTTGAGATATGCTGATAACAGACACACACACAGACAGACAGACACAGAGACCATTTGTTAAAAACGTGATTTTCGTATTCAGGGGACCTCAGAACATGTAAGTATAACAAAAACTCACGTTCGAAAATTTGACCCTAAAACAATATTTTCTCGACCCTATGGGTAAGAGGAAGTAAATAACGATTCACTTCATTTTACCAAAATATTTTTTTTAAGACTATCGAAGATCCTGTTTCCAAATACGTAAGCGAAGTGTGACGTCACTGACCGTCCGTGGATGCAAGAAAAAGATTCCCTATATTAATCGTCCATTGTATTTTTTGTAAAAAAATAATTAAAAATCGAGGAAAATTATTTCCCTATTTTAATACCCGTATTTGGGTATAGATATGCTATCGTATCCCTGTGTTAGATTGAGTTATTTTGCTGTCAAATTGACAAAATTTTAAATTTCAAAACTGTGTCATCTTTGGCGTTTTTTGTATTTGGCGATTAAAAGCATACTACGAAAATATACATGCCAGATGTTTATTTTCGTAATATGTATTGTACGAAATATTGTTTCATATAATTCATCGCTCTCTTAATATAAGTTGTTAAAATAACCATGATTTTTGAAAGGAATAAAATATGTTCGCCAAATAATTTGGCGATATATTTTTTCCGCCAAGGATGACAGATATATTAAATCTATTCCGCTGCAACATATGAGTATCTTATATCAGACACTTTATTTAGACATTTGAAAACAAATTTGACTTCAAATTATGATAGAATATTTATCATTTTCCTTTTATTTAGTATATTAGTTGGATATTTATTGTGTAAATATCATCCTTTGAAATGAAATGCTTATGTTTTCAATCGAATATGGAAGTTTGCTATTTTATTTTTCTAAAGTTTTGAAATTTAAAATTTAAATTTTATCAATTTTACAGCAAAAACAACTTAATCTAACGCATGCACACGATAACTAATACTTATCTATACCGAAATATGGGAATTAAAATCGGGAAATAATTTTCCTCAATTTTTAATAATTTTTTACAAAAAATACAATGGGCGATTAACATAGGAAATCTTTTTCTTGCATCCACTGACACCCAGTGACGTCATCACTTTGCTTGCGTATTTTCTAACTAACTATCTAATAATTACAGATACTCCATGCTAACCCAAATTCACCTCTACTCTATACACCCATCTCACCCACAACATCGCCAAAATATCCGGGATCCAGCTAGGGACTTTCTCATTCTCAACCGAACATTTTATCTTGACTCGACACTATCACCTTAGACTACCCTACTTTCAATACTCATTTCAACTGGTGACCTTTACTTGCCCAACTAAACATTCTATCCCAACTATAACTTTACACTAATTTCAAAACTAAAATCAACTGGCGACATTTACGTTCTGAACTTGACGCCAATCATACCTTACAATGTAAACAAATAATGAAGCTTGAAGCGATGTGTTGTTACAATAAATGAAGATAACGCTTCTCTGACTCCTTAAGAATTGATAATTTACTATTTACAATCAATTAACGACGATGAAATACAATATTTTGTACATTTTCTGGATCACAAACAAAATAGCGACATTGTTGTCATTGTTCGAAAAGTTCTAACGTTGCCATACAGTTCTGACAAACTTAAACAGAAACTTGAAGTCCGATACGATTAATCGATGCGACACTACACACCCCCTTCCCAGTGAAAACGATTACACAAGATAGTCTTTTAACTCTTTCGTTCCCGTAACGGCCGAAACCGCCCGAAAGCTCTCAGTCCCATTCCGGCCCTAAAACGCCTGAGATCGTTCATCCCCCCTTTTCGCTCTTTTATCTTCGCGATGGTCATTTTTCCGCGGTCAGTTGTCAGTGCAGATGACAAGTGGGCGGGTTAACTTTATGGTGACAAGAAGGGATAGGGAAGAAGGTTTTCTTGTTCTAAAGATTTGCACTCTGCAGTGAAACTGTATAAGACAATAATCCATTCTTCCCCTAATCTTAAGGCATGTTGAAATGACACGCACATGAATAGAAAAAGAAGCCGCTCTGTGCTTCCGTGGGGGTGAAATCTCGGCCGTTTGTCCGGGATCCTGAGGTAGATGAATATTTCATATTCATGGGACAGAAAGAGTTAAGTGACTGGGAAACTTTACATGTCTGCCGGTTCTGGTTGTCTTGTTTTCCTGTGGAGTCGCTGGACTTTCTTCCGTAGTCTTGAGTACAGGCGTTTCATTATGCTCATTTTTCGTGGGATGTAGCTCTCGAAAAGGGATATCTGTTTCTTTTAACAGAAAACACGGTTTCACTCTGTCGATAGAAACTCGTTTGACTTTTCCCTGGATTTCGATGTCGAAATATTTATCCTTTCTCGCCTTTACAGGGTATGGTCCAAGATAGACAGGCTGTAGCGAAGAACTATTGACGTTGTTGTATAGAAATACATGAGAACAGTTGCACAGTTGTTTAGAAACAAAAACTGTTCTGTTTCCATGGGTTGTTGTAGGTCGTGGCTTCATATCTTGTATTATTTTCTGGAGGTTTTGGGAAAATTCCGATTGTTTCATAGGAGGTATTGTTGAGAAGAATTCTCCTGGTAACGCCAAGGTGGTTCCGTAAACTAGTTCTGCGGATGAGCATCCTAAGTCTTCCTTGATAGCAGATCTTATACCTAAGAGAACAAAAGGCAATGCTTCCAGCCATGATTTTGCTTCTAGCAGGTGGCATTTTAGGCTAGCTTTTAAAGTCCTGTGTTGGCGTTCAATCAAGCCATTAGCTTGTGGGTGATACGCAGTTGTGGTATTCGTCTGAAAACCGAGATATTTTCCTAAGGCTTGAAAGAGTTGGCTATCAAATTGCCTGCCTTGGTCAGATGTTATTCAATTCGGGATTCCGAAGCGAGAAAACCAGGTGGAAATCAAAGCTTTAGCGATTGATTCAGCTGACTGATCTTCTAAAGGCACTGCTTCAATCCATCGAGTGTAACGATCGACGATGGTGAGAAGGTATCTGAATCCTTTGCAACGGACCAACCAAATCTATGTTCAAATGCTGAAATCTGTGGGAAGGTACCTTGAATTCTCCCAAAGCTGACTGAGTTTGCCTATGAACTTTGGATCGTTGGCATGGTAAACATGCTCTAGTCCATAGCTGACAGTCTTTATTCATATTGGGCCATATGAAACGTTTTGTGATCAATTTGGTTGTGGATCTTATTCCAGGATGAGACAAATTATGTATGGATGAAAATATTTTTCGTCGAAATTCTGCAGGTATGTATGGACGATTATAGTTCGTAGAGGTATCACAATAGATTTTCTTGTCGCTGTCCGGTATAGGGATCTGTAAAATTTTCAAGTTTGGATTACTTTTCAGTATTTCCAACTCTTCATCCTCTTGAGAGTTTGCGATAGTTTGTAAGTCTATTACAGGTGGTACAAAAATGGTTTCAACACGAGAGAGTGCATCTGCTAAGGTATTTTCATCTCCTTGGATGTATCGGATATCGGTTGTGAACTGACCAATGTATGACAGTTGTCTGGCTTGCCGAGGTGAGGCTTTTTCTAAATCTTGTGGGAAGGCAAATGTGATTGGCTTGTGGTCTGTATATATTGTAAAATGTCGTCCTTCTAAGATGTATTTAAAATGCTTCACTGCTGTATAGATGGCTAATAGCTCTCTATCGTAGGCACTATACTTTCTTTGGGTTGGTGTCAAAGAGCGTGAAAAGAAACTCAAGGGTTGTTTTGCATTGTTCACCACTTGATGTACGACCGCTCCAATAGCAGTGTCTGAAGCATCAGTTGTCAATGTTATTTCAGCCTTTTCTGATGGATGAGCCAAAATGGAAGCATGACTGAGTGCATCCTTTAAAGCTTGGAAGGCATTTCTTGTTTCTTCCGTCCAGAGTATTGGTTTTCTGCAGTTCTTTTTGACACCTGACAGCAGTGTTGTTAGAGGTTGTTGCAATTTGGCACAATTTGGTATGAATCTGTGATAAAAATTTACCATACCTAAAAATCGTCTTAAACTGGTGAATGACTTTGGTTCTGGGTAATTATTGATTGCATCGACTTTCGTTGGAAGTGGTTTAAGACCTTCAGCCGATACTTCGTATCCCAAGAATGCAAGTTTAGTTTGACCAAATTTACATTTTGCCGTATTAATGCACAGTCCATATTCATTTAACCTCGAAAGTACTACTCGTACGTGTTGCCGATGTGTTTCTTCGTCCGCAGAGGCTATCAGGATATCATCCAAATAACAAAATACGAACTCTAGCCCATTCAGAACAGTGTTCATAAAACGTTGGAAAGTTTGAGCTGCGTTACGAAGACCAAATGTCATGTATGGAAATTCGAATAAGCCGAAAGGCGTGAGAATTGCGGTTTTCGGTATATCTTCCTTACGAACTGGAATTTGCTGATACGCTCTAATGAGATCAATGGAAGAGAAAATTGTTGTTCCTGCTAAAATAGAACTACAGTCTGTTAAAAATGGAAGAGGATATCTATCGGGGACTGTGACGTTGTTTAACGCTCTGTAGTCACCGCAAGGTCGCCAGTCCCCCGTTTTCTTCATAGCGAGATGGAGTGGACTGGACCAGTTACTCGTAGAAGGTCTGCATAAACCCATTTGGAGCATAGTTTCAAACTCCTTTTTAGCAGCCTTAAGTTTGTCGACCGATAGCCTTCTGACCTTGGCGGTAACGGGTGGGCCTCTGGTTTCGATGAAGTGTTCGGTGTTATGATTTTTAATTTTAGTCTTAATTCCACTCAGTTTGAGCAAATCTGGAAAATCATTGATAATATTTTTGTATGGATCGTTAACAGCATTTAAAATTGGGATATTATTATTATTTTGAAAGCAAGGGATTCCATTAATAGTGAAAAATGTAATGCCATCTATTAACTTACGGTTCTTAGTATCTACCAAAAGGTTAAAATGGGCCAGAAAATCCATACCTATTATGGGTCTATTCACATCAGCGATTACAAAAGGCCAACTAAATGATCTTCGGAGTCCAAAATCGAGCTTCAGTAGCTTTTGGCCATATGTTTTGATCCTGGTGCCATTTGCGGCGAACAGTTCTAATTTCGAGATATTTTTTCTATCAGCAGGTAATGGTGGGATAACCGACAGTTCTGCCCCGGTGTCAATTAAAAATTGGGTGGCTGTTTCCTTGTCGCTTACGAAAAGACGACTCAGCTCAACCCCACGTCCCTCCGTCGTCAGTGAGAGACGGGGTGTCAGTTTTCCGAGCTACCTGTCTGTGCTGCTGATTGGTAGTTGCATGGTTTCTTACATTTGAAAGCTTTATCCCCAAATTTCCTATGATAGTAGCAAATAGCATGCCTACTACCGCTGGGACTCCTGCCTCTTGATTTAGAGCGGTACCGAAAATTGCTACGCCGTTGTTTAGATAGAGCGGAAACTTGCAAACTGAGATCACTAACCTGTTTTTGTAGGCTCTCTATTATTCCACTGCTCACGGCTATGGACGAAGTTGCGGCTATCTGAGGAGTAATGGGATTTAGTTCCCAAATCTTGTCGGCCATAGTAGCCAATTTTGGTAAATCATCGCCACTGACAGTTATAATTCCACGCATATTAACTGGTAAGCGTTGTAACCACAATGTCGTCAGAAAAGTGTCAGTCACTTTGTCACCGGCCAAATTGCGCATTTCGCAAAGCAACTGTGACGGCTTTTTATCTCCTAACTCAAGTTCACTCAGTAACTTCTGAGTTTTCTGAGTCTCCGAGTCAGCATATAAAGAAATTAGCCTGTCCTTTATAGCCTGGTATTTATCCTGTTGAGGTGGGGCAAGCAGTATATCGGATACTTGCGACAAAATATCCGGTTCAATGGAACTAATAACATAATCATACTTAGTTTGATCAGCAGTTATGTTCGCATTTCGAAACTGAGCTTCCAATTGGAGGAACCATATCTTCGGATCCGGTTTCCAGAAAGTAGGAACTTTGACGCTAACTCTAGCGACCGCAGCCTTTGTTTCAGTTTCGTTTTCTTTGTCCTTCTCGTCGTCTGACATATTCAACACGGGTCACCAGATGAAGCGATGTGTTGTTACAATAAATGAAGATAACGCTTCTCTGACTCCTTAAGAATTGATAATTTGCTATTTAGAATCAATTAACGACGATAAAATACAATATTTTGTACATTTTCTGGATCACAAACAAAATAGCGACATTGTTGTCATTGTTCGAAAAGTTCTAACGTTGCCATACAGTTCTGACAAACTTAAACAGAAACTTGAAGTCCGATACGATTAATCGATGCGACACTACAAAGCTTGATAAAAATATTTAAAGACTTTAATATGTTTTTACAAATATTTTAAGATTTTGTTTTTTGTAATGAAACAGTCAAAGAGTCGTTCATTCGCAATTAAAGAGTTGTCCATTTGGAAATTGTATTTTCTGAATGGCAACAGTTTATGTTTATTTTTATTTGGCATTGCGTTGTTTATAATCATGAAGTTACATAATTCTATTTATAGGTTCATGTTTATAATAGCCAGTGATCCGTTATATTTAATTAAACATTTAAACATTACAATTGAATAGTTTTTCAAGGTTTTAGAGGGAATAAATAACAATATGTGCGATACAAAACATGTATGAAAATGATATATATGTTTTCGTAAGTTAAATTGAACAAACAGGGAAAAAAAAAAAAAAAAAAAAAAAAAAAGGCTGCTAAAAGTCTCTGTTTTGAAGCGGTGTAAACCGGAATCGTGAATGACAGATGAGGGTCATTATATATATTAATTCAAAAGGAGGAATATGGGAAATGTTAACAACTGGAATCTTTATTGAGTTAGTATTGCTGCTATTATTAGCCATTTCAGATTTGTCTCTTGACAACAGCTGTTCAATAAGCATTTGTTGGCCCCGATTTACAGTATCAAGCATTTTCTGAAATTGTTCTGGATCCATTATGTATTTAAAATGTAAATTATCACTTTTTTCAATAAATAATTATATTGTATATAAAAATTATTAAGTTGAATTGAAAATGAAACAACTTTACCTCATCGCCAAAACTGTTGTGACTGTGGTGGCGAGTAGCCGCATATTGATGAAGATAATGATGAACTTTTATAATCATTTAATTAACATTTAGCACCATACATTACTTTATATACATATATACAAATTTTAAAGAACATTTTGATGTATTTTGATAGTCGATAATATTGTTCATGGAAATAGTCAAATCGATGTAAATAGAATAGAATAGAATAAGTTTTTATCGATGTTGCCAGATTCCTTTTTGGAAAGTACAAAACTCGGGGGAAATAGAAATAAGTAACCAAGGAGGATACAATATTAAGCTTAATTAATTTTGTACATTAATAATGACCTCATTTTGAAAAACGCGTTTAGCTTTTGTTTACGCTTGGAACCCATGGCAACCATTTGCGAAAATGGCATTTCGCCATAATC
Source organism: Salticus scenicus (assembly GCA_963930645.1). Classification (NCBI taxonomy): domain Eukaryota; kingdom Metazoa; phylum Arthropoda; class Arachnida; order Araneae; family Salticidae; genus Salticus; species Salticus scenicus. The sequence goes on along the minus strand of OZ005650.1, from coordinate 221,659,676 downwards.
ACAAAAGAAAAATCGTCAAATGCACTTGTGGACCAACACTATATTAATTCCAAAGTTAATTTAAAAATTTATTTTATTAATATTAAAAATAGGCTTAATTTATTTATGTACATTATAAAATAGACGCACTTTGAAGAATGCGTTTTCACTTTGTTTACGTTTGGAATCCATGGCAACCATTTCCGAAAATCGCATTTCGCCGTAATCACGAAAAGAAAATCGCCAAATAGAGTTGTGGACCAACATGCAAGTTGTTCCAAATAGAGTCAAAATCAAACTCATTTATAAATCTAGTAATTTTTTAACGTTACAGAATTAGACATTTCTGGGACACATTATGGGTCTAATTATGACAAGATAAAAATTCATCACCTAAAAAGTGTAGGCAACAGAAAAAAGTATAAGTATTTGGAAAAAGTACAGGCTTTAGATTATAAGTACTAGATATTTTTCTTTTCTTTCTATCTTTCCTTTTTTTTTTTTTTTTTTTTTTTAAACAAGCAATTACACCAAAAAATTCATTGCCAAATACTGACAAAAATTTAAAAGTGGAACAAATATAATATTTCCCCACAGCTGAATTTGGCGATTTATTTTTGGCCATTATGGGTAAATCATAAATCTAAAAATCATAAATCATAAATGATAAAATCATAGGCTAAATTACAAATCATAAATCATAAAATCATAAATCCAAAATAAACAGCATGCAGGCTGCCATATTATATCGCAAACAGACATCGTTATCATTCAAATCGGCGCCAAAGAAAAATCGCCAAATTCAGCTGTGGGAGATATTATAGTTGTACCTTAAAAGTTGCCAAGGGGTCTTATACAATAAAGTTGTAACACAAAAGGGTCTAAATATTATGAACTTCTTACTATTCTTAAAAAAAAAAAAAAAAAAAAAAAAAAAAAAAAACAATGTGGAGGGGGTGAAATATATGTGTTGATTATTTTACAAGGTGAATTTATCTTCATCCCACTGAGTTTACTGCACTTAATATATTTTATAAATTTCTCAGATTTTCAGCTCATAAATTAAAAATTTTTTACAAACAGTTTTTTTTTTTTTAATTTTAAATTTAAAATACATTTATTATTATTATTAATGCATAATAATAATAATAATAATAATAAAAAGATTTTGATGAAATTCTGGCAAAAGCAGAATTTAGTTGTGGACGGAGGACTATTAGTTTTTTTTTTTTTTTTTTTTTCTTTTTTCAAATTATAACATCACTTTCAAATTATTCAATTATAGTTTCGATAAATTTTAGATTTCGACAAATGTCCAACTATCGAAATCGACAACGCAAAAATCCCAGATTGAGACTAATAGGCCCTCAGTCTTAAAAAAAAAAAAAAAAAAAAAGAAAAAAATGTGGTATTAAAATATTATGTATTTCAATTTGACATTAAATATAAGAATTTCTAAAACATTTTTATGCTTTCGTCTTGTGTTATACACTATTGATATTCATATTCATTGAAAAGACTCACAGGGATATTAATAAGTGAAGTGAACCGGAGGTTGGTGAGCAGAGCGAGCAGGGGGCAAAACCCCCAGTATTGTTAATGTATGTACAAAGAATGCCTTTTATAGTATATGGTATAATAATTATATAAAATTTACAGAGCTAGACAAAAATATTCAGCTATATATTTTGTTATTATTAATGTTTTGTTATTTGGTAATTTCTGAATTGAGCTTTCAGTTTTGTTCAAAGTTTTTGATATTTTTCATAACGCTTTAAGTATAATTATGATTTCAGTTTGTCTGTGTGTCTGTGAGTCTCTGATATTTTTAGAATGTCTTAAAGTTAATATATGCTATTAACTATACTCTAATCTATCTATCTATCTATCTACCTATCTTCCTATCTATCTATATAGTTTATATATAATATTAAATTAACTATGTCTCTGTCCAAAATCTATTAAATCTATGAAAGTTGTAGATATTTTTGCATGTAGTTAAGTTATTTTTGTAAACAAAAGCAGGTTCTAGTCGACGAAAACATTTTATTTAATGAATATTCCGCTCGTAGATAGAGTCTAAAATGATATTGTTATGAAAGTTGTTGACATTTTTGCGTATCAATATTCAGCCCAAAATGATATTGTTATAAATGTTATCGATATTTTTGAATGTAAAAAATATATAAGCAGGTTCTAGTCGATGAATGCATTATATTTAATGAATATTCACTCGTAGATAGAGACCATAATGATATTGTTATGAAAGTTATCGACATGTAATTCTTAAAGTCATATGCAGATTCTAGTCGACCAATGCACTTTATATAATGAATATTCAGCCCATAGATATCGCCCGTAATGATACTGCACGGTCATGATAGTTCTCGACAATTTTGCGTGAAGAAAGTAATTCTCACACATACGACATTTTTGCATATAGAAAGTAATTCTTAAAGACATCAGTAGGTTCTAATCGACGAATGCACTTTATTCAATCAATATGCAGCCCGAAATAGATCCCATAATGATATTGTAAAGAAAGTTATCTACATTTTTGCGCATAGAAAATAATTCTTAAAGACATAAACAGGTTTTAGTCGATGAAGGAATTTTATTTAATGAATATTCAGGAAACAGTTGAATAAAATACTTTTTTACACTACAAAAATCAATTATCAATGAATATTCTGGAAACAATCCGAAAACATAGAGAGTGTTGTCACAGTCGTTTATAGAATTTTCGAGGTAGTTCTGTGCTAGAAACTAATGAATTATTACAAAACATTCCAAAACTCGACTCCTATTGAAGTTAGAGTTTCCAAACCTAAACTGCCACTTTTCGTTCCAATTGAATGCCTAATCTGATGCTAAGTCAACGACTACCCTTGTGGAAATGAAAAAGCTACCACCTGTTTCCCTATTTACTGTAACACCATATAGAAAGTAGCATTTAAAGATATAGGCAAGTTCTAGTCTACAATCATCAAAAATCACCTTTTTTATAGTCTTGTTAGTAATTTATAGACTTTTTAAAGAATTTGGTTCTGCGCTATAAATCGATGAAAGTTTCCGGAAAATTTCAGAACTATTTTTTTGTTGAAGTTAGAGCTTCAATACTTTGGCTATCCTAAACTACAAATTTTCACCAAATTCTTTCGTTATGTCTCCAAATTTAATACCAGACCGCCAAAATCGATACCAAGACCAAAATCTGTGTTGACAACAAATTTGGAGACTTGGCAAGATTTGCCATCGAATTTGGTGGCAAATAATCTTTCAGGTTAGCCATAATTATAAAACTATATTATATTATTACTATAATATTATAGCTATAATAATAAAAATATTTATTTATTTTTATAGTAAGCCTTTTCTCAATTTTAATGGAGTTAATTGGTTTAGTAAAATGTATCGTTTCTCGCCACTAATTTTCGTCAAAAAGTAAAAAGTAGGCCTATACTCAACTGATTTTTATTGAACACAAGCTGTTCATTTGCCAATGAGAGATTCTGTAATAAGCTGTGGGGCACTATTCCTGAAAAAACTACTGTATTTGTCTTCGCGGTATATATAATTCAATTATCGTGACTTTTGCGGCTATAGTAGTAGTTTTTTTTCTCCCCCTTGCTTGTTTTCAGGAATTTTTGTAGACTAGAGAACCTGCCTGTTTATTTACAAATCAGTTACCTCACACAAAAATGTCAGTGTTTTCATAACAATATATATGTTGCAATGGGTGTATAAAGAAGTCATATGATGCCCACATCAGATTTTTTAATAAATGTATGTACTATAACTAAGCATGGTGTTGAGAGGGCAGTAGCTTCCCTCTTACACAGAATTATATGTCAAATAAAACTGTTCCTGTTTTTAGATTACTTTTAAAGCAGATAGAATTTTATTACCTTACTTTATTCATCTTCAGTCTTAACATTTCAAACTGTCTTTATAGTATTGAAATGCAGAGTAAGAAAAAGTCGTATGAGGGGCATACGATATTTTTTTCTTTTTTTTTCGATTCTGATGTTAGTAGATATTCACATAGTTGATATTGTACAAGAGATATTTTTACTTATTTTTTCTGTCATGTGTTTTTTATTTCATAGTTTTTAATTCCTTTAACCACACTTATATCTATATAAATAAAGGGAAGTATCTCTGTGTGTGTGTCTGACTGGCTGCGCTCCGGTGCTCACACTATTGGTCGCAGAGTTACAAAAATTGGCAAATGGGTAGGGATCCTGCAGATGTGTACCTCATCGAGATTTTTTCGAATTTTGAATTTGAATTTTTTTTTTTTAATTAATTTTTTTTTTCGATTTTAAACACTAGCTTCAATGTTTCCTGTTTTTCGAAATTTGTTCTTTCGTTTCAATCGTCTGCGTGTCTTAGCAACGCCTATTACGCTATTTATTTTTTACCATGTTTTTATAAACTCGCTTTCTTTTGTGTTTGTTTCTTTGTTTGTCCAGTACAAATCTTGCAATCGATTTTTAACTAACTTCCCGACTAGCTAGGCATTTGAAACTTTTAGAATAGCTAAGAATACGATGACAATGCATTTGTTTAATACCTTTATTAAATTAATAAATTTTTTCTTTTAATTAATTAATAAAATGTGAAAATAATAGCCTCATAATAGCTTTAAAATCAACCATTTAAGTTTTATTTATAATTTAATTGCTGCCAAAAAAATTTACGAGTTTATTTTTTTTCGACAGGAAAATGAATACATTTACTTAAGCGTGAACATTAAAAAATTGTGAAAACTAAATTCTGCATCTCACAAAAATTGAAGCCATTGTCACTTTTAAAATTTTACACATTGAAAAAATGCTAATATATTTCTATAGCTATAACTTCCCGACTAGCTAGATATTTGAAACTTTTAGAATTGCTCAGCACACGATGACAATGCATTTTTTTTTAAATACTTTTATTCAATTAATAAATGTTTGAAAATTTCTTATAATTGCTCTCTTTATTACACATTTAATCATTTTCTTTCAAACTAATGCGATAATTCATAAAAAAAAAGTAAATAAATAAATAAATAAATAAAATAAATAAATAAATAAAATAAAAAGTATTTATTAATATATAAAATTGTCAAGTTTATATGATTCAAAAGAAAATTTAAAAACATGGTATATAAAAAGTTCTTTTTATCTTATAATTATTATTATTTATTTAACTCACTCATTCATTTGAGGGCGAAATCTTTTATTTATTTATTTATTTATTTTATTTTATTTTTTTATTTAATTAATTATGTTTATTGAAAATCAAATGGCAATGCAAAAGAAAAAAAAATGTTATGTTTATGTATAATTTTTATAGTATAACGACTTTTTGTTTTTAACTTTTTAAAGTAATTACTTTGAAAGAAAAATCTTTTATTATTTTTTTAATTTATAATATTTATCGAAAAAAAAAAAAAAAAAAAAAAAAAAAATGGAATAATATAGTAGAAAGGATTGGACTGATTAAAATTTAATTTTAATTATTTTTTTTTTTTTATTCAAGTCCTTTTAAAAGACAATTCTATTTTTTATTTCATGTATTATATTGCCCGGAATGATATAGTGTAAAGAGCGAGGGCTATAAAATACATGGTTCAAAAATTGAAATATTTAATAGATGCTGAGATACAGTCATCTTTTAAAAGCGTAGTTCTTAAATAATAGCAGATCCAACTATCGTCGATAAATAGCCAAATTGAAGTGTCCTAGAAATATATTTCTGCAGGCAGTGGGAACCTGGACCAAATGCAGTGCGGGCGGAAAATAAGATGCCGTTGGCAGCGGGTTTCCGAATCGAGGTTTAAAGCGACTTCATTGTAGGTTTCTTTCTTTCTTTCTTTCTTTCTTTTTTTTTTTAAGTTTTTTATTCATGTGATTAAAAAAAAAGTAGTGATTCAATTCTTTTGAAAATTTATTTAAATATAGTGACCAATGAAGCTGCCGTAGCCTGCTATTTATTAAATAATATCAAACTCATCATGATATGCACTTTCGATGTTAGCTGTACATTATAGGATACTGTGAATCATATATTGAGAATCATTTCTATTGTGCGGAGAACTGTAATTAGTGCTCTCAATTTGAACAAAATCACTCACATTTTTCCATTAAAAAGAAATGAAATTAATTATTATCATTATTATTATTTTTAAATTAATAATGTAATAAATATCACTCAATAAATTAAACTTGATGCTTGTGATTTAGTGTATAATCAGTATCGTGCATTAAATGGTCAAATGAATAACTAATGGCATAGAGATAATGAATGTACCATAATATAATACATTAGACGTGTTTAATTTTTAAAAGGGCAGCGAAACTTGTAAAAAATAGTCCATTTATAAAATATATTAGTATTTTTAAAGGGGTCTTTAAAATATATTTTGTTAAACAAAATAAAAAGCTAATGGCTTTGAAAGGACAAATTTTGCTGCGTAAAAACATCTTTTAATAAATGTTTTCTCTAAACAAGCATTTTAAAGAATTTAAGGTTTTTAAAATTCTTTTTTTTTTTTTTTTTGTTTTTTTTTTTTTTTTTTTTTTTTTTTCTTTTAAATTTCAGATGAAATAGTATAAAATTTGTAATTAGGACGCCAGATGGTTATTAAAACCAATCTACATATCCATTTTAGTTAATATTTTAATTCAGATTTTGAAACACAAGCTTCAGAAAACGTATGAAATTCATCATTCGTATGAAGTTTTGTGTTTCAAATGTAAAAAGGTTTCTTAAAAATGAAATATTTAATGGAAACTACAAAACATTGCAAATATATGCTCAAAATATATTTTTAATCGATAATAATTTGAAATTGTAAACGAAAAACCAAAACAAGCCCATGACATAATGTAAAAAAAAAATTATACAAATTTAAAAAAATTGTTATATATTTTTATTTTAATGCTGTTAAAGAGATTTAGCATTGAAATATTTCTTTACACACGTATCTAAAATTTTGTACATTGGAGACATTAATTAAAAGTAAACATAACTGACTAGACATATTGCGTAATATCGTTTACGTTTACTTTTATTGGATAATATTGTACCAGGATTACTAAAAAATGAAATACACTTTTCTCATAATTTAGAAAATGAAAATTAATTTTGACCTTTTTTAAACACCTTTTAATAATTTTTAAACATTATAATATGATAAAAGTGATATTTTGAAATCATTTATTTAAGAAATACATTTGCAAGTATTTAAAACAACTTAAAATAAAAAAAATTAAATGAAATTTTTCTAATGTTTTTATATTTCTTGTAAAATTTAAATATCTTTTATAGTAACTGCATAAAATTTAATAGCTAAAATAATTACTGTGCAAATTTAGTCTTTAGCAAGCAGTTTTAGGCTTTTTAAACAATTCGAAGACAACATAAATTAAATAATCTGGTGTGCCACTTACACGACTTTCTTTTACCGTGCATTTCAATATTATAAAGACAGACTGTAAATTTAGAAATAAGATAACAAGAACTGTATACAAACATAATTCGGTGTGAGGAGAAGCGGGGTTGGGGGGGGGGGTGATACCGCCCACACCAAACCGCCATTTCGGTATAGTAAATACATTTATATAAAATTCAAGACTGTTAAGCTATTTTAAGTTATGCTAATAAAAGGTATACACAAAAATCAACTATTATGAAACTTCATTTTAGTTTTGAAGGAATCTCAAAACGCATAATTATACAAAAAACAAGTTATACAAAATTTAACTTAAAAAAATCATTATTTATTGTATAGACATGCGAAATTAATTTTCATTCCTGAGCAGATTTCTGGGCATAGTAAAATATACTAAAGCACTTTCATCAATTACATAATGCTTTTGCTAAGTTATTGGTTGACATGTGTGTCATCTATAAATTATGTACACACCACGTTGTGTGTTTAATAATATAGTCATACATTAATAGTACATAGCACAACCTGAAATGCATTGCCAGAAATTTCCAAGCATGGTCCCACGATATTCTAGTTTTTTGGGTGTGTTAAATGAATGTTGAATGATTTTTTTATTTTATATTCTACACGAAACATGCTTTTATGCATGCAAAAGGTATACTAATAAACTGCGGAAGAAATATCCCTGGCGTCATCTAGGCATGGGGGAAAATGGCTGGTCCATTTATAAAGTAGGAATGTCCGTAGCAGAAAACAAAAAAGGAGTATCAATGACTCTACTCATAGCAGCATAAGTATCTAGTACAGTGTTCTCCATAGATTCATTTTGTTGACGGACTGGAGCATGTGTACAGCGGGCTGAGCATATGTGAATTATAAATAATTTCATGTAGTCACTAATACAGGAGAGTACAAAACTGAAATTTTAGCTGAGCGGTTAGTAAAAATTATAGGCAAGCTGCTTGGTCAAGTGACTCTGGGGAGAACACTAGCTCTAGTCACTACAATGTAATTTTTTAACAATCGATATGGATTGATAAAAGAAGCAGTAGTGGCGTAGAGGGGGGAACATAAGGTTAAGTGGTGGAGTTCAGGATAATGAAGGATGCACACAATATCTATAGGCGTATTAAGAAAGGGAAGCAAAATATTTTAAGCCTTCAGTGAATGGGAGGGATGTCATGTATTATTTTCACTTGTGGAGATGGGTCATAATATAGTCATGGGGTTATGCAACCTGACCATCTGTTATGATACTGGCAGGAGGTGACAGTATAAGCTTGCCCCGGGGCTTCAGGTAGCCTAAGTCGCACCCTGCTCATCGGAATTCTAATAATTTACTACTATATGGTGACGATATTTTTTGCTTTTGCTGTAATAAGCAATTTAATCCTACATAATTCGTTAATCTTTAGTCTTTTTAACTGAGACAATGATTTTGCACGCCCCAAATCACCATCAAAGGTTAATTTGAGAAAGAAATGCAAACTCATGTTGTTAGATAGTAAAATTAGAGGAAATTCTCATTTTAATCTTGGTTTCTGTGCAGCTAAACAGCGCAAACATGATACAATTTGCATATCCAATACTTTTATACACATGGATCTATCATTTTGAGACACTGCTTCAGCTACAAATATTGAAAAAAAAAATTATTATCTTTTCTATGCCGACATATGACAAATTTTTATGCATAATAATGTAAAACCTATCCAATATTAACTGTACATCAGCAGTTCCTCATTTATGGCCTCCTTCATTGCATAATCCGGAGTATTTCAGTAGCACTATCATTTTAAGTCACACTATAAACACACACAGACATCCATATTTATATATAAACAAATGTCAAATATAATGTTATCGATAAATGCGTATATACTTTTTTTATAAAGCAAATTTCAGTTATTTTATGTATTTCGTTCGATATTTAAAACAAATATAAATTTTTGAAAGCACTTTCTCAGATATGAAATGATAATAAAAGTAAAAACTACCTGGAAATGCTTCGGTAGAACCAAATCATGAGTATTCTTTGAAATATTTTACTCTGACTATTGTACGAGAAAATAAGCATATTCGTAGCATTAAACATGATTGCTTGAATTGAGAAAATGTGAAATAAAAAGAGCATACGAGAATTTTTACTCGTTAAATAAACAATATTATGTGACAAAATGCTTCTGAATTTATTATTCTATAAATAAATAAATAAATAAAAAAAATATATGTGCATGTTTTTTTAAATAATAAATATTCCTTTTTATTTTGAAAATTTCATATTTTGAATAAATTATTTTGAGAGACTGTCAGATTACATGAACTTTGTATTAAAATAATAGTAATAATATTATATATTAAATACCAAAAACAAAAGCATGACCAAATAAGCAAGAATTATACCTTGAAGTTGCGTATTTGAAAGGAAATAATATTTTTTAATATTGATATTTTATGTGTAAATGATCTATTATACGTGCATGTACAGTCGGGGATTAAAAAACTAGTTGGCATAGGTGGACTCTGCTCAGTTCCCCATCATATATATGTTCTCATAAATTTCTAGTGCGAGACATATTATAATCATGTTAAAAGAAATGAATTTGACCAAAGCTTGATACAGTGACAGAATGAATTCCCCGCCTAATAGGCTATCCACCGTTCACTTCGATATATTTAACTTATTCTAATCTATTAATTTATTTTATCAGGGTCGATTCCGTTGTTTAGTTTTCATGCTATTGTTTCCAATGCAATAATCCTCAAAATTCATATTTATATGAAAATTTTACAATTTCGCTATGTTGATAAAATCGTAAATTACGAATAATTTACGAAATTTTCCTATTAGAATATTTGTATTCAATCATGTTCAAACAAATATCATAAATGTAATTTTGAAGTTGTCTAACGTATTTATGATCCTCAAAATGAAAGTTTATGCTCAATTTTGCCTGATTCTGACATGTTAAGTAAATCGTAAATTCCAAATAACTTACGAATTTTTTAAATTGGAAAAATCATAGTCTATGATATTCATGCCAGTATCCTAAATAATATTTCGAAAGTTGTTTGACATCTTTTCAATGAAAATATCCCTCAAGATTGACGTTTACGTGAAATTTTGCTCTATTCTGCCTTGTTAAGAAATTTGTAAATTCCCAATAACTTACGAAATTTTTATATTGGAAAATTCATAGTCATTAATATTCATGCCAGTGTCCTAAATAATATTTCAAAAGTAGTCTGACATCTTTACGATGAAAATATCTCTAAAAATTGACGTTTGTGTGAAATTTTTCCCTATACTGCCATGTTAAGAAATTCGTAAATTTCCAATAACTTGCGAAATTTACAAAGTAGCATATTTATAGTTACTGATGTTCATTCCGGCATCAAATCTAATATTTTAAAACTGGTCTGACATTTTTACAGTAAAAAGTTTCCATTTAATGCACGTTTAAGTGAATTTTTGTCCTATTCTCCCATGTTAAGAAAATCGTAAATTTCTAATAACTTACGAAGTTTTTTAATTCGAATGTTCCAAATAAATAGGGTTCTTGCCACTATCGAAAGTAATATTTCAAAACTGATCTGACCTCTCTGCGATCATTTGTTCGTGAGATATCGTGTAAACAGACTAACAAACTAACGGACTAACGGACTGACCCTCTAACGGACTGACACACTAACAGACACCCTACAGACAGACACCATACAAATTTTGTCATTTTCGGATTCCTCACACCTGAAAACGTATAAAAAAGTCAAAAAACCGAGGTTGAAATTTTTCACGATTACCTAAGTTCCCCATACCTCTAGTATGATGGGGAACTAATAAAAAAAGTGTCACTCAGTGCCATTTCGTTATACCTTGACGCAAGAAAATCCAATAGATATCATTCAACGGGAAATTAAGTGCAATTTCCGAAAATGACCTGAAAGTTTGAATTAGGGGTCATCTACATATTAAAATGAATGCCAATTTTGATATTTTCAATAGCAACACCCAAATTTGATTCCTTATTGGAATTTCTGAGAATCTGGCAGTGCGGAAAAGTATACAGTCTGTATATTTTTTCTTCAGTGTTCATAGTATTACAAGCAAAATTATGTTAGGGAGTTATAGGCCGTGGGCCATAGCTTGATATCGTTCAAGTCCGTTTCAATCATCGAGGGGCAATTTCAAATTAATGTTAAAATTAAAAGAATATTCTATTATCTACAAATTCGCAATGTTCTGGTCTGAAGATGTGCACATTATTTTAAAATTGATTAAATTAATTCTACAAAATTGTCATTTCTGCGGTCCTGCTATTCTACTTACACTTAGAGATAGTCACATTCTCAACTCATTCATTCGCTTATCCTCCAATCAAAACAGTAATTTTCATTCCGCTGATATTTTTAGCCCAATGACGGCTACTGTTGGTGCGCGCGCTAGCATTTGATATGTTTTGTTTACGTTTATTTATGTTTACATTATCTTGAGTATTGTTGACGTTTTGATCCAATTCTATTATTGCTTTCTTTTCGTGTATTTTTAAGTTATCTTTACATTTCATATAATGTGAGAAAAAAAATGACATATTGTTTGTATATCGGGAATGAGATAAATTCAAAAAATGAAGTATTTTCTCAAATAAGATGTAAAGCATCTCTCGACATCATTATCTTGCGTATTATTAACATTTTGATCGAATTCTGTTATTACTCTTTTTTCCCTTTTATTTTTAAGTAAAGTTATTACAGGTAATATAATATCAGAAGAAATTACTTATTGTTTGCACATCGGAGATAAAATACATTCAAATGTGACGCGTTTTTCTCAAATAAGCTGGGCTGAAGTGAGATTGTTTGCTGATCAGTGGAAAGTTTTAAATGTTCGTGAAAGAAAAATATCTTCCGATTTGCTTCTTCTTCAAATTAATGAAATGTCCAAACTGCCTTCAGACAACAGCATAGGTTACCATAGAAAGTATTACACAGTAAGTTTTACTCTGAGATATAGCTAAATTATTACCGAAACGTCAGTGGAGGCCTCCATTTGGAGACTCAAAAAGATTTTGGGTTCTGTTTGTGTGTATGTTTCTCGCGTGATTGCGGCCGCAAAATCACGTTATCGGCTTGCAGTTTGGTACACATGCTAATGAACCATACGGAATTAGCTGTATAGTTTTAGGTGTGTATTCCATTTGTAGCTCGTGTACAGGGACACACCAAAGTTTTCCTTATCATTACGGCCTATGGACAGAATTTGTATGTACCGCGATAGCGGCCGCAAAAATCCCCGACTGACTTGCAAATTGGTATACATGTTCAGACTGTGTATAAAAATGTCTGTGTAATCTTTTATGTCTATATTATTTAAGGATCGTGTAAGGGACACACCAAAGTTTTTCTTATCATTACGGCCTATAGGGTGAATTTTGTTTAAGCGAATTTTAACTTTCTTAATCTGCATTCAACGAAATGAAATTATCGTACATTATTGAGATGCTTAAATTTATGTTTTCTGTACAAAATGTGTGTGCTTAGGCTTCCTAATTAATATACAGGACCTTACAAAAGTATTCCAACAATGTCATGTAATCATCCAAATTTTGTTAAATTTCGAACAATTATTCTTGAAAAAACATAGAATAAGTTGAAATGTTTTTACTGGTGTTCTTTTACAGAGAAACGCAAAATAATTTCATAACATTAGAATCTGTGGGCAAATTTTTATCTAAGCGCATTTTAACGTGTTTATGGGGCATTTAGTGGAAGTAACATATATTATAAACATATTTATAAAAGCATGTTTTCTCGCTCTAAAAAAAAAAGGGGGGGGGGGGAAGGGTATGTATAAGCTAAATTTATTTACAGGACCACACAAAAGAATTCTGATGATATTCTGTAAGGATTCAAATGATGTCAAATTAGGTTGAGATATAAGTGAGTTATAGTTAATTAGTTGTGTCATTTTTAGTGATGTATATAATAACGGTAGCTCCTTTCGACGAACACACAAAAGAATATCGTACCATTATGGTCTATAGACGGTATGTATTAAAAATGTATTTTAACATGGTTACACTAAAAATAATGAAATGTTATTAGAATGTTTAAAAGCACGTTTTTCTATGGAAAATTTTGGGATAGAATTGATAATTAATTTAGAGGGTTACACAAAATAATTCCGATATGTTATGTAGTCTTTTTGCATGAAATTTGGTACAAGTTTTTATTATTTACAAGGAATTAATAGAAGGCTGTTTCTAGGAAAATATATAAATATACATATGTAGAGAGATAGATATAGACATAGATATACAATGAATAGTTGAAGGGGGGTGGTAGCCCCGTCAGAAATGTATCTGTTTATGTAGCGAGTCGTCATATATATGTATACATATATATTATAAAGAGGGAGAGAGAGATGCATGTTAAGACTCACCCGAAGAGGCAGAAAACGAAACACTTGTATTAGATTAGGGAGCAAACCAATGTTACTAATGTTATTTTTAGAATTAAGTTAAAATGGAGCTGGGCTGAGCACTTCCAGAAGAAATTATGATAGATGGACCACTAGTCTTATTTTGGATACCAAGATAAAACAAAAGACCGAGAAAGAGACCAGTGTGTCGTTGAAGATATAAAATTGCGAAGTTTAGAAAAGAGAATGGAGAAGAATTGCAAAAAACAGGGCAGATTGGAATCACCTAGAAGAGGTCTTCATCCTGCAGTGGATTGACAAAGGTTGAAATTGATGATGATAATGATAGATATAATATGGAATTAATAAAAAATATCAATAATCTAATGAATAATGAATAATGAGTGATGAATATAGGACGTTGAGGCTCCTGATCTGCAGATCCACTAGTTATTAATATTTTACCCTTTTTAGCACTTTTTCTCAGAAGTATGGTTTTAGCTCTTGAGTGTAAGATATTTTAAAATTTATTCAACGAATCACAATATTATCAGAAATAATATTGCACACAGCTTTAAACAAGCATCCTAAATGTAAACTCAATTTCTTCAAATTGGAATTAATTTTCCAAATTTATGTGCAAAGTTTACTTCCAGAACATTTGATATTTTCATTACCTATCTTAACAAGAATATATTACCAACATTTTCAGATTGCCCCCAAAAAGTTGAAACGAACTTGTTTTTAAATGACATTTTTAGCTTATGGCCCACGGTCTATTATTCGAAAATTAAAAAAAAAGTAAAATTCAGATCTTTCAAGAAGTGAGACAAAATCATATTGTTTCACACTGGAAATATTTCATTAACAAAAAAAAAAAAAAAAAAAAAAGCCTCAGAAATTAATCATTTAATGATCTGAAATCTCTTGTTATCAGATGCCGTGGATATAATAATTATAAAAAAAAAAATCTCTCATCAGGTATGGCCTTCGCTTCAGCATACATCAACAACACACCAGGTAGCATTTCTGCATATTGTACACGCACTCATAACAAGTTATCAAAATTTCTCTAAAAAGTACGGGGCAGTTTTCAAAAGGTGGGCACTGGACACAAATCATAACTTTAAGCTTCAACAGCAAATAAATTTAATTTTTATTGAGTAGAATTTTTTTTTCCACTGAGCTCTTTATTTTATTCAGTGACAAGAATCGACATAATTTACTGTAAAAGCTTTGTACATATACCTTAAAATTGTATTATTTTTGCTAAAAGGGCCAATTTTGGACATTCTTAATGCTAACTGATCCAATGTATCACCAAAAAAAGTTTTCAGGTGACTCTAATGGAAAATAACGAATGTATAAAGAAAACCAACGATTATTTGGTAATTTCATCAACAGTTGTCAGCACATGATTAATCCTTTTTTAAGATAGAAGGATTTTTCTAGAAAGATATCATTTGCATATTTTTGTTATGTCCAAGAGTAACGACCGGAACAACAGTATTCTTTCAACACAAAATGCGTTAAGTAAGTACTTTAAACTCTTATCTATCTTTAAAATCCCTTTTTAAACTTTTCTAAGTTTCTATATATGTTTTTGTAAAATTATTTTGCTATAAATGCACTTTTCTTAAGTAAGAAACAGGAATGTCCAAATCGCGTAACGATCGGAACGCTGATTACTTTTTCACTAAAGTTATTTTTAAAGATGATCTGATGTCTTGAAACTTATAAAAATATATTTATTATAATGTTTCATCTTAAATAATTAGGTGTTTTGTACAAATAAACCATACTTAGTATGTGTAACAATATAATTTTACTTAGAAGAATGCTCTACTTCCATGTGTATGGTCGAAACAAAATGGCGGCCAAGGCAATCGTTACGAAATGTCAGACATGATTTTTTTTAAAAGATAGATACAGAAAAAGTAGTAATACCTCTCTTTATTATCTAAAAAATAATTTCTCTATGCTTTACACATTTTAAATGTATTTTAAAATTTTTTTGTTATCGCAAAAGTCTCTTGAATGATTATTTAATACCAAAGTCCAAATGGAGTAACGATCGAAATGCGGATAATTTGCTCAGTAAATTTATTTTTATAGCTAATTCAATGTCCTGAAACATAATATATATATATATATATATATATATATATATATATATATATATATATATATATATATATATATAGAAATTTATAAATGTAGAAATATATAAACAAATGAATGAAATAAAACCCGAAAATACACTGAGATCTTCATCAGGGAGGCCCCTCAGTGTAGGGGTGAATGAGAAGTTTCTGAAAGGACAGTAGCTATAAGCTAATAACTATCCTTAGCCCCCGACTTCTCACCAAACAGAAAACCACCAATAACTGAAGAGAAATCTAACAAATATATAATGCATAAAACTACAAAAATATTTTATAAATTTATCAAATTTTAGAATTTACAAAATTACATCAATTCATTAAAAAAATATATATATATAATACACAAAAGAAATACTGAAGGTAAAATCGAAAGAATAAAATGAAATAAAAATATAACCTTTCATTTGAAACACAAACAATCTTCAGCCGACGGGGCTACTCGTCGGTTCATAAATATCGCCCTTGAATGTGGAAGTAGAACAAACCGAGATAGGAAAACTCTGGAAACTCACAGTTAAAAATTGGGACGGGTAACAGTTAATTTGCAAGGTACTTTTTAAGTCTTCAAGAGCATATCTTAGATCTTCTTCATTATTGCAAATAGTATGAATTCTTTTAAGCTGTGCGAACATAATATTTTTTAAAACTTTTTTACTGATATTTGAAAACCAATTAGTAAGACTATTAACTTTAAAATTAAAATCTTTTCTTTTATCATATAATCCAAGGAGCCATTTATCTTCTTTTCTCTTTATATTTAAATCTAGGAAAGAAATTTTATCATTATCTGTACGGTTTAAAATTAATTCTTTAGGATATCTATTTTTAGAAATATTTTCGAAACAGTTACAGTTGAAAACAATTAAATCATCAATAAATCTGAAGAAAGTAATATTTATAAATTTTTTCTCGAAAAAATATAAAAATAAATTTGCGAAAGCACTCGAAAAACTCGTGCCCATTGGGATCCCCCTCCGCTGTAAAAAGTAATCTTTCCCGTTAAACAAGACGTTTTCAAAAATACAAAACCTGATAAGATTAATCCAGTAATTTTTATCACAATTTAAATAGCTGCCAAATTCATCATAAATGTTTTCAAAAACTTCAATAACCAGGTTATGCGGAATACTGCCAAACAAATTTTCAAAATCATATGTATTTACGGAAGTAATGCTTTCTGAATTAATCTTAAAATATTCTAAAACTTTCTGGTTATTGTTTATAATGTTACAATCTTTAGCAGAATTTATTACCTTTAAAACTGAATTTAAATATTTAAACAAGATTTTACCGGCTTTATCATTATAGCTATTAGTACCACAGGTGACAAAACGAAATTTAACTGGATTTTTATGAAATTTTACTGTAACGAATAGATATGGAAAATTAAAACAATTTCTACTTAAATTTAGTTTTTTATCAAAGGCCAAGATACGTTTTAAAAAGCATTTTCACCGTATTCTGAACTATTCCGAAAGTTTCAAATGTCTAGCTACTCGGGAAGTTAGTTAAATAAATTTTCTGTTGAATCATATGAACGCTGCCGAAGGCAGTAGTAACCTGAAACAGTTGACTAAAAGTATTAAATAAAATGTATTGCCACCGTGTTCTGAGCTATCCTGAAAGTTTCAAATATCTAGCTAGTCGGGAAGTTAGTGAAAAATCGATTGCAAGCTTTGTACTGGTAACGCTGCCGAAGAAAGCAGGAAACCGAAACAGTTGGTTAAAAATATTTAAAAAATGCATTTTCACCGTGTTCTGAACTATTCTGAAAGTTTCAAATGTCTAGCTAGTCGGGAAGTTAGTTAAATAAATTTTCTGTCGAATAATGTAAGCGCTGCCGAAGGCAGTGGGACCTGAAATAGTTGACTAAATTTATTAGAAAAATGTATTGTCACCGTGTTATGAGCTGTCCTGAAAGTTTCAAATGTCCAGATAGTCGGAAAGTTAGTGAAAAATCGATTGCAAGCTTAGTACTGATAACGCTGCCGAAGGCAGCAGGAACCCGAAACAATTGGCTAAAGGTATTTAAAAAATGCATTTTCACCGTGTTCTGAACTATTCTGAAAGTTTCAAATGTCTAGCTAGTCGGGAAGTTAGTTAAATAAATGTTCTGTCGAATTATATAAGCACTGTAGAAGGCAACGGGACCTAAAATAGTTGACTAAAATTATTAGAAAAATGCATTGTCAACGTGTTGTGAGCTGTCCTGAAAGTTTCAAATGTCTAGCTAGTCGGAAAGTTAGTGAAAAATCGATTGCAAGCTTTGTACTGATAACGCTGACGAAGGCAGCAGGAACCCGAAACAGTTGGCTAAATGTATTAAGAAAATGCATTTTCACCGTGTTCTGAACTATTCTGAAAGTTTCAAATGTTTAGCTAGTCGGGAAGTTAGTTAAATAAATTCTCTGTCGAATCATATAAGCGCTGCCGAAGGCAGCGGGACTTGAAATAGTTGACTAAAATTATTAGAAAAATGTATTGTCACCGTGTTGTGAGCTGTCCGGAAAATTTCAAATATCTAGCTCTTCGGGAAGTTAGTTAAAAATCGATTGCAAGATTTGTCCCTGACAAACACACAAACCCACAAACAAGAATCGAAGTTAATAAAAACATGGTAAAAAAAATAACTATATTACTAATTATGGTTAATTATAGAACTAATTAACACTACATTCTTCATATTAAAATTTTTTTAAATATTAAGCACAACATAATTATGGAAATGTCAAAATTATGTAACACAGACGGCAGCAATGTCCAACATCTGTAACCTACTAGTCAGCAATGTCCAAAATCTGTAACCTACAGATCAGCAATATCCAAAATCTGTAACCTACAGATCTACTAAATAAAAGCTTTAATAATTAATTTTCCAGAGCCGTTCTTGTCTTTTAATGTTTGTGTATTATTTTCTAGGCTAATATACTATACTATAAAAAAAAATTGGCTTTAAATTTGAAAATTTTAGAAATTACTAAAAGCTAACATTTAATGTTCTCACCTTTTGATAATTTCCCTACGATTTTCACCAAATGTGGAAGTGCAAAGAGAGAAAACTCTGCGCTGAAGCCGCTTATCCATAGTAAACAAAAATCCAGCTTTGCCGACTCGATTTCGATCTCTATTACAGTTGGTTTTGAAATATTAGTCAAAGTTTTTATGATAAAAAATAACCCTTATAAAACATGTGAATGGAAAAATTTGAACTATTATTAAGTATATCGAAGAGAATCAAGAATAACCCTCATTTTGAATAACTTATGAAGTTTACAAATTAAAATGTTTTAGTGGGACCCTTCCATTTACATGGTATTTTTAAACTGACTATATTTTTTATTCACTCTTGAAAATATACTTAGATTCCTGAGCAGATCAAAGATTATCGTGATCATTAGTGGTAGCTGGTGCACGGGATCCGTTTTCCGTAAAATTAATACTTATAGGGTTATCGAAGCGTTGGAGTTATTTTCTCAGCAGTGTATCAAAATTGTAGTGGCATGTCTCCACCCTAGGGGTGAATACCAGCGCGTTCGTTAATAGTTCACTAGAGGCAGCTCTAGTGGAACAGTGATTAACTCACGAACCTCTTGGTGGTCCAATCTTAGACAGACCTCTTTAATTAACGTAGTTCCATGATTCTAAACGAGTTAATTAAAACTAATATATGTAAAGATACTACTTCACAGTTGTGTTTTTATATACATTTTAATTTATATACACTTTAACTAATTTTCAAACAAAGTGACAAATCTACAGATGTCTACCATAGTGATTTCGTAAAGTCCAGATTCCTGATACGTGGTAACGTGCACTGTAAAAAATAGTTTCTTAAAAATGAGCTAAATTGTCTCAAAATAGCCTGAAACAATATATATTTAAATTTGAATGCCCATGTACTTATTTTTTAATATGTTGACATGCTCAAAAATGGGGTTGACCAATAAGAATCCTAATATCCCATGTTTGACATGTCAATGTACTCAAAAATGAGCACATGGGTTTTCAAATTTAAGTATACTAGTATCGCCCAGTGGTCGAAACTCGACCATTTTTTTTTGCAAAGCGAGGCAAAGCAAAGTTATTGCCTTGTCCTAAACGGAATGCAATTGCAACACAGCTGTGGCAATTGTTTGCCGATATTCACTCTAACTGAATCAGCAGAGTTTTACTTAATATAACTATTTCTCTCTGTAGATGTTAGCCTTTCCTGAAATGAGAGAAAATCGCAACGTGAAAACGCCCCTTGTTGTGTGATGCAGCCCAGAAGCTAATAGGTACCATGTCAAACCAAGGCCCAACCAAGTATCAAATTCTGTTAAATTCATGCGATTGGTTCATAAAGTACAGTGTTTGAACAAAAAAAAAAAAAAAAAAAAAAAAAAGGAAGCTTCCTTTTTGCACTGAAGACGGCACACTTAAGGCTGCCGAAACAGCTGTATGCATTTCCAATATTTTTCATTGGCATTTTCTGACGTAGTGGTTTGTTCGGGTTTTAGTGTTCCAACGCCAAGTCTCCTGTTATTATTATATGTGATGATTATTCAATAATTTGGTGATAAATATATCACATCACTGTTTCAGGAGTTGCAACGTTGCTATATTAGGTTGATTACTTTAGAAATCGACTTGTTGCAATCACTTTGTTTATCTACATTTAGTCGTCACGATAACTTCCGAAATAATATTCCAAATAGAACAAAAGTTGGACAGCGAACTTATCTTACAAATATCTTGGATGAATTCGTTAACCAAGTTGACCCGCCATTTTGTTTTCAAATGGCGGCGACTTTAAAATTTCAAATCCCCATTGTAAAAAGTGTATTTAAGACTGAATTTGCTTGAATTTTGATGTATACATAGACCATATAAGAGTCGCAATCAAGTTTATTAAGGAACTTTATCCGTTATTTTTAATAAAATGGGGGATACCTAAGCGGGGCTACTTGAAATTTGACAACCACTTGAAAAATTGTCATTACGATAACTTTTGAAGTACTAAACCAATTTGAACCGAAGTTGAAGTCAACTTATCATAAAAATATTTTTAATGAGTTCACTGGGCAACATCTTCGGCCATTTTCTTTTCAAGTTGCGGCCTCTTGAAATCAGGCTGATACTTGAAAAAGTATCATTACAATAATTTTTGAAATACTAAACTGATTCAAACAAACAAAAATTGTACAGTGAACTTAAGGTTCAAATGCCTTGTATTAGTTCTCTAGGCAACTTGCTCTGCCATTTTGTTTCCAAATGGCAGCCACTTGAAAACTTGTCATTACGATACTTAATCAAATACTTAATCAAATACGTAATACTTAATACGCAATACGTAATCAAATCGAATCAAATTTGCGCAGTGGCAAATAATTTGGATAAGTATGCTGGGAATCTTACTCCACCCTTTTGTTTCCAACTGGTGGTCATTTTAAATGACGGTGCCACATGAAAATTTCTTATCACGATAAGTTTTTAAATACTGAATTAATTTGAACCAAAGTTGAACAGTGAACTTATCATACAAATATCTTGGATGATTTCTTGCCTTTGCCATTTTTTTTTTTTTTTTTTTAATCTTGCCATTTTTTATCTCGCCATTTTTTATCGCCATCTTTTATATTGCCTTCACCATTTTGTTTCCAAGTTGCGACCACTCAAAATCCGGCTTTCACTTGAAAATATGTCATTACGATAACTTTTGAAATACTAAACATATCTGAACCAAAGTTGGACAGTGAACTTATGCTTCAAATTCTTGAATGAGTTCGATGGTCAGCTTGTTCCGCCATTTTGTTTTCAAGTGGCAGCCACTTGAAAATTTATCATCATGATAACTTTAAAAATACGTAATCAATTCGGACCACAGTTGGACAGTGGGCTTATAATAGGATATTTTCAAGGATTTCGCCGGGCAAGTTGCCCCGCAATTTTGTTTCCAAGTTGTGGCCACTTGAACGCTGCCGCTTAAAAATTTGTTATCGCGATAACTTTTCAAACACTGAATTTGTTCGAACCAAAGTTGGAGAGTGGACTTATCTTACAAATATCTTGATGTATTATTTAACCTTTCAGTCGCAGTGTTCCCGCTGATGGAACACCTAATTTTAATTCTCAAGTGCAAAAACTCATCCCGGAAATTTTTTAGCAAAAATTTACATTTATAACATAGCAGAAAAGGCCCTTTTTTTAACGTGAAAATTAAAAATTTCTTCTATTTCAATTATGTTCGTAAATTCCGGTGGCAGTGTAATTTAAATGATCCGAATTACCTTGCGCCGCAAAGGGTTAAAATACTCCGGAATAAAGTGAAATGTTGAGATCTATGCAACTTTTACGAGTTTTTGTTGTCGATAATGTGTACTTATAAAGTGATTTATTTATTCAATTAAATATTATTTGAATTTAATAAGGTTTCACCAAAAATAAATTAATTGGTCAAACTAAAAGAAATCTTGAATGTCGTTTACGTGAACATTCTCGGTATGTTGTTAACCAAGAAATTTCTAAATCTTCTATTGCGAAGCACAGTTGGGAATTTGATCATAGTTTTAATTTTAAGAGTGCCAAAATTATCTTTCATGCCAAACGCGTTTCCGAACTGGATTTTTTAGAAAATTTAGCTATTTACCTTAATCGTGTTAAAATTGTCAATGAAAAATCTGATTCCACTTTGCTGTCTACAGCCTGGAAAAATTTGTTTAATTGAATTAAATAATTTCCTTCATTTTGTTTATAACATCATATTAGTTACAATAAAATAATTCTAATTAAAATAAAAATAATAATAATTAATGGATAAATTTGATTAAATTTACTTATTAGTTTAATATTATTTAAATTAAAAAAAAAATAATAATAATTGTTTACTCCTTTCCTCCCTCCTCTTTTTGTGGTGTGTGTACGTGTGTTCCTCTCTGATTGGTCCTTCCCTGCATGTTGCTTCCTATTGGTTGTTTGTGTTGCTCCTCCCCCTCTGGATTTTGTCCTGCTTTCAGTCTTGCTTTTGCCTCCAAGGCAGTTGCACGTGTTTGCACCTGATGAAGAAAGGCTACGTCCTTTCGAAACCGGTTGTGCTGATTTAAAATTTATGGTGTGTGAAGAAGTTTTATTTTCTTGCTATTAATAAGGTTTACTTACAGATGTTTCAAACTGAAAATTTCTCGAAAAGGAACAATGCTAATTTTTTATTTTTTAAATATTTATGATGAGCTATGTGTATAAAACCCATTTTAAAAATTAGTTTAGTAAGTTTCAAAATAAATTAAGTAGTGAACGTTAAAGGGTTAATGGAGAAACTTGCATTGCCACTTTGTTTCCAAATGGCAGCCACTTGGAAATTTGTCATCATTATAACTTTTGAAATACTGAATTAATTAGAAGTAAATTTGTTGTGTAGACAAATGCATTTGATATGTTCGTTTGCCAACTAGCTCTGCCATTTGTTTGCAATTGCCAGCCACTTGAAAATTTCAAATTCACATAAAATGGTATTTATGAACTGATTTGCTTAAAACTCCATATGCACATAGCCCTCATCAATATTTCCACTAAGTTCATTAATAAATTGTAGCCGCAATTTTGAAACATAATGGCAGCTACTTGATTAAAAAAAAAAAAAAAAAAAAAAAGAAGAAGAAAAAAGAAAAGAAATCAACCTACCCTTCCGTATGAGCTGGAAGGACTTGTTTTTTATTATTTTGTTACTACACTGTTAAAACACACTTCTCAAAAATAAGTAGAATATTCTCATTTTTGAGAAGATCCATTTCTACTCATTCTTAAGATTTTTTTTTTTTTTTTTTTCATTTAACTATTCATTTCAAAATATACATTTATAGACAATTAATGAACAAATTTTACATTTCTATACAATTAACAGATTTTTATACAATTGATGAATTTTCTAGAACAGAATATTCTATAATTCGAAAAGTCTCGAAATTACATAACATTAACTGAATAATTAACATAATGACTGAATAAATGAAAAATAAACAATTTAGATTAAAACAAAAACCATTCTTAAACAATTTTGCTTTACGGAGTTCGAACCCATAATCTCTAGTTTCCTATCCCGATGCTTTACCAAGAAACCAAATCATTAACAAACAAAACAACTTTCGCCACAGTGTTACAAGATTGAATATAAAATGAATAGTTAAATGAGAAAAAAAAAATCCTACTTGGAACTATTATAAGAAATAGAACTTCTGAAAAATGAGAAGATCATAATTATTTTTGAGAAGATTCTGCTTATTTCAGAGAAGTGTGTTTTAACGTTTTACATCATTAAATGGATTTATAAACCAAATTAAAAGCATTTATCGTAACGTCTTTAATTAAATTAAATTATTAGTAATTATACTTGTACTTTTGAGAAAGCAAAGTCTCCCTCATTTTTTGAGAAATATCTTCTCAAAAATATATGAGGAGGCTCATCTTCTCATTTTTAACAGTGCTTAAACGGAACAATCTGTTGAAAGTTTTAATGCTATAATATTATTTAAAAAATTACTTTTCTGAAACAGGGTGACAAAATAATAAATCACACGTAAAAATATAGGAATGTTACGACCACTGCTTATTATATGCAATTCAGATTTTCACTGACAGACATTTTTGAAGGTGTATAAAAACGAATGGTTCGATTTTGAACCGTTATAGTTTACAGTGGAATCATACTAAAGTTCTGAAACTAAATGCCAAATATTCCCAGAATATTAAAGTTTCAATGGTATTATAAATGCTCTGTGCGTCTACCTCTAGCAATACGCAAAACATCAAGATGATAGCTAAATTTACTGCCCACTTTCCGCAGGATGGTGGTATTGACTGATGCCACTGCTTCTAAACTCTCGTATTTTAGTCCTTGATGTCTGCAGATAACAATGGTGCAGCTCGTTCAGTTCCCTGTTATTTATCTACAAGAATCAGCAGACAAATGTACGACGAATGCATTTATCGTCTTGAAACTCTACATATTGCTAAAGGTGGACATATAGAGCATTTATAATAACATCGATGAAATGTTAGTCCTTTGTGATTTTATTCCACTTTTTTTTCCCATTATTTCTGCATAGTTTTGTTAATAAATATTCTATTTAAAATAATCTGGTGTGTCATTCACACGACTTTCTCTTACCCTGAAATTTAATACTATAAATACAGGTTGCAGATTAAAAGGTAAGATAACCAGTACTGTTATGTAAACCTGTGTTAAACAATTCATATTAGGCTTCTGAAGAGTTTTATATGATAATTACATAGTTCTGTGTGAGGGGGGCTACAGCCCCCCTCAACCCCCCGTTTCATTAATGCACCTACATTTATATAAAATTTAATTCGGTTATTAAAAAATAATTCTGTTAAAAAAAATATTAAAATTATTATTTAAAAAAATTATATTTTATGATAATGCAGACGATTTCCATATTAGAGAAGTAGTATAACATCAAATATAAAAAAAAAAGTCCATTTTATTCTCAATATTTTAAAAAAAAATATTGTTTTTTTTCGTTAAAAGTAAAAAAAAAAATCGATAAATTTGTTTTAAATTATCGCAGATCGATGGTTCAACCATTCGTTTTAAAGGTATTGGCGAGGTCTTTTGGAAGATACCCATCATGAAAATTTACTCACCTCGAGGGAGGACTTCCCCCCAGGGGGGTAGGCGAGGCTCCTACATACACAATTTTTTTTCCCAGTTAACTATCTCTATTACAAAAAATATATATTCGTTTCATTTGGTTTAGTGCAGTCTATAGACGTTAAACTCTACTTACCTGCAATTTCCAACATAGACGTAATGTATTAGAATTTTCCTGATTGTCCCTGTACACGAACCATTTGCTT
This sequence comes from Salticus scenicus, assembly GCA_963930645.1. Lineage (NCBI taxonomy): Eukaryota > Metazoa > Arthropoda > Arachnida > Araneae > Salticidae > Salticus > Salticus scenicus. Next base: position 221,633,818 of record OZ005650.1, on the reverse strand, counting down.
GATCTTAACGAAAAGCTTACTGTAGCATCCCTATATAATACACATTTAGAATACCAAGTTTGAACTTTGTGCCATAATTTGTTTTTGAGATATGCTGATAACAGACAGACACACACACAGACCATTTGCTAAAAACATGATTTTCGTATTCAGGGAACCTCAAAACGTGTAAATATAACAAAATCTCGCGTTCGAAAATTTGACCCCAAAACAATACTTTCTCTACCTTATGGGTAAGAGAAAGTAATTTTTGATATATGTTGTACATAGTGCAGATATTTTAGTACCATGATTTTAATATTATTTTAATATTATGTATGCATAATTGTTTCTGCTTTTAAAAAAATGATATTCGAATTTTGTAGTTAAAAAAAACTTTGTATAATATTAATAGCTTTGTTATTATTTATTTTTTTGGGCGCAATCAATACCTTGTGCGTCCGAATAAATAACGTGCATTTTTAATCTAAGAAGCATTCAAAGAAACAGCACAGTCTTAAATTGATATAATAAATTGATCAAAGGAAGTATATCGCAAGATAAAAAAAAAAAAAAAAAAAAAAAAATTAAAATAAATAAACAAATTTTATAAATTGTTCATTTTTTTTTTTTTTTTTAATCTTGTGTCATTTAGTCTCTTTGTTAGTAGAATTCTGTGAATTACAAATTCGTTTTAATCAGTTTTACAAACGACGGTAGAAAAAGAAAGAAAAAAAAAATCTGCATTCTTTTTTAATTATTTACTTCTGCTCTAACAAAGATCGACTGCTTTAAGAAATTATTCTTTAACCACATTTCTTGCGACCATGGAAGCTTTTGCGCAAGTGCGGATTGAACGAGTCCAGCGTTAAAATAGGGGTGACTGAGAGAAAACAAGCGATAAGGGAACACAGAATAACTGGATGTTTGCCAAATAACTCTCATTCGGCCAATTTTGCATCCCTCAAAAATTTTGGACTCGGCCTCACTGCTAGTCGTAGGAAACGTGGTAGCACTATACTGGTAGTTTTATTTATTCGAGAAAGAAAATAACTCTAGACATACTATTTTCTTTTTCCCCCAAGGAGTTGCGTAAAAGATGTCAATATTTTCTTTCTTAAATGTTACCATTTTTTTAAACTAAATTAAATTGGCTTTATCTTAATATAAATGTTAAATTTAATAAAACATCTAATCTCTTATATTATTAAAATCTGTACGTGCGCGCGCGCATGTGTGTGTGTGTGTGTGTTACTGTCTGTGAGAAATGGATTGAAGCAGCTAAAGCTCGGGCGCTAATGGTCGCACGGACTTCGGACAGATACCGTCGGACGGAGAATTTATCGCAGATGTTCGTTATCTAATTTGCTAAACGATGCGTCTCTAATTAGCGGAGATATTAATTAAAACGTCGACCTATGTCGATCGAAAAATGGCCGAGAATTCATGGCTAATTGCTTAAAAAGAGAAATTTTTATGGAAAAAGTGGAAAATAATTTAGAAATATTAGTCGTATTGTTACAAACAAGATACCATTGGAAAGGGCTTTTTTTCTGAATGTGATGGTTTAAACGGCTTATCTATAGGACAATTGCATTTTCTTAAATTAACTAAACTTAAAAAAAATGGTGGCAACAAATCACAAGAATTTTAAGTTCGCAGACGACTGTCTCGACAGCAGAAGCGAAAAACAATCTGCCCCTGATTCAGGTCACATGTTTTTTGACTGGGATTAAAAATTGCCAATTTTAAAATTCTTCAATTTTTCTCTCTCGTACACAAGACTTAGTACACGGCCTGAACACCACAAAACGAACTTGCAGTTCAAATTTCATCGATTTTGGTCAATAAACAAAAAAATTACATTTTAATTGCAAATTAAATTTTATTCTAATACGCGTATTTCAAATTCTAATTATGATTAAATTATTTTTAATACATCATTCGAAAGACATTTTGAAGTACTTTTATATTATCGAAAGTGGAATTCGAGATTTCACCCGATTTGCACGTTTTAAGGAATCCTGAATAGGTTTTCTTTTGTATCTCAGCTACTAATTAAAATATATTCATAAGTAATACATCATTTGAAAGCTTTGTTGATTTGGAATCAAACAGTATATTACAGAAATTTCTACCACCAGATGATGTTGTAATATTTTAAAATTTCAATATTTCAAATTCTAATTATTATTAAATTATTTTTAATACATCATTCGAAAGATATTTTAAAGTTCTTTTATATTATCGAAAGTGGAATTCGAGATTTCATCCGATTTACACGTGTGCGCGCGCAGCGCGCATGGTTCTGCGCTGCCGAAGGCAGTGGGGACCAGGTGTGAGTTTTTACCCGATCAGAAATGATTTTTTTTCTTTTACGGGGCACGAAGGGTCAGGGAAGGAATACGCGCGCACGGGACTGCGCTGCCGAAGGCAGTGGGGATCCGGTGCCACTTTTTCCCCGATCAGAAATGATTTTTTTTCTGAAATTTCTTTTCTTTTGAATAAAAGCTACTGTTAGTGATTCATTAATTATAGTGATTCCTTTAAAAATATTGACCAGCTAGCGGGCGAAGCTCGCTAGTCTCTTATATTAATACAATCTGTACGCGCGTGTGCGTGTTTCTGTCTGTGAGAAATGGCTTAAAGCAGCTAAAGCTCGAGCGCTAATGCTCGCACAGACTTCGAACAGGTACCGTCGGACGGAGAATTTATCGCAGATGTTCGTTATCTAATTTGCTAAACGATGCGACTGTAATTAGCGGAGATATTGATTAAAACGTCGACCTATGTCGATCGAAAAATGGCCGAGAATTCATGGCTAATTGCTTAAAAAGAGAAATTTTTATGGAAAAAGTGGAAAATAATTTAGAAATATTAGTCGTATTGTTGATTTTTTTCTGAATGTGATGGTTTAAACGGCTTATCTATAGGACAATTGCATTTTCTTAAATTAACTAAACTTAAAAAAAAAATGGTGGCAACAAATCACAAGAATTTTAAGTTCGCAGACGACTGTCTCGACAGCAGAAGCGAAAAAAAATCTGCCCCTGATTCAGGTCACATGTTTTTTGACTGGGATTAAAAATTGCCAATTTTAAAATTCTTCAATTTTTCTCTCTCGTACACAAGACTTAGTACACGGCCTGAACACCACAAAACGAACTTGCAGTTCAAATTTCATCGATTTTGGTCAATAAACAAAAAAATTACATTTTAATTGCAAATTAAATTTTATTCTAATACGCGTATTTCAAATTCTAATTATGATTAAATTATTTTTAATACATCATTCGAAAGACATTTTGAATTACTTTTATATTATCGAAAGTGGAATTCGAGATTTCACCCAATTTACACGTTTTAAGGAGTCCTGAATAGGTTTTCTTTTGTATCTCAGCTACTAATTAAAATATATTCATAAGTAATACATCATTTGAAAGCTTTGTTAATTTGGAATCAAACAGTATATTACAGAAATTTCTACCACCAGATGATGCTGTAATATTTTAAAATTTCAATATTTCAAATTCTAATTATTATTAAATTATTTTTAATACATCATTCGAAAGATATTTTAAAGTTCTTTTATATTATCGAAAGTGGAATTCGAGATTTCATCCGATTTACACGTGTGCGCGCGCAGCGCGCATGGTTCTGCGCTGCTGAAGGCAGTGGGGACCAGGTGTGAGTTTTTACCCGATCAGAAATGATTTTTTTTTCTTTTACGGGGCACGAAGGGTCAGGGAAGGAATACGCGCGCACGGGACTGCGCTGCCGAAGGCAGTGGGGATCCGGTGCCACTTTTTCCCCGATCAGAAATGATTTTTTTTCTGAAATTTCTTTTCTTTTGAATAAAAGCTACTGTTAGTGATTCATTAATTATAGTGATTCCTTTAAAAATATTGACCAGCTAGCTGGCGAAGCTCGCTAGTCTCTTATATTAATACAATCTGTACGTGCGTGTGCGACGTGCGTGTTTCTGTCTGTGAGAAATGGCTTAAAGCAGCTAATGCTCGGGCGCTAATGCTCGCACAGACTTCGAACAGGTACCGTCGGACGGAGAATTTATCGCAGATGTTCGTTATCTAATTTGCTAAACGATGCGACTGTAATTAGCGGAGATGTTGATTAAAACGTCGACCTATGTCAATCGAAAAATGACCGAGAATTCATGGCTAATTGCTTAAAAAGGGACATTTTTACGGAGAATAAATTAGAAATATTAGTCGTATTGTTACAAACAAGATACCATTGAAAATGGTTTTTTTTCGGGACTGCGCTTCTGCAGGCAGTGGGGACCTCATGCGACTTTTTACCCGATCAGGAATGATTATTTTTTCTTCTTTTGAATGGACAATATTCCTGTGACGTCACAGTAGGTAAAATCGCCGAACACGTGGCGGATATTTTGTAAACAAACTAGATTCAAGATGCTATTTTATTGTTACGCATAACATTTTCCTAAATATTTCTCCAGTGAAACTTAATAATCAGATATCTGTTCAAACAAGAACAAAAGAGAAATGTAAACAACTGAATCGAATGATAAAGTTAAGACTATTCCATATCGTAAAATTGCAGAACATTTTATGTATACACACACACACACACACACATATATGTACATATATAATGAATAAAACATTAATAAGAACATTTTATACACACACACACATATATATAGACATCAAAGCTTAAATAATTAGAATTTCAATCACTTTAATAAAGGAATTTATTAAATGGAACATCCATTTAAATTTGTTAACATCGCCACAGTTCACATGGCAACTTTTAATATTACATATGTTGATTAATATTAAAGTATATTACTAAAACTGGATAAAAAACAAAACAAAGGTATCACTCTATCACTCTTACTTCAATTTCATATAATCTGTAACTCTTATAAATAATATTGCAAGATAAAAATTTTCAAGCCACAATGCTTTTCTATGGTAGAGTTGAGGATTGTTTCCCTAACCAGCTGATATTCTTGTAGCCTCGAACCCAAAGTGGGAATATGGTCCATAAAAGTTACTGTTAGTGATTCTTTATTTATAGTGATTCGTTTAAAAAGACTAACCCGCTAGTCTCCCATATTATTAAAATCTGTACGCGTGTGTCTGTGTGTGTGTCTGTGAGAAACGGCTTGAAACAGCAAAGGCTCCGCCGCTAATGGTCGCACGGACTTCGAACAGGTACCATCGGACAGAGAATTTATCGCAGATGTACGTTATCTAATTTGCTAAACGATGCGACCCTAATTAGCGGATATATTTATTAAAATGTTGACCCATGTCTAACGAAAAAACGATTCAAAATGGCACGCGATCATCATTTTCGACCGGGACGCGTATCTCCGAAATGTTGGCGCACGCAGAACAAATTCACAATTTTTCGCCAGAGAATGCGATTTTCGCCAAATCTGGAAGTGCAAAGAGAAACTTCACGCCGCTTAACCTGTATAAATAAACATCCGGCGTTTTTCTTTCTTTCTTTTTTTTTATTATTATTTTTTTCTTCTGATGATTAATGTAGGATTTAAATCGCAAATCGAAACATATCTTGAAATTAAGAAATAGTTATCCGAATAGAGAAGCAGATAATAATAATGGTAATATATTAGCATTGAGATCCGATTTCATGTATAAGGCCAAAAAGTTTGTAAAAATTGTTCAAACAAATTACAAATTCTTAGTAAAATGCATGAAGAATGTTCATAAGTCCAAATCAGTAGTACGCCATTTTACATTTCAACTACTTTTATTATCATTTTGTATTTAAATTTTTAAAATGTACGACTTTATAAAATATTACTCTTACGATGCAGTGCTTGAATTTTCATAAATTATCACCTTATATTTATCTATTATGTATTTTTAAAGAACATCTTAATCATAATAAAATAGATATTTCGTGTTAAATTTTATGGTTGAAATTCATAAAATTTTCTACGTATAATTTCCTCCTCGGACATGTCCATTTCTCATTCTTTACCCCCCCCCCCAACCCCAACATACAAAGTTATAAAATAAAACGTTAAACATTTTATTAATGCTATTCTATTTGTTTTTCAGTAATCATAAACAATCTAACTTAATATATGTTATACAAATCAAAGTAATAATGATGCACATAACCATTCTCATCCTATATTTATTGTTACTAATTTCTATTGAGAGCGAAATGTATTCATATTAAAAGAAATGAGTATGATAGGACACTCAACACAGTCGCAGACTGAAATGCCGCACCTCATAGGTTACCCTCTATCCGATTCGATACATTTGACTTATCGTAATTAAATGACTAATTTTATTAGGATTGTTTTCGTACATTAATTTCCAACACAACTGATCCCCATATTGCAAGTTCGTGGGAAGTATTGGCCTAATTTGTCAAATAAAGGAAACACAATTTTTAATTACTAAAGTTTCAAATTAAAATGTTCATATTTAATGAAGTGTATTAAAAAATATATTTAAAATATTAGTCTGACATGTTTACGACAAAATATTGGCATAATGCGGACGTTTAAACGAAATTTTGCTCTATTTTGCCATGTTAAAAAGAAAACATAAATTTTGAATAACATGCGAAGTTTAGAACTCACATTGTTCCAAAGCAATATTGTCCTTATCAATAACATAAGTGATATTTAAAAACTGATGCACCCATTTTACAAACTCAATATCTGTAATACACACAGACAAGTCACATAAACCAACCACTAAAAACATAATTTTTGGATTCAGGAAACCTCAAAACATATAAATGTAACAAAAATTCAATTTCGAAAACTTGATCCGAAAACAATACTTTCGCGACCTTTTACGGATAAGATAAAGTAAATTAGAATAAGAGAATAATTTTAAATTAATTAAACTTTAATTGCATTTATTACATTGATTTTTATTTATAAAAATAAATGCTTTCATTTAATTTGGGGTAGCCCTGTATATTTACTATATATTTTACAAACACAATATAGTGTACTAATTTAGCACAGAATTTAAAACACATAGCACGACATGAAATGACCTTTCAGCAATTCCATTGTATGAATATATCTGAATTCTTTTGTGGGGTTCTGTGTAAACTTCTAATTAAGGATATACATTCTACATTGTATACGAAACATTCTTTCATGCACATAAAATATAAGTTCAATTTATTTTATTTTGTTTCATCCAAAAATATTAAATTGTATTTATCAGAAAATTCACACATAGACTTAATGAATTTGAGTTCTTTTCTTAGTCACTGTACACGAATTACTTAATAGTATTTCATCCGAGTCCCAATATCTATTCTTGAGGTATGGTGATAACAAACACACAGACACATTCAGGCAACCGCTAAAAACCTAATTTTTTGTTTCAGGATATTTAAGCAAATGTAGCAAAAACTCAATTTCGAAAATCTGAATCAAAAATAAAACTTTTCTTACAATATATGGGTAAAATAAACTAAATAATGATCATAATAATGACAATCTGGTGTGTCACTCACACGACTTTCTTTTTTACCCTGCATTTCAATATTATAATGACAGATTGCACATTAAATCTTAAGATCAATAGCGTAAGAATGTAAAGTTTAATGTACTTTTCAAATAACCTAAAATAGGTTTAGAAACAATTTTATTTGACGAAGAGAAAGTAAATAATAAAAATAATAATAAAACAGAATAAAATAAAATAAATGTATTTTAAGGATAATTTTAAAAGCTTTAAAATCATAATATTACAAATATACTTCTTCATTAATCTTGATAAAATAAATTTAAAGGGTTTTCTAATAAATTTTGGTATTAAATTATATTATCTAAAAATAACGATACAAAGACTCCATTGACACATTTTTAACAATTATGATTCAGGGAGCCTCAAAACGTGTATATATAACAAAAATTCAATTTCGAAAATTTGACCCCCAAAACAATACTTTCTCTACCATATATGTTGGTAAGAGAAAGTAAAATAAATAAATAAATGTATTTCAAGAACAATTTTAAAAGCTTTAAAATTAGAATATTACAATTTTATTTCTTCATTAATCTTGCTAAATTAAATTTAAAGGGTGGTGGATTTCTAATAAATTTTTGCATTAAATATATTATTTAAGAATTACGATACTAAAACTCCATTGGCACATTTTTAATAGTTTATTCTCCTGGGGAAAAAAAAAAAAAAGATTGCTCGAATCCTTAACGAATCGTGAATGAAGTGGAAAGAAGGGTTGCTTTGCGGCAGAGAGTGTTTTGGCGCGAGCTACAAAAATTCGCCAGGTTCGCCTGTATGCGCCAACATTTCGGAGATACGCGACCGGGACCGCTTACCTCAAAAGAAGAAAGAGAAAGAGGAAATTTCGTGGATTTTTGTAAAGCTTTCGCTTCCGATCTGTGGGAAATATCGAAAATATACCTGTACCACGAGAAAGAGCATTTATTACCGATTCTTACGGTACAATTTTTTTTTTTTAAATACGGATTTTTTATATTTTTAAAAAAAGTTTTAAATAGGATCGAAAATTTCTCTTTTTCGCGAGCGTCTTTTTTGAAACGCCCTGTACGACCGAGTAACTGTTCCATTTCTTAACAACTGGTATATAAGGAAAGGTCATTTAATCCTCTTTCGAACCATATAAACATTTTTACAAAATACGGATTAGCGATCCACATTTTTAGACTTTACGAAACATCGATTTTTCCACAAAACATTTTATAACTCAAAAGCGTTTTGAGATAAATCATTTCATTTTTTTTTTATTTATATAGATCTCGCTTCCATAATGCAATTTGCAAAAGATTGAGAGAAAATTTCAAAAACTGAATGAGTTATAATTTTTTTTAATTTTAGGCTTTAAACCCATTGAATTGAATACGCGCCCTTCCTTCCGTACTGATTTTCAGAATTCCATTGCCGTTTGTCGTTACCATGGGAACTATTCAAGGAAGAGATTTCTGCTCGGAAGCGAAAAAAAACCACCTGCCGTTGATAATCGGATGTATTTTAAGTGGGATAAAAAATTGCAACTTTCTATTTTCTTCAATTTTTTGATTTCTGACACGACACTTGGTATAAAATCTTAACACTACAAAATAAACTTGCAGTTCAAATTTCATCGATTTTCGTCAATAAACAAAAGGTTTACATTTTAATTGCAAATTAAATTTTATTCTAATACGCGTATTTCAATTTCTAATTATGATTAAATTATTTTTAATACATCATTCGAAAGATATTTGAAAGTTCTTTCATATTATCGAAAGTTTTCACCAGATTTACACGCTTTGAGGAGCCCCGAATACGTTTTCTTTTTTATCTCAGCTACTAATTAAAATAATTTCATAAGTAATACATCATTAGAAAGCTTTGTTGATTTGGAATCGAACAGTATATTACAGAAATTTCTACCGCAAGATGGCGCTTTAATATTTTAAAATTTCAATTTCTAATTATGATTAAATTATTTTTAATACATCATTTGAAAGATATTTTAATGTTCTTTTATATTATCGAAAGTTTTCACCCGATTTACACGTTTTGAGGTTTCCTGATTAGGTTTTCTTTTGCATCTCAGCTAATTGAGTTAGACCGTTCAAAATTGGTATACGTAGATTAATTAGGAGGGGCTGAAAGGGTGGGGAAGAAATAGGTGTATACCGCGCGCGATGCGCGCGAGATTTCACCCGATTTACACGTTTTGAGGTATCCTGATTAAGTTTTCTTTTGTATCTCAGCTACTAATTAAAATATATTCATAAGTAATACATCATTAGAACGCTTTTTTGATGTGGAATCGAACAGTGGAATACAGAAATACGTATCGCCAGATGGCGCTGTAATATTTTCAAATTTCAATATTTCAATTTCTAATTGTTATTAAATTATTTTTAATGCATCATTCGAAAGATATTTTAAAGTTCTTTTAAATTATCGAAAGTTTTCACCAGATTTACGTGTTTTGAGGTGTCCTGAATCAGTTTTCTTTTATGGCGCTGTAATATTTTCAAATTTCAATTGTTCAATTTCTAATTATGATTAAATTTTTTTTAATACATCATTCGAAAGATATTTTAAAGTTCTTTTATATTATCGAAAGATTTCACCAGATTTACACGTTTTGAGGTGTCTTAAATCAGTTTTCTTTTATGGCGCTGAAATATTTTCAAATTTCAATATTTCAATTTCTAATTATGATTAAATTTTTTTTACTACATCATTCGAAATATATTTTAAAGTTCTTTTATATTATCGAAAGTTTTCACCAGATTTACACGTTTTGAGGTGTCTTGAATTAGTTTTCTTTTGTATCTCAGCTACTAATTAAAATAATTTCATAAGTAATACATCATTAGAAAGCTTTTTTGAATTGGAAGCGATCAGTGGAATACAGAAATTTCTACCGCCAGATGGCGCTGTAATATTTTCAAATTTCAATATTTCAATTTCTAATTATGATTAAATTATTTTTAATACATCATTCGAAAGATATTTTAAAGTTCTTTTAAATTATCGAAAGTTTTCACTAGATTTACACGTTTTGAGGTGTCCTGATTACGTTTTCTTTTGCATCTCAGCCAAATGAGTTAGATCGTTCAAAATTGGTATACGTAGGTTAATTAAGAGGGCCTGAAAGGGTGGAGAAGAAATAGGCGTGCACCGTGCGCGTATTCCTTAACTTGTGCGCGCGCAGAGCGCACGGGACTGCGCTGCCGAAGGCAGTGGGGCCCCTTCCCGACTTTTTAACCAATGAGAATTGATTTCTTTGATTTTCTTCTCTTAAGTATAAATATTTGATTTCAGGAGGAATATGTGCGCGCAGCGCGCGTTTACATTCACACGTGCGCGTGCATGTGACTGCGCTTCCGAAGGAAGTGGGGACCCGGTATGAGTTTTTACTCGATGAGAAATGCTTTTTTTTTAGGGGGCACGAAAGGTCAGGGAAGGAATAGGCGCGCGCAGTGCGTGCGTATCTTAACTTGTGCACGCACAGCGCGCACGGGACTGCGATGTGTTGTTAAATTTGTACCCTTTCCGTGTTGATTCTCAAATTTAAATTTAAATTCATTTACTACTTAAATATAATTTAAATGATTTACTTTATAATCTTTAAAGTTTAAATTATTAATTAAATGAATTATAGCGTTTAGTGCTATTTTCTATCTGATACTGCCATTGAGTTAAAGATATATTAAAATTAAAAGCAAAAGCTTAATGAAAATTACATGTAGTTAAAAGTTATATTTCTTATTAATATAATTTTGTTTAAGTCATTTGAAATAACTTTAGTTTACTTACCTCATTTTTAAAAGCATGTTTTGTTAAAATTAACTTAAAGAAAATATGTTTAAATCCTTTCACGGATTGTTCATTGTTTTATCGCTACCTAACACGGAGATGTTATATTTTTCAACTGCAGAGTCTTTTTGCTTAGCCCATAGATGGCGGTAGACTCGTAGCGTCATGTTGCTATGGTTATGGTAGGCGTTTCCGTGTGTACAGCATCGAGAAGCTGTCACTGGAATCCGTTCGCTTCTATAAAAGGAGGTAAGGAATATGTAATCGCTGGCTTAGTCTCTTAGCCTCTTAGCCTCTTAGGATCTTATGCTCTTATGCTTTTACGTTTTTTCAGTTTAGCTCAAAGTCATGAGCTGGTATTTTAATTTAGTTATAAAGTGTTTAGTTTTATAATGATTCTAAATTACGTTTTTGTGACTTGATATTTTCGACGATACGTTTTCTGTATCTGGTTATGTCACAAAGTAAACGTCGTTTTTTATTTAAACTCTATTAATGTACATGGCAGTATTTTAAAGGTCTTTAACCTTTCGTCAGCAAAGTTTCTATTCAACTATTGTTTCTACTTATTTAATGTTACTCATCATTTTGTTTCAAGTTTAATAAACAGTTTTGTTCAAACTTTTTGTCTTGAATGAATGCCACACATATTTATCATTTTTATAGTTTATTAGAGCTGAGCAACTATCGTATATTTCAATGCTAATTCTGCTAATTAACATATGTGATAATTGATTTTTTCACAACAAGTGGTTATGAGCAATTTGGCTCGTTGTCAGCTCATAGCATTTAAAATTTTGATAATAGTTTTTATGGCATTCTAGTTGTTTGAAGATAAGAAATTGAAATGGCAGTGAGTTTAAATCCCACTATTGAAAAATTACGGATGAATAATTATATTACGTGGGTCAAGGACATTAAATTTATTTTAATTGAAAGAAACTGCTGGAATATAATATGTAAAAAAGAAAAACTGCCTGTTGAAGATGCTGATGCTGGAATAACTTCAAAACAAGTGGAAGATTTTAAATCACGTAGTCGAGTTGCATTATCTACAATTTATCTTAATACATCGCCTGAAGTCAGAAGCATTATTGAAAATTGTGATTGTGCTATTGATGCTTGGGAGACTTTGAAGAAGACCTTTACATCAGACTCAAGAGCTCATCATATGGGACTGTTTACAGAGTTCATTAATTGTAGAATGTCTGAGAATGAAACAGTGAATTCTTTTGTAACCCGGTTATCAAGAATACTGGACCAGCTGCGTGAAATTGGCCATGCTATGGAGGATGTGTATTGCTGTTTCCAGCTCTTGCAACACTTACCATCCAAGTTTGAATCTGCAGTGCAATATTTGTTGCGATGGAAGAATGACCAGTTCAAGTTCCAGAGTATTGTGTCCGAGTTAACAGCGGAAGAATCACGTCTACAGCTTCGAGAAGGTGATATCAAGAAAGATGCTAATAACAGTATACAGATTCAGAATGTTCAACATAAAGGTAAAAAACCTTTAACTTGTTTTAAGTGTGGCCGTATTGGTCATTTAAAGAAAAACTGCTTTTTGAATAGTAATGTTAAATTTAAATCTAGAAATTTAAAGTTTGACTCCAACGGTCGTGACAAATGCAAATCTCCCCCCCTCCTACTACATAGCTCAAGCTAATTTTAGTAATTTAAGTGATGATGACAGCTTTATTTTTGATACCGCTGCTTCAAATCATTTTCTAAGAAATTTAGATCTTTTTGAGCATTATACTTCTGTTGAGGGAGAGGAGCTTTTTGTCGCGATCGATGGTATTAGTTTTCCTATTACTCCTAAAGGAACTGTTAAGTTATTTTTGGTAAAAATGTATTGTATTTAAAAGATGTTTTATATTCCCCAAAGTTACAGAAAAATTTAATATCAGGTCCTAAATTAGATGTGAACGGTGCCACATACACTGGCGGTAAGGGTCGAGTGTCGGTATTCGGTAAAGATAAAAGACATATTTTTACTGCTAAAATTAAAGACGGTGTTTACTACTTATATCCTAATGTTTCTAAAGTTAAAAAGAGGAGTAATGTGAATGGGGGGCACTCAGAAAATTCTTCAGCTTCTCTTGCAATAGTTAATGAAATAGGGTATTGGCGTGCTCGTTTTGGGCATGTAAGTCCTGGCACTATTGTAAATACTAGCAAGAAGAACCGGGTTAGGGGCCTTCCTAAACTTAAGTTTAAGAAATTTTTTTGTGAACCTTGTAGGATTAGTAAACAAAACCGTGTGTCTTTTAAATCATCCGATGTTCATGGCGTTAAGTCACCGTTAGAGAAAGTATTTATGGACGTTTGGGGCCCAATTAAAGTAACTGGTAAAAATGGGGAAAGGTTCTTTTTGTCCATATTTGATGGATTTTCTAAAAGGGTTGCTGTTTATCCTTTAAAGGATAAGACTCAGGTTTTTGGTGTATTCGAGAGACACATTGCACGGGCTGAACGTAGTTTGAATAAAAAATTAAAAGCTATTCTTACGGAGAATGGTTCCGAATTTGTAAATGACAACTTCAAATCATTTTGTAGTAAAAATGGAGTTGTTCACGAGTTAACTAACACGCTCACACCTGAGCAAAATGGGTCAAGTGAGCGGTTTAATCAAACTTCTTTAAATTGTGTTAGAGCTATTATCACGGATAGTGGTTTACCTTTTTCTTTTTGGCCCGATGCAATGTTGTATTTCGCGTACACTTGGAACCGTTTAATCCACAGGGGACAAACTAAGACTCCTTTTGAGTTATATACTGGGTTTAAACCATCCGTAAGACACCTTAAGCCGTTTGGGTTAATTTCGTATGTAGGGATCCCAAAACAACATAGAAACCATAAGCTTGAACCTAAGGCTAAAAAGGGAGTACTGATAGGTTATTCACTAAAGACTAAGGGGTATAAAATTTGGTTGGAGGATGAGGATAAAATAGTTGAAACTATAAACGTAACGTTCTCTGATCAGCTATTTAGCAAATGCAGTGGAGCGGTGATGGGCACCTCACTGGAGGAATTGGACTTACTTCCGGAAAGTCCAGTTGATTATCAAGCTTCCGATCCTGTTGACATTGTTTTCAGAAGTGAGCCCGATGATTCTAGTGACGAGTCCGTCGATGAAACTCCTGTAGATAAATCTTCTTTTAAACCTCTTTCTTCAATTACTTGGAATAGGAAACCCGTACCCAGAAAAATGAGTGACAGAGTTGACATCTTCTATTACACGGACAACACTAAAACTAGATTGAGATCGATGAACGATGTCAAACAATATTGTGATAAAAATAATTTAATTTTTGACTCTAATTTTTTTTTATTTCTCTAGTAGTAATAAGTTCGAGGGGGTAGTTGATCAGCAAAACTCGGATAATCCAACTTCAAGTTTAACTCATAAAAAATCATGACTAGTTATCCCTGTACCTAAAACATATAATCAGGCCGTTAAATCTTCAGAATGTGTTGAATGGAAAAATGCCTAGGATGATGAGATAAATAATATGAAAACCCGTAAAGTTTGGCATCTGGTTAATTTACCAGAGGGGAAAAAAATTTGGGAAATAGATGGGTATACGCCGTTAAAAGAGATGAGCTAGGAAACGTTGCCCGCTTTAAAGCGAGGCTCGTGGCCCAATGCTTTCATCAGATAAAGGGGGACACTTATGACGAGACGTTTTCACCCGTCGTTAATTTCTCAGTAATACGTTTCTTTTTTTCATTATTGGTCTCGTGTTATAAATGGCATAACGTTCAATGCGATATAAAATGTGCTTATCTTTATGCACCTTTAAAAGAAGAAATTTATATGTCTCAGCCAAAAGGATATGTTGTAAAGGGAGGGGAAAATCTCGTTTGTAAACTAGACAGAGCGTTATACGGCCTTCATCAGAGTGGTCGGCTCTGGTATTATGAGTTAAATAAAGTACTATTAGATTTGGGGTTTAATAAATTTAACTGGTGTAACTGTTCATATTATTTTGAAAATTATATTGTTTTATTAGTTTATGTTGATGATTTAGTTTTGTTTGGTAAAAATCAATCTGAAATAGATAAAATTCTTAATTTATTAAAATGTAAATTTGATATAAAAATTTTAGGTAAAACCAAGAAATTGCTTGGTGTAGAATTTAATTATGAAAACAATTCAGTACAAATTTTTCAGGAATTATATATTAATGAAGTGTATGACAGGTTTAAATCGTTTAATATTCCTTTTTGTTCGTTACCTATTGTAAAAGGCATTAAATATTCTAAAAAAGATTGTCCTACTAATCAAAATGAAATTGATGAAATGTCTAGATTTCCATCGGAATATCTTAGGATGTTTATCTTTCATTGCAAACAGGACACGACCTGATATTGCCTACGCAGTTAATATATTCAGTCAATTTCAAAATTCACCGGGGTTTAATCATTGGAATGGGTTAATTAAATTACTTGGGTATGTTTCGTGTACTCGAGATTTAAAATTAAATTTAAATTGTTTTAATCCATGTTTAACTGCTTTCTCTGACGCTGATTTCGCGATGAATAGGGATGATTTCGTACCAATGGGGGGACAAATTTTATTTTTGGATAATAGCCCTATTTCTTGGAAAACTTTTAAGCAAAAAAGCGTTTGCCTTTCAACCATGGAAAGCGAATTTGTATCCATGTGTGATGGGGTTAAAGAATTAATGTGGTTTGACGAGAGTATTACGAGACGAGTATTACGAGATTGTATTGATTTTAAATTAATTTCTATTTCATATGAACCACCAATACTTTTTGCTGATAACCAAGCGGCTATTAATATTACGAGATCTCCTATAAAAAATAACAAATCTAAGCATATTGACGTAAAGTTATTTTTCATCCGTGAATGGTTATTTGAGGAACGGTTTGATTTAAATTATGTAAATACTAGAGATAACTTTGCCGATCCCTTCACAAAGCCCCTTACTAAAAGTGATATGTCTAAATTTGTAAATAAGGTATTTATTAAGTAAATGTATATAGAGTAAATTTAAAATTTTTTTGAACGTATAATATATATTTAAATTTTTTGAAATTGAAAAATGTTTTTTAGAGGGATATGTATGGATTTTCTTGGTAGGTTTTTTCTGCATTTTCCATTGTGTAGTGATGTATAGTTTAGTTTAACCTTTGTATGAGAGAAATTCGTAGCGCTACGTACAATTGGTTATGTGTATGTTATAAAATTGTTTCATATATTTATGAATATCATCGTTTTTTTATTTGACAATGGGGAATGGGGAGAAAAAAAGGTTTCCTTGAAATGCTATTCATATTTGCTCTGTATTAATATCTTGTTCTTTTTTTTAGTAGATGTGTATAGTATATTGATAATGCTACTTATTTTTGAAATTGTGATTTGGACTCTTGGACTTATCTTATGATTTACAAGATTGACAAACCTTCTAGCTTTGTATGAAGTATATCCTGTAGAAGACATATGTGAATCTGTCGTCAAGTCACTAAATATTCAAGGAATTTTTTTTTCTAATAAATTTTATATTGTAATTGCTGACGTTTGTGTTTGTCGAATCAACACGGTGGGGTGCCTTGTTGTAAAATTTGTACCCTTTCCGTGTTGATTCTCAAATTTAAATTTAAATTCATTTACTACTTAAATATAATTTAAATGATTTACTTTATAATCTTTAAAGTTTAAATTATTAATTAAATGAATTATAGCGTTTAGTGCTATTTTCTATCTGATACTGCCATTGAGTTAAAGATATATTAAAATTAAAAACAAAAGCTTAATGATAATTACATTTAGTTAAAAGTTATATTTCTTATTAATATAATTTTGTTTAAGTCATTTGAAATAACTTTAATTTACTTACCTCATTTTTAAAAGCACGTTTTGTTAAAATTAACTTAAAGAAAATATGTTTAAATCCTTTCACGGATTGTTCATTGTTTTATCGCTACCTAACACGAAGATGTTATATTTTTCAACTGCAGAGTCTTTTTGCTTAGCCCATAGATGGCGGCAGACTCGTAGCGTCATGTTGCTATGGTTATGGTAGGCGTTGCCGAGTGTACAGCATCGAGTAGCTATCACTGGAATCCGTTCGCTTCTATAAAAGGAGGTAAGGAATATGTAATCGCTGGCTTAGTCTCTTAGCCTCTTAGCCTCTTAGGCTCTTATGCTCTTATGCTTTTATGTTTTTTCAGTTTAGCTCAAAGTCATGAGCTGGTATTTTAATTTAGTTATAAAGTGTTTAGTTTTATAATGATTGTAAATTACGTTTTTGTGACTTGATATTTTCGACGATACGTTTAGTGTATCTGGTTATGTCACAAAGTAAACGTCGTTTTCTATTTAAACTCTATTAATCTACATGGCAGTATTTTAAAGGTCTTTAACCTTTCGTCAGCAAAGTTTCTATTCAACTATTGTTTCTACTTATTTAATGTTACTCATCATTTTGTTTCAAGTCTAATAAACAGTTTTGTTCAAACTTTTTGTCTTGAATGAATGCCACACATATTTAGCATTTTTATAGTTTATTAGAGCTGAGCAACTATCGTATATTTCACTGCTAATTCTGCTAATTAACATATGTGATAATTGATTTTTTCACAACAAATTTCCCGAAGGCAGTCGGGACCCGGTCCGACTTTGTACCCGCTGATAAATGATTTTTTTAATTTGCCTTTCTTAAGAATAAAAATTTGACTTGAGAAGGAATATATGCGCGCAGCGCGCATGGGTCTGCGCTGCCGAAGGCAGTGGGGACCCGGTGCGAGTTTTTACCCGATCAGAAATGATTTTTGTTTAGGGGGCACGAAGGGTCAGGGAAGTAATACGCGCGTGCAGCGTGTGCATCCCTTAAGTTGTGCGCGCGCAGCGCGCACGGGACTGCGATGCCGAAGGTAGTGGGGACCCGGGCCGACTTTTTACCCAATCATAAATGATATATATATTTTTAATTTCTTTTCTTAACACTAAAAGTTACTGTTAGTGATTCATTAATTTTAGTGATTCATTTGAAAATACTGACCCGCTAGCGGGCGAAGCTGGCTAGTCTCTCATATTATTAAAATCTGTGCGCGCATGTGTGTGTGTCTGTCTGTGAGAAACGTGTTGAAGCAGCTAAAGCTCGGCCGCTAATGGTCGCACGGACTTCGGACAGGTACCGTCGGACGGATAATTTATCGCAGATGTTCGTTATCTAATTTTCTAAACGATGCGACCCTAATTAGCGGAGATATTAATTAAAACGTTGACCCATGTGGAACGAAAAACCGATTCAAAATGGCAGACGACCGTCATTTTCATCCGGAACCGCGTTCCTCAAAAGAAAATGCAGAGAGAGAAAATTTCGTAGGTTTTTGTAAACCCATCGCTGCTGATCTGTGGGAGATATTGAAAATACACCTGTACCACGAGAAAGAGCATTTATTACCGATTGTTACAGTGCATTTATTTTTTTTTTAATAACATTTTTTAATTTTTTTTTTTTTTTTTACTTCTCAAAAGATTGAGACATTATTTCAAAAATTCAATGAGTTATAATTTTTTTAACTTTTGGCATTAAACCACTGAATACAGCGAGCTTGATCCAGTAATGAAATTCTTCAGGCAAGTTCTTTGCGTTCGTTACCGTTACCATGACAACCCATTCACAGAGGAAACTATGTCTGGGGAAGAAACAAATCTTTTACCAATTGAAATCACATGGTTTTTCTACTAGGAATAAAAATTGCAAATTTCAAAATGCTTCAATTTTTTTTTTAAATTCTTTCAAACTTACTGTGTGCCGTTAACAGCACAAGGGATAGTTGCAGTTCAATTTTCATCGATTTTGGAAAAAATTTACATTTTAATTGGAAATTAAATTTTATTCTAAGACGCGTATTTCAAATTCTAATTATGATTAAATCATTTTTAATACATCATTCGAAAGATATTTTAAAGTACTTTTATATTATCGAAAGTGGAATTCGAGATTTCACCTGATTTACACGTTTTGAGGTGTCCTGAATCGGTTTTCTTTTGTATCTTATCTACTAATTGAATAATTTCATAAGTAAAACATCATTAGAAAGCTTTGTTGATTTGGAATCGAACAGTAGATTACAGAAATTTCTATCGCCAGATGGCGCTGTAATATTTTAAAATATCAAAATTTCAATTTCTAATTATGATTAAATTATTTTTAATACATCATTCGAAAGATATTTTAAAGTTCTTTTATATTATCGAAGTATTTCACCAGATTTGCACGTTTTGATGTGTCCTGATTAGGTTTTCTTTTGCATCTCAGCTAATTCAGTTAGACCGTTCAAAGTTCGTATATGTAGGTTAATTAGGAGGGGCTGAAAGGGTGGGGGGAAGAAATAGGAATGCACCGAGCGCGTATCATTAACTTGTGCGCGAGCAGCGCGCACGGGACTTCGCTCCCGAAGGCAGTGGGGACCCGGTCCGACTTTTTGACCGATGAGAAATGATTTTTTCGATTTTCTTTTCCTAAGAATAAAAATTCGATTTGAGAAGGAATATGTGCGCGCAGCTCGCGTATACCTTCACACGTGCGCGCGCAGCGCGCATGTGTTTGTGCAGCCGAAAGCAGTAGGTACCCGGTGTGAGTTTTTACCCGATCAGAAATGATTTTTTTTAGGGGTCAGGAAGGGTGAGGGAAGGAATACGCGCGTGCAGCGCGTACGGGACTGCGCTGCCGAAGGCAGTGTGGACCCGGTGCGACTTCTTACAAGATGAGAAATTATTATTATTATTTTTTAATTTCTTTTTTTAAGAATAAAAGTTACTGTTAGTGATTCATTAATTGTAGTGATTCCTTTAAAAACACTGAACCGCTAGCGGGCGAAGCCCGCTAGTCTGTATATTAAAAACTGCGCATGCCATTAGACGTTTTAATTTTTCTCCATTCATTTATAAGTGCCTTCTTTATTAATTAACGTTAGTTACACACAGGTTTTTGATGAATTTAAATTTTTACAATAGCGAAAAGTGACAAAGAAGAATTTGTACCTCAAACCTACGATTTTATACTTAATCTTCAAGTGCTTAACCCATTTGTGCCTGAATTTTTTCTCTCATTATTATTACGTTTAATTATAGTAAATGGTGTAAAATGGATGTAAAATATAGATTTTTTATTTGAAATAATATTTCTTATTTAATCTATAAAAATCCAAACGTTCCAATTTTGGGACGCTAAGGACGAATGGTTACAGGTTTTTTACACATTCTAGTGAAACCAATCTTGAATTCAAATGGTTATTTTTTAAGTAAAATTCTATTAAAAAGGAAGAAATATCACCTCTTGAAATTGACATAGGATATTTAAATACACTATTTACACTCGATATTGGTTTATCCATTTATCTGTTGGCGGTAGTTTAAAGTACCATTAGTTCATAAAGTATAACTTTTATGAAAGAAATTTCAAATGTAATTATAAGAATAGAACCAATATACTTTACTTGAATCTCACTGCATGGCACTGGACACTACACGTAGCCGTCTTTCTTCCAGAAAGGATTTTTTTGAGTGCTCTCACTGTTTTTGTTTGGCATTTTTCACGATCTTCACGTGTGTTATAATAATTTCTTATATTACTTCAACATTTTATCATGAATCTTAAAAAAAATATAAATCACATAAAAAGTAAATAAATTTTACACATTTTTAATGACCCAATATCTTTTCAATCATTGTGTACCTTTGGTACACTAATGTCCTAAATCAATAAATCTTCATTAATTACTATGGTGAGGTAATGTGAATAATTTTTATTCTATACAATCTTAAAAATAATAATAGTAATCCTTACTAATTAAAAAAACAAGTTTTAAATACATATTTTGTTTGTTTCAAACTGCAGCAGATAAAGGGTTAAAATCTCACCTTAAGGTTGCTGTGTACCCGCCATCTTGAAAATTCAAAGTTCCATATTAACCTATGGGGAAATTTTGTCCTTTAATGATTAATACAAAAATGCGTAGAAAGAATAAAAGTGGTATGACGTCAAAAACATTTCGGTAGAGTTTTTCTTTTTAGATTTTTGTCACTGAAATAAAGGTACCTATGTTTGAAGTAAAACATATGCAAATTCTTTCAGATTAAATTTAACTTAAATGCATTAAAAATCATTTCTTCAAAAAAAAAAATAAAATAAATAAAATAAATAAATAAATAAATAAAATAAAATAAAATAAAATAAGTAAATGAAATAAAAAAACTGAATGAAATAAGAAACTTTAATTATTTATTTCATACTTGTAAATACGTTAATAAGGAATTGTGTTTCTTTTGTAATTTTTATGTTTTGTTAATGTATGATATATATAGCTTTTTTTTTTCTTTTCTTTCTTTTTTCTATTTTTAAGTATACCTTACGCATAATCTACAAAGTACAGATTAAAACCTAGTATGTTGTCGTTGTTTCCACCACATGACTTTTTTTCTATATTTTTTCTCAGTAAAAAGAAAAAAAGAAAATATATATACAGACACGACATTATTTCATTATTTAAAACATGAAAATCTGACATTGACAGATTTTAATTTAGTGCCAGAGGCCTACTGCTAAACTTGTTAATATCGACAAATTCTTCTTTAGTTAATTCGTGACGATCTAAATTCCATGATAAAGTTTTCATTAAATCAAACCAATGTGTTTCAGCTGCAGATATTGTAACAAATAACGTTGGAAGTCCAAACTGTCTTATAGCCGCAAAACAACGTTTTTTCTCTTTTTCCCAATGAGGGGGAGGTGTGCCTTGGGGGGGACTCATGTCAAAGGTGTGCCTTGGGGGGGGACTCATGTCAAAGTTGTACCTTGGGGGGGACTCATGTAGAGTTGGGCCTTGGGGGGACTCATGTCAAAGTTGGGCCTGGGGGGGGGACTCATGTCAAAGTTGGACCTTGGGGGGACTCATGTCAAAGTTGTACCTTGGGGGGGACTCATGTCAAAGTTGGGCCTGGGGGGGACTCATGTCAAAGTTGGGCCTTGGGGGGACTTCATTCAATAAATCCCCATTCAATAAACCGACTGAAATAGGCCCTTAGCACTATTAAGAGTGTATTATAAAAATTCGACAACGCTGTACCGACTGAAATAGGGGTACCTTGGGGGGGGGCTCATGTCAAAGTTGGGCCTGGGGGGGGACTCATGTCAAAGTTGTGCCTTGGGGGGAATTCATGCAATAAATCCCTTTCAATAAACCGACTGAAATAGGCCCTTAGCACTATTAAGAGTGTATTATAAAAATTCGACAACGCTGTACCGACTGAAATAGGGGTACCTTGGGGGGGGACTCATGTCAAAGTTGTGCCTTGGGGGGACTTCATGCAATAAATCCCCATTCAATAAACCGACTGAAATAGGCCCTTAGCACTATTAAGAGTGTATTATACAAAATCGACAACTGTACCGACTGAAATAGGCCTCTAGCACTAATAAAATAAATAAATAAAATTATTATTTAATAAAATTGTCTTCCCTGATGAATGTAGAATATTTTCATTCAACAAAAGTATGATACTAAATATTTATAGAAATATGTGGTATCTTAAAAAAAAAAAAAAATAATAATAATAAAATAATAATAATAATAATAATAATAATTAAAAAAAGGTTTTTTTTTTCTTTTTTTTTTTTAACGAAAACGAAAATTAATAATTTATCACAGATCGATGGTTCTATCATTCGGTTAAAAGGTATTGGCGAGCTCATTTGAAAAATACCCATAATAAAATTCTCATACAAAAACAATTTACCAATTGACTATCCCTATTATAAATATTCCTTATATTTTCGTATTACATCATTATATACTTATTATTGTTATTATTACAATTTTATTATTATTTATTATTATTTTATTATTATATTTTATATTATTATATTATTATCTGTTATCTATTATTATTATTATTATTTATTTTTATATTATTATATTTTTTGGCCAACAAATCGAAAGATAAGAAATACTGCATATAAACCTATGTAAAAAAGAATTCAAACTAAGCTTATTACCAGTTTTATTTGGTATATATTTCTGTATGAGGTGGCAACTGACCCTTCAACCCTCGTTTGGATATAGACTTATATTTATATAGAATTCAAAGCTGTTATTAAATTTAAATGTTTATTCCAAATTATTCAGAAAATTTTCAACCACACCACTACTTGAAAGTTATCAATTTTGTTCAAACTTTTCAAGTAGGAACCTCATATAAATTTCAGAATATAACATTTGAATTGCCTGCGATTATTTGCTTTTAAGGTACGCGTTGATTACAGACATACACAATGATCAACCATTGAAAATTGACTTTAGAATTCAGAGAAAATTAAAATGCGTAATTAGGAAAAAAAAAAAAAAAAAAAAAAAAAAAAGAGCTGAAACTTGACTTAAAAAATACTTTTTTACCCTATAGTTATGAGAAATGAATTCTTGAGCAGTTTTCTGGACATAGTAAAATATAGTAAAGCACATCCACCAATTACAGCCCATAGAAAATGATACTCTCGTTTAATTTTGGTAGCCCTGTATGTCGTCTATAAATTAAATACACACTACATTGTGTACTTAAATATAATCCTATATGGAGAATACACAATACAACCTATAATGAGTAAAGTTCCACTATATTCTAGTTCTTTTTCATGTAAACGAATGTAAAGGATTTTTATACCATAATCGACCTGAAACTTGCTTTTATGCATATAAAAAATATTTTTACTTTTCATTTTGTTCAGTGTAGCCTATATATGCTAAATTGTACCTACCAATAATTTCACCCATAAAAGTAATGCATTTGAATTCTTTTGGATGTCCTTGCACACGAACCGTTTGCTTGATCCCAACGAAAAGTTTAGTTTATGGTAGCATCTTTATATGATACAGATTTAGAATACCGAGTTTGGATTTTCTGTTACTATTTGTTCTTAAGTATAGGGGAAAGTTGGATAAAACGGGATAGTGTGACAAAACGGGATACGTCGCCTAGGGACCTATCTAGTACTGCTATCGAGCGGACGACGACAGAAACATGTTCTCGGCCGTCATTACACCCTTCTCAGTTTGTCCCGCCTCGAGACCATTAGTTGATGGAAATTTGTACCTCTTAGAACTTTTTTACTCTGATTTCTTGGCACTTTCTACATTTACATGCGTTGTTTTCTAGATTATACTGCCTTCATGTATGGGAATACAATTCCGGTGAGTATTACATTTGATTAAGCATTTATTAACGAACATTCTCATGTGTAGTGTATCTAATTTTCCTTTCACGTTTAGGCATGAGGCATGTTTGTTTTGAAAAGTGTCGGAGAAAACGGGACACTTATGAGTTGGATAAAATGGGATATAGTTTTTTTATGCCGTACATTCGTCCCTCCTATGTCTGTATTTCCTCGAGTGAAGGAAAACCCACGACTCATGGATGATGCTTTCCCAGTATCATTTGCAGTGTATCACAAGACTGGCTGGATGACGAAGGAGACTTTCCTTGTTTAGTTTAAAAAAATTCGTAGAGTTTTCCAACCCTACCCATGAGAAGCCAGTGCTGTTGCTACTTGATGGACACAACAGTCACACCAAATGTTTGGAACTTGTAAATTTGTCAAGAGAAAATAATGCAACCATCCTAACCTTCTCCCCACATACAACTCATCGCCTTCAGCCCCTGGATGTCAGTTTCATGGCTCCACTGAGCACGTATTATGAACAAGAAGTTCAAAAGTGGCTGTTCAACCATCCAGGTAGGTGCGCCACAATTTACGAAGTTGCAAAACTGTTCAACGCAGTCTGTTCACGGGCAGCTGTTGCAGAAAGTACCGTTAAAGGGCTGAAAAACTGGCATAAGTCCTTACAATCCTGACGTCTTCCCAGATCACTTGTTTGCACCCTCTGTCACCACAGACCACCCTACGTCAGACCTGCAGCAAGAACCTCCAGGCGTTGGGCACGAGACTGATATGAGCAAAGACCAAGAGCAACCTTCAACATCGTCAAGGGACATCGTAGGAGTAGACCAACCAACAAACTTGTCAGGAGACAGCCTATGTCCAGACCAACCTGCAACATCCTAAGGCGAGAAAGGATTAGAACTCTCTTGTTATCGACCTAAGCTACCATATTCCATCTCTCCAAAGTTTTTTCTGCCTGTACCTCAAGTAAAAAGGCCTCACCCAGAAAAAAGGGCTGAAAGAAGAAAGAAGAAAACTGTAGTAATAACATCATCTCCATATAGGAGTCAGTTAAAAATGGAAGGAAAAAAAAGGACGATTAAACTACAAAAAAGAACCAAGAAAATTGAAGAAAAGGCTGCTAAGAAATCCCTCTTAAAAATTCCAAAAAAGAAGTTTGTAAGAAAAGGAAATGGAAAAGAGGATGAAAAAGAGCTACCAGGTCCAGCCAAACCTAAAAGTAGGCCTTCAAAAGAATCCAAAAGAAAGCCTAATCCTGATGTTAAAAATCAAAACATAAAAAAGTTTAATAAACCTTCAGCAAGCAGCCAAGAATGCATGTCATCATCGTCTGAAAATGAAACAGAGGGAGGAGAAACCAGCATATTTTGTAATGCACTGTACGTCGACTCTAAGGCTGGTGAAGGTTAAATTCAATGTTCTGGATGCCAAGAATGGGCTCACGAAGCGTGTTCTAATGTCGACGAAGAGGACGACTTTTGTTCTGCTATAGGCCTAAATAAAAGGTCTTCTTTCCCATTTTGTAAATAATAACATAAAAAACTCTTATTTTAAGTCTCTGATCACTGAAGACATTGTTCTTTCAATCAGAAATTTCGCTTTACAGGTTTTTGCCAGTTAATTATGCTTTTCAGTTAGTTTTACAAAAAAAAATTAAACATTGTAATCCCTATCCTGTTTTGTCCAATCCAGGTATGCTAAAACGGGATGTGTAAGAGTTTGGTAATAAATAATTTTTTTTACTATTTCACAGTCATTAAAATTAGTTAAAACTATGTGTTTTGTGTGCTTCAATAAATGTTGTAGTTACACAAAAAATAATGTGTGGTTTCCTTCAACACATTTTTCGTTGTTAAAAAAAAACAAGAATGGTATCCCGTTTTGTCCAACTTTCCCATACTATTAACTGACACACACACATATTAATCGCTAAAAATATATTTTTCGGATTCAGAGGATCTGAAGATGTGTAAATACAACAAAAACTCAATTTCGAAAATTTGGCTCAAGAACAATACCTTCTCTCCATATATATGGGGGGGGGGGGCGGCAGCCCAGTCGGTAGAGCACCGGCCTCGTAATTGGAAGATTGCGGGTTCGGTACTCGAGCCGGCAAAGACCATCGTATACACTAATGGTGTTTGGTGCACGTAAAATCTGTCGTTGCCGCAATATCGTTCATGTTCCCATCAAAAATTATACCGCTGGGGGTCACCGAAGCGGGAGAGCCATCCCTTCCGTGGAGGATCAAAATTGCGATGGCATGTCTCCGGACCACCTCTAGAGGTGAGTCCCAGACCGTCCGCCAATTGCCCATCTGCGCAGCTCTAGTGCAACGTAAAACCCAACCAACCAGCCATGTATATGGGTAAGAGAAAGTTATTAGTATATGTATCTAACTCCCAGTAAATTTTTACTAAAAATAATGCAAAAATTAAGTAAAAGAAAAATATAATTATATTACATATTCGGTTTAAAGAAAAGAATGATTACATACCAACAAGTCGAAGTATTTTATCGATAAGCTTATTTATTTATTTTTTTTTTGTAAAATATCTATAATATTTGTCGTAATTATTCATATTAAAAGTTTCTTAGTTATTCAATATTGACATTTAATATAGTGAGCATTTGAAATTCCTCTATTGTTAATTAAATTTTTTTATAAACATTTTTAAAGAAATTAATTTTCATAGGCTAATATTTTTTATAACTTATCATTAAAAGTATGCATATTCATGAAGATGAAGTACAATAGTTGCTTAATTCAGTTTGATTTAAATTTTATTTATAAAGCAAGAAGCTTTATAGGAATTTTTCAACCTTCGTATTACGAATAAATTAATATTTGATAAATTTATACATTATGTTTTTATTTTCTTAATAACTGACTTCAAACTAAATTTTACTTTTTTAGCCTAAAATAAAACATTGATATCTTATAAAACTGCAGAATATACAAATCAATTAAAATAACACACACACACATCCATATATATACACAGATGGGTGACAAAATAAAGTGAAAACGTTCGCTTTTTCATGTTTTGTCAAATATCTTGAAAAGTTTTTTAGGAGTCATCTTGAAATTTTAGTAGTGTAAAGAACATGTTATACTTCATAAAGTTGTGTCATGAAAAGGAAAAAGGGACCAATAAAAAATTAAACAAAAATCAAATCGTTTTGTATCACCCTGTAAAAGGTAATGCTTTAAATGCGTTTTGGTTGTAGCATGCGATTATGAGGCATAATGAAGGATGTGTTGCTCAATTCAGTTTAACATTTTTTTTTACCTAAGGGCGTTATGTGTGGATGAGGGCTGCGTCATGCATTCAGCCTCAATTGTACACACATGGCATTCCCGCATTTATATACCTGTGTAAAAATAATTTGTTTTTGTATGCTTGATCTGCATTTAAAGTTTGTTGGTAAACCCTTTCTAGTACCTTTTTCAATATCTTTCTCTCTATATACAGTCGGTAACAAAAGTGTCCGAACACTAGCAAAAATTCCTATGTTAAAAAGGTACACTTCATACGGTTTTTCTAAATAAATCCTTGTCGAATCCTGTTCTTACACTGACTAAGAACAGGATTCGTCAAGTATTTATTTAACAAAACCGTATGAAGTGTACTTTTTTTACATAGGAATTTTTGCTAGTGTTCGGACACTTTTGTTACCGACTGTATATATACAAATGGATGACAAAATAATGTGATCACTTTCGCTTTTTTACGTTTCGTCGAATATCTTAAAAAGTCCTTTAGGAATCATCTTGAAACTTTGGTAGGGTAAAGAACATGTTATACATCCTCATATTTTTCCATAAAAGATGTGTCATGAATAGAAAAAGACGACCAGTAAAAAATTAAACAAAAATAATAATGTTTTGATTCACCCTGTAAATGGTAATACTTTAAATGCGTTTTGGCTGTAGAATGTGACTATGAGGACTTTTCTCATTATCTGTATAAAATTTTATGAGGCCACCACATATATTCATGGAGATATAACGGTTTCTTAAAAAAATTGCAAAAACGGTTTCCACTTTTTTAATTATAACACGTAGGGTATTAAAACCCAGTGCAAAGCCATTTTCAGGAAATAGGACACACTACATTAGACACAGCATACAGCAATCAGAATAAAAAGAAGTTGAATGTCTTACGAAATACGAACACTTTTACTAAATAATTTTTAACTACGCATGCGCAAGCTTCATAAATTTTCATTTGCATAATTTAATAGCCAAACGTATTGAGCAACTTATATGAAAACCCCAAACAAATATCATGCAAATTCAAACGTTACGAGAGGTAGAATGAAGAGAATTTCAGTTCTCTCAAAATAAAAATAAAAGCTGAATTATAAGAGGTTTTGTTCATATATTTATTTTGATTCAATCAATGCCCAATGATATTTCAGTGTTTTCACTGATTGTAAATAAATATTAATAAAACCACCTAACATCTTTCGTGTTTTTTAGAACTTAAATTCTGTTTCTTCTATCTCTTGTAACGTTTTGAATTTACATGATATATGTTTGAGGTATTTTTTTAAGGTGCTCAATACCTTCGGCTAGTAAATTATGAAAATGAAATTTTTGTAAAGCTTGCGCATGCGTAGTTAAAAATTATTTAGTAAAAGTGCTCATATTTCGATATTTAACATTTTGGCATTCTGATTACTTTATGCTGTGTCTAATGTAGTGTGCCCTATTTCCTGAAAATCGCTTTGCGCTGGGTCTAATACCCTACGTGTTATAATTAAAAGAAGTGGAATATTTTTTTGCAATTTTTTAAAGAAACAATTATATTTCCAAGAATATATGTAGTGGCCTCATAAAATTTTATACATATAATGAGAAAAGTCCTCATAGTCACATTCTACAGCTAAAACGCATTTAAAGCATTACCATTTACAGGGTGAACCAAAACATTATGATTTTTGTTTAATTTTTTACTGGTCGTCTTTTTCTTTTCATAACAACTTTTATTGAAAAATATGAGGACGTATAACTTCTAAGTTTCAAGATGATTCCTAAAGGACTTTTTAAGATATTTGACGAAACATAAAAAAGCGAAAGTGGTCACATTATTTAAACTTTAAGTGCAGATCAAGCATACAAAAACAAATTATTTTTACACAGGTATATAAATGCGGGAATGCCATGTATGTACAATTGAGGCTGAATGCATGACGCAGCCCTCATTCACACATAACGCCTTTAGGTAAAAAAAAAAAAAAATTAAACTGAATTGAGCAACACATCCTTCATTATACCAATCAAAGATGTAGCGAAATTAGGTTAGAGATGCACACAAGTAATGAGATGGCAGATACATATACATTTTGTGTGTGGGACAGTTTAATAGAAAAATACTTTCTGAATATGTGCATGAGTTCGGAGTTTCCTCAAATTAGTTATTTAAATATATTTATAACAAATATTTCTTACTAATAATTCTTTGCTAAAATAACAGTGATATAATTAAATAAAGTTTGGCTTACCTGGGTTTTCACAGGTAATTGCAAATTCCATTGGTGAAGAAAAAATCTCCTTAATATGACTTCTGTATTAAAGACCAGCAACTACTTTTCCTATAATTAATCTTGATTAGAGTGAGAAATTCTTACATAATATGTAGATCTATTATATTTAGGATAATTCACTCGTTGCTAGGTAATGAAAGAAAGCCTAGATGTTTTTTACTTTAATTTATTCATCTTAGACAAAAGGAAAAAATTATGATTAAATAGAATAAGAAAATGGAACGTCAGTTCCGAATAACGAAAATTACATGATTAAAAAAAAAGAATTACAATGTACTTGTAGAGAGACGCGACACATCGTCACGTGATACGGCAGGTGCACCGAACAATCTTTTGGCGGGAAGTAAAAAACAAAAAAGAAAGTTCGGAACAAGAAAAATGAAAGTTAATAAAAGAATGTCTGAGATTAAATATCACAACACCCCCTCTTAAGCTCAGAAATTTTTCAATTGTTCATTAATGCATTTCTATGTCTATTAAAATCAGTTTTTGGTAGAGCTTTTGTGAGGGTATCGGCGCTCATTTCTTTGGTAGGTTTGTATTGAAGCTTTATTAGGCCTTCTTGTATTAAGTTTCGCAGAAGATGATATCTCAGCTGTAAGTGTTTTGTTTTGGACTGGAATTTTTCATTTTCAGCAATCTTGATGGTAGATTGGTTGTCCTGGTACAACACTATAGGACATTCTTGCGGCAAATTTAAATCATCCAGTAGTTTGTTGAGCCACTGTATTTCAAGTGCAGCACTCGCAGCTGCGACGTACTCAGCCTCTGCTGAAGACATGGACACACAGGACTGTTTCTTCGAAGTCCAAAATATTGGATTTTTTCCTATCTTAAATAAATTTCCAGATATAGACTTTCTATCACTTGGATCATTGGCCCAATCCGAATCCGAATATGCTCTAAGAACAGGTTCACCAGAGTTACAAAGTTTTAATTTAATATCTTGGGTATTTTTCAAATATCTAATAACCCTTTTAACTGCCTCCCAGTCTTTCGCTCTAGGATTTTCGTTTCTACGGCTTAAGATGCCAACGGCAACACTTATATCAGGTCGCGATACTGTAGAAATGTAAAGTAACGCGCCTATAGCCTGTCTGTACATTGTGTTGTTTGGTAAGAGATTGTCATTATCAGTTAATTTTATATACCCTGGTTCCATTGGTGTGTCAGAGGGCCGTGCGTTATCTAGCCCAAATTTGGTTACAATGTCTCGTATTTTATTATTTTGATCAAGCGTAATTACTCCTTTACAAGGTCTTTCTATATTTATTCCGAGGTAATATTTGGCTTCCCCAAGGTCGGTTAATGGATATTCTTCCCTAAGTTGATTAATTAGTATGTCAATATTGTGATTTTTACCAGCTACAAGTAGATCATCAACATACACAAGAATGTAAGTTTCTGTGTTATCTTTGTTACGTATATATAAACACTTGTCATGTTGACTTTGTTTAAATCCTAATTTACACAATGTTTCATTAATTTTCAAATTCCACGCTCTAGCGGCTTGTTTCAAGCCATATATCGCTTTCTTTAACTTACATATTTTATTTTCTTCGCCCTGGATAACATAACCCTCGGGTTGATGCATGTATACATCTTCTTGCAAATTTCCATGTAGGAAAGCAGTTTTTATATCTACATGCCTTAGATTCAAATTTTTATATAGTGACATGGTCAAGAAACTTCTTAGAGTGGTATGCGATGCAACTGGTGCAAAAGTTTCGTCATAGTCCACCCCGTATTTTTGAGAAAAACCCTTGGCAACAAGCCTGGCTTTATATTTCTCGACTTGTCCTTGGCTATTGTATTTGGCCTTGAACGCCCACTTACACCCTACTACTTTGGTCCCTGGTTGAGCGTCAACAAGTTCCCAAGTATTGTTTTGTCTGAGTGAATTCATTTCGTCGAGTGTGGCATTCAGCCAATTTTCTTTTTCAGCTGGGTTTTGAATTTTTAGTATATCATCAAAACACTTAGGCTCATCAATTCTTTTGTCATTTACTGCAAATGCAAATCTGTCGGGCGGAACACCTTTATTTAATCGTTGTGATCGTCGCGGCAGAGTTTGCGTGTCATCCGGACTATCGTTATCGCCCGCTATATCTATATTTATATCAGTATCTAATATTGGTAATTTGGACACCGGAATTTCATCATTTGAATTTTCATTCTTAATTTGTGATGTTTCATTATTGTGGGATTCTCTATTTTCATCCTCCAAAAATTTTACTGTTCTGCTAATTATTACATTTTTATTATTTGTGCAAATTCTGTAGCCTTTGCTACGATTATCATATCCCACAAAAATTCCTTCTTGAGCGGTGCTATCCAGTTTTCCCCTATGTATTTTATGTACATATGCATATGCGCGACATCCGAATGTTTTTATATTTGATAAATCGGGTTTACGGCCGGTCCATTTTTCGTAAGGAGTTGAGTCGCATGAGGAGGTCGGGAGCCTATTTTGTATGTAATTTGCAGTATTTACGGCTTCCCCCCAAAAGGAATTCGGTAAATTACTGTCTTTAAGCAGACAGCGAGCCATTTCGGTCAGCGTACGATTTTTACGTTCTGCCACGCCGTTCTGAGCACTAGAGTAAGGAACGGTAAACTGGTGCTCAATTCCTTCTTTATTCAAAAATTCATTCACTTCCATACTAGTGTATTCACCCCCGTTATCGGAGCGAATTGCTTGCACTTTTCGGCCAAATTTGTTTGCGGTCATAGCCACATATTCCTTTAACTTAGAAAATACCTCAAACTTATTTCTTAGCAAATATATAATAGTATAACGACTGTAGTCGTCTATAAATGTAAGAAAGTAATATTTTCCACCTACAGTGGGGGTTTTCATAGGGCCACATAAGTCTGTGTGGACCAGTTCGAGTGGTACGGAGGCTCTAAATTGTGCAGCTTTGGGGTAAGGTGAATCAGTTAATTTTGACATTATGCATGTTTTACATTCAGTATTATGTTTGCAATCATTTAATTTTATACCCACAGCCATGTCCTTGTTAACTAAATCTTTAATGTGGTTAGTATTTCTGTGGCCAAGTTTCACATGCCACTTGTTTATGCAATTTTCGTTATCACAAGTTTGTATTACAATGTTCGCTGTGTGTTTGTTTTCAGAATAATTTAATTGACATTCATATAAGTTATTTTTCACATATCCCTCAATGCATGTATTTCCCCGATTTACAATTTTACAGGTTTTATCATCAAATACAGCGATACAGCCATTCTCTGTTGCTCTTTTTATAGAAATTAAATTAGTTTCTATTTCAGGGACATAAAGAACATTTTTAAGTGTTATTTTGTTCTGTGTGTTTTCCGAATTTACGGTATACAAATCCACAGTACCGGAACCCAAAGATTTTAGCTGCGTGCCGTTCGCGATAGTGACGTTAGAAACGTTATTTTTAAGATCGCGAAATTTTAGTTTATCATTGCAGATATGTGAAGACGACCCTGAATCAACCACCCAATTTACAGTTTTATCTCCAACATAAAAAGAATACAATTTATCAGCTTTTGGTTTATTGCTCCCCTCTGCAATTTGAGCGCTATCTGGCTTCTCATTGTTCTGAGAGCATATGTTGGATCTGAAGTTGGGTTTTTTGTTGAAATTTTTACTGTGACTTTTAACAGCAGAATTATTTTTGTTTTTTAACTTATAACATTCTTCTATATTATGATTACTTTTCTTACAGTATTTGCAGAATTTCTCCGATTTGTTATGGTATTGGACTTTTAACGCTGAATTTTGATAAGTTTTGTTTTCAAGCCTTTTGGCATATTCATCAGCTAATTTGTTTCGTATATACTCAGGTGTCAATTGCGCTTCGTCTTTCGATTCGAGACTTGTTATGAGAACGTCATACGAAGGAGGGAGTGAGCATAGCATTAATGCAGCTAGGTGCGATTCGTCTATGACTTCACCTATAGCAGTGAGTCTGTCGCGTGTTTTATATATATCAGCTATATGTTGGTTTACATCACCACCTTCCATTAATTTTATGGAATAAAGTTTCCTAAGTAAGAAAAGCTTACTCGTAAGCGATGATCTTTCGTGGACTTGGCGCAGAGCATTCCAGCACTCTCGTGCTGTATCTAGATTCATAACATACACGATTTGTTCGTTATCAATAAGTAAATTAATTAAAGCTCTCGCTTTTCTATTTTTTGAACGCCACTGATCGGTTATTGGGTTGGGAGGATCGTCAGTAATGACTGTAAAAAGATCCTCTTTTTGGAAGTACATCTCAATACGAAACTTCCACACATTATAATTTGTAGAGTTCAGCGGTTCAATTTGTATATCTTTTGTCGCTGACATACTTAAACAAAATTTTTGTAATAGTTTTGTTAATATTTGTTCAATTCGTAAATATTCATTTAATATTTTAAATCAACACAGTTAGGATAAATAGTACTTGAAGAAGAAAATAAAATTAAATAGTTTTCATGAAAATAAGCACTTTTCAATACTTTCGATTTAGTGTCACTTCGGTTTTGAAGAAACAAAAACAAATATTTTCGCTTACATTTTCATTTCTTATTTATTTTATTATTTAAATGTAGCAATCTCTTCCAATGTGCAATGAAAAAAAAAACTTTTGAACTTTTGTCAAGAATAAATCTAAATTTTCAATTCAAAATATCAGAATCATAATCTAATAGAAAAATACTTTCTGAATATGTGCATGAGTTCGGAGTTTCCTCAAATTAGTTATTTAAATATATTTATAACAAATATTTCTTACTAATAATTCTTTGCTAAAATAACAGTGATATAATTAAATAAAGTTTGGCTTACCTGGGTTTTCACAGGTAATTGCAAATTCCATTGGTGAAGAAAAAATCTCCTTAATATGACTTCTGTATTAAAGACCAGCAACTACTTTTCCTATAATTAATCTTGATTAGAGTGAGAAATTCTTACATAATATGTAGATCTATTATATTTAGGATAATTCACTCGTTGCTAGGTAATGAAAGAAAGCCTAGATGTTTTTTACTTTAATTTATTCATCTTAGACAAAAGGAAAAAATTATGATTAAATAGAATAAGAAAATGGAACGTCAGTTCCGAATAACGAAAATTACATGATTAAAAAAAAAGAATTACAATGTACTTGTAGAGAGACGCGACACATCGTCACGTGATACGGCAGGTGCACCGAACAATCTTTTGGCGGGAAGTAAAAAACAAAAAAGAAAGTTCGGAACAAGAAAAATGAAAGTTAATAAAAGAATGTCTGAGATTAAATATCACAACACAGTTAATGAAACTTTGTAAACTAGGGACTAGGGGGTCATTTGCATCTTGAAAAAGAAGTTGTGATATTTCCGATATTTCAATACGTGTTGGTTACAGCACTGGAAAGTTTGAATGTGTTCGCCGATCCGTGATTTGCCGTTGTGAGGCTTGTTTTGTTTCACATGGGAGCAATCTTGAACATTTTCTGTAGGGTATTTCACTACCAATGAAACAAACGTCCAGGAAATGTAGTATGAAGAAGACGAATCGATATAATGTGTCACTGAATATTCAGAAATGCTTGCTTTAGGAAGTAGAAGTCGTTGAACATATAAAATGTGATTTTACTGGAAGTTAGCATTTGCTAACTGGTTTCCGAAGAAGAAAGATGTACGAGTATTAAAAAACGGATCTCTCCGGCATGTGCCTTGCTAATTAAGTTGTGGACAGTAGAGAATTCGTTTCATTGAGAGCGCATGTGTGGAAAAAGTACCAGGAACGTTTCCTTCACAGTCGTACTTTTCACCATACGATCTTCACTCGTGTGTACAGAAGATTACGTATCGAACGCCGAGAACGACAGGCAATGAGGAGAATGTCCTACGTTTTGCAGAAGACAATTCGACTACGGCCACTCGAGCAATAATCCAGCAAGTAGGTTTTCATAGTCCACTTTACTGACGCGCTCAATCGTTTGAGCCTATGGTTTATCCACTCTGGAGTAGTTTATCTAGTTTATCCAGTTCTTCAACAAAATGCGGAGGATAGCATGTTTTCTGGGTCCCATTATTGACAGATGAAGCGAAATATACAAGCTTTCAGACGGATATAACGACCATTCACGGCTTTGGAAATTCTCCATATTACGAAACTATATTAGATCAAAGCCATTCTTTTGTTAATATTATGGCCGGTATTGTCGGAGACCAACTTGCTTAACCATAAATTCTACCTTCTCGGCTAGAGGTAAGAAAGTTCTTACTCGCCCCGTCCGAAGACATCCGAGTACCGAGATATCTCATCGTCACAACAGCATCCCCCCAGCAGGAGCCCCACAGGCTCCGACACCCCAGACACCACACCACGCATCGAACGCACCAAGCGGGAGCCAGGGACCGCACAGAGCGGCACCCCACCCAGCAGGTGCAAGGCGCAAGCGCCACTGCCCGCAAACCACCCAGGCAAAGCCTAGGCGCCGCGCAGCGAACGGCACCACACCACCACCCACCAAGACACAACCCCCAACAAGAAGGTCACAAAACAGGCACAAGCCAAATAAAACAACCATAAAAATAACTATTTAAATAAATATACAATATAACTATATACAACTAATATAACTAGTAGTGTGTGAAAGGGAAAATGGGCAAAATTGAACTTAAGAAGCCAGGTCAGAGGCACAAAACAACTTGTTCACCAAATACACAAAATAATAACCCAATTCCCAAGTAATAACAAACACCAATTTTTATTTTTATTTTTATTAAAACCAAATTGCTTAACACTCGTAAGCAATAAATAATAAACACACCACAACATAAAATCAATAAACAACATCACCACAACATAATCTCAACAAAACAAACACCAATAAAACTTATAATTCATATGTATATTAATACAAATAAAAACAGTACATACACGACACTTTAACTTCACATAAAACAATCCAGTACTCAAACTAAGTAAAATCAATAATAAATAATTATTAAAGACAACATCACCAAACACACAACACAAACTTTATACATAACTTAAATAATAAGTATATATTCAATCAACACAATAATCTAAACTTAGTAACACCAAAACACAACACAACACACAGAGTAAGTAAAAGATACAAACCCTAAAAGATTTAAAACTCCAAAAATATTACCTCATAGTATACTAAATAATACTCCTGAAAAATACGACACCACAACACCACATCACACACAATAATAAAAAACGCAAAAATAAACTCACCTCAAACTTAGAGATCAGCAAATAATATATTACAAAAATACTTTACTATTTCCAATAAACCGGTCTTGGTTTTCTTATTGGTAAGTAAAATAAAAAGATTTGTATTCTTGTAATCTTTAGGGAAGTAGTTGAGTCTCAAATTCTCAACTAATTCTCGGCTAGAGGTAAGACATAATTGATTTTCCTGCAGCAAATTCTGCCTTAAGAACTTCTTGAAGAATCACAAGTTTCTCAGTCGTTGCTCAATGTAGTTCCAGCATCATGAGGCTCCAATGACACCCGCCAACACATAAATGCTACATTTAAAGAATAGCGGTGAATCTTCGTGGGTCAGCTCATTGGACTGCTACCATGCCTAGGCTTCTTAAAAAAAAAAAAAAAAAAAAAAAAAAAAAAAAATGGTATATGAAATTCCTGTTGATTCAGTTGAAGACCTCCTTCTTTGTACCTCTATAGTTGCTGGAGAGATGCGAAACACATCAGGAATCTTCCAGAACTTTAGAAATTCCATTCGTCTTCGCTGAGAAATTTGTATGAGAGCTTCTGGTTGGACGAATACCATCTGCAACATGTAGTTATTAGCTAAAGTAAAACTTATCATAAAATGATTTTTATTATGGTAACATGTTGATGTTTCTATTTCATCATTTTCCTTTTTTTAAGCATAGGTTTGATAGAAAATATTTCGGAATGGGCAAAGTTATAGATTCTCCTTTGTCTTTTCGCCGCCTACATATTCTACGAGTTTATCCTATTGGTAGTGAAACACGTCAGTATTCAAAATCATGAGTACACAGAATAAGTGTGCATGAAATATTCCATCACATGCAAAATTTTTTTTAAAAGATTAAATGGAAAGTCATATATGAGCTATTTAAAAAAGAAAAAATTATAATCTTCGTTTCTCTAAGAAAATTAACGATATTAAAAATATCTGCAACATGGATTTTGTAAGGTATTTGAAAAAAAAAAGAAGTATATATATATTTTAGCCTAATCTTTTATTAAACTTTCACTAGAAAACAGCTTAAACTACAAAAATTTTGTTTTTATACGATATTAGGTATTTTAACAAGAACATTTGTGGAGGAATTAAAGAAAAAATTCAAGATTTGTTTGTGGAAATATTAATGTTGATAATAAAGACTGTGTAGTCAAAAATCATATTCTTCAGTTGTCTTTTTCCAATCCAATCACCAATATGAATTCCAAGCAAGGATCTTGTTTATGAACATGGTATGTTTCAATCTAAATCACATGAATAATAGAATAAGTCTCTTCTTGATTTTCTGAGGAGAAACTATTCATATTTTTTCTTCCAACCATTATACATATTTTAAATTTTACATTTATGTTTAATATACATAATTTTAAATTTCTATTTAAATATACTCAATATACATATTTAAATAATCTTCTAAATTGTTAAATGACTGGATATGTGTTATTTAAATTCAGTCATTTTTTTTCATTTATGAAAACTGACAATTTACAAGAGTGCATAGAAGAAAAATGAACATTGTTTTTATTTTTACCATATCCAAATAGATCAGATTCATAATCCAGAATAAATGTGGAGATTAAATTAGGAGTAAACTGATTTTTGGCCTCTATTAAGCATGTTATTTCAATAGTATTTGCTGTTAAAAATGTATAAATATACATGCGAATCGATAAATGTCTCGTAAAACAGATTTTAATGACGCAAAATGTTTTTATTTGCTATAAAAAGTTACATTTATGCTATCTAAAAGTGTTGAAATGACTATCTTAGAAAAAATGCAGCGCATGTAAAAGCATCATATAATTATTCCGAAACATCAAATTTTGTGTTCTACGCGACATAAAAGTAACTGTAAGTTTATAAAGATGAGGTTATTCATAAATTGTAAGGATATAAAGTGCAGTTAGAAGATTTAGCTATAATTTATTCACATTTTTAATGTTCTATTTTCTGGGTTATTGCATTTTATTATTCTTGTTATTGCCGCTATTGTATAAGTAATTAAAAAAAAAAAAAAAAAAAAATCCATCCCTTGCTGCTTCATTGCCTTAATTCACATATTTATTCAGTAATTCAGGAAACAATG
Source organism: Salticus scenicus (assembly GCA_963930645.1). Taxonomy (NCBI): domain Eukaryota; kingdom Metazoa; phylum Arthropoda; class Arachnida; order Araneae; family Salticidae; genus Salticus; species Salticus scenicus. The sequence continues at coordinate 221,594,436 of OZ005650.1, read as the reverse complement.
TACTTAAACAAGTAATTTCCTTTCTTAAGTTTAAAGACTTTTTATGAAGATAAGTTGAGGTAAGATGCGTGTCACAAGTTCGTTCCTTATACGCAGGTGCTGTAGGGGCTCACCGGGCAATTATGGGAGAGATATTTCAGTAAGAAGAGGTATGGTACACTTTTGTAAAAAATTTAAAAAAATTCTTAGACTAGTTTGGATCGATAATCCTTCTCTCTACATCTGGAAAATGTTAAAAATTTTGACTTATCATCCTTAGTTACGTAAATCGTAGTTTAAATGGATTAAAAAATTATCGGATTATTTTTAAAGTACAGTGTCTGACTTTTCCGCAAGTAATATGAAAAAAGAAGAAAAAAAAAAAAAATGATTTCTCCTTTTGTAAGTTAATGAGTGGAATTTCGTGTTGTTTAATCTTTTAGGGTAAGATGATGAAAAATTTTTGGGGTAAATGCCGATATTTTTAGATTGAGAAAAAATGTCTGGTTGTTTGTCTATGTTGTTGTAAATTACATCTTGAGATTAAATTTTAGCAAAATATCAAATAAGGTGATAGATAATATTAAAAAGATAATATTTTAAGATACTTAACGTTTAAAAAATAGTTTTAAAATTTTGTTTGGTTGTTTCAACTAAAATGCGTATTTTACATTGGAATCCCATAAGTCATCTTTAAATTTGAAATTTTGTCTTTACCGAAAAAAAAAAAGAAAGAAAGAAAAAGGAAAACACAATATTTCAGTTCGTAAGTAGTTTTTTTTTTTAATTGGATCAGTTTTTAAAATAAATAATTAATGATTACCGAAATTAAATAATATTAAAACGACAATATCAAAAATGCTATTATGCATCATGTATTAAAAATAAATACAGAATTAAATTAACTTTAAAAGCTTGTTTTCCACGAAACCGTCATGTAATAGGAAATTTTTAAAATAAACATCAAGTCAGAATTTTTCAAAAGTAAACGTTTTTATAAAAATTAACTTCCAAATTCATCTTTGAAATGCAAATGTGATGGTTTGGAAATAAAATTCATACATGAACAAATGTAAGTATGTTGAATAACGAGGTTAAATATATATATATATATACATATCAAATTCATATATGAATTAATTCTTTCTTCCCATGAATTATTTTACTTTCATAGAAATATTGAGCTCGTAAACTTAAGAATCTAGCAACAGGAAACCTATGAAATGCTCACTAAAAGAATATAAAACAAACTCCATCTGCTTTTAAATCCAAGCTGCACTCACAGATGTACACACAAAATGACACTCATTCATACACAGGCAACATTTTAAACGTACATAGATACGCATGTAATCAGGATATTATAAAAGCCAATCGATTACTTACATTGTTTCCTGTTGACGTTATAAAATACATTAGTAAAGTTACGGGAGAAACAGGAGAAAAAAAAAAAAAAAAAAAAAAAAAAGGAGGGGGGAAAGGTGAGTAGAGTATTTCATCTTATAGTGTTTGACTACATTAGTGTATTATTATTTAAATGCTTTATTTGAAAAATTAATTAATTAATCAAAAATGAATATTTAATTAATTATTTAAGCGAAAGTTATTTAAGGAGAAATGTAAAATTGTTTACTATAACTTTACTACTACGTAATGTGGAAAAAAAAAAAAAGTTAAAAGATCATAATCATACTAATGTGATCAAAGCATTTCTTTTTTTAAACTTTATTAATATATAAAATATATGCATACTACATAGCATGAAAATAAAATCTCAAGCTGTTTCTTTTAAAATGCAATTGCGATAGTTTGAAAATAAGCACTAAACTTCAACAAATTAAAAATTTAACTATATAAATAAAGATAAGATTTGGTAGTTGTAAAAAAAATTCTTCTAACATAAGACGCTCTTGTTCATATTTAAAAAGAAGACTTTAGTGCAGAAATTATCTATAAAAATTAAGCAATTTAATCGTTGGTAAAGATACACGAATTCTTCTTATGTTCTTAATATGCTTCCGTCGAAGGTCTGAATGAATTGTGAAAATTATTTGAACTGCGCATGCATTTTAAAAGAAGAAAATATCCTATCCAGATTGGTTCAAAAATTCCTCACGCACACTCAGATACTTCATTTTCGTTTTACAAAAGTAGCTTTGTGCGTTAATATGTAAGATGCGTGGATATACCCAAAAATTCTATAAAATTTACATTACTGACTTAAATAACTTATATTATTTTAAAGTAAAAATTAATTTAAGTCGACTATTATGTAAAACACTTGTGAAGATTAATTTTTTGAATGGAGAGAAATTCGTTAACACGTTGAGCGCCACGCAAATTCTTAAAATCCATTAAAATTCCAGAATGATTCCTCCTGTAATAAATAAATATTAAGCATATTTTTAATAAATTTTCAATCATTAAATGTAATATTTTTAGTTTTATATCTTATTTTATATCCGCCACGTTGACGCGGCTTTATATCATATTTGACGCTGTCAGCCATCCATGTCTAACAGAGCGCTCAACATTTTAATTTTTTATTCGTACTGCTTTTACTTTCGGGGTAAAACTTTCACTGAAATGTTTGAAGTATAGCATGTTCTGCACCCTCCTAAAGTTTCAAGATGATTCCTTCAGTACTTAGAGATATATGACAAAATGTCTAGAGTGGCTGACATGGCGCTCAACGTGTTAAAGCTATGCTTTTGTCTGAAATAAATAGTTCACTAAAACATAGTTTTTATGTAATAAATAAATAACACTTCTTAAACAACCCAAAGATATAAAAAGGGACATAATACAGAATGCGCATGCTCTCTGAGAAATGTCTCAACTACTTTAACTTATTAGAAACATGAATTATAACACACAGATAAACACACACACATATGTGTGTGTTGGTAATATATACACTTATATACACTTAATCGCTCCCGAAGGCAGTGGGGACCCGGTCCTACTTTTTAACCGATGAGAAATGATTTTTTTGATTTTCTTTTCTTAAGAATAAAAATTTCATTTGAGAAGGAATATGTGCGCGCAGCGAGCGTATACCTTCACATGTGCGCGCGCAACGCGCATGTGCCTGTGCTGCCGAAGGCATTGGGGACCCGGTGTGAGTTTTTATCCGATCAAAAAAGATTTTTTTAGGGGTCAGGAAGGGTCAGGGAAGGAATACGCGCGTGTATGCCTTAACTTGTGCGCGCGCAGCGCGCACGGGACTGCGCTGCCGAAGGCAGTGGGGACCCGGTGCGATTTTTTACACGATCAGAAATTATTATTATTTTTTTTAAATTTCTTTTTTTAAAAATAAAAGTTACTGTTAGCGATTCATTAATTATAGTGATTCCTTTAAAAAAACTGAACCGCTAGCGGGCGAAGCCCGCTAGTCTGTATATTAAAAACTGTACATGCCATTAGACGTTTCAATTTTTCTCCATTCATTTATAAGTGCCTTCTTTATTAATTAACGTTAGTTACACACAGGTTTTTGATGAATTTAAATTTTTACAATAGCGAAAAGTGACAAAGAAGAATTTGTACCTCAAACCTACCATTTAATACTTAATCGTCAAGTGCTTAACCCATTTGTGCCTGAATTTTTTCTCTCATTATTATTGCGTTTAATTATAATACATGGTGTAAAATGGATGTAAAAGATAGATTTTTTATTTGAAATAATATTTCTTATTTAATCTATAACAATCCAAACGTTCCAATTTTGGGGCGCTAGTCACGAATGGGTACAGGTTTTTTACACATACTAGTGAAACAAATCTTGAATTCAAATGGTTATTTTTTTAAGTAAAATTCTATTAAAAAGGAAGAAATATCACCTCTTGAAATTGACATAGGATATTTAAATACACTATTTACACTCGATATTGGTTTATCCATTTATCTGTTGGCGGTATTTTAAAGTACCATTATTTTGTAAAGTATATAAAACCAATTTTATGAAAGAAATATCAAATGTAATTATAGGAATAGAACCAATATACTTTACTTGAATCTCACTGCATGGCAGTGGACACTACACATAGCCATCTTTCTTCTAGAAAGGATTTTTTTGAGTGCTCTCAATGTTTTTGTTTGGCATTTTTCACGATCTTCACGTGTGTTATTATAATTTCTTACATTACCTCAAGATTTTATCATGAATCTTAAAAAATATATAAATCACATAAAAAGTAAATAAATTTTACACATTTTTAATGACTCAATGTATTTTCAATCATTGTGTACCATTGGTACACTAATGTCCTAACTCAATAAATCTTCATTAATTACTATGGTGAGGTAATGTGAATAACTTTTATTCTATACAATCTTAAAAATAATAATAGTAATCTTTACTAATTAAAAAAAAACACGTTTTAAATACATATTTTGTTTGTTTCAAAATGCAGCAGATCAAGGGTTAAAATCTCACCTCTTAAGGTCGCTGTGTACCCGCCATCTTGAATATTCAAAGTTCCATGTTAACCTATGGGGGAATTTTGTCCTTTAATAATTAATACAAAAATGCGTAGAAGTGAATAAAAGTGGTATGGTGTTATTAAAAAAAAAAAAAAAAAAAATGTACATTTCGGTAGAGTTTTTCTTTTTAGATTTTTGTCACTGAAATAAAGGTATCTATGCTTAAAGTAAAACATATGCAAATTCTTTCAGATTAAATTTAACTTAAATGCATTAAAAATCATTTCTTCCAAAAAAAAAAAAATAAATAAAAATAAATAAATAAAATAAATAAATAAAATAAAAATAAAAATAAATAAATAAATAAATAAATAAAATAAAATAAAATAAAATAAATAAAACTATAGAAAGGAGTGAAAAGTTATCCTCTATAACACTGACAAATATTTTTTGTATTAATTATTAAAAGACAAATTATCCCCATTGGTTTACATGGAACCTTGAATATTCAAATGGCGGGTACATAGCAACCTTAACGCTTTTTCACGTCCTTATGTTTTTCAATTTTGAACAGAAAAACCCACCTTTTGTCATTTCTCTAAAACATTTTCATTTGACCTAAATCTATTTTTATTTAACAAAAATGTAATCATTTACGTAATCACTGCTTTCTCTTTTGAAATCTCAGCACTTAACAGTTCTCAAAAGAAAAAAAAAAAGAACTGAAGCTTACAACTCATAAGTATAATGAAATAAAAAAAACTGAGTGAAATAAGAAACTTTATTTATTTATTTCAAACGTGTAAATACTTTAATAAAGAATTGTGTTTCTTTTATAATTTTTATTTTTTGTTAATGTATGATATATATAGCTATTTCTTTTTTTCTTTCTTTTTTTCTTCTTTTTTTAAGTATATCTTACGCATAATCGACAAAGTACGGATTAAAACCTAGTATGTTGTTGTTGTTTCCACCACATTACTTTTTTTCTATATTTTTTCTCAGTAAAAAAAAAAATTAAAATTATTATTTATTAAAATTATCTTCCCTGATGAATGTAGAATGTTTTTATTCTACAAAAGTATGATACTAAATATTCATAGAAATATGTGGTATCTTAAAAAAAAAAAAAAAAAAAGGTTTTTTTTCTTTTTTTTTTTTAAACGCAAAAAAAAAAAAAAAAAAAAAATTAAAAAAAAAAGATAATTTATCACAGATCGATGGTTCTATCATTCGGTTAAAAGGTATTGGCGAGCTCTTTTGAAAAATACCCATAATAAAATTCTCATAGAAAAACATTTTACCAATTGACTATCCCTATTATAAATAATCCTTATATTTTCATATTACTATATCATTACATACTTATTATTGTTATTATTACAATTTTATTATTATTTATTATTTTATTATTATTTATGATTTTATTATATTATTATACTAGCCGCCTTCGGCGACCAGCTGGTTCGCGATCCTTGAAAAATCCGACTTTATGAAAATCCCGCTCGGTGGCGCCTGCGGTGCCTTTTTCCCGTTTCAGATCTTACAAGCTTATTGACATATAGTAAAAATAGCTTTATTGAAAAATTTAATCGCAGTACATTCCTGCTCTGTAGCCTGCAGCGCCCTCTTCCACTTTCAATATCTGAAACAGCCTGTTCGCTCACCATGTTATGATCTTTCAAATTTCTGACTTTAGCAAAGTCCCGCTCGGTGGCGCCTGCGGCGCCTTATCCCCGTTTTAAAACATACAACAACTTCCTCGCTCATTACAATTTAAAATATTGAAATTTTAAAATATTACAGCACCATCTGGCGATAGAAATTTCTTTAATCTACTGTTCAATACAGCGCCATCTGGCGGTAGAAACTTCTGTAATCCACTATTCGATTCCAAATAAAAAAAAAAAACAAACTTTCTAATGATGTATTACTTATGAAATTATTTTAATTAGTAGCTGAGATACAAAAGAAAACTGATTCAGGAGACCTCAAAACGTGTAAATCGGGTGAAATCTCGAATTCCATTTTCGATAATCTAAAAGTACTTTAAAATGTGTATCAACTCAACAAAACCTTCAAATGATGTATTACTTATGAAATTTTTTTAATTAATAACTGAGACAAAAGAAAAAGCCCATTCAGGGCACCTCAAAAACGTTTAAATCAGGAGAAATGTCAAAATATCGAATTTCTGTAATGTACTATTGAATTCCAAATCAACAACGCTTTCAAGTGATGTGTTACTTATGAAATTATTTTAATTAGCAGCTGAGATACATAAGAAAACTAATTCAGGACACCTCAAAACGTGTAAATCAGGTGAAATCTCGAATTCCACTTTCGATATTTTAATTAGTAGCTGAGATACATAAGAAAACCCATTCAGGACATCTCAAAACTTGTAAATAAGCTGAAATCTGGAATTCCACTATTGAGATGTAAAAGAAAACCTAATCAGGAGACCTCAAAACGTGTAAATCGGGTGAAATCTCGAATTCCACTTTCGATAATGTAACCGTACTTTAAAATGTGTATCGTATGACGTATTAAAAAAAAATTTAAACATAATTATAATCTGAAATATTGAAATTTTAAAATATTACAGAGCCATGACACCTCAAAACATGTAAGTCCGGTGAAATTTCGAATTCCATTACCTACGGTAGTCGGTTAATGGAAGTAAAAACAAATATTTTTGGTAAATACAAATATTTTTACCTTAAGTGAAAAAATTAAGTGTTGCTATAGAAAGTGGCATCTTCTTTCGAGACAATTTAATTTGCAATTAAAACGTAAACTTTTTGTTTATTGACCAAAATCAATGAAATTTTAACTGCAAGTTTGTTTTGTGGTGTTAAGATTGTATACTAAGTGTCGTGTGCGAAAGTAAAACATTGAAGAAAATAGAAATTTGCAATTTTTTATCTTACTCAAAATACCTCCGATTCTCAATCAGTGCCAGCTGTTATTATTATTTTTTTTTCGCTTCCGTCCAGAAATGCTTCCTGTCTGAACGGGTTGTCATGGTGACGCAACGGACGTCTGCATTATTTGATTACGGTATTCATTTTGGAATGAAGTACGGCATTTTCAATGGTTTAATGCCTAAAATTAAAAAAATTATAACTCATTCAGTTTTTTAAATTTTTTCTCAATCTTTTGGGAATTGAATTGTTGAAGCGAGATCTATATACAAAAAAAAAAAAAAAAAAAAAAAAAGAAAGAAAGAAATGATTTATCTCTAAACGCTTTTGAGTTATAAAATGTTTTGTGAAAAAATCGATGTTTCGTAAAATAAAAAAATATGGATCGCTAATCCGTATTTTGTAAAAATGTTTATATGGTTCGAAAGAGGATTAAATGACCTTTCCGAATAAACCAGTTGTTAAGAAATGGAACAGTTACTCGGTCGTACAGGGCGTTTCAAAAAAGACGATCGAGAAAAAGAGAAATTTTCGACCCATTTTAAAACTTTTTTAAAAAATATAAAAAATCCATATTTAAAAAAAAAAAAAAAAAAAAAAAAAAAAAGAATTGTACCGTAAGAATCGGTAATAAATGCTCTTTCTGTTGGTAGAGGTGTATTTCGATATCTCGAACCGTTCGAGCAGGATCGCTTTACAAAAACCCACGAAATTTCCTCTCTTTGCTTTTTCTCTTCAGTTACGCGGTTCCGGAACAAAATGACGGTCGCCTCCGATTTTGAATCGTTTTTTGATTTGACATGGGTCGACATTTTAATTAATATCTCCGGAACTAATTAAAATTTTTAGATTCTTTTTTCACTATGCACTCGGGCAGGCTTCTGAGCACCCGTATGTCAAATATTGTAGTTCTGCGTTCAATAGGGGCTGAACGTATAGATGCTCAGACAGACAGACAGACATCTTCATTTATTATTATAGATAAATTATTATCTGTTATCTATTATTATTATTATTATTATTTATTTTTATATTATTATATTTTTTGGCAAACAAATCTAAAGATAAGAAATACTGCATATTAACCTATGTTAAAAAGAATTCAAACTAAGCTTATTACCAGTGTGGAAAACAGTTTCGATTCTCAAGCGAAACACCTGCCAGTATTGTGCGAGAGGCGCATGCGTTAGTTACGAGAGAAAAGAATAAGTTTAGTTTTTACTCTGACTTCGGCGGGAAGAGCGGAACTACGCTGGTATCTGGAATAATATTACGAAAAGAAGATGCCTTCAATTAATTATATTTTATTGTTACTACGTAATAATGTATATAAGTACATAGAATATGTGTATATAGAATATGTATATAAAGGATTCGTTAAAGTAAGATAGAGCCCTGTTTATTCGAGTTCCTGGCTCCTAGATTATTAGTTATTTTTATTTTATTTAAGTATATTAAGAATTATTATATATTTGTGAAGCAATATTTTAGCGAGCCAGCCAGCCAGGATTCGTAAAATATACGATTTTAAATGGGCTCTTAAGTTATATCTAAGGTAAAAGAAAAAAATTACGTTTCCGTTTAAGAACATAAGTATTTATGCCAAGTTTTGGAATGAAGTTTTGTTTTGACATCGGAGCTGAATACAATTATCAGGTAAGCTCTCTCTCCCCTTTATTAAAATATTGAATAAAATATATATATATATTTCATTTATTTACGAATAAAGTATGTTTTGAATCATTTGAGAATAAATAAAAATTAGATTATAACAATAATACGTAGCACCCAAATGTAGGGTGCCAAATCATGTTCTTATTAAGAAAATTTAATATATTTACGTGATTTATTGAGTGAATTATATTATAAGATAAGATTATTATTATTATTGTGAATATTATGTGAAAAAAAAAAAAGTTCATTTGAATTGAAGAACAATAAGAATAAGTGTAATAAAACAATATAAAATTTTGTGTTTTATAAAAAATTGTTAATAAGAGTTTTAAACATGGCAGAGTTAGAAAAAATAAAAAGAAAAAAAAAACAGTAATTAGAAGTTCCACTACGAAATTAATTACTAATTGCGAGCAGTACATAGAAGCAGATGAAATCGAAACATCTGTTCTGAAAGAACATTTAGATCAATTAGCAGTAAAATACGAAAATTTAAGGAATCTCGATGAAGAGATTCAAAATCTTATGAAGAAGGAAGACGATTTAGAGTCCGAATTTGAAACAGCAGAAACTTACGCAGAGAAAATTATATCAGTTAAATCTAAAATCACTTCAGTTTTAAAAAGTAAAGAACAGACAGAATGTACAAATACTAAAAAAGATGATATTATAAGTGAACAGTCATCTTTAATTTCTTGTTCACATTCTAGAATAAAACTCCCTCGTCTAGTGATTGAAGAATTTGGCGGGAATCCCGCTAACTGGCTCTCATTTTGGAGCCAATACGAAAATGCAATTCATAATAATAACGATTTAACAAACATAGATAAGTTTAATTACTTGCATTCTCTGTTAATAGGATCTGCGGCTGATGCCATTAGAGGCTTTTCGTTATCCAGTGAGAACTATCAATCTGCAGTTAAAGTGTTAAAAACCAGATTTGGTCGTAATGACCTGATAATTAATGCACACATTGGAAATTTATTGAATTTAGAACCAGTGAAAAATTCAAATAACACAGGATGCGCTGCGCAAGCTCTACGATAACATTACGATTCAAATAAGAAATTTAAAATGTTTAAATGTAACATCAGGAACATACGGCACTCTGCTGACACCAATTTTACTTAAATTGATTCCCACTGATTTAAATTTAAATTATCAAAGAAAAAGACAGAATCTTGAAAATTTTGACATTGAAGAATTGTTAGACTTTTTAAAAGCTGAAATTGAGTGTCGTGAAACGGCGATACAAATACAAGAACTGTCTACACAAAATCCAAATGTCGTAAAAGAAAAACAGAAAAAAATTCCCGAGTCTAAAATACTCCCTACAGCGTGTAAATTGATGAACACTAATGAAAATAATAAGGAAATTAATTCAAAATTTAGAAAGGTTGATATAGTGTGTGTGTTTTTGCAATAAATCACATGCATCGGAGAGTTGTAATGAGGTCTCTAAGTTAAATTTGGAAGATAAAAAGAATATACTGAAAGAAAAAAGGGTTTGTTTTGTTTGTCTGAAGAAAAATCACAGAGCAAACCAATGTAGATCAGGGCATAGATGTCTTATTTGTAAAAGACGACACTACGCTATAATATGCCCGGATTTACCCTCAAACAAATCAGATATTTCAAATAAGATTAATGAAGAAATAAAAACAAGTACATTAAATAATCATGTACAGCTCTCTGATGTATTTCTGCAAACTTTAATTGTTAGACTGCACAATAATAATAAAGAAATGCTCGTAAGGGTAGTCTTGGACTCCGGTAGCATGAAATCCTACATATGTACCGATATTATTGAAGAAATGAAATATATCTCTAGCAATGAAATAAACTTGCGTCAATCACTTTTTGGAGGTATTGAAACGAATGAAAATGTTTATAAAAATTATGTAATTGAATTAAGTAGTATGGACAGAAGTTATAAATGTAAATTTGACGCATTGGCGGAAAAACGTATTTGTTCTGAACTTGGCCAAATCCCATCTGGTCCGTGGTTAAATGAACTTAAGAAGCATCGTATACAGCTTACAGACTTAGAAAATAAATACAAAGTGGATAAGGAAATAAAATTGTTAATAGGGGCTGATATTATGGGTAAATTGTTAACGGGAGAAATAGTACCCCTTAAATCAAATTTAACCGCTATACATACTAAATTGGGATGGACTGTTCTAGGAAAATTTTTTGGCACAAAGAGCAATACACCTAGTAATCATTCTCTCGTTATCTCTTCTCTTTTGGTTAAGAACCAGTGTGTAAGCGATCTGTGGAAATTAGACGTATTGAGAATTACAGATCCTGCACACCGTAAAACTAAGCAGGAGTTAGAAGAAGAGACTAACAAGTACTTTAAGGAGACTCTTCGGGTAAATTCCGACGGCAGATACGAGGTAGCTTTACCATGGGTAACGGATAATTCTGCCTTACCTAACAATAAAAAACTTGCTGAAAAAAGTCTGTTTAGTACGAAAAGAAAATTAGTTAATTCCGGCAAATTAGAGGATTACTATGGGGTTTTTGATAATTGGTTATCACTTGGCATAATAGAAAAAGTAACAGAGACTAAATCAGAACAAATACATTATTTACCGCATAGACCCATAATAAAAGAGGGTAGTACTACGAGTTTACGGCCAGTGTTTAATGCTAGTTCACATTCTCAGGGTTTTCCTTCATTGAATGATTGTTTATCTACGGGAACTAATTTAATAGAAATTATTCCAACAATACTAAATCGATTTCGTAAAAGCTACGTGGGTGTTACGTCAGATATAGAAAAAGCGTTCCTACAGATTTCAATAAGAGAAAAGGATCGCGACTTTTTACGTTTTCTGTGGTTTGGTAGAGATAATTCGGAACAAATTGAGGAGTATCGGCATCAAAGGGTTGTTTTTGGTTTAACATGTAGTCCTTATTTATTAGCCGCTACCTTACAATATCATTTAAGTACCCGAAAATTTAAGCAATACAGCAGAAATTCTTAAGACATCATTTTATGTCGATAATTGTGTAACTAGTTTGAATTCTGAGTTAGAAATGAAAAAGTTTATCTTGGAGTCACAAATAATAATGTCTACAGGCAATTTTAATTTACGAGGGTAAAAATATAATTTTCATAGTGTCACTCCAGACAATGAGTCGATCACTGAAGAAAACATCTCCGTCTTGGGTCTTACGTGGTATACAGACAGTGATACTTTATCCTGCAAAGTGCCGTCAATTGATGAGCCCGATAAACTAATTACGAAAAGGTTAATTTTAGCCATTGCTCATCAAGTATTTGATCCAATTGGATTTACGGCACCTGTGACGTTGATTCCGAAATTAATTTTGCAGGAAACATGGAATTTAAAACTTAAGTGGGATGAAATTCTTCCGGATCATTTAATACGACAATTTACAGCATGGATCCAACAACTAAATTTAATATAAAAAATAAGGTTACCAAGATGGCTAAATATTTCCCCAGACGACTCATTAAGTTTGCATGTATTTTGTGACGCGAGTCAAAAGTCTTACGCGGCATGTGTGTTTTTAAGAGTCTGTCGAGGTGATCACGTGACCGTCAATTTAATACATGCTAGAAGTAGGATAGCGCCTCTAAAGGTTCTAACTATACCACGGTTAGAGCTCCTTGCTTGCTTGATCGGCGCTCGGTTGCTTTCGTCTGTGGTAGAAGATATGCAATTTACCAGTATTGATATTCATTGTTGGACGGATTCTACTACTTCATTATGTTGGATTCAAAGAAATCAAAATTGGGGGACTTTTGTCCAAAATCGTGTACGGGAAATAGTTTCCTTGACATCTCCCACCGTGTGGCGCCACGTTCCGGGTGCTCTTAACCCTGCCGATATAGCTTCTAGAGGATGTTCAGCCGAAAAATTGTCACAACTAAGATGGTGGGAGGGACCCGAGTGGTTACGCAATAACGAAGAGAGTTGGCCAGATTCAGAGGATTCTCCGGATGAGGATTTGGTTGGCTCAGAAATACGCAAAACTGTAATAACTACCTTAAGCAAAACCGATAATAACTGCGACTGGTATTACAAGTATTTTTCATCTATAAGAAAGATTATTCGTATGATAGCGTTTATCTACAGATTTTATTTTAAGCTAAGAAAATTTATCAGTGAATCCTCAAAAACTTTGTCAACTTCCGAACTTGAAAGAGCTGAAATCGCTCTTCTGAAATTGGTGCAAAAGGATTCATTTAATAACACAAATTACGACAAACTTCAAAACCTTAGACCGATGATTGACAGTAATGGTTTAATTGGAGCAAAAACAAATATTTCTTGTAGAAATGACACTAACAGTTTTAAATTTCCTGTGATTTTACCGTCCGATCATCCAGTGGTTCGACTGTTAATAATGAATACGCACAACGAATTACTACACGCTGGTGTTAATTTGATGATGTCATACTTGAGAGAAAAATACTGGATTATTAGAGCTCGTAAGACTATACGAAACTGTATACGAAAGTGCGATAAATGCCAAAGATTTAAAGTCAAACATTCTGATGTTCTACCAGGTCCTTTGCCAAAGGAACGAGTAAACGATGCAGCTATTTTTGAAATCGTAGGCATCGATCTAGCTGGACCACTTTATTTGAAAGGAGGTCAAAAATCTTATATTGTACTGTTTACCTGTGCCGTCTATAGAGCAATTCATTTAGAGTTGATCACATCTTTAACAACCGAGGTTTTTTTGCAATCATTAAGGCGTTTCATTTCACGACGTGGAAGACCATCAATTATATATTCAGATAACGGTACGAACTTTAGGGGAGCAGAGAAGCTTTTACATGAACTAGACTGGGAGAGTATTACGTCCAAAGTTGCTGAACAAAAAATTCAGTGGAAATTTAACCCTCCGACCTCCCCGTGGTAGGGAGGCTGGTGGGAGCGCCTCATTCAAATGGTTAAACAAATCTTAAGAAAAATTTTGGGGCGTGCTGCACTTGGTTATGAAGAACTGCAAACCATTTTGTGCGATTGTGAAAAAATAATTAATAGCAGACCACTTACTTACGTATCCGAAGATGTGAACGATTTATCCCCTTTAACTCCCGAGATGTTTCTGCACGAAATTTCCCCATTCTGGTGTGTCTGACATTGACATTTTGGACAAAAAGAAGCTCAGTAAACGAGCTAAGTACCTACAGAAACAGTGGCGCCAACTTTTGAAAAAGATTGGGTGGGCTCGAATAGTTTTGGGTACAAGGAACAATATGGCGATTTTTCTCCTTTGGAGAGGAATGAAGACTGGTAAAGATACATTTATTAAATTACATTATCAGTAGATCTTTCTAACATAACAGTGATATCTACTCAAATCCTTAAATCCAGAATAATAAATTTAGAATGCAAATATTAAAAATATCAAAAAAGCAAATTTCTTGAGCTTTTTTTTTTTTTTTTTTTTTATGTTATCGACTAAAATATATATATATATATATAATAATTACTCCTGCTGCATATACTTTAGCTAAACAACCTTTAAAAAGAAAAAAAAAAAATCTGTAAACAAAAATTAACTATAGTATGTTGTGGCCACCACAGGGCTTTCTTTTATATCTTTATACACAAATTCACTATAAGTGCAAATAATTTATTAAAACTTTTATTTATTAAAATTATGTTCCATGATGAATGCAAATTATTTTCATCTTTGAGAAAACTAACACTAAATATCGAAAGAAAGACAGTTTTAGTGTCTATAAATAGCATCTTAAAAAATGTGTTTTTATAATGGTTATCTAGTATATGAAGTTTCGTACAGCTATATACCACAGAAGTTGCGATATAGCCTTCCCGTTATCGAAGAATTTTGCTGTATAGCAGTGCTACCTATTGGCCGATAAGCATTCAAATTGAATTAGCATAATGTCTCATAAACCTTTTCACATATCAAGCTTTGTTTGATTATACGTAATAGAATCTGAGATATGGCCATCCCTTAAACTGTGGAAATGGCTGTGTAGCGGCGCCACCTGTTGAGCGGGTGACACTAAAAGTTGACAGGCACTAATTTATCTCAAGGTATATCTATTAAAAAATTTATATGTAATTCTGTGCAGTAGTTCCTGAGATAGCATTTCCTTAAATTGCAGAGATCGCTGTATAGCAGCGCCACCTGCTGGCAGATAAGTATTCAAATTGAATAAACATAATATCACGTAATGCCTTTTCCCTATAAAGTTTTGCTTGATTATACTTAATAGAACCTGAGATATACCCTCCCCTTAAATTGCGGGAATCATTTAGCAGTGCCACAATTCTGAGCGGTAGTTCCGGAGATACAGTCGCCATAAAATTTTTGTTAACACACAGACAGACATTTTCTAAAAATGTTCAGATTGTGTTCTAGACATCTCAAAACGTGTAAATTCGTCGAAAACCGGAAGTCGAAAATTTTTACGAATCCAATACTTTCTTCAATTAAATATAGAAGAATGTAAAAACATAATTACTTATTTGCAGGGCTCGTGAAATACAGTCGCCTGGTCGTTATTGGCGACCAATATATTTTAACTGACGACTATGTTTTCAACTTTAAAGAAACTCAAAATTTTTACTTTCTTCTATATTCAATAGAAGAAAGCATTGGATTCGTAAAAATTTTCGATTGCCAGTTTTCAACAGATTTACACGTTTTGACAGTTCTAGAACACGATTTTACCATTTTTAGAAAATGTCTGTCTGTCCGTATGTGTGTGTGACAAACATTTTGTGGTAACTGTATCTCCGGAACTACTGCGCATAATTATATATAAATTTATATATAGATACTACTTGACCCAAATTTGTGCCTGTCAACTTCTGCTGATGTCAACCGCTCAAAAGGTGGCGCTGCTATACAGCAATTTAGGCAATTTAAGGAGAGGCTATATCTCAGGTTCTATTGTGTATAATCAAACAAAACTTTAAGTATAAGAAAGTCATTATGACACATTATGCTGATCCAATTTGACTACTTATCGGCCAACAGGTGGCACTGCTATGCAGTGATTTCCACAATTTAAGGGAAGGCTATATCTCAGGAACTACTGCACAGAATTGCACATAAATTCATATGTAGATGCACCTTGAGTCTTGACATAAATTGGTATCTGTCAACTTTTGGTGTCGACCGCTCATTAGGTGGCGCTGCTACACAGTGGTTTCTGAAATTTAAAGAAAGACTATATTTCAGGTTCTATTGCGTATAATAAAACAAAACTTGATATGTGAGAAGGCAATTATGAGACATTTTGTTGATTCATGTTGGATGCTTATAGGCCAAAAGATGGCGCAGCTATATTGACGATTTCCTCGATGGCTATGTCTCAACTTATATGACATGTAAGTGTACGAAACTTGATATGCGAAATAACCATTATAAAAACGCATTTTTAAAAATGTTATTTGTAGACAATAAAACTGTCTTTCTTTGGATATTTTGTGTTAGTTTTCTCTAAGATGAAAATCATTTGAATTCATCATGTTAGATAATTTTAATAAATAATAGTTTTAATAAATTATTTGCCCTTAGTGAATTAGAAATGGCGACCAATTTCTTTGGAATTTCTGGAGCCCCGCTTATTTGTATTTAAGTATGTTTAAAATACGCTAATAATCATGAAACAGAAAAGAAACAGATATTTAAGCTCATTAAAATTAGCTTTTTGAAGCTTCGAAAAGATAAATAAATTATACATGAAAATAATGAAAATTGGGTAGGCTGTGAGAACAAATTATTGGGTGGGCTCGAGCCCCACGGGCCCATATAAGTTAGCGCCACTGTACAGAAAATGAGAGAGAACCTCAGGCACGATTTCGCACGGAATATTTAGGATATCTACGTCAACAGTACATAAGAAACTACAAGGATAAGCCACTAGAAGTGGGCGAAGTTGTGTTATTAGAGGATGACAACAAAAAACGTGCCTTCTGGAATATGGCCAGAGTGTTGAAATTGATCCCTGGACGTGATGGCATAACAAGACTTGCTGTGGTGAAAACTGAAAAAGCCGAATTTTTACGTCCTATACAACGCTTATATAGACTTGAACTGGACCATTCTACCAAAAGTAATAATGAAAGTGATGACAATGTTCCTGTAACAACGAGCAGTGGAAGAACTGTAAAAATTCCGCTAAGACTCTAAAATTTTCAAGTGACTTTAATTTAATTTTTTTTTATTTTATTCATTTTGTTTATATAACTATTTTGCTTTTCATCTAAGTTCATATTTTAGTATCATGTATTTAAGTATGTTTTGAGTATATTTTCAGATCATCCACTCAAAAGGTGGGAGAAAATGTGGAAAACAGTTTCGATTCTCAAGCGAAACACCTGCCAGTATTGTGCGAGAGGCGCATGCGCTAGTTACGAGAGAAAAGAATAAGTTTAGTTTTTACTCTGACTTCGGCGGGAAGAGCGGAACTACGCTGGTATCTGGAATCATGAAAAACGACAGTTTTTCGAGTGACGCAAGCGGAAGCCCAAAGTGAACGCTGCGAACTCTTATATACGGCTAGTTTGACATCAAAGAGATCTGTAAAAGCCGACACTTAATATCTCAGCAAATATGCCGTATTTTGTTCTGTTCTTTTCAAAATAGTCTTTTATCTTCGGTCTTAATCTATCCTGAAAATTTTACATTTCTACATGCAATATGTTTTGAGATCTGAATCTCAATTTAAAGCCAAAATGGGAAAACGATTGGAGTAATGGACTGAAATTCTGAAAAATATCTCTAAAACGGCTCGAAGGATTTTCATATAATTAATATATGTTGTTAATAAAATCTTTCTGAATCTAGTAACGTTTCCGTTTTTTCCAGGAAAACTCTTGTTTTTTATATAAATCGCTTTAAATATAGAACTATATTACTACGCCAATTACATGTGTTTCTTCGGCTAAAAAGGCCGTGATGCGGTTATTACTTCTTGCTTGCAAGGCTTCAGTTGCTCACGTTGGTTGGCTGACCAACGTGAATGCAGTCAATAAATTTTTGCTATGAAGAAAATATTTTTAATTTTAAAATTTCCCATTTCATCAAAAAAGTATTTAGATAATATTTAAAATAAAAGAAATATTTTTTAGTTATAGATATTCTATTTCATCGTTATTCATACTAAATAAAAAAAATTTAAAGCGAAAAATTTTAAAGTACTCATGAATACGAATTTATACCATGGTCCATGGTCTTTGAAGCGCATGCGTACTACATCCGGATGCGTAGATCATTCGCGCTTGCTGTAGACACTACGCTAATGTCGCTAATTGTTTACACTGTATTAATCCGCAGTGTGTTGTTTATGTTGTCGCGATTGCTATCATAAGCAATAGATTACTATATCAGGAATTGCTTTTTTAAAAAAAGGATTAAATCGTCGACTATTGGATAAATGCGAGTCTTCAAAAGCCATGTATTGAAAGGAAGCGTGAAGATTCGTCGGCAGACAGTTCTAGCCAAATTTCTTCAGACTCATTTTGTGATTTTAAAAATATGCCTCTGTCTGTACAGCAAGAAAGCAATGCAAGAAATAAAAGCTTCATTGAAAATGTTTTAAGTAGAAAAAAAGATGAAATGAGACTTTTGAAAAGCTGCTTTTTAAAAAAAAGGATTAAATCGTCGACTATTGGATAAAAATGCAAGCCCAAGTATGTTTGAAAATTACCCAAAACAGGGGTTAATACAGGTCGAGTTTACTACCTTTTATGGGTACCTTCACAAAAATCAACCTGGCCAAAAAGGTATTTTCACAAAAATCAGTCTGGCAAAAAAGGTATCTTCACAAAAATCAATCTGGCAAAAAAGGTACCTTCACAAAAATTCAGCTAAAATTGGTACCTTCACAAAAATCTTAGTCATCCCAGCAAAATCTGTCATCTTAAATGAGCACATTTTCAAAGAAGAGTAACTTATTTTTGCATTCCTGTTGATGCAATTCACAAAGCAAGAAACATACACAATGTTGGTTTTAATCTACACACAAGTGTTTTCTACGGGTGAGAAATGGTGTAGCATAAGTAAACAAAACGATCCTCGCATGTATCTGTACAGACACGCTTTGGAGTTGTGGCCATAATGTACTGTTTGCTGATTCGTCAGGTGGTTTGACGCTTTGATGACTGTATGGTGATGTGTGTATCCTCCCTTGTACAATTCATGTGTAGTGCAGTGATAATAGCACAAATAAAAACAACTCGTACTTACATTCTCTCTACTGAACTGTTTACTTCAGAGAGAAATGGGTTTTGATTCCTGTTCTGCTATAAGCCTCACACCAACTGTTAAGCGTTATTTTTATTATTTTACTTAGTTTAAACTTCCCCCCCCCCCCCCACACACACCGAACAAGAGTGTGCTGCAATTTTTCACAAAAATAAAATATAGTTAAGATTTTTCACAAAAATAGGTATTAATTTTGAAATCCTGGATTGACCCCTGCAAAATATAAAATGCCGGCAGATAATAAAAATAGAGGAAGTTTAGTGCGGGAGAAAGTAGAAGATATGTGCCTTCAAAAGCCATGTATTGAAAGGAAGCGTGAAGATTCGTCTGCAGACAGTTCTAGCCAAATTTCTTCGGACTCATTTTGTGATTATGATAATATGCCTCAGTCTGTTCAGCAAGAAATAAAAGCTTCATTGGAAATGCTTTAAGTAGAAAAAAAGATGCAGTGAGACTTTTGAAAAGCAGACTGTGGAACAAAATGCACAAATAGAAAAATCGCGTGCAGAATTAAAAAAATTAAAGACAAAACTCACTTATTATGAGACTAACAAGCATCATTACTCACTTGAAAAAATGGAATTCCTGCTCACCGAAAGGATATTATTTTGCTCGTGAAAAGCAATTAACTTAGCCAGCAAAAACAACATTGCAGAGATACCTGCGTCCCTTTAGTGGTGAACTTGGTGTTACTAATTTAATAAAAGAAAGACTGATGGAAGAATCGAACAATCTAAATAGCTTCGAAAAATTCTCGTCATCTTTAATAGATAACATGGCAATCAAGCAAAATTTGATATGTGATGCAAAATCAGATAGTTTCTTTTGTTTTAAAACAAACAGTGAAGAAAAAAGTACTAGTCAGCTAGTTTGCTTTGTTTTCTAATTAGAGGGATTTCAACAACTTTCCATGGGAAAATGTGGTCTTTTAGAGCGATACCCGGCATAAAACGAATGTCGCTATGTTTTGTCTGGAGTTGGAAAACTTAACTCCAATGATAAAGAAAGGTACATTTTTCTCAGCTTTGACCAAAATCACGTAATTTAATCCCGATTTAGTATATCGAGATCGATACTTTTTAATTGTAACCTTTTTGTATCGGAACTTTGTTTTTCTTTTTGTGCCGAAAGCTCATGTGTGTTTATCGTAATGCGTCTCAGCTGAATGATTTTTTTTAACGTGTTTTTAAGATTTAAAAATTAGTTTTTCAAGTGTATTTTATTATTATTTTTAAATAAATGGAATTAGTATTTAGGGAAAAAATAGTGCGTGTTAGTAATTGATGCAGTACAGATTTTCATGCATTTTCTGATTCATGCGCTACAAATTAGGGGTATCCAGTGATGTTTTTTTGGTTTTAATATCGGGATACTGATCACTGCAGCACAAAATTTCATGCAAGCCTGTAATTTTACAAAATTGTAGAAAATATTCGAGTTATATATTTAACATCATTATTTCCACTGAATATTATGTGCTTGTCATTATCAACAGCCCAGTGGCAGAAACACGGCGACATAGTCGCGGACACAGAAAAACGGCTTGTGGACAGTTTTTGTCCGCACTGATAAAAAAAAATTTCTGCAACTTTCGAATAACAATTCACGTAAAAAAAAAAAAAATCTGTATCAAAACTACAACTAATACTTTTATTATTTATAATTATTTATATTGTGTTGTGTCAAACATTGCTATAAAATATATAATTGAATGAGATGAATTGAATGAATACACACAATTGTTTATACTATATTGTTCTGCAGTAAAATTGTATTCGTGTATTGTTGCACGAGATCCCTACTGATGTTAAGCCCCCCCCCCTCCAATCAGCTTTCAGGCTTTTTGAGTGTAAGCCATTTTCTCCCCTGATTACACACAAATTTTGGAGACAGATTATGAAATTTTAAAAGCCTGTTGCAGACAGCTACAAAACGTTCTGCCACTGGGATCAACAGTGAATTTTATGTGCTAAAGATTGAAAGCCGTTCGAAATTTTTTTTGTGGTGAAGTAACTCAAATTTCTATTACTGTTTTATATGTTTGTTTTATTAATCTTAAAAATATGCTTAATTAATTTCAGTGAATTTCAAAACAAGCACCTGAGTGAAAAAATAATTTATTTTCTTAAAATGTATTTTTTAAGTTTTGTAATGATTCAGAGTATCGATTCATCCAGTGAGCTGTACATCGGCAACAGCAGTATGTGCCTAATAGTAAAGCTGTTCCACATTTCTTTTTTAATTCATCATTTGCCAATTTGTTTCAAGGTTGCCATGGGTACAGTAACAATATATGAGAGAATGAACCCATAGACCTATTATAAGAGTGGACGGGACAATGGCAGCCTTTTTTAGTGGCAAAGATAACTCATAAAAAAGGTCATGTGACTTTTGATCTACAGGACGCCAAACTGGCCAATATTGAAATTTACTCGCCATGCTCTAAACTCTGCTTTTTATTAAGCAGGTGATATTTTTCAGTTTTCTTTGAAAATTATTTTTAAAATTTTTATTTCTCTTTAAAAGTTATATTGTTTTGAATGTAAAAAGAATTTTATACCAAGAAATTGTAATTAGATATTAAAAGCCCTAGAAATTATGTAAAACAAGGATTTTCACAGGTAAGATTCTTTTTAATATTTTATCATTTCGTTCTTTTTAAGTAATTATTTTTATAAAATGTTTATAATTGCTATACGTAATTCTCTAAATTGAATTAGTTTGAATATATTATACTTTATATCATTTCAAAAATGTCCATGATTATTTATGAGCAGTGATAGAAATTGGGAAGGAAAGGGAAGGCGTCATATGATGCCTGCTGTAAATATTTTAAGCGGCAAATTGAAATTTCTAGTTGCAATTTCTGAAATTCGCTTTTAACATGACTAATAGAGTGATTATGAGTAAAACAATATTTTCTGAACTACACGTCAAAATTTCTGGAACACAGTTTAATATATTATATGTATTTTTTAGAGCTGTACCGAGTACTTGGTATATACTCGGCACTCGGCTTACTTGGCCAAATTTAGGCTATGTATTTGGCCAATACTGAGTAGTTGTGGAAATTTCACTATTTTTATGCATTATTGATAGAAATGTGTTAATGAAAGATATTTATTTTACAACTGAACTAAAAAAATATGAAAATATAAATACAGAGTCATTATAATTAAAATTTTTGCTATAACAGCTTTCTGCAGTTAAAATGGGCTGTTACCAAACTTAGTATAGAGATGATTCATGATCTGAGCTTTTAATTATAACTATCATGTAATATCAATATGCATTATTTTATAAATGCTTAGTACATGAAATTGTATCTATAAATCAGACAAAAATAAAATATTTTAGGAAAAAAAGAACCTCTTTGTAATATTAACACAAAATTTTCGTTATACATTTGTGCAAATAAAACTAACACACTTTCAAATTGGTAAGAAAAGATTGATTTTGAATTTTATACTATAAAATAACATAAAAAACTATTACCTATTCGGATACAGTCTACCGTTGAGCAAAAGTTGCGTTTATTTAGTATTTTAAGAACAAAAAAATAATAATAATAAAAAAGAGTAGGGAGGGGGCATTTAACGAAATAAAGGCTTTTATGGCATTTTACGTTATATAAAAAAAAGGTAAATACACTAAAACGTTATTTAAAACTTATTTTCATTAACAAATCTGTTGTTCCCAAAACCACCTGTCATTTTACATTTCTACGATCTGAAGATTAATGAAGCCTATCATGTTTGAAATTATAAAATATTTTAATGTTACCCTTTCATATGTGAATTTCATGTATCTTAAATTAAGCCTTAGTGACTAGTAACTTTTATATTCTCTAAGAATTATCTGAGTATGATAATTTCACATCTAAAAAAGATGTTAAGAGTAAAGTTATCAGTTATGGTTTTAGTAATCCACTATGCTGAAAGTATCAAAATATAGCAATGAACCTAATTATGTATGTACACTACAAAAGTTCTGCATGAAAGCATGCTGTTTACCATTTAACTAAATTTTATGTTCAAAAGCCTTTTCTTTAATTTTAAGATGTGCAAATTTCTTCATATATGCATCAATTATTATTTCTTACAACTACTCGGTACTCGGCCGAGTAGTAAAAGGCTGAGTACTCGGTATTCGGCTACTCGGCCAAAGTGCTACTTGGTGCAGCACTAGTATTTTTCTTACACATTACATCAGTATGTGCACACAGATAAGTGTGTTGGTTCCATAGGTTATTTGCATGCATGTGTGGCGAGAGCGTTGCAAATTGCAGTTTTAAAAAAAGATAAGATTAAAAGGGATTAAAGGAAACTTTTTCTTTTTTATCTCTGTAAGGGGGTCGGGGGTGAAATATGCTGGAAATGCCCAGGTGTCTAAACGACATAGTCCCTGTGCGGTAGGGGGGAAAATATGATATGGACTTGGACCTTTCAAAGTTAAACAAAAATAAGTCTTTAAAAAAAAAGCTAGGCGTTAAATTTGACGACTGGAAATAATTTTATAGTCGTCAAATGCAATAATTTAGTCATATTTGACAACTAATGACTGCTAATTTTGGACACTGTTTATGAGAGTTAAAGCGAGTATAGACAAAACGAAGTTATAAACGCTTTTGAACTTTTTGGAGAGTGTTAATAACAAGGTAAAAATAAATTTCAGCAGCTGTTTCATTTTACGCAAGTTTTTCTTGCTGTATCTTTTAATAATAATAATAATATTTATGTTCAGAACAAAAAATCGCCAATAACGCGATAAATGCCAAAAAAGGTAACCTTTTTCAACAGTAACGTGGTTTCATCTTTGCACCTTTTCTTATATTCCTTTAATAATAGAATGCTCTGTCCACTCTTATAATAGGTCTATGAATGAACTACCAAAAAAAAAAAAAAAGTTGATAGGCCTATTACAACCGGTGCTATGTTCAGCTAAAGTCAAATTATGCCGATAAGGGGTCCCACTACCCCACCTTACCCTAAGTAATTTTTTTTTTTTTTTTTTTTTTAAGCAACAATATTTTTGTTTGAACAAAAAAAAAAAAAAAAAAAATAATAATAATAATGACTATAAAAATCAAGAAAAAATTCTAAGCATAAAAAAAGTGAGTTATATCTATATTTCTCAATTATAATAAAACTGTAAATTTATAATAAAAGTCTATATATTGCATTAAATATTTTTATACTTCATTTTATAATTTGGATTTGTGGGGTAAATTTTAATTTGCAGATATAAACTTTATATTTTTACTGCATTTATTACCTGCTCTTAATTTGCCTTAAAAAAATAAAATATATTTATTTACAGATATTCATTCTGGGAGTGTACCGCATTAATTTTTTTTTTTTTTTTTTTTTTTTTAATTAAAAATGACTTCATCAAATATCAATTCAAGATAATGTGTAACTTTTTATGTTGATTTATAATATTAAGAGAAAAATCCTTCATATGAAATTTACATTGAAATCTATGTGAAAAATTGTGGGAGAAAGGTTTCTACATTTCTAGTTTTTGCTTGTAAATATTTATTTATTATTACTCGTCACAGTTATAAAAGTAATAAACTGATCTGTCAAAGTTCAATACATGCATCTTCATATACACTGATTTTCAAAAGATTACATTGATTAAATTGTTATTTAGTATTTTGAATAAAATATGTATTTATTATATACGATTGTTATAAAAAAGCAGCCAATTATTACAAAAAAGCAGTGAAATCTCTCTTCAGTTATGATATCTCTTTCTGTTTTCTATTTCAAAATCAAATTATTCTCACTTTTGCAATTGCATAGAAAATCTTGTGAAAAATTGTATGAGAAAAATTTCCAGATATTAAATATTATTTTTGTTTTGTAAATATCTGTATTGATTATTTGTCACTGTTATATTAAGCATTGAAAGATTGAACTGATCAAATATCTGCCAAATTTAGTGTGCCTCTTAATTTATTAGCTTTCCAAAAATACTTTATAACATCACATTTAGTTTTATAAGTAGAATGTGTAATATTTGTAAATATTCATAGATTATTAAATAAATAAGTAAAAAAAATTCTCTCTTGTAAAATTGCATATTGCATTTAAAATTTTGTGAAAATCTGCATGATAAAATTTACCAAATATTGAATTTTTGTTTTATTATTATCAGTATTAATTATTTGTCACTCTTACAAAAGCAGTAAATTGATCACATATCTGCCAAATTGAATGTGCATCTTCATGTATGTTGCTTTTTAAAAATATTTTATTATACACTAGCAGGCTACGCCCGCTTCGCTGGTCACTATTTTTAAATGAATCACTATAATTAATGAATTCTCAAAATTGCATTAATTTTTATCATGGGATAAAAAAAGAGAAAAAAAAATTCTAATCAAGAAAAATGTCACATCGGGTCCCCACTGCCTTCGGCAGCGTGGACCCGTGCACAATGCGTGCAAACGAATGCATATATATGAGCGCTGCGCTCGTGTATTCCTTCACCACCCTTATGATTTCTCAAAATTCCATGTTATTTCTCATAAACTTTCATTCTTAAGAAAAGGAATCAATGCGGGAATCAAAGGAATCATTGCAATCAATCAAACAATCAATGCGGAAAACGATGGATGCGTGAACGATAGATTGGGGTTTCACTGTATATATATATATATATATATCGTAAAAGTGCCTTTACTCTATTTATTCCCCCCCCCCCTCCCCCTTTCTGCTTTTCACATTTTGTTTGTTCTTAAAATACCAGATAAACAGCGATAGGCTGTATCCGAATAAGTGATAGTTTAACATTATTTATTCACCTTTGTATACCTATATAAACATTGACTTGTATTATATAAAATCGGACACTGGTTATATGAAAATGGAAACCGTAAGCTTCCTAAAATAGCATGAAATCACCTTCAGGCATCATTTTTTATTCCTAACTTTTGATCAGATTTTAAAAAATCTATTTTGTCATAATAAACATTTTATTTATGATTTACAAAATGCTAGTTTTTATCATCTTAAAAAAAATCTTACATTATTAGTTACATGGTATTTGACTTATTTCAAAAATCAGTTTGCCAGCAGATAATTAAAAACTTTTTTCTACTGTTTGTTCTGTTTTAAGTAAGTTTTTATTTTTTGATTAATTTATTATTATTATTATTTTAAGTATAAATGCATAAAATTGTATTTATAAAATAGACAAAAATAAAATATTTTAGAAGAAAGAACCCTTATATAATAAATACTAAAATAGTAGATAAAACATTAGTTACATATTTGTGAAAATAAAAGTAAGACGCTTTTAAAACTGTAAGAAAAGATTTATTTTTAATTTAAAAAATAATTATGAAAAATATAAATACCCTGAAATATTATTAAAAATATATTTTAATAATCAAATTTGTTGTTTTGCAAATTATGGCCCAAAACACCTATTTTTTTTTACTCTTCTAGAATTTGAAGATTAATGAAGTCTATCATGTTTGAAATGATAAAATATTTATTTTAATATTCTCATTTCATACATCTTAAATATGCCTGAGTATATAGGAACTTATATTCTCTAAGAATTATCTAAGAATGATTCGCATCTGAGAAAGACTATATAATAAAGAATGAAATTATCAATTATTATGGTTTTAATAATCCACTAAGCTGGACGTATCAAATATAACAATGAACCTAATTGTGTATACTATACACTACAAAAGTTCTGGAACATTTCATGAAAACATGCTGTTTGCCATTTAACTTAATTTTGTGTTCAAAAGGCCTATTTTCAATTTCAACATGTGAAAAATTCTTCATATATACATCAATTATTCTTTCTTCGGTACTCAGTCGAGTAGTAAAAGGCCGAGTACTCGGTACTCGGCCAAAGTGCTACTCGGTGCAGCACTAATTGTGAATATTATAAAACTAAACAGAATTTAAGAAAAAAAAAGAGGTAATTATCATAACGAATTTCTTTTTAGAATAATGTGAGGTTTGGCTGCTAGTAGCAGCAAAATTATTGAAACACACATTCATATTTTTCTTTTTCTTTAGTTTGATCGCTAATTTTTATCATGAACTTAATTTTTTTATAAACAGTATAAGACTAAGATCATGACTCGATAAATATTTACTTAACAAAATTGTATTAGGTGTACATCTTTTAAATAGAAATTATTGCTAGCGCATCAATAATTTTGCTGCCGACTGTACAAGGTAATTAATAAGGTATGGTTCAGACCATGAAAGGGTTTATTTCATCAAAATTCTTTTGATTTTTACTTTTTTCGATTTCTTCTATTTTTAAGCACAGTTTGCGAACACAAAATCATATTTTTTAATAGTTGGTGGTATTGGATAATGGATGTAATCCTCTATTCAAAAAAATTAATCTGGAAGTTTGAGATTTTATTATTATTATTATTGTTGTTATTATTTAACTTTAAATGTAACACCTTTATGAGATTTTTCAAGTACAATTCAATTTTGGATATTTTAAGCAAATAAAGAAATATTGAGTTATTTCAACTAAACCTCCAATTACAAGATATGATGTGATTCATTTTATCTATTTGATTTCCTTAAATTTTAATCAAAATATTGCTGTTTATATTTAGGCAATTAATTGTATTTCCTGTTGCTTGCATAAAAAAACATTTTTTTTTTTTCCACATTAGAAATTAGTTTTAAAAAGTTATTTTAAAAAATATGTTTTTATATAAGATTTTTCTCTAAAATTTTCAACAATGCCAATTTTGTAATTAAAGCAATTTTTTTTTTTATTATTATTATATTATTATTGAATTTTTAACGAAGATTATGACAATGTCGTAACTTTCTGAGTCACTCTCAGAATCAGAGACCATAAATAAGGTGACTTAAGAGAATTGCTGCCTGAGTTTGAAAAACATCGTCGTATCATCATTTACCAAATGAATATTTTGAAAAATAGATACACATGCTCAGCAGTGTAGTAGTGCATTAATTTATCAATATATTCTTTTTTTGTTATGTTGCCAAATGCTTTATAATTATGTTCTTACAAACTTATTGAATAGACATTTAAAATTCTGATTAGCAACCATAGATCTCTTGTATTATAATAAATAACCTATTTCTCATTCAAGTTGCTCAAAACATATATCTGGTAACTTTCAAAATGATGACTTTAATCAGAAACTTTTGTTTTTCACACTGTATATAGCATTACTATGACTAATAAAAGAAAATTTAAATATATCATGCAAAAGATTTACTAAAAAAATTGTTTTTTTGGTTGGAAAATTTTCCGGAAAAACATGGTAGAAAATTTTCCAAAAAAGAAAATTTTCCAACCCACATCACTACATATAAAAAAGTTTTTTTTCTATCTTATAATTATTTTTAAAATTATGTTAAATGCTGAAATTTCAATGAAATTTTTAGCAATATTAAAAGAAAAAAAAACTGGAGTGACTCCACTTGAAATTTTAATATAATATTAAATTTCAATGCATATAAATGCAAATTTTCATACCTTTATGGCAGTAATTTAAAAGAGATATATACTGTCCATCATCTCTTTAATTAAAAATAGAATTGCATTATGTAATTCATATTAAAATTTAGTTCAACAAGTCATGCAATACCTCTAAGTTTTAATCGTACAACATTAAAACATGCTATTGATTATAACCCAAAATGAAAGAACATAATGCATTATTTAATAGCACAGTAATTTCATTCATTGAGGTAAAATACTTACGGTATCTTTTAATTATCAATCAGTATAGAATTTAATAGAACTTTTTTTTTTTTTTTTTTATTAATAAGACTTTATAAAATTTTTATAACTTAAAAGGCAATAAGTGGTTCACCTTAGAATATACACATTCCTATATTTGAATTTTTGTGTTTTGTAAAGATAATAAATATCTGTTTTTTATACTTAAATAGAAATCATTAGCACTCATAAGAAACAGATAATACACTTCTAAGAATTATTTTTAACCATGGGAGGCATATAAACTAAGCACTTTTTTATTAGTTTTTTATTTCCCTAAATATGACTATTTCATTGTTAAAATATACCAAAAAGTGTCAAATTTAAGGTTTTTGACGTGGCAGTTTAAACTGTGGTTTAAACCGTCAAAAACCTGCCAACCCTGATATTATTTATTAAATTTAGTTTATTCCAGTTACTGCACTTCTGTCAAGCACTCTTTCAGTGCTCAAAATGAAATTGAAAATAAATTTTAAAACAGATTATCGTTAGCAAGCACATTTTTTAAAAACCATTTTCATATTCAGAAAATTCAAAATCGTTAAATTAGTACCCATTTTCCAAAAATTGATTTTTTAAATTTTTAGTATTTCATTTTGTGGTTAAAAAAAACAATTTGTGTGAAAATTCGCATTTTTGAACTAAAAAAATATATACATTTTTTAAAAGACCAATATCTTCGAAAATGAGTACCAATTTAATGGTTGTGAATTTTCTGAAAGTGGAAACAGAATTTAAAAAATACATTTGGTACTGAGTAATTATGAAAATAAATCTTCCCATAACATAGGCCATAGCTGTTGCCAAGATTAGGTATTGTCCTCTCTTAAGAATAACTTCTTCACATCCCACATCATTATCACTTAAATTAGCATTAAACAATTTATTTTTAATTAGTTAATAGATTGTGAATAGCTCCAAAGTCATGATATTGATATCAAAGTTCACATACTCATCAAAATTTATATTTAGAATGGTTATAAGAATGACCGGTCAAGAAATTTTGTAAGTATAAGAAAAGTGAAAAGACATAACTAATATTGTGTAACTTATAAACAAAGATATTTTTATGAATAGGAATGAATCAGGACTTCACTAAAAGCACGTATAAATTTAAAAGATGTATAAATTGGATTTTTTTGTATATATAATGGAAATTTTGTGATTACGATAACTCTCGACATAATACTCAAAATTGAATTGAACCAAAGTTATATAGCTAACTTATCTTAAAAATATCTTTGATGAGTTCGTTAACTAAGTTGCTCTGCTGTTTGTTTTCAAGTGGCAGCTACATGAAAATTTCAAATCTACATTGAAAAAGCTTAGTTAAGACTATAATTTGCTTGAATTTTGATGTTTACATTGACCACATAAAAGTCTCAATCAAGTATTTATTAATGAATTTTATCTGTCATTTTTAACAAAATGACCAATATCTTAAGTACGGCCATTTCAAATCAGGATACCACTTGTAAATTTATCATCAGAATAACTTTTGAAATACTGAATCAGTTCAAGTTGGACATTGAACTTATCACACAAATATCTTGGATGAATTTTGTTCCAACATTGTTTCCAAGTTGCAGCCACTTGAAATCAGGCTGGTATATGAAAATGTGCCACCACAATAACTTTTAGAATACTAAACTGGTTCAAATCAAAGTTGGGAAGTGAACTTACAATTCAAATATCTTGGATAAGTTTGCTAGGCAACTTGCTCCACCATTTTGTTTCCAAGTGGCGGCCACTTAAATTTTTTTTATTACAATAACTTTTGTAATACTGAATCAGTTCGAATCACGTTTACACAGTTGACATATCATTCAAGTACCTTTGATAAGTTCACTGGGCATCTCAGTCACTCTGTCCTTTTGTTTCAAAATGGTGGCCACTTGAAAATTATCACAATAACTTTTGAACCGATTTGCTTAAAACTCCATATATACATAGCCCTCAATAAATCCACGAAATTGATTAATAAAATGTAGCTGCCATTTTGAAAAAAATGGTGGCGACTTCATAAGAAAAGATAAATCAACCTAACCTTCCTATGAGCCGGAAGGACTTGTTTTAATTTTTTGATCAATAACCTCTAAAAAGTAATGATATCAGTACAAAAACCCTTAACGGGTTAAAAGTTTGTGACGCAGCTACTTCATCGCTATAAGAATTTGAAGTATGGGTTTTAAAAATAATGATATCAAATTTTAAGTGACGCTTTACTATTAGTTAAAATATACATAGATTTTCTTATTTGATCATTTGCTTTTTTCTTTTATTTATATTTACAATGCAAACATAATATTTTTAACTTCAAGATAAGACAAATATATAAAATATACCTACTCACTGATGATTTTCATTTGCACTTCAATTTCAAAATAACAGTTTCAAAAGGAATGATATAAAAATTCCAGTGACACCTCGGTGTCATTTTAAACGATTTGTCTTTAGATTCCATTAAAATTACCTTTGCTTTGTCTAATAAAGTATATTTACAGATTGAAACAGTGCTTTTAATTTTCAAATGTACTGTCAAATAATCACACTTTCACTGAGTTTGCATTACAAATTGAAATTATTTATTTCAATAAATTGATTTGTCTTTTGCGTCACGCTATCCAAAACTGCAAGTAAAATTTATGTAAATGTTACTTTGTCCAAATTTTCACTTAGTTGGATACTATGATACAAAGAGATAGTGTGATGCAAAGAAAACATTTGTACAAATTTCACTTGCAGTTTTGGATAGCGTGACGCAAAAGACAAATCAATTTATTGAAATAAATAATTTCAATTTATAATGCAAACTCAGTGAAAGTGTGATTATTTGACAGTATATTTGAAAATTAAAAGCACTGTTTCAATCTGTAAATATACTTTATTAGACAAAGCAAAGGTAATTTTAATGGAATCTAAAGACAAATCGTTTAAAATGACACCGAGGTGTCACTGGAATTTTTATATCATTCCTTTTGAAACTGTTATTTTGAAATTGAAGTGCAAATGAAAATCATCAGTGAGTATATTTTATATATTTGTCTTATCTTGAAGTTAAAAATATTATGTTTGCATTGTAAATATAAATAAAAGAAAAAAGCAAATGATCAAATAAGAAAATCTATGTATATTTTAACTAATAGTAAAGCGTCACTTAAAATTTGATATCATTATTTTTAAAACCCATACTTCAAATTCTTATAGCGATGAAGTAGCTGCGTCACAAACTTTTAACCCGTTAAGGGTTTTTGTACTGATAATATTACGAAAAGAAGATGCCTTCAATTAATTATATTTTATTGTTACTACATAATAATGTATATATGTACATAGAATATGTGTATATAGAATATGTATATAAAGGATTCGTTAAAGTAAGATAGAGACCTGTTTATTCGAGTTCCTGGCTCCTAGATTATTAGTTATTTTTATTTTATTTAAGTATATTAAGAATTATTTTATATTTGTGAAGCAATAACCAGTTTTATTTGGTATATATCTCTGCGTGAGGTGGCTACTGCCCCTTCAACCCTCGTTTGGATATAGACTTATATTTATATAGAATTCAAAGCTGTTATTAAATTTAAATGTTTATTCCAAATTATTCAGAAAATTTTTAACCACACCACTACTTGAAACTTATCAATTTTGTTCAAACTTTTCAAGTAGGAACCTCATATAAATTTCAGAATATAACATTTGAATTGCCTGCGATTATTTGCTTTTAAGGTACGCGTTGATTACAGACATACACAATGATCAACCATTGAAAATTGACTTTAGAATTCAGAGAAAATTAAAATGCGTAATTAGGAAAAAAAAAAAAAAAGAGCTGAAACTTGACTTAAAAAATACTTTTTTACCCTATAGTTATGAGAAATGAATTCTTGAGCAGTTTTCTGGACATAGTAAAATATAGTAAAGCACATCCACCAATTACAGCCCATAGAAAATGATGCTCTCGTTTAATTTTGGTAGCCCTGTATGTCGTCTATAAATTAAATACACACTACATTGTGTACTTAAATATAATCCTATATGGAGAATACACAATACAACCTACTATACTGTTCGAATTAATTGGGACAAACATTTCTTTCTTGTCTAAGTTGGTATGTGATTACCAGTGATGTCCCGAACCGCCTCAAACCGGTTATATTTGCGTTGATGTAGTGTAACGGATCTACCTTGACTGTAATTTACTCGTTTGACTGGTTTTAGTGTATCAGTAGTTCAGTTGTGAGCCTTTCACTGGGACAACTGGTGGTTATAATTTTGCGTTTCGTGTAACACGCGTCACTTTTGCTTGTTCAGAGCTGGATATTACTCCGAGAAAGCGTTCTAAAATAATCGCTCTTAATGAATACACTTGTATGACTGTGAGAGATATAGCTATGGCAGTTGGTGTGAGGAAACCATGTGTTTCAAGAATTTCAAGAATATTTCAAGATTTCGGATCATCGTCTCCAAAAAGAAAATGTGGGCGCAAACGAAAAACTACTCAAAACACTGATAAAATTCTTATAAGAAATAGCAAAATAAATCCAAGAAAGACAAGCACATACCTTCGAAGGGATTTATTGGGTTATGGTGTTGAAGTGAGTACCTCATCAGTACAGAAAAGGCTTCTGGAAGTTGGCCGTAAGGCAAGAAGACCGAGGAAAAAAAATTCTAACTCAGAAAATGATGAAAAAATGTTTAGCATGGGTCAAAAAATACCGATCATGGGCTGTTAACGACTGTAAGAAGGTGATTTTTAGTGATGAAACACATTTATTTGTGCAGGGATACAAATCAAGTGTAGTTAGACGAAGTGAAGGTGAAACACTGTGACAAGATCAAGTCCAACATACTGTAAAACACCCTTCTAAACAGATATTTTGGGGGGTTTTCACAACAAATGGCACTGGAAGCTTAGTTCCTCTTAAAGGCATGAGGAATTCTGTCAAATACATAGAAATGTTACGCAGTAGGATTGTTCCATTCATCGAAACATTTGCCGGAACATTTCAGTATGATTTGGCCCCTTGTAACAATTCGGAATTGGTCCAGACTTTTGTGCGGAAAAATAAAAGAAAAGTGCTTGACTGGCCTGGTAATTAAAGACCTAAATCCCATTGAGAACTTATGGCATATTCTCAAGAATCGTTTAGCTAAGATGAATTGCACGGCAACAGAACAAATGATAAAAAGTGTTATACAAGTGTGGTTCCACGATGATGAAGTCAAGAACATGTGCGCTGCACTAGTGAAGTCAATGCCAAGACGTGTTGAAGAGGTCATTTCTGCTAAAAGAGAACATACTACGTACTAATATAGAGATTTATCAGTTTACTTAAGGTATATAATGATTAAAAGGTAATGTTTTAGAAAAAATCATTTATTTCCATTTGTCCCAATTAATTCAAACAGTATAGTATAATGAGTAAAGTTCCACTATATTCTAGTTCTTTTTCATGTAAACGAATGTAAAGGATTTTTATACCATAATCGACCTGAAACTTGCTTTTATGCATATAAAAAATATTTTTACTTTTCATTTTGTTCAGTGTAGCCTATATATGTTAAATTGTACCTACCAATAATTTCACCCATAAAAGTAATGCATTTGAATTCTTTTGGATGTCCTTGCACACGAACCGTTTGCTTGATCCCAACGAAAAATTTAGTTTATGGTAGCATCTTTAAATGATACAGATTTAGAATACCGAGTTTGGATTTTCTGTTACTAATTGTTCTTGAGTATAGGGGAAAGTTGGATAAAACGGGATAGTGTGACAAAACGGGATACGTCGCCTAGGGACCTATCTAGTACTGCTATCGAGCGGACGACGACAGAAACATGTTCTCGGCCGTCATTACACCATTCTCAGTTCGTCCCGCCTCGAGACCACTAGTTGATGGAAATTTGTACCTCTTAGAACTTTTTTACTCTGATTTCTTGGCACTTTCTACATTTACATGCGTTGATTTCTAGATTATACTGCCTTCATGTATGGGAATACAATTCCGGTGAGTATTACATTTGATTAAGCATTTATTAACGAACATTCTCATATGTAGTGTATCTAATTTTCCTTTCACGTTTAGGCATCAGCCATGTTTGTTTTGAAAAGTGTCGGAGTTGGAGAAAACGGGACACTTATGAGTTGGATAAAATGGGATATAGTTTTTTTATGCCGTACATTCGTCCCTCCTATGTTTGTATTTCCTCGAGTGAAGGAAAACCCACGACTCATGGATGATGCTTTCCCAGTATCATTTGCAGTGTATCACAAGACTGGCTGGATGACGGAGACTTTCCTTGTTTGGTTTAAAAAAATTCGTAGAGTTTTCCAACCCTACCCATGAGAAGCCAGTGCTGTTGCTACTTGATGGACACAACAGTCACACCAAATGTTTGGAACTTGTAAATTTGTCAAGAGAAAATAATGCAACCATCCTAACCTTCTCCCCACATACAACTCATCGCCTTCAGCCCCTGGATGTCAGTTTCATGGCTCCACTGAGCCAGGGCCGGCTCTAACGTTTTTGCCGCCGTAGGCAAACCTCAAAAGTGCCGCCTCCCCCCTCCCCCAACTTTAAAAACTTTCAAATTAAAAAAAAAAAAAAAAAAAAAAAAAAACATTTATATTTAAAGAAAAAAAAAATCACATAAATGGTCTAATAGAATTGAGCTAAGTAAATAATACTCATATAATAATTACTACTATTTCTTTTTTTTTTTTTCTAAGATAAAAACACAAAATCTTTGGAAGTAATACTAGTACAGTACAGACAATATTTTCTAAACAGCGAAGAATGAAGAATGCTAGTACAGTATACAAAATTTAAACCAGAATAAAATAATTTCTTTCGAACCTTTTTTTGTGCAAATCTCGAATAACTTCTTATCTAATTTGATCCTTAATTCATATTCAATGTCCAACATTGCTAACTCATTGAGTCGATTTTGACTAGATATGGTTTTAAAATATTTTTTTGTCATTTTTACTTTCTCTTACCCGTAAGGTAGACAAAGTATTGTTTTAGGGTCAAATTTTCGAATGTGAGTTTTTGTTATATTTACACGTTTTAAGGTTTCCTGGTTTTTCGGTAAGACACAATAGAGGTAAGACATAATGGATTTTCCTGCAGCAAATTCTGCCTTAAGAACTCCTTGAAGAATCACAAGTTTCTCAGTCGTTGCTCAATGTAATTCCAGCATCATGAGGCTTCAATGACATCCGCCAACACATAAATGCTACATTTAAAGAATAGCGGTGAATCTTGGTGGCCCAGTTCATTGGACTGCTATCATGCCTAGGCTTCTTAAAAAAAAAAAAAAAAAAAAAAAATGGTATATGGAATTCCCGTTGATTCAGTTGAAGACCTCATTCTTTGTACCTCTGTAGTTGCTGGAGAGATGCAAAATACATCAGGAATCTTCCAAAACGTTAGAAATTCCATTCGTCTTCGCTGCAAAATTTGTATGAGAGCTTCTGGTTGGACGAATACCATCTGCAACCTGTAGTTATTAGCTAAAGTAAAACTTATCATAAAATGATTTTTATTATGGTAACATGTTGATGTTTCTATTCTCTTTCATCGTTTTTTTTTTTTTTTTTTTTTTAGCATAGGTATGATAGAAAATATTTCGGAATGGGCAAAGTTATAGATTCCCTTTTGTCTTTTCGCCGCCTACATATTCTACGAGTTTATTCTACTGGTAGTGAAACACGTCAGTATTCAAAATCATGAGTACACGGAATAAGTGTGCATGAAATATTCCATCACATGCAAAATTTTTTTTAAAAGATTAAATGGAAAGTCATATATGAGCTATTTAAAAAAGAAAAATTAATAACGCTGGATAGGTGTTATTTAAATTCAGTCATTTTTTCCCATTTATGAAAAATGACAATTTACAAGAGTGCATAGAAGAAGAAGGAACAACGTTTTTATTTTTACCATATTCAAATAGATTCATAACCTAGAATAAGTGTGGAGATTTAGTTATAAGTAAGTTTTGCTCTCTATTAAAAATGTTATTTCAATAATATTTGCTGTTAAATATGTATAAATATATGTGTAAATCGATAAAAGTCTCGTAAAACAGATTTTAATGACGCATAATGTTTTTATTTGCTATAAAAAGTTACATTTATGCTAGCTAAAAGTGTTGAAATGACTATCTTAAGAAAAATTTTTAAATTGTTATTTTTGAATAGTAGTTGCTTTTTAATCAAATAAAATTATTTTACTTTTCACATACTAAATATTTAATTCTATATAAAATGTATATATATGTTTTTATCATTAAATTATGTTTTAAATACACTAGTTAAGTTTTCTAAACAATGTACTTAATAATAAGATAAATTAATCTTATCTTTCGTTGAATAATATTTCTAAAAAGTCAATTATAACGTATTTGTTATAAAATAATTATGGCAGCATAGTTCTAATGCTATTTTTATTTATTTTATTTTATTTTTATCTAATATTTTTATGTATGTATGTTGGCAGTTTGGGATTTGGAATGTTGTAATCTTTTTTAATAAAACATTTTTTTAAAACAACTAACTAACATTTTTTGAATAATATAGTTTATATATTGGTATTCTTTGTCACAGGAAACGGTTGGTTGGTTGGTTGGGTTTTTACGTCGCACTAGTGCTGCGCAGATGGGCAATTGGCGACGGTCTGGGACTCACCCCTAGAGATGGTCCGGAGACGTGCCATCGCAATTTTGATCCTCCGCGGAAGGGAACACAGAAAACGGATGTATGCGTTTCAATATTATTTACAATATTCCGTTTTCGCATGTGCTTACTTCTTCAGAAGGAACGTTTCGTGGA
Organism: Salticus scenicus; assembly: GCA_963930645.1. NCBI lineage: Eukaryota > Metazoa > Arthropoda > Arachnida > Araneae > Salticidae > Salticus > Salticus scenicus. Next base: position 221,556,587 of record OZ005650.1, on the reverse strand, counting down.
CTATATCTTTTACTATTATTATTTTATGATAGAAATTTTATTTTTTAAATAAAAATACGATTACATTAAGTGAAACTTACTATTCGAAAGTGTTGTTATTCAAAAACATAAATCGTATGCACTATGTACGACACGCCTATGTAATGCATTTCTTGAAGTCCCATTTTAATTAAGTTGAAATTAGAAATAGATTACAAAAATAATAGGATATTGGTATATATTACATAGATTGTACGAAATGAAGTAACCTATTACTGAAATGTAACTGTTTATCCCATCCCTAGTGCACGGATATTTTGATCCGTCGGTAGGAACTATTTAAGATGACAGCATTGGTTGTGAAAGTGGAAGCAGTAGCATGATCATAAGTGCGCGGGGACACTTAAGTGAAGTATTTAAGAAATTAGTTTGTTACCTGATAATTTTTAAATTCTTCTTTTTTTTTTTTCTTAATTACAACAAAGAAACAAAAAAAAAAAAAAAAAAGAAAGAAAGAAAGAAGAAGAGTTCTTAAATTTAATATGTTTTTGGGAAATATATAAGTAATTCGAAAAATTTCTCCACTTGTTGTGTTAGAAATGCAGAAACTTTTTTTTTTCCATATATATATATATGTATGTATAAAAATCAGGAAAACAATATGTATATAAATTTTTATCAAAAAATTTCCATTCTAGGAAATTTAATATCAATTTTTTACAAACTCTAATAAGAAATATTTATGAAAATAACTTGTAAAAGAAACTATACCATACCACTGCAGTAATTGCATAAAATGCTTTCTCTTCTTTCTGAAAAACACTTCATTATTTTAAATAATTCTTTAGTTTTATAAAATAGAAATTTTTAAAGAACTTTTCAAATCTTAATTATTTCTCTTCTCAAACTATTACAGGATTATGTACACTGCTTTCCTTAATTCTTCAGCTTGTATAATATGGAAATTGTATCCAAATATTGTACCGATACATTTATCTTAAGTGCTAATTTAATAAAGAAAGCTTAAGTTTCTTTTCAAATTTTGATCTGGCTGCAGTTCTGAAAAATTGAAATGAAATTATAAATTAATGTTATAAGCTTATCAGTATATCAAACTCCTTAAAATCAGTGTTGTGCACGAACGCGTTCATTTGAACGCGTTCATGAGCGTAGCTCAAAAAATTTTGAGTTTTGAGTTGAACTTCGCTCGTTTTTTAAACTATGAACTTGAGGTGAGCGAAACTCGTTTTTTTCACGAACTTGAGCGTGAAAAAGCAATTCAAGCTCAAACTCATATTAAATATTTCTGTCTGAAATATAAAAAGGAAATTAGAAGAAGAAATGGACAGAAAAGAGAACAATTGTGCAAAATGGATTGTGCAAAAGGGCACTTGGAAAAAAAGGCACTCATAAAAAGGGCACCCGGAAAAATGGCATTTTTGCAATTTGGAAATCGCAAAAATAATAAACATTAAACAATAAATTTAAAGAATTATTTCATAATACATTTTTAGAAATTTCAATCAATTAAATTGTTACCATTTTCACTTAGTATATACCTGGAGGAAGGCGGAGTCCAGGAGCAGATTGAAAGATAATAATTTTCTTTATATTACCTTCTTAGTGATTTTAATGAAAAAGTGCATCTGCATATAAATTTATATGCAAATTCGTGCAGCAGTTCCTAGATATAGCGTTCCCTGAAATTGTAGAAATCGCGGTATAGCAGCGCCACCTGTTGAGTAATGATCACCAAAAGTTGATAGGCACTAATCTGGATTAAAGCGCGTCCGGCATATAAATTTATATGCAATTTCGTGCAGCATTTCTTGAGATATAGCCTTCCATGAAAATGTAAAAATCGCGGCCTAGCAGCGCCATCTGTTGAAAAATTGATACCAAAATTTCGTAGGCGCTAATTTTAGTCAATGTACATCTGCATATAAATTTACATGTAATTCTGTGCAGTAGTTCCTGAGATACAGTCCCCAAAAAATTTTGACGCACACACACAGACAGACATTTTCTAAAAATCGTCCAATCGTGTTCTGGACCTTTAAAAACGTGTAAATTCATCGAAAACCGGAAGCCGAAAATTTTTACGAATCCAATACTTTCTTTTATTGAATATAGAATAAAGTAAAAAAAGGGGATGGGGAAAGAAATGCAAAATTAGAATCTGTAAATGCATTATAGTTTTTGACTGAAAAGTGTTTAAGAAGTTTGCCAACTAAGTTTGAAATTTACCGAATGTGCCAGTTTGTTTTAACGGTGTTGTGACAGATGCGTACATGACATTTGCGTACAAGATGAAAACAGTGGCACTTGCGTACATATCCAGGTGGTTTAAATATTACAGGTGTGTTTTCAAAAAATCTAGTGGCACTTGCGTACAACATTTCTTTCGCTTTATTTGAGGATCATTGCATGAAGGGGTTGTATCCATATGATGCAAACATTAAAACCTTTTTCTTTCTTTCTATTCTTTCCTTCTTTTTCTTTTCTTTTTACTTTCTCTTACCCATAGGGTCGAGAAAGTATTGTTTTAGGGTCAAATTTTCGAACGTGCGTTTTTGTTATATCTACATGTTCTGAGGTCCCCTGAATACGAAAATCATGTTTTTAGCGAATGGTCTGTGTGTCTGTCTGTGTTATCAGCATATCTCAAGAACAAATAGTAGCAGAAATCCCAAACTCGGAATTCTAAATGTATATCATATAGGAATGTTACAGTAAGCTTTTCGTTGGACTGCACTAAACCAAATGAAACGAATATATGTTTTTTGTAATAGAGATAGTCAACTGGGAAAAAAATTTGTGTATGTAAGAGCCCCGCCTGCCCCCTGGGGGGGAAGTCCCCCCTCGAGGGGAGTAAATTTTCATGATGGGTATCTTTCAAAAGAGCTCGCTAATACCTTTAAAACGAATGGTTGAACCATCGATCTGCGATAATTTAAAATAAGGTTATCGATTTTTTTCTTTTTTAACACTTTTTTTTTTTTTTTTGGGGGGTGGGGGGGGAGGAGAAAGAGAGGCATACAGGTGAACGACAAATAATTTCAGGAATTGGAATATGATTCAATTCGTTATTGATAAAGAAGAGAGATCGTTTCTTTAACTTTTTTTTTCTTTATTGGAGACAAACAAATTTATTCTTGTTAAAAAGTAAAAAAGTATTTAAGAAATAAAAATATTTTTAAAGACCTTAATAGCATTTATAAGGACCTTTATTGGTCTTGACTCAGTGAATAAATAATTGAATGTCATTTCAGAAAATAACTACGGCTATTATAGCTTGCAACTTTTATATGCTTTAAGCTCATAACTTTGTCAGTCGTAGGACTGCATGCATAAGAGAAAATTCACGTATTGATATAAGAGTATTTATCTTCAAGTTTAACATATGGATACAATCCCTTTGTGTTACAAACGAAAATTACAGCGAAACAAATTTTGTACGGAAATGCCACTTGATTTTTCGAAAACAGATCTGTAACATTTGGAACACCTGGACTTGTACGCAAGTGTCACTAATTTCAGCTTGTACGCAAATGTCATGTACGCATCTGCCATATAACCGTTTTAACATTGTGTGTGTAGGACTTGGAGGAGGGATGAAAGTTCCCTCTTACCTCTCGTTGGCAAGCGTTCACAAAAAACGATGAGTTCGTCTTTATCTGCATTTTCCAGAAATTCAAAGAAATCGCCTTATATGAATAACCAATAAACATGAAATAAAGTCTTCTTTCAAAAAATGAGCGAACTTTTTGTATAAGTTTCGTCAACAAAATACTACATTTTGAAAATAGTATTAGTCTCTCTCTCCCTCTCACTTTTTTAATAGTTTTTAAGATTTATTCAATTTCTTCAGAAATATTAGCGAGAAAAAATGCGTACTTTTTGTAAACTTCTCAAATCTTCGTGGAATTACTAGGTATCAAAATTTGAACATTTTTATAAGAAATCAATTTAAAAAGAGTTTAAAGGACTATCTAACAGTTTCAAATGCACGATTTTCTCACTCATGAATTTAATCTCTGCTATTGTTAATAGCATGTACACGAAAATTTTACTATAGCAAGAAAAATATTTTAGATGATTATTTTAATTTGTTCCAATATTATATAAACAAAACTTCTTTGTTCAAACCCTTTTTAATTTTAGAATATATATTCAAGTAATATCAATTGATGATGATCTGAAAGTGTTATATCTTGAACCTCAAATTAACAGCAATTTTACTATTAATGTTGAATAATAATAATTAAAAAATAATAATAATAATTAAATTTTAGATTTTTTTTTCTTCAACACAAATATTAAAATATAGGGATGTAGAAATTTTATCTTTTATTTAATCAATTAAGGAAAAAAAATAATTACAGCCTTTTAATTATGTAAACAACATATACATCATAAAATTCAATCTTTGATTTATAAAGCTTAAACTTTATTAAATGTATATTACAGAACTAAAAATAAATCTTAATAAAAGCTTAAAACAGTTAAAAAAAAAAAAAAAAAAAAAAAAAAAAAAACTCATCCTTTTAGATAGTATTATATATTGATAAATCTGAGGTATAAGTTTTTTTGCGCAACAAATTAAACGTGTTTATAAAATTTCTTGGAAATTATTGCGAATAAATACACTTTTTAAATCAAGAGACTCGGCAGAGTCTCAAGTGACGCAAGCGCAAAAACAAACGAACGCCACGACACTCAGCGGAAACGGAAAAACGAACGAAACTGCGACACTTATATATTCAAGAGACTCGGCAGAGTCTCAAGTGACGCAAGCGCAAAAACAAACGAACGCCACGACACTCAGCGGAAACGGAAAAACGAACGAAACTGCGACACTTATATATACAGGAATTTTTACGAGGGTTGATCCAAAAAAAAAGTTTACAAGCAGAAGCATTTGAAACGTAATAATTGTGGAGCGAATATTTCCACCCAGGGTGGTTGACAGATGGCGCTAGTTGTCCTACAGCGGTTCTACGAGTAAGTAGCGTCAGTACGCAGACACTTAAGAGCGACAGTAATGGTACGACGTCTAGAAAAGTGGTCTCGCATAGAGGTGCGAGCCGTAATTCGATTATTATGGGCCATCGTCGCGTGAAGCCATCCGACGCAAACGGCCTGGATTACTGAGCAAAGGCGTCATTCTTCTGCATGACAATGCCAGGCCCCATATAGCTCACCAGACTCAGGAATTGCTGCAAAGGTTCAAGTGGGAGGTCTGGAATCACCCCCCATACAGCTCCGATTTGGCTAAAAGTGACTTTTTCCTTTTTCCGGCGTTGAAGCGAAACTTATCCGGAACACGGTTCACCTCAGACGATGCAGTGAAAACAGCTGCCGAGAAATGGCTCAATGAGCAGGGCCCTGATTACTACCAAGACGGGATAAACAAGTTGGTCGAACGTTCTGACAAATGCCTAAACAGGTTTGGCGACTATGTGGAAAAGTGAAGGCCAGATGTGTCTCTTGATTCCCATTTGTATCTTTTTTCTATTGTTAATAAATCCTTTTTCATTTGCCTTGTAAACTTTTTTTTGGATCACCCCTCGTAGATCAAAGAAACCGCTGAAAGCCGACACTTAATATCTCAGGAAATATGGGTTGTTTTTCTCTGATATTTTAAAAATAGTCTTTTATCTTCTGTCTGATCCTACCCTGAAATCGCTACATTTCTACGTGCAATATATTTCGAGATATGAATTGGCTCATTTAAGTTGTGAATGGGCGGCGTATGTGAGGAACAAATTTTTCTCGAATATGGCTCGACCGAATGTCGTTTAATTGATATATGATATTAATCGCTTTTATCTGATGTGCCTGACATCTCCCTTTTCCCTAGGAAAACTCTTGTTTTTTTTATAACTCAGTTTAAAAATCGAACTATTTTTTACTCCGAAAATACCGTGATGCGGCAGTTTCGCGGATGAATACAGTCTTCTTTTCTATCTGAAATACTCAATATCAAATAATCGTTTTGGCTCCCTCTATCGGGAACTGGCGTCAAAAATAAACACAAAATATAAAAGAAATATTTTTCTTTTTTTAATATATATATTAAATGAGTTATTTATTTAGGTACTTGTATTTTATATGACATTTGTTTATCAAAAATATTGATTGTATTTACATTGTTTTCATGCTGATACGTTGTTACGTTTCAAATGATGTATTACTTATGAAATTTTTTAAATTAAAAACTGAGATATAAAAGAAAACTGATTCAGGACACCTCAAAACGTGTAAATCTGGTGAAAACTTTTGCTAATTTAAAAGAACTTTAAAATATCTTTCGAATGATGTATTAAAAATAATTTAATCATAATTAGAAATTGAAATATTGAAATTTTAAAATATTACAGCGCCATCTGGCGGTACAAATTTCTGTATTCCACTGTTCGATTCCAAATCAAAAAAGCTTTCTAATGATGTATTACTTATGAAATTATTTTTTAGTAGCTGAGATACAAAAGAAAACTGATTCAGGGCACCTCAAAACGTGTAAATCTGGTGAAAACTGTCGATAATTTAAAAGAACTTTAAAATATCTTTCGAATGATGTATTAAAAATAATTTAATTAGAATTTGAAATATCGAAATTTTAAAATATCTGGCGGTAGAAATTTCTGTAATCTACTGTTCAATTCCAAATCAACAAAGGGAAGTAAAAAGAAAAATAAAAAGTATTTTTTAGTTCCTGCGAATGTATTTGTTGCTATGGAAACTCCTATCGTCTACTGAAAGATAGATTACGTGTTAGAATAAAATTGAATTAAAATGTAACTGCTTTGTTTATTAATGAAAATTGATGAAATTTTAACTGCAGGTTGGTTTTGTGCTGAATAGGCTAAATATTAAGTGTTGTGTGCGAAAAAGAAAATTTGAAGCACTTTGAAATTTGCAATTTTTAACCCCAGTTCAAGATCATGAGACATTAATGACTTCCGTTTTGTTTCCGTTCGAGACAGCTGTTAAAATCGTCTGCTGATAGAATGCCTCTTTTTAAGCAATAAGGATTTTTGGTCATTTTTCGATCGACATGGGTCAACGTTTTAATTAATATCTCCGAAACTAATTAAAATTTTTAAATTCTGTTTCGAGGAGGACCTCGGAAAGTCTCCAGAGCATCCGTATGTCAATTCTTGTACTTCTGTGTTCAGTAGGGGCTGAACGTATAAAACAACAGACAGACAGACAGACAAACCTTTCCATTTATTATTATAGATTACTTACCCTACTAATAAGCAATATTCATAATTGCAATATTCATAATTATAGGCTGTTTTACAAACAATTCTGTAAAAAATAAATAAATAAATAAATAAATAAATAAATAATGACTATAAGTTTTTTGTAATCAAACACCAAACAAAAATCTATAATAATAAATGGAAAGGTTTGTCTGTCTGTCTGTTCTTTTATGCGTTCAGCCCCTATTGAACGCAGAAGTACAAGAATTGACATACGGATACTCTGGAGCATTTCCGAGGTCCTCCTCAAAACAGAATTTAAAAATTTTAATTAGTTGTGGAGATATTAATTAAAATGTAGAATCATGCCTAATCAGAAAGCGATCTCAATGACTGAGAATTCACCGCGATTGCATAAAAATAGATATTTTAACGGAGTTAAAAGCAGAAAGAATGGAAAATAAATTAGAAATATTAGTCCGATCGTTACGAATTTGGTACCAAATGAAAGAGGCAAATTTTCTGAATCTGAGAGTGCAAGCGGCTTATCGGTACAACAATTAATTTTTTTTAAATTAAATAAAGTATGAATTTTTTGTGGCAACATCATTTCAAACGCCAGACTACTGTATGGGATGAAAAGGGAAATGATTGTAACCGATTAAGATGTCACATGTTTTACAGTGGGGAGAAAAATTGCAATTTTCAATTTTTTTCAAATTTTCATTCACGTTACATTTGAATTAATATTCGGCCTAGACAGCATATTATAAAGCTACTGTTCAATTTTCATGAAAATATCTGGATAAACAAAAAAATTACATTTTTATTGGGAATTATATTTATCACGACTCATGTGACCAAAACACAATGTAAGATTAAGTTTTGTATTATATTTTGCACTATTTTAAATTGAGATATGCTGTTGAAATTTCGTAATATTTGGTTTTAACGACCAATAATTCGATTGTGAATATTTTTGAAAGTGTAGAATTATTAGGAAGGGCTTGAGGAAGAGGGGGGGGGGCAGAAAAAAAAGAGTTACAGAGTTTGGAATTGGTATTATTAGATTTTAAGGCAGAGTTTGGAATTGGTATTATTAGATTTCAAGGCAAGATAAATCAATGGAGGATATTTTCAAGTGTAAAATTATTAGAAGGGATGGAAAAGGGGGGGGCAAAATGTATAAAAGGAACGGTTGTTTCAGAGAAAACAACGGAAAACCCAGAACGCCTTTATTCTTTTATATTTTGCAGAGTTTCGAATTCTGATACTCCTTTCACATTTCATACTATGGATTTTTAAAAGTATTTAGCCCGGAATTACGCAAGTTTCGGAGAAAACGACGAAAAAGTCAGACATAAGTCATTTTATAATAGTGTTTATATCATTTTTGTATCTCAGCTTCTAATTAGCATAATTCCAAAAGTAATATGTCATTTTAAAATTTATTTGAATTGAATTTCAAGAGCAGACGCCACAAATTTCTGTCACATTCCATTAGCCGACTACCGTAAGTAATGGAATTCGAGATTTCACGTGATTTACACGTTTTAAGGTGTCCTAATTAGGTTTTCTTTTGTATCTCAGCTACTAATTAAAATAATTTTATAAGTAATACATTATTTGAAAGCTTTGTTGATTTGGAATTGAACAGTAGATTACCGAATTTTCTACCGCCAGATGGCGCTGTAATATTTTAAAACTTCAATATTTCAAATTCTAATTATGATTAAATTATTTTTAATGCAACATTCGAAAGATATTTTAAAGTACTTTTATATTATCGAAAGTGGAATTCGAGTTTTCACCCGATTTGCTTGTTTGGAGGTGTCCTGTTTAGGTTTTCTTTTGTATCTCAGCTACTAATCAAAATAATTTCATAAGTAATACATCATTTGAAAGCTTTGTTGATTTGGAATCGAACAGTAGATTACAGAAATTTCTACTGCCAGATGGCACTGTAATATTTTAAAATTTCAATATTTCAAATTCTAATTTGATTAAATTGTTTTTAATACATCATTCGAAAGATATTTTAAAGTTATTTTATATTATCGAAAGTAAAATTCGAGATTTCACCTGATTTACACGTGTCAGGGTGCCCTGATTAGGTTTTCTTTTGCATCTCAGCTAATTGAGTTAGACCGTTCAAAATTGGTATATGTACAGTCGGTAACAAAAGTGTCCGAACACTAGCAAAAATTCCTATGTAAAAAAAGTACACTTCATACGGTTTTGTTAAATAAATCCTTATCGAAACATGTTCTTACACTGACTAAGAACAGGATTCGACAAGGATTTGTTTAACAAAACCGTATGAAGTGTACTTTTTTTACATAGGAATTTCTGCTAGTGTTCGGACACTTTTGTTACCGACTGTAGTATTTATTGATTTTACAATCATTTTTTAAAGAATTGGAGTCTTGAAATAGAACATAGAATAATTTCAATATTTTCTTTTAATCAAACTGCACACACTTCACATCACATTTTACGATCGACAGATATTATTGAATACAAAACATTTCTATTTACAAGCTATTATATACAGATTATGTACAGAGGGCCCAGAAATTAAAGTAAATTCGAATTATACTCGCACAGTAGCGGACATAACGATCAGAACATTCTTTCTACCTTCACCGGTAGCGGTAAACAGAGGCATTCCGGTATAACCCGCTTCAACTGGAGAGGAGTTGAGTTGCTCTGCTGCTATTGCTGGCCTTGTGGGAGGGACTGTTACAGTTGCTCTAGTTTTCCAACATGTAGGTTAATTAGGAGGGGCTGGAAGGGCGGGGAAGGAGTAGGCGCGCACAGGGCGCACGGGACTGTGCTGCCGAAGGCAGTGGGGACCCGGTCCGACTTTTTATCCGATGAGAAATTATTTTTTAAATTTTCTTTTCTTAAAAATAAATGCTTGATTTTAGAAGGAATATGTGCGAGCAGCGCACGTATATCTTTACACGTGCGCGCGCATGGGTCTGCACTGCCGAAGGCAGTGGGGACCCAATGCGAGTTTTTACCCGATGATTAATGACTTTTTCTAAAATTTCTTTTTTTAAGAATGAAAGTTTATGAGTAATAACATGGAATTTTGAGAAATCATAAGGATGGTGAAGGAATGCGCGCGCGCAGCGCTACCGAAGGCAGTGGGGTTCCGGTGTGAGTTTTTACCCGATCACAAATGATATTTTTCCTTTTTTCTTTTTTTAAGAGTAATGTTAATGAGTGATAATATGCAATTTTCTGAATTCATTCATTATAGTGATTCATTTAAAAATACTGACCCGCTAGCGGGCAAATGTAGAGGGGAACCGGTGTGAGTTTTTACCCGATCAGAAATGATTTTTATTTTTTTTAATTTCTTTTCTTAAGAATAAAAGTTTATCAGTAATAATATGGAATTTTGAAAATCATAAGGATGGTGAAGGAGCGAGCAGCGTTCATATATATGCATTCGTTCGCCCGCATCGCGCACGGGTCTACGCTGCCGAAGGCAGTGGGGACCCGGTGTGACATTTTTCCCGATCAGAAATTTTTTTTCTCTTTTTTTATCATATGGTAAAAATTAATGCAATATTCAGAATTCATTAATTACAGTGATTCATTTAAAAATAGTGACCAGCGAAGCGGGCGTAGCCTGCTAGTACGCAATACTTTTTACTTACTCTTACCCACAGGGTCGAGAAAGTATTGTTTTAGGGTCAAATTTTCGAACGTGCGTTTTTCTAATATTTACATGTTCTGAGGTCCCCTGAATACGAAAATCATGTTTTTAGCGAATGGTCTGTGTGTCTGACTGTTATCAGCATATCTCGAGAACAAATAGTAGCAGAAATTCCAAATTCGGTATTCTAAATGTGTATCATACAGGGATGCTACAGTATGCTTTTCGTTGAGATGAAGCAAATGGTTCATGTACAGGGACACTCAAAAGTATTCAAATACATTACGCCTATGGGGGAAATTGCAGGTAAGTAAACTTTAACATCTATAGACTGCACTAAACCAAATGAAACGAATATATATCTTATACTATTAAGTGAGCAATATTTGTATATATATATATATGTATATTTCACTGTTCTCGAAAACGGTAGCTCGGACAGTCACGTGATTTAACACAAAGGTGCCCTCCGAAGGGTCATTGTGCACATCGAAGTCAGATTTTCGAATTTTTGATTCGTTTTCTTTTAATTAATAAAAATATGAAAATAAAATTCTCATTTCTATAATGATGCAGAATGGATATCTTAGGAGAGATTTGAATGGTTTATTCGATTTTCATTGATTTGAGTGTATTTTACGTTGAACTAGAGCTACGTTTTGAGGAATTACGAGAGATTTGATTGGTTTATTTGATTTTCATTGATTTGAGCGTATTTTACGTTGAACTAGAGCTACGTTTTGAGGAATTACGACAGATTTGATTGGTTTATTTGATTTTCATTGATTTGAGTGTATATTACGTTGAACTACAGCTACGTTATGAGGAATTACGAGAGATTTGATTTAAATTTTAATATTTTAATATTATGCGACTTTTACAGAGAACAAATTACGATTGGCGCCGCAGGCACCCGAGTGCATGTTTTTTGGTAAAACTTTTCATGGTTCTTAGGCCAGCTAGCTGGTAAAACCAGCTAGTATTTTGTAATAGAGATAGCCAAATGGGGAAAAAAAAATTGTGTACGTAGGAACATCGCCTCCCCCCCTGAGGGAAGTAAATTTTCATGATTGGTATCTTTCAAAAGAGCTCGCCAATACCTTTAAAACGAATGGTTGAACTATAGATCTGCGGTAATTTAAAATAAAGTTATCGATTTTTTTCACTTTTAACATTTTTTTTTTTTTTTTTTTAATGTAATATTGAGAATAAATTCAACATTTTTTGGACATTTAGTGTTCTCTAATATGGAAATCGTTTGCATTATCATGGAAGATAATTTTTTAAAAAAATAATTTTAATAAATTATTTTTACTGAGTGAATTTGTACAGGAAAATATTGAAGAATTTCATGTGGTGTCCAAAACACATTAGTTAAATTCATTTTATGTTCAGTAACAAATTTTGATGCTTATATTGAGTAAAACATTTATGTAAACAAACATTTAAGGGTAATTTCCGTTCACTTCCGGCTTAAAAAACTGGTGAGTGACTAATATTAAAATGCCTGTAACTCAAATTCTAAGGAAGATAGAAACAA